>CM059426.1:53363378-53963378 GCA_030390025.1 Squalus acanthias
CAGGTCAATGCCCGGTATCCTGGCAGCTGTCACGATGCCTTCATTCTGCGACAGTCTGCTGTGCTATCTGCATTTGAGCCACCACGCCAAATCAGAGGGTGGCTACTGGGCAAAAAGGGCCATCCGCTGACAACATGGCTCATGACTCCGGTGCGTAACCCACACACACGTGCACAGCATGCATACAATGAAAGCCATGCTACTACACGAAATGTGATAGAGCAGACCATTGGCATGCTGAAACAATGCTTCCACTGGACCACTCTGGAGGAGCCCTGCAGAGCAAGTGTCAAGTTTCATGGTGGTTTGTTGCATGCCGCACAACCTCACCATCATGAAAGCATAACCCTTGTCACCAGCTATACGGCAACCAGCTGAGGAGCAGGAGAAGGAGGAAGGGAGGAGGCAGCCTAGACAGCCCCTTTCTGGCCGCGCTGTCTGTGAAGAACTCATCCAAGTGTGCTACCAGTGAAGGCAGCCCCAATTCCCCATTCACCAACAGTCCCACACCTTACCTTCCCTCTGTCACTGACCATCACAGTGTCCACTTGGCCACAATGCAAAAATAAAAGCCAACACACTCTCAACAAAAATATATTCCAGTGAGAAAGAAAGATTTTAAGAGAAGGGAGCACCATCCGTGGCTAACTAAGGAAGTAAAGGATGGTATCAAATTGAAAACAAAGGCATACAATGTTGCCAAGATTGGTGGGAGACCAGAGGATTCGGAAATTTTTAAAAACCAGCAAAGGATGACTAAATAAATAATAAAGAAAGAGAAGATCAATTATGAGAGTAAACTGGCAAGAAACATTAAAACAGATAGTAAGAGCTTCTACAGGTATATAAAAAGGAAGAGGGTAGCTAAAGGAAATGCTGGTCCCTTAGAGGATGAGACTGGGGAATTAATAATGGGGAACGGGGAAATGGCAGAGACTCTGAACAAATATTTTGTATCTGTCTTCACGGTAGAAGACACTAACAACATCCCAATAATGAATAACCAAGGGGCCACAGGGAGGGGGGGACCTAAAGACAATCACTATCACGAAGGAAATAAAAATGAGAAGTCGCACAACACCAGGTTATAATCCAACAGTTTTATTTAAAATTACGAGCTTTCGGAGCTCCGCTCCTTCTTCAGGTACAGTGAGGGAATACAAATCGATTACACCGTATATAATCACAGAGAACAATGTGTCTGCAGAGATACAATCTGTTAGGGAGGCATTACATCAAAGACACATCAGAGTACAGCTAAGACAATGAGGTGGGTCACAGGGGGTCCAACGTGTCAAATGCTGCCGTCTGCAGTTAAGCTTTTAACTTTTTTTTAAAAACTGGAAAAACAGACAACGATGTCGAGTCACGTTCTGTAGCGTGACATGAACCAGAGATCCCTGTTGAGGCTGTCCTCATGGGTGCGGAACTTGGCTATCAGTTTCTGCTCGATGATTTTGTGTTGTCGTGTGTCTCGAAGGCCGCCTTGGAGAATGCTAACCCGCAGATCCGAGGCTGAATGTCCTTGACTGCTGAAGTGTTCCCCGACTGGGAGGTAACAATCCTGCCTGGCGATTGTTGCATGGTGTCCGTTCATATGTTGTCTCAGTGTCTGCATGGTCTCGCCGATGTACCATGCCGCAGTGCATTCTTTCCCGCAACGTATGAGGTAGACAACGTTGGCCGAGTCACATGAGTATGTACCATGTACCTGGTGGGTAGTGTCCTCACGTGTGATGATGGTATCTGTGTTGATGATCTGGCATGTCTTGCAGAGGTTGCCGTGGCAGGGTTGTGTGGTGTCGTGGTCGCTGTTCTCCTGACAGCTGGGTAATAAGGAAATAGTACTTGGTAAAATAATGGGACTAAAAGATGACAAGTCCCCTGGACCAGATGGCCTGCATCCGAGGGTCTTAAAAGAAGTGGCTGCAGAGATAGTGGATGCATTAGTTGCAATATACCAAAATTCCCTGGACTCTGGAGAGGTCCCAGCGGATTGGAAAACTGCAAATGTAGCACCCCTATTTAAGAAAGGAGGGAGACAGAAAGCAGGAAACTATAGACCAGTTAGCCTAACATCTGTCATTGGGAAAATGCTGGAGTCCTTCATTAAGGAAGCAGTAGCAGGGCATTTGGAAAATCAGAATGCAGTCAAGCAGAGTCAGCATGGTTTTATGAAAGGGAAATCATGTTTAGCAAATTTGCTGGAGTTCCGTGAGCAGGGTAGACAAAGGTGAACCAGTGGATGTGGTGTATTTGGATTTCCAGAAGGCATTCGATAAGGTGCCACATAAAAGATTACTGCATAAGATAAGAGCTCACGGAATTGGGGGTAATATATTAGCATGGATAGAGACTTGGCTAACTAACAGAAAGCAGAGAGTCGGGATAAATGGGTCATTTTCCGGATGGCAAACGGTAACTAGTGGGGTGCCACAGGGATCGGTGCTGGGGCCTCAACTATTTACAATCTACATTAATGACTTGGGTGAAGGGACCGAGTGTAATGTAGCCAAGTTTGCGGATGATACAAAGATGGGTGGGAAAGCAAGCTGTGCAGAGGACTCGAAGAACCTGCGAAGGGATATAGACAGGCTAAGTGAGTAGGCAAACATTTGGCAGATGGAGTATAATGTGGGAAAGTGTGAGGTTATACACTGAGGCAGGAAAAATAAAAAAGCAAATTATTATTTAAATGGAGAGAGATTACAAAATGCTACAGTTCAGAGGGACCTGGGGGTCCTTGTGCATGAAACACAAAAAGTTAGCATGCAGGTATAGCAAGTAATCAAAAAGGCAAATGGAATGTTGGCCTTTATTTCAAAGGGGTTGGAGTATAAAAGCAGGGAAGTCCTGCTACAACTGTACAGGGTACTGGTGAGATCACACCTGGAGTACTGCATGCAGTTTTGGTCTCCTTATTTAAGGAAGGATATACTTGCATTGGAGGCAGTTCAGAGACGATTCACTAGGTTAATTCCAGAGATGAGGGGGTTGACTTATGAAGAAAGGTTGAGCAGGCTAGGCCTGTACTCTTTGGAATTTAGAAGAATGAGAGGTGATCTTATTGAAACATATAAGATACTGAGGGGGCTCGACAAGGTAGATGCAGAGAGGATGTTTCCCCTTGTGGGGAAATCTAGAATAAAGGGTCGTCCTTTTAGAACTGAGATGAGGAGAAATTTCTTCTCTGAGGGTCGTAAATCTGTGGAATTCTCTGCCCCAGAGAGCTGTGGAGGCTGGGTCATTAAATACATTTAAGATGGAGATAGATTTTTGCAAGATAAGGGAGTGAAGGGTTATGGGGAGCGGGCGGGGAAGTGGCTTTGAGCACAAGATTAGCCATGATCTTATTGAATGACGGAGCAGGCTCGAGGGGCCAAGTGGCCTATTCCTTCTCCTATTTCTTATGTTCTTAACACAAAATAAACATTCCAAACCGAATTTATAAATGAAATCATGCTATATTGCATACAAACGTAACCTAATCACCCTTGTGCATTCCCTTTGTGCCTGTCTTCTGTGCACCTTTGCCTGTCCTAATGCTCCTACGCAGTGCTACCCCAGTGGCTGCAGCATGGCTGGTGGAAGGCTACTGACTTTCAGTGGAGAACACTGCAGATGGCCTTGGAGGATGACCTCGAACAGCTCTGGACTAGAAGGCCCGGTTGCGAACTACACCATCTCGGTATTGGTGGCAGCAGTCTGCCCTGGCTGGCTGACGGGCAACAGGAAGGGCACTAGCAGAGTGGCAAGGGTGGAAGGACGAATGCTGTCATCCTGAGAGAGTTGAGAGGTCGCACAACACCAGGTTATAGTCCAACAGTTTTATTTGAAATCACAAGCTTTCGGAGCTATCGATCGCCCCTTCCTCAGGTGAAGTAAAGAAATACAGACTCGACAAAGCATATATAGATAGAGAACAATGCATGTGTACCTTACAATTGCAGACAACTAGATTAAATCATCCTGACTATCTGCCAAGGCGTGATAAAGTTAATCAGGTCAGCCAGGAAGGTACCACATCAAAGACATAGCAAGATACAACTGAGACAATGAGGTGGAGTCGCAGGGGGTCTAACGTGTCAAAAGCTGCCGTCTGTATGTAAAACGATAAGCTGTAAAATTTTTACTTTTTTACTGGGAAATTTTTTTACTTTTTTACTGGGAATCACATCTGTGAACAAGCCAACGACGACTCGAGTCCGGATCACGTCATGTATCGTGACATAAACCCAAGATCCCGGTTGAGACCGTCCTCATGAGTGCGGAACTTGGCTATCAGTTTCTGCTCGATGATTTTGCGTTGTCGTGTATTCCTAAGGTTGCGTTGGAGAACGCTTACCCGCAGATCCGAGGCTGAATGTCCTTGACTGCTGAAGTGTTCCCCGACTGGGAGGTAACAATCCTGCCTGGTGATTGTTGCGCGGTGCTCGTTCATACGTTGTCTCAGTGTCTGCATGGTCTCGCCGATGTACCATGCTGCGGTGCGTCAGTGAGTGCGGGGCAATGTGTTTGGGTGAAGTGTGTCAGTGAGTGTGGTGCAATGTGATTGGGTGAAGTGTGTCAGTGAGTGCGGGGCAATGTGTTTGGGTGAAGTGTGTCAGTGAGTGTGGTGCAATGTGTTTGGGTGAAGTGTGTCAGTGAGTGTGGTGCAATGTGTTTGGGTGAAGTGTGTCAGTGAGTGTGGTGCAATGTGTTTGGGTGAAGTGTGTCAGTGAGTGTGGTGCAATGTGATTGGGTGAAGTGATTGGGTGAAGTGTGTCAGTGAGTGTGGTGCAATGTGTTTGGGTGAAGTGTGTCAGTGAGTGTGGGGCAATGTGATTGGGTGAAGTGTGTCAGTGAGTGTGGTGCAATGTGTTTGGGTGAAGTGTGTCAGTGAGTGTGGGGCAATGTGTTTGGGTGAAGTGTGTCAGTGAGTGTGGTGCAATGTGTTTGGGTGAAGTGTGTCAGTGAGTGTGGGGCAATGTGTTTGGGTGAAGTGTGTCAGTGATTGTGGTGCAATGTGTTTGGGTGAAGTGTGTCAGTGATTGTGGTGCAATGTGTTTGGGTGAAGTGTGTCAGTGAGTGTGGGGCAATGTGATTGGGTGAAGTGTGTCAGTGAGTGTGGTGCAATGTGTTTGGGTGAAGTGTGTCAGTGATTGTGGGGCAATGTGATTGGGTGAAGTGTGTCAGTGAGTGTGGTGCAATGTGTTTGGGTGAAGTGTGTCAGTGAGTGCGGGGCAATGTGTTTGGGTGATGTGGCTGTCATGGTTGAATAGCTGGCAGTGTGTGCAAGCTGTGAGATGTGGGTGTGAGGCTTGAAGTAGTGCTAAGTGTGTGAGGGTGAGGTGAAGCTATGAATGTTAGGTATGAGTCCTGATAGAGATTGTTGGTAGGTGAGTGATAGGACTGTGGTACATTGAGCTGAGGCTAGTGGTGCAGATGGTGGAATATGGCATTTGAAGATGCATTCA
Source organism: Squalus acanthias (assembly GCA_030390025.1). Lineage (NCBI taxonomy): Eukaryota > Metazoa > Chordata > Chondrichthyes > Squaliformes > Squalidae > Squalus > Squalus acanthias. The sequence continues at coordinate 53,368,835 of CM059426.1, forward strand.
CTGACCTTGACCACTCGTGTGAGGTCATTGAACTTCTTACGGCACTGCATCCAAGATTGACTCCTGGCATTGACCGCCATGGCTATCTGCTCCCACTGCCTTCTGAGTGTGTGTCTGGAGGGCCTCCTGACCCCCTGTGAATTCGGCTCATCTCTCTTCCTTTTCACCTCCTCCACCAAGGCCACGTCGGAAAACCTTGGAGCCAGCTCTCTCCCCCAATTGTGCCGTTCCTCACTCTTTCCCAGGTCAGAATCTCTTCAGCCCCGACTCCCAGCACCTGCTGCAGCCACAATGCACCTCTCTGTAAGATGTATGGGCTAGCTTTAAGCAGTGCAGGCTAGCTTAAAGTAGTGCCTGCAAGGTACAATTTTGGGCCCCCAACCGATGCGTGCAGCCAGTCAACAGTGTGGTTAGCACTGGCTGCCGCTGCAGTCGTGTTAATCAGCAGTCAGCTGAAGTTGACATGTTGCCTGCATCAGAAGTAACGGGCGCGGGTTAATCGCACATGGGGATCCCCGCGCCCGTTTTTGGGGGCTATCGAATTTATCCCCCCACACTATCTTGTGCTGCCAATTTCAGGAACATTATCATGTTAGAGCTGGAAAAGTCCACGGTTCCATTTTCATGCTCCGTTGGCAGTAGAGAAGAGGATTTAAAAGAAAGAGGGAGAAATGTAAAGGCAAATGCAGATTTAGAGGTTCCATCACAGTAGGGCTAATTGGAAGTGGTGTGAAATATGAAGTTTGTCATGTACTATTGCACAAAATTAGGAAAATGCAAGTTGTATTAAGTCAGTGGAATTGCAGAGAATGCAGGAAATGTATTAGGAAATAGGATATATACTGTACAATCTGGTGAATTGAGCTCAACAATGTAATAAACGTTACATCAACAATTTTACGGCTGTGGGAAAAATCAGATATCACATTGGCCCAAAAATTGACTCCCTCTGCCAGATATAGAGCTCGTTAATAACCTGCATGAAGGTGCAATCTGCACTCCAGTTTAAAAGTTTACAGAAATTGTTTATTTTCAGTTAGACTGTTAGGCCTGGAATTTCCTGTGTATTTGCACCTCAAGACACATGCAAATCAAATACGCAGCCTAAAATGTTGCAGAATTTTGGCCGTAAGTGAGTTACGCCTGTAAGTATAATACGCCCGTTACAATCGCCTATCAATAGCTCTGCCCGAATCATCTCCGCCCATAATAATGTCACCACCTCACAAGTTACAGAGCCGTGTACGAGAGTTTCCTGAAGTTGCAATCACTCGGAGGCTCTCTTCAAATTACGACCAGATTTTCAAATCATTTTCTGTTTTTTTTAATTTGTTGAGAGTTTCAAATTATCCTCATTGAGACCTGCATCTGTATTTTCTATTCCTTGGAATGCATTTTTATGGCATAAGTATAAGTCACATTAAAAGTTGAAAAGCTTCCCCAATTGCAGGTTCTTAAAATACTATGCTTGATGTGAATGAATGATGGTTAAATGAGTTGAAATTCGCAGGAAATTTGAACATAACTTGACATCAGCAGAATGGGCATTTTCGTGTCTAACTTCCGGGTTGCGCCCACAGAGGAAATTCCAACCCACGAGTATGTGTCCCTTCTGCTCTGCTCTTGATACAGGTTTTTGTCAAAGGTAATCATTGTATTTGGACAGTTTTTGAAAAAAAAATTACAAGACTGCAATCTTAGAAAAGTAAACCCTTTCTAAGCTGCTGCTATTAAGTATAATGATTCCCATTAATTTCGATGAGAAGCAACATATGTTTCTAAGAGAGTAGGAACTAAGTTGGCACTTTTATGTTGTTAGAGTGCAGCTGACGCAAATACAGGGTACATGGTTCTATTGTCATCAGCTGCCTATGAAAATATAAATGACTTGTCCTACCTTGTTCCAGCAGAGATTTTTTTTGTGAGTTGCCACCAGAAACATTGGTTCCACTTGTGGCCCAATGAACCATTGGAGATAATTTAGTTCATATACATAGAATCATACAGCACAGAAGGAGGCCATTCGGCCCATTGTACCTGTGCCAGCTCCATGCAAGAGCTATCCAATTAGTCCCACTTCCCTGCTCTTTCCTCATTGCCCTGCAAATGTTTTCTTTTCAAGTACATAGGAACAGGAGTAGGCCATTCAGCCCCGTGAGCCTGTTCCGCCATTCAATTAGATCAAGGCTGATCTGTAAGCTAACTCTATCTACCCGCATGACTATGACTATGTCAATACTGCAATGATATCAGTAACATCAAAGCTGCCCCATGAAAGTAACATATAAACCTGTAGTGATACCATTACACTGTGCGCACATGCAGAAACATCGACAAGTTATTGGGAGTGATGGCAGGGTGAGAAAGTAAATGCCAAAGAGAGGTTTCAGGAGGTCAGCAAAGCAAAAGACCCTTAAGAGTTTCATACAGTAGCATGTTGTCAGGAATTTTCTTGTTTACAAATTAAATCCACTAGTTTGGAATGAAAAAAAACCCAGCAGAAATGCAGACCTGTTTCAGTGTTTAAGCATGGTGTAACCAGAGGGTGCACCACAAGGTGCAGCAGAATGCCCAATTGATTCCACAAATCAGAAGACTTGCAAACTCTCAAATGATGGTCACCAGTGAATTAGAAGAATTTTCTTGAGAGTATACCATAATTCTCTGTTGAATATTCTGGTGTTGCCGTGTGTGTGGGTTGCTTCCCTCACCCCCCCCCCCCCCCCCCCCTCCTCCATTTCTTTCCCTAACTTTTTTGTTACAAATGTGATGGGGTATCACCAGGGGTGATTCAACACCATTTAAAAATCTCCTGAGGAGGATTTTAGCACTGAATTGATATGCCTCTTGGTCTTTAGTATTATTGCTTTTCAGCATTAAATCAGTGTATTTGCATGAGAGACAAAGAAATACATCTAAGAGGCTGTTCCATTTGTGATGTGATTGCACATATAGGATGTTTTTCTTACTGCTATTCATTCTGTGGAAGAAAGTAAGTTTATCTCATCCAGACTATCAAAACAAATATATAAGCAAACTTAAAAGAGTAGTGTGCCTTGGACAGGGACGTTTTGTTAATCACTAATATTGTAATTTTACCACTAACAGTATGGGAGTCAAATTTTATTTGCATAGAAATAATTTTTAAGTCAATCATATAATCAGAAGTGAAGAACCAGCTTTACCCTGCCAGGCCACTGTTTAGGATGTCTGGTCAGCTGAGAAGGTGGTAGCTATACTTTCACACCCAATGTCAGCTGACTCCAGGCCTATCCAGTGTATCCTACAAACATTGATATGGCAGGGTGATTATCATAACTGTCAGTGTACCTTATCTGACAAGACCAGCCAAATTGATGGACTACTTCTCTACCACTGTAAAAACAGACCACAAAAAGCAATAGTAAAACAGTGCCATTAGGCAGATGAGACAACGTTAAATCTTTCTAATATTTAATATTAGGAGAAACAAAAACTGCCTTCTCCCATGTGCATTTTCATATTTTATTCCTAAGAAACAGTTACTGAACTGTGCAGAAATCACAGCAATGCAAGATTTAATTTATATGATCAGTGACAAATGGCACATTCTTGCCTCAATTTCCATTGATTTTTTTGCAGTTTTGGCAGTGATATGCAAGTCTTTTCATTTACCAATAACTAGCTGCTGAAAACCTAGTGACATGAGACCAAACTGAACTGAAGAATTCAGGATTTTTTAAGTGTTGAAAATATTTGCTTAAGCAGGCAACGGAACATAGACACATAGGGACAAGAGTAGGCCATATAGCCCCTCGAGCCTGTTCCACTATTCTATTAGATCATGGCTGATCTACACCTTAACTCTATTTACTCGCCTTTTCCTCTCACCCCTCAACCTTCTAAAATCAGGGGAATACAAACCACATTTATGCAACCTGTCCTCATAATTTAACCCTTTAAGAGTCTTCATAATTTAACCCTTTAAGCCCTAGTATCATTCTGGTGAATCTATGCTGAACCCCCTCCAAGACCAATATATCTTTTCTGAGGTGTGGTGCCCAAAACTGAACGCAGTATTCCAGATCCAATTACCAACCCATGTCATAAGGTAAGCTCCAATTCTATGTGCTTTCATTTTTGATAAATCTCTTATGCGGAACCTTATCAAACGCCTTCTGAAAGCCCATATAGACAACATTCATAGACACTTCCCCTATCCACCATGCCAGTGACTTCCTCAAAAAGTTCAAATAGATTAGTCAGACCTGACCTGCCGTTTAAAAACAAAGTGATAAAATATATATTGGAACAGCGTTAGCCTTATCTTTAACCAGAATGATAGCATGGCACAAAGACCATTGAGATATAAAGCAAATAAAATATGTTTATTCCTCCTTCATCCAATAATGTATCATTTAGCTTCCTACTACAAAATTATTATATAAAAGCTACACTTTTTACATTTGTGTTAAGCTTTGTGAGGTTTCAGGAACCAGTGTAAATGTTTGTTGTTGGCTAATTAACCACAAGTCCGAACAGTCAGAAAATGTACTGAACACACTTGAAGATCATAGGTCAACTCATTAAATACAGTAATACTGGAAGATAACATGGTGCAATACTTTTTCTGCCTGAATTTTAGTCTGATAAACCTCTGTTTAACCACATGAAGCCATTGTGAGAGGTTGGCAAATTGGTTGGTGACCAGAGTGAATCCAGGATTAATTTCAGCTAAAATGCTTGTTGGAAACCTACATTGTTTTAAGCTGCAATTATAAGTTTATAATGCTATATTGACTTGTTTAGATATTATTAATTATGAATTAGGCTTGAAAACTTCATTTCTGTATGTTGGTGATAGAGGATTAGAAGCAGCAGTTCAGCATGTTGTCATTTGTTGTAGAAGAGATATGGAAATAGGTTGCTTTAGACAGTGTTCTTAAAATTATCTTTGTGACTTTATCGTAAATAGTCTTAAGTACTGAAATTAGAACAGATGTAATGTTTGTCTCAACTTGCTGAGTAAGTTTGGCCTTGTCTGAAGGCACACGCATCTCTGTTTAACCACTCTGCTTTCAGAACTTCTCAGCTTCCGTTCTTGAATCCATTGCAAGAAGCCGTCACGATGGCAATTGCAGATTATTGTAAAGCTTTTACTTGGTTGCAATCTGGTTAACAAAGCTTATTTGCTCTCAGATGCAGAATTCAGAAGGTATATTCAAGAACTCTTGAGGTAGCCAAACAAAAGAGAACGCAAACAAAGTATCCACTCATGTGGACATTAGGTTACATGTGGAGGACCTATGGTTTGAAGAGATTCGATTCTCTTTTGTTATCTTCCACCACCATCTGTATTGCAAAATCAATAAATATGAGAAATGACAGTTTCCCAGGGTATTACTATTAAGGCTGGTAATAAACAATGTTTACGTAATAGAAAGACTTGCATTTATATAGTGCCTTTCACGACCTCAGGATGTTCAGCCTTTCTATATTGTGATGGTCTCTTTTTGTATATACTTTGTGTGATGAAGGCCAACTTTTTAACAATACTTTGTATGATGATGGGTGAATAGGGTCACTTGGAAAGGAACGGAAGATGATGCACGGCCACCTGTAAAGGAGTGAGACACCGGGCCGGCTGGAATGGGTTAGGGTCTCTTGCTACAGAACTGGGATTGAATCCTTATCTCGACTGACCTTTGAACTGAGTTGTTCTTAGTACATATCATTTCTTGACAAAGCCTATCCAATCCCAATACTGTTAACTGAAATAGTATTGTTGAGGGGAAAGGATCTGTGACACAGACCATTCTGTTTTCAGTTAAAACCTGGACCAGATGGATGACAGAAGGGAATGAAAATTTTCTTTTTCAACATGATGAGCATTAGCTTGGTTTAGAGTACATAACGCATTCCAATGTGTGAATTGTACTTCCTGGAGACATCAGATGGAATGTGTTGATCCTTTCATCCCTATGTTCCCTGCCAAGAATAGAGTGGTCTGCTACCATGGATTGCTCCAACCGGAAGACCCCAGTAACCACTGACATTACTAATCACAGGTAAATCATAGTTATGGACATACTGAGACTCAGGCTCACAATTGGTCTGGTTAGCAAGCCAGCAGTATGTGCTTTGCCAATGCCAATTGTTTAGTTTGGATTGTAAGAGGATGATATCCTTGCAACAGCTTCCTGCATTTATATTGCTGAAACCGGCTTCCTTATTCAGATGATAAATCGTAGCCCCGTGAAAATGTGCATCTGCAATTCTGCCATTAGAACAAAAGGTCCAGTTTTAGCAATGTGAACATATGAATGGACATCCCTCTCCTGAAGAATATGAAGATGTTGTGTATACAGTTTGAAAAACAAGAAAGCAAACAACAGTATTGTATATTGAATGGGACAGCTTGTGGAATCTGCAAAATCATCTTTTTTAGTTGCACATAGAAGGCTGTGAAACTTCAAACTGGGTTATTTGATGTTGATCACTTTGATGTGAATTATTATCTGTTTCCTCATTTACACCTTCACACTTCCACATTTATTTGAAATTGTAGGGTGTTGCATGCCTCAAAGCCAAGCTAAGTATTAGTTCACACTTGAAGTGCTGCACTTCCCTGCAGACATAAAGTGCCTACAACTCTTGCAACAAAAGCAAATGTTGTTTCTGTTTCTTTAGGAGCTGCAGTTTCAGGAATTCATCTAACATTCTTAATGGCTTATTTTACTCAATTATACGTGGTCAGAACAGTTTTTTTTGATTATTCGTTCGTGGGATGTGGGCGTCGCTGGCAAGGTCAGCATTTATTGCCCATCCCTTTTTGCCCTTGAGAAGGTGGTGGTCAGTCATGGGTCTTCACATCTCCTTATTTCCAATTTCAAATGTGACTCCTGTAACCTGCTTCCCAAGCTCTACATTTCAAGGTCCTTCTGAACCGTATGTGCTCTGTCCCAACCACAACCAAGTAATGACAAAATGGCTGCAGTCGAAAGCTGCAGTGCCCACTCAATTCTGATTATCATTTACCCAGGAAGTAAAGGACAGTCCGTGGTACAAGTTCAAAACTCTAAAAGGGAGCTCTGCCTGAAAAAGTGAAAGTTAAAAATTTATGGTTGTTTGAGAGTTGGCATTAGGTCCGTATTAGCCATAAGGAGATTAAGCACAAAGACACCATCCAAACTGGGGGGAGGGGAGGGGAGGGATATTGGGATACTGTCCCTATGAAAATTTGAAACCCGCAAAGGAGTCACATTGATCTTGGTGCATAATTTGCAGCAAAATTAATAGTTTTACTCAAGAGGATAGCTCATCTAATGAGAAATGGAAATGCTGGAATAGTAATCTATTGGTTAGTCTACAGTTAGAATTTTGGATGCCCAAAATTTGGACAAATGTCGACAGCATAGAAAGTGTGAAGTAGAAACTCAGTAAAATAAAATCGGATGTACGGCTCTGGTTATGAGGAGAGACTAGAGAAACTGGAACACTTTTTATTAGAGCAGAAAAGGTGTTCAAAGTTTTGAAGGGTTCTAATCAAGTAAATAAGGAAAAACTATTTCTGCTGATCGGTGAGTCTCACTAGGGGGTATAAATTTAAAATCATCATCAGGAGAATGGAACTAAATGAGATAGCTCTTTCAGAGAGTGAGTACAGATGCAAAGGTCCAAATGGCGACCTCCTGTCCTGTAATCCCAATCTCAATGGAATTATAGAATTTTAAGGAGCATTCTTGTGGAAGTATAGAACTTTGTGTTGCACCTGACCCATTCTCTACTGAACCTGTTGCTGATTACAGGTGCATAAATATGGGAACATATTTAGGGAGGGAATTTCTGCAGGGATTCTCTCGCTTGTCCGCCGTAACTTTGGCAGAAGAGTCATGGGAACCCCAGGAAACAGCAAAAGCGAGCAGAAGAACCACTGCGGAAATTAAGTCCCTTAGTATCTGATGTCCCTCATTTGAGCACAACATATGCCCAAAAATACAAAGTTAGCAATATTGTCCATCTTTCCCTGTTTGTGTGAAAGGCATTAAATTACATGTAAACAATTACTACTTTTTTCTGTTATAGTCACAGTGCCTTTTTTAATATTACATAGAATTACATAGAATATGCAGCACAGACATAGGCCATTCAGCCCAACTAGTCTGTGCCGGTGTTTATACTCCACACGAGTCTCCTCCCATTCCATCTGCCTCATCTCAACCTTTCAGCATATATTTCTATTCCCTTTTCTCTCATGTACTCATCCAGTTTCCTTTTGAAAGTATATAAGCTCTTTGCCTCAACACTTCCTGTGGTAGTGAGTTCCACATTCTAACCACTCTCTGAGTAAAAAATGTCTCCTTATTTCCCGATTGGATCTTGTATTTATGGCCTCTAGTTTTGGATTCCCCCACAAGTGCAAATATTCTCCACATCTACCTTGTCCAACCCATTCATAATTTTAAAGACCTCTATCAGGTCACCTCTAAGTCTTCTCTTTTCTAAAGAAAAAGCCCCAACCTGCTCAATCTTTCCCGATAGCTATAAACTCTCAGTTCTGGTACCATCCTTGTAAATCTTTTTTGTACTTTCTCCAGTGCTTCTATGTCCTTTTTATACCCTTTGCTTTTTATAGTATGGAGACCAGAACTGTGCAGCACAGTACTCTTTAAGTGCAGCCTGACCAGGGCCCTCTGCAAGTTTAACATAATTTCACTGCTTTTGAATTCTATACCCCTAGAAATAAATCCCAGAGCTTTGTTAGCATTTTTAATTGCTTTGTTTACCTGCGATGCTGCTTTTAATGATTTGTTCACCTGTATCCCTAGATCACTTTGCTCTTCTACCCCATTCATTTTCTTATTTTCTAAGGTGTAAGCGATGTTTTTCTTTTTCCTACCAAAGTGCATCACCTCACATCTATATGTTAAAGTTCATTTGCCACTTAACTGCCCACTCTGCAAGTTTTCAAATGTCTTCTTGCATTATGTTGCATTCGTCCTCAGTGTTGGTTATACCCTCAAAGTTTGGTATCATCTGCAAATTTTGATACTGAGTTACTTGTTCCTAAGTCCAAATCATTAATGTAAATTATGGATAACGGTGGTCCCAGCACTGATCCTTGTGGAACACCGCCTTCTACCTTCCTCCAATCTGAACAGCTACCCTTTGCTTCTATTTTTTAGCCAATTTGGTATCCATTCAGCTATATGTCCCCTGACTCCACATGCCCTAATCTTTGTCATGAGCCTCCCATGTGGAACCTTATCGAAGACCTTTTAAAAATCTAAGTGTATGCCTGCCATCCTTCAACTTGATGAGCAGAAAAATTCTGCCAAAATATGAAATATAAAAGAAAAAGAATCAAACGAGATACCACACAGGTCAAATATTAATTGTTTACAATCTTTATTTGGCAAATTTATTAGAGTTTTTGAGGATGTAACTAGCAGGGTAGATAAAGGGGAACCAGTGGATGCAGTATATTTGGATTTCCAAAAGGCATTCGATAAGGTGCCACATAAAAGGTTATTACCTTTTTACACAAGATTAGGGCTCATGGGGTTGGGGGTAATATAGTAGCATGGATAGAGGATTGGTTAACGGACAGAAAACAGAGAGTAGGGATAAACAGATCTTTTTCAGGTTGGCAGGCTGTAAAAGTGGGGTGCCGCAAGGATCAGTGGTGGGGCCTCAGCTATTTACAATCTATATTAACGAACTAGATGAAGGGACCGAGTGTAATGTATCCAAGTTTGCTGCTGATATAAAGCTAGTTGGGACAGTAAGCTGTTAGGAGAACACAAAGGCCGCGATTTTCTCCTCCGTGTCGGGATGGGTGTGTGTCAGGTGTTTTCCGGGTTCCGGTCCCGCCCCCAGCTGCCTCCGCTCTGGAATCGAGATTTTCCCTTGATTGGCCTTGTTAAGCCCGCCCTGTGGGTTTCCCGGTCAATTAACAGGAAGCCGGTCTGATGACGTCATTTGATGATGCGTCATCTGCCGGTTTCCTTAAAGGGACCATACATAATTTTTTTTTGACAGTTGATTTTTCAGTGTTTGACAGCATTGAGGTGCTGAAAACACTGACAATCAATACACAAAGGTGAACTCTTGCACCCAGGCTCTCCAGTGACTCCCTCCATATGCTTATGGAGGGAGTCACAGTACACAGGGAGGTTCTCTTCCCTTCCAAGGGCGGAAGAGACCTCCCCAGAGCACCAACTTACCTTGGACCTCCACCCAGCCCTCTCTATCTACTTTATCACTTCCTCATCTCACTAGGTCTGATTGTTTCTATATTGGCTCCGATGTTGCTGGAATAGATGGCAGCTGCAGGTGAGATGACAGAAGCGATCTGTCACTGGTGAGAGAGGTTCTCCCGATGAGGTGGCACTGGACATACAGTTGGATCTAAAAACTTGTAAGCTAAAGAAATCTGTATAAGTATTAAAAATTCAGTAACCAACATTTTCTTTGCTCTGAAACTCACCATGTGCAACATTGGATCCTTCACACCACTTCTGCAGCTGTCATCTTTTCACAAACATTATATGGACTCCGGAAAACCCTACCCAGAAGCGGGAAAATCCCAAAACAGGCTGAAAACTACTGACAAGTACCTGTTAATAGGCAGGTAATTGCCTTTAATCCGCTTCCCGCCGCTAGGTGTCGGGTCCATTCACAAATCAAGGACCCGACACTTGGGAAAGCTGTTTAGAGGCGGGTTGACGGCGGGATCGGAACCCGCCGTCAATCAAATCGATTTTATCCTCTGAGCACCGGCAAAATCGCAGCCAAAGAGTCTGCAAAGGGATATAGATAGACTAAGTGAGTGGGCAGTAAGGTGGCAGATGGAGTATAATGTAGGGAAATGTGAGGTTATTCACTTTGGTAGGAAGAATAGAAAAACAAAATATTTTTTAAATGGTGAGAAACTTTCAAATGTTGGTGTTCAGAGAGATTTGGGTGTCCTCGTGCAAGAAACACAGAGAGCTAGCATGCAGGTACAGCAAGCAATGAGGAAGGCAAATCACATGTTGGCCTTTATTGCAAGGGGGTTGGAGTATAAGAGTGGGGAAGTCTTGCTACAATTGTACAGGGCCTTGGTGAGACCACACCTGGAGTACTGTGCACAGTTTTGGTCTCCTTATCTAAGGAAGATATGCTTGCCTTGGAGGCGGTGCAACGAAGGTTCACTAGATTGATTCCTGGGATGAGAGGGTTGACCTATGATGAGAGATTGTGTAGAATGGGCCTATACTCTCTGGAGTTTAGAAGAATGAGAGGTGATCTCATTGAAACATATAAGATTCTGAAGGGGATTGACAGGGTAGATGCTGAAAAGTTGTTTCCCCCGGCAGGAGTGTCTAGAACTAGGGGGCATAGTCTCAGGATAAGGGTTAGGCCATTTAAGACCAAGATGAGGAGGAATTTCTTCACTGAGAGTTGTGAAACTTTGGAATTCTCTGCCCCAAAGGGCTGTGAATGCTGAGTCTTTGAGTATATTCAAGGCTGAGATAGATAGATTTTTGGACTCTAGGGGAATCAAGGGATATGGAGATCGGGTGGGAAAGTGGAGTTGAAGCCGATGATCAGCCATGATCTTATTGAATGGCGGAGCAGGCTCGAGGGGCTGTATGGCCTACTCCTGCTCTTATGTTCTTATGTCTTCTTAGCTAGTTGATGATTAATATGGTACAATGAGAAATACTACTGTCCACCATAATATTTTATTCAAAGCCGACTCAATTTGCTAAATGCATTGCCATTGTAAGTCTGAGCTATCGACAAATCCATTTATAAAATACCTTCATATATAGTTCATTTCTATTTCAGTCATTTTTAAATTTGTCATTCTAAATATAAGAATTCTTAGCAGGAAGGTCCCTGCTATTTCTGATCTGTGCTGGATCACTTTACCTAAACTGGCATGGTAAAAGTGGTGCTGCAATTAGCCTCAGTGCTCCTTGGCAAGGAAGGGGGCAAAATATCAGATAAGGTTGCTACTGCTGATTGCTGGAACATGCACTTCTGTGCATGACAAGTGAGAACAGGATCAGGTCACGTTGTCTACAATGATCACTAACTGCTTCCACACGAGCAATAACCACTTGGTGAGGTATTCGTGGGTGGCTGACACCAATGAAACGGTACCCTAACGTGGATCAATACATTCACGAAAATTGGGGGAAAATAGAGAATCTGTTGATAAAAGACACAAACTTAAATCCGCATGACTGTTTTAGACTCCTCTATATTTATTGACATCTCCTACAGTCCACTACTCATCACATGTCTGTTTGGTTGCTTATTTCCATTGCATTTTTGACACCTTCCAACATTGCCAACCTTGTGCATATAATGCCACCAGATTTTACATCATGTTATTATGTGAGTGTCATATGTATAGTGCAGTAATCCCACTCCTGCCACAAACGAAAAGGGAACTCAAAGGATGCCAATTGGAAAATTTTACTGTCAAAACTGCAACGCATATATTTATGTGGAACCCGTATGAAAGTGCACAAGAGGTGTTAATTATCATGTCATACAGGGTATATAAGAGGACTAAACATAGGCTACATGTATTTTTTTTAATTCTTCCACCCCCACAATATAAGTGTGAAAACAAAGAGTATGTTGAAGTGGTATTCTTTTATGGTAATTACACAGTTGACTTTATATCCTTTTTAACAGTATAAAGTGTTAGATATAAATGGGATTTTTGCATCTCCTCTCTCCACCCTTCCCACATTCAGTATGAATGCAGGATCATTTAAAACAAAGATGACAAAAAATTACACCAATCCATCAAGATCCGATATGTATGAAACATAGAAACATAGAAAAATAGGAGCAGGAGAAGGCCATTCGGCCCTTCGATTCAACATGCTCATGGCTGATCCTCTATCTCAATACCATATTCCCGCTCTCTCCCCATACCCCTTGATGCCTTTTGTGTCTCAAAATCTATCTAACTCCTTCTTAAATATATTCAGTGCCTCCACAGCCTTCTGTGGTAGAGAATTCCACAGGTTCACCACCCTCTGAGTGAAGAAATTTCTCCTCATCTCAGTCCTAAATGTCCTACCCCGTATCCTGAGATTGTGACCCCTCATTCTAGACCCCCCCCAGCCAGGGGAAACATCCTCCCTGCATCCAGTCTGTCTAGCCCTGTCGGAATTTTATACGTTTCAATGAGATCCCCTCTCATTCTTCTAAACTCTAGTGAATACAGGCCTAGTCGACCCAATCTCTCCTCATACGACAGTCCTGCCATCCCAGGAATCAGTCTGGTGAACCTTTGCTGCACTCCCTCTATGGCAAGTATATCCTTTGATATGATATTTCTCTAGGGATTTGAGACCTCAATCCAGTCACCTGAGGATATTATACCCTGTCCTGTAATGTGGTGTGATCTTAGAAAACCATGTGTGCATACATGTCCTTAACATAGATTACACAACGTAACATCCTTTCTATCTTATACTGAGATATTTGTAGCTATGTGTATTTAACCTAACTATTCTAAGTGGAACTTAAAAAAAATTGTAACAGAGGATTTTATTTAAAAAAGTAATTCCATATGATTTTCTTCACAGAACTTGTTGCTGTTTGTTCCAAATCATTTGCCTTAACTCGTACTGACTGCACCTCTGGGTTATAGTACAGGTTGTAGTCTTGCGCGCCACTTAGGGGACCTAAGGTCATGTCTCACACGGAGATCTCCTGTGCACCAGACTATTTGAGATTGGTTTTTTTTCAGGTGAACAGCAGGGTTTTCATTATATGTATTTGTGCAAATCATGCAGTTGTTCAAGTCTCTGCTACAGCTGACCTCAACCTTGAGCATCAGATTACATCAAAAAGTCCCCATGGTCTCTTTGCCTAACAGGCAGGAAGTCAGAACAACTGATTAACTTACTTTTTTTTACAGCCATGAAATGCCTGTGTGATATGATGGTTCAGCCCCAAATTCAGCCAGGGTCTCTTTAAAAGAAATAACCCTGGCTTGATCTTGCCACATAGGTCACTAAAAACCTCTCCATGCTAAATGGAGGAGATGTACATGACATGAGGCACATCGTTGGTCTGCCCTAGATATTTTGTAAACCTTTAAATAATAATAAAGCTTCTTGCCTTGCTTGCCTGAGAACTGTGAGTGAGTAGAGTAGTTACGGTATGTTATCACACAGCGGAGTCCAAATGAGCCAACACCTTTCATTGAACAGCTGTCAGCAGATGCTTTGATAACATGAAGGGTTTTAATTAGCACATCACAGAGGGACTATCAGAGTGCTGAACATGGGCTACATATATATTTATTTTAATTCTTCCACCCCCCTCCATTTAAGGATGATTATGGATGCAAGTCAAACAATATACCTGTAGTTTTCAGAAATCTAATAGTTTCTCAGCATGCAAGATGACATTTAAATCTGATATCTTACTTTAAAACAGCTTCCAGAATAAATTAGTGACAGATGTATTAAAATGCTGATATCAAAGGCATTAAGTGGTAGTTGACAGCTGGATATGTTTGATGCAGCTAGTGGTAGGTCCAAAAGACTTGAGTTGTTTTTCCCAGTACCTACCTGGATCTGAAAGTAAGCTGTATTGTAAAATTGAAGGGCAATTTGTATTTTTGGTGGGGGTGGGGGGCAAGAGTGGGAATTGAGATATATTTGCCATCAAATTTTTTATCAAAAAAAGTTGCAGTACATCTGCATATCACAGATTTACATGAGAATTTAGCATACAAATCAGGAAACTTGTGCTTATAGTAAACTCTTCAGGGATAATTTTCCAACTTTGTGCCGATGGAAAGAGCTTCATCCATTTGGGGTGCACGTTGAAATTTCAGGCATTCAAATTTCCAATATGCTCTCCTGTCAGATGAAGCTCTCCATTGGGAGCACAAAAGTTGGAAAATTACCCTTGTATGTTGGTCACTTCCTCGGATCTCCATGTTTGAATCCCTCCAATCTGGTTTCCTCCCTGCCAAAGTACCGAAATGGCTCTCATCAAAGTTACAAATTACATCTTTTGTGACTGTGGCAATGGTAAACTATCCCTCCTCGTCCTTCTCGACCTGGCTGCAGCCTTTGACACAGTTGACCACTCCATCCTCCTCCAACGCCTCTCCACCATCGTCCAGCTGGGTAGGACTGCACACGCCTGGTTCCATTCTTATCAATCTAATCGTAGCCAGAGAATCACCTGCAATGGCTTCTCTTCCCGCTTCCGCATCGTTACCTCTGGTGTCCCCCAGAGATCTGTCCTTGGCCCCCTTCTATTTCTCATCTACATGCTGCCCCTTGGCGACATCATCCGAAAACACAGCCTCAGTTTCCACATGTACGCTGACGACACCCAGCTCTACCTCACCACCACTTCTCTCAATCCCTCCACGGTCTCTAAATTGTCATACTGCTTGTCCGACATCCAGTACTGGATGAGCAGAAATGTTCTCCAATTAAATATTGGGAAGACCGAAGCCATTGGTCTTCCCAATCTTCGGTCCCAGCCACAAACTCCATTCCCTAGCCACCGACTCCATCCATCCCCCTAGCATCTGTCTGAGGCTGAACCAGACTGTTCACAACCTTGGTGTCATATTTGACCCTGAAATGAACTTCCGACCACATACCCACGGCATAACTAAGACCGCCTGTTTCTACCTCTGCAGCATCGCCCGTCTCCAACCCTTCCTCAGCCCATCTGCTGCTGAAACCATCATCCATGCCTTTGTTACCTCTAGTCTTGACTATTCCAACGCACTCCTGGCTGGCCTCCCACATTCTATCCTGCATAAACGTGAAGCCATCCAAAACTCGGCTGCCCGTGTCCTAACTCGCACCAAGTCCTGTTCACCCATCACCCCTGTGCTCGCTGACCTACATTGGATCCTGGTTAAGCAACGCCTCGATTTTAAAATTCTTACCCTTGTTTTCAAATCCCTCCATGGCCTCGTGCCTCCCTATCTCTGTAATCTCCGTCAGCCCCACAACCCACAACCGCCCCCCCCCCCCCCCCCCCCCCCGAGATATCTGCGCTCCTCTAATTCTGCCCTCTTGAGCATCCCTGATTATAATCGCTCAACCATTGGTGGCCATGCCTTCAGCTGCCTCGGCCCTAAGCTCGGGAATTCCCTCCGTAAACCTCTCCGCCTCTCTACATTGCTTTCCTCCTTTAAGACGCTCCTTAAAACCTACCTCTCACCTGCCCTAATTTCTCCTTATGTGGCTCGGTGTCACATTTTTGTCTCATAACACTCCTGTGAAGAGCCTTGGGACGTTTTACTGCGTTAAAGGTGCTATATAAAATACAAGCTGCTGTTGTTAAAGGATCTAAATTCTGGATTGAAACCACTGAGTAACCTGTGCATTTATCGCTGACTAGTCTTTCTAGATTGTTTCATATTCAAGCAATTGTTTTGTGGTGGAGGCGATAAGGTTTCCATGCAATTTCTTGCCCTGTCATTTTTTTCTAGAAAGTAAAGCCATTTGAAAACACTATAGTAAGTGAACATAAGCTAATTTAATAATGTGAGCGCACCATCAATGTGGTTCCAAAGCAATCTCAACTCAGAATCAAATTATTTTTAAAATTATGGTGATATTGATTGATGATGTTGGAGTTCAAAAGAGCATATCATCTATTAGGCTAAGCAGATAACAAATGCAAACTGGCTCCTCGTTTGAGGGAGGGATAGAGGAGCTCAAGGAGAAGCAAGTAGAAATACAGTACCATGTTTTAGTCTTGTAGAATTTGTTATCCGCTCAGTGAAATACCACTGCTACCCCTCTATATAAAGCAATACCAAGGATCTATGGACTAGCCAAAGTTCATTTCATTTGATCTGTGGAAGTTTGTAGGACCTGAGAACACAAGGGACTGAAATAAAGATGAAGTGATATGATATGTATACTGATGTACAATCCATGATATGCCAGTACATTGAAGAAAATGAATAGCTCACTCATTGATTTTGAAAACCTATCACACCATTTATTACTGGTGCAATGACCCATCATTAGTCCCACAAATTACATTGCAAACTGAAAACACGCTGACAAAATATTTTAAGATGCAGTTCCAAACAAAAACCCAGCACCAGCATTGTTAGATACAATATGCACTTTCATTGCAGAGCCCTGGTCCTTTGTTTTGGACAAACATATTCTGTTACATTCAATTTACTTTTCACAGACCAGGGAGAATTTTAAGCACTAGGA
Source organism: Squalus acanthias (assembly GCA_030390025.1). Taxonomy (NCBI): domain Eukaryota; kingdom Metazoa; phylum Chordata; class Chondrichthyes; order Squaliformes; family Squalidae; genus Squalus; species Squalus acanthias. The sequence goes on from CM059426.1 coordinate 53,386,051, forward strand.
TTACCTAGAGTTTAAATTGCACTTCATCTAGTATAGAAATACAAATTTTAGTAGACTAGAACCTCCAGAGTTCCACAAAGAAGTGCCTTTTGTCACCCTTAGTTTACCATCTTGATGCAAGATTTTATTAACATTTTAATTAATCTATTATCTATATCAATAATTGTTCCATAATCTTAATGACAGTGAGCTTCAGGTCTTTCTTCCCCTTGATTTTCATAAACTGAACCTTTGACAGGCACCAGCCTGGGATATGAAAGAATTAAAAAAGACTCCCTCTTTCTCCTTCACCCCATCAACATTGTCTTTAGTAGGCAGTGGCCTACAGCATACTTAGCTTGTCCAGTTGCTTGGAGTCATTAAAGATGGCAAGCTTTCTTGGCATTCAGGCCTAAACTTCCTCCATACACCAGCCAAGCATTCAGGGCTGGCTCATGAAGCAAAATATGTATCCAACAATGCCCAACTGTTCCCAAAGTTCACCTTGAGCTTATTGATTACATTCTATAAAGTTGGTGTTTTCTGGATATCTCTCCAGTATCAGTACACCTGTATCTACTTTATCATTATTGAATGTCTTTTTAACCTATTTTACAATCCACATATTTGTCAGATCAACCTACCCACCATGATACTGAAGAGAACGGAAAAGAACACGGTATGAACTGTTGAATCACAAATCTCTTCATTACCTGTTTCTGATCCAGTCGCGAGGAGTGTCTCTTTATACAGAAACACTGAATGAACAGAAGGGGTTATAGTTTAACATGTTCCATATAGTATTCCATTCATCACAGGTTAATAGTTTCTTTAGAATTAAAGAAATGGTATTTTTTTCTACTGTTTTTTTCTTCCATTGTGGATTATGCACTTTGGATAGTTACATCAACTTTGTTTCATCATAAGTGTAGAAATGTAGAAAATATTTCCAGTTATCAGACTCTATATTTGTAACAATTACAACTATACTTTGGAAATAATTTACCTAGTATATATCTATACTAAGGGTGGGCAAGAAATGCAGCCTTGCCAGTGTCACCCACATCCCAGGAACAAAAATATATAATAGATTTCTCTGCCACTTAAAAAAACTCCATAGTAGGCATTAAGTTTAAGGTCAGGACAGCTGCTGCTTGCTTTCCTTGTAATGCCCAAAGTATAAAAAGATAAAATACATTATTATTTGAACTTATTTACCAGACATGATTTCTTTCATAATATTTATATTTTAAAATACACAAAGTTCTATTTGTAAAATTGTTGTGAAATTCCTTATCTGCTTCCTTTATACCACTGAAACGTGAAGTGAAACTGGGTTTGGGATCATGTGTGTTGTCAGTCAAATGCTGCAGCATTCTCTTTTTCTTGCATTTCTCTGGTGTGGTGCAGCTGTACTCATGTGTGTAATTTGAGCATCTGCACAGGAAACTTTCAGTGCTCCAGCACTTTGGCCTGTGCTTTCAGAACATGAAATGCCCCAAAAAATTAGATGTGTCTTACTGAAAATGCATTTAATATGGACAGCAGCCATGCACCAGTTTGTTGCTTTCAAATTTACTACTCAAAGCTTTGTATTGAGAAAATTAGCTTTTTAATCATTTTGGCTTTTTTTAGCCAGTGAGTTGGGGTGAGGAAAGGAGGAAGAAATTAGATAGTGGGTAACTGAAAATGGTGCTGTGTCTCATTGAGACCCACCATATTTCCTTCTCCCGCTTACCTTTGATAGGAAATTCAGCCTGTGGTATTTAAAGGGGAAAGAAGCAGTTTCATAGAAACATAGAAGATAGGAGCAGGAGTAGGCCATTCGGCCCCTCGAGCCTGCTCCGCCATTCGATGAGATCATGGCTGATCATCTAAACTCAGTACCCTGTACCTGCCTTCTCCCCATATCCCTTGATACCTTTAGCTTTAAGAAATATATCTAACTCATCCTTGAATATATTTAATGACTTCGCCTCAACTACCTTCTGTGGTAGAGAATTCCACAGGTTCACCACTCTCTGGGTGAAGAAATTCTTCCTCATTTCTGTCCTAAATGGTTTACCCGTTATCCGTAGATTATGACCCCTGGTTCTGGACTCTCCGACCATCGGGAACATTCTTCCTGCATCTAGTTTGTCCAGACCTGTCAGAATTTTATATGTTTCGATGAGATCCCCTCTCATTCTTCTATACTCCAGTGAGTATAAGCCCAATCGACCCAATCTCTCCTCATATGTCATTCCTGCCATCCCAGGTATCAGCCTTGTGAATCTTCGCTGAACTCCTTCCATGGCAAGAACATCTTTCCTCAGATAAGGCGACCAAAACTGCACACAGTACTCAAGGTGTGGTCTCACCAAGGCCCTGTACAACTGCAGCAGGACATCCTTGTTCCTATACTCAAACCCTTTCGCTACGAAGGCCAACATACCATTTGCCTTCTTCACCGCCTGCTGCACCTGCATGCTTACTTTCAGCGACTGGTGCACAAGGACACCCAGGTCTCGTTGCACTTCCCCTTCTCCCAATCGATTGCCATTCAGATAATAGTCTGCCTTTCTGTTTTTGACACCAAAGTGGATAACCTCGCACTTATCCACGTTATATTGCATCTGCCACGCTTCTGCCCACTCACCCAACCTGTCCAGATCATCCTGGAGTTTCTCACTATCCTCCTCGCTGCACACACTCCCACCCAGCTTTGTGTCATCTGCAAACTTGGAGATATTACATTTAGTTCCCTTATCTAGATCATTAATGTATATTGTGAATAGCTGGGGTCCAAGAACCGATCCCTGCGGTACCCCACTAGTCACTGCCTGCCACTCGGAAAAAGAACCATTAATTCCTACTCTCTGCTTTCTGTCCGCCAACCAGTTCTCTATCCAAGTCAATACCTTGCCCCCAATTCCATGTGCCTTAACTTTACCCGCTAATCTCTTATGCGGGACCTTATCGAAAGCCTTTTGAAAGTCCAAATACACCACATCTACTGGTTCTCCCTTATCTATTTTCCCAGTCACATCCTCAAAAAATTCCAGTAGATTAGTCAAGCACGATTTACCTTTTGTAAATCCATGTTGACTTTGTCCGATCCTGTCACTGTTTTTCAAATGCTCAGCTATTACATCCTTTATAATGGACTCTAGCATTTTCCCCACTACCGATGTCAGGCTTACCGGTCTGTAATTCCCCGCTTTCTCTCTACCACCCTTTTTGAATAGTGGGGTAACATTAGCTACCCTCCAATCCATGGGTACAGTTCCAGATTCCATTGAATGTTGGAAGATGATCAGCAATGCATCTACTATTTCTAGGGCCACTTCCTTAAGTACCCTAGGATGTAGATTATCAGGCCCTGGGGATTTATCGGCCTTCAATACCGTCAATTTCCCTAACACCATTTCCCTGCAAATACTGATTTCTTTCAGTTCCTCCCTTTCATCAGACCGTATGTTCTCCAACATCTCTGGGAGGTTATTTGTGTCCTCCTTTGTGAAGACAGAACCAAAATATGCATTTAATTGGGCTGCCATTTCTTTGTTCCCCATTATAACTTCCCCCGCTTCTGACTGCAAGGGACCTACACTTGATTTCACCAATCTTTTTCTCTTCACATATCTATAAAAGCTCTTACAGTCAGTTTTTATGTTCCCAGAAAGCTTACTTTCATATTCTATTTTCCCCTTCTTAATTAATCCCTTTGTCCTCCTTTGTTGAATCCTAAACTGCTCCCAATCCTCAGGGCTACCGCTTTTTCCTTCCCTTTTAACCAATATTAACATTTGTCCATCATTTAGAAATGTTTATCTAATGTACACTGAATCTAAAATACTTTGATAAGGCATTATATTTATTAGAGCAGAGGTGATTTTTTTTTTCATTTAATAAACCTCAAATTGTTTGTGTGTCATCCAGACACATGCTTAAAACATGTTTGCCAATATTTTCCTCTGTGAGTTAGTTTTAATGAATCCAAAACAAACTGTTTATACACAGCATGTTCACAGATTTGTTTCAACACATAGAAGAAAACATCAGAGACAACCTCTTGGTTTTGTTGAGTTAATCAACTTTAAGTTATTTGAAAATAACCTGTTGCTATGATTGTACCATGTTGTTTGTGAGATTAAAGTTAAATTGTTTCCTTCTGCTGCTTGGGGGGAAATAAAAGACGTTTTGACACAATGAGTAGTTTCAGGGGTTAATGATAACTGTAAATAATATCTCCCACACTTCACATTGCTTAACTGACTTTAACAAAGCTGAATTCAAAAAATCTATTAGCTTTAATAGGTTCAAGATTGGGTTACTATGCAATAACTTAATCTCCAGGTACACTACTTAACTGTTGTTCTCGGCAGGTGGGTAGTGAATCTCTGCCAATAAGTAGAATGTAACACAATGTGTTCTTAAAGATTTTGCTCAAATCCCGGCTATTAATACCACAGCTCTGTACAAGAAAATAGGGAAATGGTGTTGGTGACATTGGGGGGAATTTTGTGGGCGCGTTCGGTGGTGGGTCGGGTAGGAAAAAGATTTTTTTGACAGCGGGGCAGGACCCCGCTGTCAACCCGCCGTCATGTGCCTTTCCCAGATGTTGGGTCTGTCAGCGCTGAACAGACCCGCCACACAGTGGCGGGGGAGACAATTCAGGTCATTATGACCTTGTTAACAGCCCATTAAGAAGAATTTTGAGCTCACTTTTACATTTTATGAGGTTGTCCACGAGGTCCCGCTGCTTGGGGATCACGTCAAGTAAGCAGGTCGGGAGTTGTATGACCATGGAATCATCTCATTACTTCACAACTGCAAATGTGCTCTAAAAGCTCCCATCTATCTCACATCTGTTTACTTTCCAAGCTCAGAAGCTCTTGCTTACTGCATTTGGAAGACAGATTGAGCTTTATGCAGGTTTCAGGTGTTTGGAGTAAACTCTCTATCCAGTGTCACCTCATTGGAACAACCTCTCTCACCATTGACAGATCGCTTCTGTCATCTCAACTTCACCTGCCATCTATTACATCAGCATCGGTGCTCTTTAAACTATCTCACCTTGGTCCTCAGAATCCCACCACGATCAGCCCCAACACCAGCAGCACCAACAACAACAGCAACCTTCTCTGCAATAAACTGATGCTGCACAGGACACAGGGCATCAGCACCCCACCACATTGCTGCCCAGGAGGCCAGGGATGGCCTCACCATGGCCAGATTTACTCCACTTGACACTGTACACCCTGGATGCCACATAATGCGCCAGGTTGGCACCACCCCACACCAATACCATAAAGCATCCCTACAATGCCCAAGCCATTCCTTTCACACTCATCACCATTGCGGGGGATACAGTTATGTCTCACCATTCACTGTAACTCACTAAGCCACTTCCAAAGGTGCACACAGATCTGTCCAAGAACGCAAAGTGTTGAAAATAAGGTTTCAAAGTTTGACACCACATTAACAGAAACATTGCGTGAACATTGCATAAAACACCCAAGTGTCTACCCTTGTGAGTTGTTAGTTGGTATGATTGGACTAGGATGAGGGTGAGTGTGAGGGGTGGCTAGTGAGATGGGGATGTGATAATGTAGATAGAGAGAGATGGGTGGAGGTGCAAGGTAAGTTGGTGTGAGTAAGGATGTGCAGGAGTAGGGTAGGGAAGGCAGAGTGATGGGGATGTGATGAGTGGCACAGCAGGATGAGGTTGAGTGTGGCTTTGCAGTAACGTTTCATGATCTACTGAGATCATTGAAAGGTTTGTGCCACTGCAACCAGGTCCTTCTGACTATATCCCTGCTTGTGCCCTCCTGTGCAATGTGCAACCAGGCTGCTTTGGTCTCTTGGGGAGGTCTCTTCCGCCCATTGGAAGGGAAGAGGACCTCCCTGTGTGCTGTGACTCCCTCCATAAGCATATGGAGGGAGTCATGGGAGAGCCTGGGTGCAGCCGTGCACCTCTGTGCAGTGCTTGTCAGTGTTTGCAGTACCTCAATGCTGTAGAACACTGACAGCACAACTGTCAAAATCAATTTGCGCCTGGTCCCTTTAAGGAAACCGGCTGATGACGTCATCAGACTGGCTTCCTTCAATTGGCCGGCAAACACGCTGGGCGGGCTTAACAAGCCCAATCATCGGAAAATCATTTTGGACAGCGGGCTGGAGCCAGCAGCGGGGTCAGGACCTGCCACCGACATCGCCCGCCGAGGTAGGGGAAATCGCGGCCATTGTGTTCAGTACAGATCCTTGGTTAGATTAGTAGTTTCTGCAGTAAGAAGAATGGGTCAGTTTCTTTCCTTTTAAAAATATTTGTTTATTTTTCTAACTTTTTCCTGCCCAACTGTTCCTCCTTAACCTTTCCACAGCATTCATTATGGTTGATCACACCATCCTCTTCCAATGGCTCTTCCCTATTATCCAGTTGCTTTGAACTGCTCTTGCGTGATTCCATTCCTCATTTTTGCATAACCAATTACAGCCAGTGCATTTCCAACAATGGCTTCTAATCCCTCACCACACTGTCAGCTCCAGAGTCCCCCTATTCTCGGCCTCCTCCTCTTCCTTATCATCATGTTGCCCCTCAGCAATATTATTCACAGGCATGGGGTTAGCTTTCACATGTTCTCAGCTCTATCTTGCTACAAGTTCTTGACTGCATTCTGTGCAGTCAGATTGCTTGTCTGATATCAAGTCCAGGATGAGTTACAACTTTCTTCAGATCAATAACTGGAAGACTGAAGCCATTATCTTTGGTGCTCACCACAAACTCTGCTTCTTTGGCACTGAGTCCATTCCTCTCACTTCCCACACTCACATACTGAACCAAACTAGTAGCGATCTTGTTCAACCTTGCACAGAGTTTTTAAACCCACATCCCATCCTCACAAAGACCGCTTACTTCCACCTCCAGAACATTGCTAATTCCACCCCTACCTTACTGTTGAAATGTTTATACATGCCTTTGTCATTTCTCTTTGACTGCTCATATGCTCTTCGTGCTAGCCTTTGTCCTATATAAACTAACATGTTCAAAGCTCTGCCGCAGATATCCCACATGATGCGCCAGGTCCTGCTCGTCCATCGTCCCCATCCTTGCTGACCTACACTGGCTCCCTATCCCCTATTCAATTAAAAATATCCTTGTTCCCCAATGGCCTTACTTGAACCTTATTCTGCATTTGCCCCAGCCCTTTATCCCTTCCAAAGTGCCCCATTCCTCTTATTTTTGCCTTCGGTGTACTTGCCTCTCTATTGGTAGCAATGCCTTCAAACATTTTGATCCAAGCCTTTGGAGCTCTCTACCTAAATCTCTCTGTCCATCCACCTACATCTCCACCTTTAAGAAACTCCTGAAAAACACATCTCTTGGATATAGTTTTTAGTCAATCCTCCTCATCTCTTAAATAAAATCAGAAAATGCTGGAAATACTTAGCCGGTCAGACAGCATCTGTGGAGAGAGATAGCTCTTTTTTTCCTGGCTTGGCATCCGTTTTCATTTCTGCTATTTCTGAAGAGCATTGGGACTTTTTTTTTTAAGTCAAAGGCCCTACATAAATGGACAAAGGGTCATCGATCTGTAACGTTAACTCTGTTTCTCTCTCCACAGATGCTGCCTGACCTGCTGAGTATTTCCAGCATTTTCTGTTTTTATTACAGTAATTGGCACTACCTGTCTTTGCCCATTTGACAGACATTGATAGGTAAAATAGTATTGTTGTAACCAGCAGTGTGCTTGAGGCAGAACCTTAAATTTGATTTTGGAAAAGACATATTACACTTGAAAAAACTAGGAACAAATGAAGTGGATTAAAAGTAGAAAACTGTACTAACATTTTAGAAAAGGTGTTTTAAGTAATGAAGGAAACTACTCCTCGTTTTTATTCCAGAACTTTTGCCACTTGAAGTAGTTCTGTGATCTGCTAGGGTTCCTGGTGCTCTAGAAATGCAAAAACAGGTAAATTTTCATGTGTGCACTTGATTAAATTCACAATTGTGCCTTTTTATTTCCGAACCTCAAAGTAGCAATGTTAAAATGGTCCACGGCCAGAAAACGTGCTGGGCAGTGACTGCTTGCACTGCAAGCAGCAACTGTTTACACTTACACTTGACATGAGGCAAACAGACTTTTTGAGGTGGCACTCACTCCATGTCACTGGAGGCATTAGCACTGCCTTATCTATAGGGCAGTAATAAAAACAGAACATTTTGGAATCACTCAGCATCTTTGGAGAGAACAGGCAAGTTAACATTTCAGGTGTAGACCATTTGCATTTTCGATACTACAGTGATGCTGCCGCCCGACTTTGGCAGCAGTACTGTAACCTAAAGGGAGTTTATGTGAATGTGCAGTATGTAAAACTGAAGGTCCTGTGCGTTCAACATATTCTCGCTAATATTGCAGAACTCCACAAAATCATTGCTGCATATTGGAAAATTATACATCTTCCCAATGTGAATTATTAAAATTGTAGTCCCATGCTACACTTTTCTAACAGTTAGGCTGGTGCCCTTTTATGAAAGTTTCTGTTATAAGGGACACTTCTACAATAGTTTGTGTTGATTTAAAAAAAATCTTGCCAATACTGTCCCACTTTTCTTTTTGAAACATTCTTATTCCACTTTTTATCAAAATGGATCAGGAAACTCTTTGCTTTTACCTGTTTGTAGTTAAGGTGCCCAAGCAAGACTTTAAATCTAGGCCAGAACATTACAGTCTACTTTCCATTCAGTTTTCTTTTTACGTTCTGCAGTTGAGAGGTTAAACATTAAAAGGTTATTGCTTCATGCACATTTTTCAAAGGAAGGTCATTTACACAAATGCCACTTGCAACAGTTTGACAGCCGCTTTGTGTTTTTATGCCCGAGTCTATAATGCGATTTGTGTTTTCTGTGTCTCCCAATGAGAAAGTGGATCAAATCATATTGTTTTGTGTCCTAGTTCTGTTTTTAATCAGGAGCCACTGTTGGTTTTGAAACTGTTGCAAACCGTGCATAATTAGGTCATTCATTCACACTTGATGTTCACTGGCTTGAGGAACCAGTCTGAGTGTAGCATCTTAAACTCTAAGTCACAGGGGTGTCCACGGTCAGTGACTTTCCAGAGAGCCCTGGATACCAGTGCAGGTGTGAGCAGTCAAGCAATTATACCTGCATTACATTCGAGAGCAAAAAAAAAAATCCACATTATTTTCACCGTGGCACTAAAGTAGCACATGAATTAGAATATGTTTTGGAGTGATCAGTGATGGTGAATCAGCAGCATTTGATGGTACAACAGGGAGCTGTAGCCACTTCCTGCCCATTGGAGTACATGGTGGTTTTTGTATGCATTTTCTTTTGTAAATAAATAGGGGCACTTTTATATGACTCCTGTTACATTAGGGAAATTAATCAAGTTTCATTTGATATGGATATGAAAGTTAGGTTTATTTTTAACAAAAAAGTGGCAGAGCACCTTGCTGTACTGTACTAGGCCTTTAATTGTGCCACATAAAATTGAGGCATAAGAAATGCTGGCCCATTCTATATCCTGCCAGTATTTTTCCTTTTAATGTACTGCAATAATATTTTCTAGCAACACAATTTTTCCCCCTCTTTCTGGTGTGGGTGATAACTCTTTAATTGCATTGATGCAAAGTACAAAATGGTTTTTTGTGCTAGTACATAATGTGTTGGCATCAGTGTGGGAAATAAGACCAATAACTGTCTAAATGTGCAATAAATTGGATTTTCATTTTTTTCAATGGAAAACAATAAGCACGAAGATCTTGCTCCAAACAGGACAGGTTTGAATGCAAACTGCTGTGCATCCTCCCGTTTTCAAAGCTCCAATGTAGTTACTGTTACATTAAAAATAGGACAGCAGTATAAATAAAACAGCAGGCTTGTCTACTAATTAACTCACAAGTCGTGTCTGAATGAGTCTTGTAGTGGTGACAAAAGATGGTCAGCATTAAGGCTTCAGATATCATCTGTAATCATTTTTCTGTGTGGTTTGGAGACCTAAAACAGAGCTGGTATAATTCAGTATACTCAACTACAGCAGATCGACTGTACAACCATACAACTGCATCGCTGTGACCCCTGTGAGCGTGCAGGCATTTTTATTGGCCCTATTACAGCTTTTCTGACATGTACTGCATGCTAAGTGTGAGAGTTAAGGGGTGGTGGGGGAGGAGTAGGGGAGCCAGAGTGCCGCAGGAGCTAGTCGTATTCAGGAATAATGAGACCGCTGGAAGATGACTGGCTGCATTTGTAATAAATCTGCTTTTCTCAGTTTCTCTGTGTGATTTCATCAGATTAAGAGCTCCACTGATTTGCAGAAACAGCCACTGGTTTTTGTTCTATGTTTACTTTTTGAAGATAAACCCAAGGTGAGTGGCTTGGGCCTAATCACCTGGTTTCTATTTCACCGTCTTCCCCAATTCCACCCCCCACCACCCACCCCCCTCCCTCATTACACTCAGTTTAGGCTGTACCGCCATTGCAGGGTGTTTCCAAATCAATTCATGATACTTGCAGCTGTATCTGTGGCTTTAGATGCCTTGAAATGATGCCTCAAGGGAGAAAATGCAGTAAAAACAGCCATGGCTGAATTGGTGAAGTGCAGTTCACACTGCATGTCGGTTGACTTCACATACAACTACCTATCTTTATGTCAGTGAGAGGTCAGACTTTGACTATTTGTTAACTAATGTTTAGTACAGCATTCTCCAGGCTGTCAGCAGTCCATTAAGTAGCAGGTATAATTTGAACTGCTAACAGTTGATAATTAAGATTGTTTTAATACAAAAAATATGCAAAATAATTTTTTAAAATTTCATTTTGTAAAACATTCAATTCAATATAGTTTTTAATTGAAGGAAAATATTAAATGTATTTGGCATAAGTACTTGATCTAAATGAAGATTGGAACAAATATAAAATGTTTTGAACAGTAAAGGAAATGCTGCAAATCTATAATAAAACAGAAATGCTGTAAATGCACAGCAGGTCCATCAGCATCTGGAACGAGCAAGGCAGGTTTCCAGTGGCAATCAGTCATCAGAAAATATTTGAAAATCCTTCTACTTGTCGTATTTTTGTTTGAGATTTGATTTTTATATATGGAATGACAGTCATTTTTTTGGAGGGATAAAGGTATTGAAAGGGGGTTAGTTCCCTGGAGATGGGATGAGTGTTTTGCTGCAGACCAGACCACAGTCACTAATGTTATTAATTTTTAAAAACAAATTCACTAATGGAAAGCTTTGAACATTTAACTGCTTTCAATTTGGCTCCACATGGAGAGCATGTTGTAATTAACCTAGAAGAAGAATCAGCAGTGTATGTTGTTTTAAGTTTTGAATTTATTAATATATGCAAATGAATAGAACAATGGTTCAGATGTTTGAGAAGCGCAGCAGGAAGCAATTAAAGACGCGCTAACCAGCTGCTTATCTCAATACACGCGGCCTCTTAATAAAGGATTCCGCTTGAGAAATAAACTGCTCAGATGGAAGTGTGGCTGATTCACAAAGTATAGTTTTAAAAAATCTCTTGAGATTTTAAACAGGCGTCAAATGCAACCCACACACCGATACAATAGCAAAATACTGCGGGTGCTGGAAATCTGAAATAACAACAGAAAATGCTGGAAACACTCAGCAGGTCAGGTAGCATCCGTGGAGAGAGGATGCTGCTTGACCTGCTGAGTGTTTCCAGCATTTTCTGCTGTTATGTCAAATACAACCTGTTAGTTGATCCTGGTGTCCTTCTGAAACTGCATTTTATACCTGGGCACCAAGTAACTCTGGTCCAGGTTTTCTCCAGTTAGTGCCAATACATCTGTTTAAAATACAAGCCACAGCTCCCCTGAAGACCATTGCCTGATGTGGTACTAAGCCGTTCAGGTCAAGCATGTCCCACATTTGATCTCAGTCTGTGCTGATCTAAGTTAACTTCACCGCCCTGGGTTAGGGGGTGGAAAATCAGCCTTAGAACCTGATCACTATCTAGTGACCCTTGCGGAAAAGACCGTCTGTGTGGATGTTTGGTATAAATTGGATTGGGCTCAACAGTGACAACATCTGGGATTGAAAAGCCTGCCAACCCTTATCGTCAAACTTTACCGTGAAGAGAGTTGCAATAGATCAGAGAGAGAGTTACAGCAGACCAGAGAGAGATATAATAGACCAGAGAGAGATATAATAGACCAGAGGGAGAGGTACAGCAGACCAGAGAGAGATATAATAGATCAGAGAGAGAGTTACAGCAGACCAGAGAGAGATATAATAGACCAGAGAGAGATATAATAGACCAGAGGGAGAGGTACAGCAGGCCAGAGAGAGATATAATAGACCAGAGAGAGAGTTACAGCAGACCAGAGAGAGATATAATAGACCAGAGAGAGATATAATAGACCAGAGGGAGAGGTACAGCAGGCCAGAGAGAGATATAATAGACCAGAGAGAGATATAATAGACCAGAGAGAGATATAATAGACCAGAGAGAGATATAATAGACCAGAGAGAGATATAATAGACCAGAGGGAGAGGTACAGCAGGCCAGAGAGAGATATAATAGATCAGAGAGAGAGTTACAGCAGACCAGAGAGAGATATAATAGACCAGAGAGAGATATAATAGACCAGAGAGAGATATAATAGACCAGAGGGAGAGGTACAGCAGGCCAGAGAGAGATATAATAGATCAGAGAGAGAGTTACAGCAGACCAGAGAGAGATATAATAGACCAGAGAGAGATATAATAGACCAGAGGGAGAGGTGCAGCAGGCCAGAGGGAGAGGTACAGCAGGCCAGAGGGAGAGATACAGCAGGCCAGAGGGAGAGGTGCAGCAGGCCAGAGGGAGAGGTACAGCAGGCCAGAGGGAGAGGTACAGCAGGCCAGAGGGAGAGGTACAGCAGGCCAGAGGGAGAGGTACAGCAGGCCAGAGGGAGAGGTACAGCAGGCCAGAGGGAGAGGTGCAGCAGGCCAGAGGGAGAGATACAGCAGGCCAGAGGGAGAGATACAGCAGGCCAGAGGGAGAGGTACAGCAGACCAGAGGGAGAGGTGCAGCAGGCCAGAGGGAGAGGTACAGCAGGCCAGAGGGAGAGTAGTTGAGTGCAGGTAGCACCTGTGTGAGTCAGCACCCTTAAGGGATAAAGTAAAACTAGCTTTATTCTAACATTTTGTGGTGTTAATAAGAGGGACAGACAGGTGTATGTCGATACCTGGCAAAGTGGCAGGTGCCGCTGGAGTTCCACTGTTCTGTGGTATGTGTGCCTCGAGGGAATAATGCTACTGGCCTGGGATTCTGTTTGAGATTTGGAAACCATATTAATACTTCCTTCTACCAAACTGAACTCCACTTTTTGGGTAGTTTTAGAAATGATATGGCTCTGGAGTACACAATACAGCAACGTTATGATGTTAGGGCCGGGAGTTTCTGCTCGATTGCGCTGGTTTTTTCGGCGTAATTCCGATATTGGTGTAAATGGCGCAAAAGATTGTGAAATTTTAAGCGCAAATTGCGTTCAGCGCAACCCGAGTTTCCACAATTGTTTGCGCTAGTTTAAAAAACATCGCGCAAGAACCAGGTCCGGCCCACAAAACTGACCACATCCCCAGGGTGAATGAATCACCATTGGGAGTTTCTGCTAATTGCGCTCGTTTGCAGGCCTTCGAGGAGGCTCCAAAAGTTAAGTTAGATCTTTTTGGGCCCAAGGATACTAATAGGTACGTTTTAAAAGGTTTTGAATGAATTTTTATAAAGTAATTACTAAGGAATTGACTACTGTACCCCATTCTAACTAGAAAATAGTTTTGTATATTTTTTAAATCACTTTCAGTAATTTAAAATCGGATTACCCACGGGCAGTGGATTAACACTTGTGATTTTAAAATGCTTATTTTTTGTGATAATCCCATTTTCAGCTGTATTAATCAAACTTTACTAAGTTACCACTCTTAAATATATTGAGGAAGTTTTTTAAAGCAAAATTTTTTTAAATTATATTTTAATAAATGCACGATTGCACTGGTTAATGGCCAATTTTACGTTCAGCGATATGCAAATTAATTTGAGCGGAAACTCGGGGTGGGGGATCACTTTTTAAAACGAGCGTAATTTTGGCCGCAATTTGCGCTGGAATCGCCGATTGCACCCAAAGCGAAAACTCTACTCCTAGCGTTGAAACCTACACCAGGTACACTCCAGAGCAAAACTGGTATTTAAACAGGAAGAGGCTTTCAGTTCATTGTGCGTTTCAGTAGCTTACGCAATCTATCTCTTAGATTTGAGGAACGAATACTGTGGCCGTGATTTTACAAACCTCGGCGGGTCCATGGCGGGTGATGTCGGTGGCGGGTCCCGACCCCGTTGCTGGCTCCATCCCGGCCTCTGAAATGCATTTCCTCTGATGGGGCTTGCTAAGCCCAACCAGCGCATTTCCCGGCCAATTAGAGGAATCGGGTCTGGTGACATTTAATGACGCGTCATCAGCCGGTTTCCTTAAAGGGACCATGGCCAACTTTCTTTTGACATTTGTGCTGTCAGTGTTCTACAGCATTGAGGTGTTGCAAACACTGACAAGCACTGCACAAAGGTGCATGGCTGCACCCAGGCTCTCCCATGGGAGGTCCTCTTCCCTTCCACCTCCCCAGGAGATCAACACAGCCTGGTTGCACATTACACAGGAGGGCACAAGCAAGGATGTGGTCAGGAGGACCTGGCTGCAGTGCCGCAAACGTTTCAATGATCTCAGTAGATCACAAAACTTCAGTACAAAACCACACTCAACCTCATGTGCCTCTCATCACATCCCCATCACTCTGCCTTCCCTACCCTACTCCTGCACATCCTTACTCACACCAACTTACCTTGCACCTCCAGCCATCCCTCTCTATCTACATTATCACTTCCCCATCTCAATAGCCACGTCTCACACTCATCCTTGTCCAATCATACCAACTAACAACACACAAGGGTAGGCATTTGGGTGTTTTATGCAATGTTCATGTAAAGTTTCTGTTAATGTGGTGTCAAACATTGAAACCTTTACTTTCAACACTTTGCGTTCTTGGACAGATCTGTGTGCACGTTTGGAAGTGGCTTAGTGAGTTGCAGTGAATGGTGAGACATAACGGTACCCACCGCAATGATGATGAGTGTGAAAGGGATGGCTTGGGCATTGTAGGGATGCTTTACGGTATTGGTGTGGGTTGGTGCCAACCTGGCGTATCATGTGGAAGCCAGGGTGTAC
The DNA here is from genome assembly GCA_030390025.1 of Squalus acanthias. Lineage (NCBI taxonomy): Eukaryota > Metazoa > Chordata > Chondrichthyes > Squaliformes > Squalidae > Squalus > Squalus acanthias. The sequence continues at coordinate 53,401,272 of CM059426.1, forward strand.
AGCGTCAAGTGAAGTAAATGTGGCCATCCCTGGCCACCCGGGCAGCAATGTGTCGGGTGCTGATGCCCTGTGTCCTGTGCAGCATCAGGTGATTGTGGAGAAGGTTGGTGTTGTTGTTGGTGCTGCTGGTGTGCCTGATGATGCTGGTGTTGGGGCTGATCATGATGGGATTCTGAGGACCAAGGTGAGAGTGTTTCAAGGGCACCCATGCTGATGGAATAGATAGCAGGTGAAGTAGAGATGACAGAAGCGATCTGTCAATGGTGGGAGAGGTAATGAGGTCAGACTGGATGGAGACTTGTGTAAAGACTTGCAGCATCCTGAATCTGTAGTGGAAATGCAGTTTAGAGAAGCTAGTGGTTAAGGGAACATATCTCAATCAGCTGGGAGCTTTGATTTGACATTTGAAGCTGTCAACTCATCAGCTGATTCAATGGCCACTGACCTCCTGCCTCAGCTTCACAGACGAGGTCTATGCACAACGGGAAACCGATGGCCGATCTGTCAAATCCAAAAAGTTGGGGAAAAAACATTGATAAGTGGCTGTAAACAAGCCACTAAGGATTTTAATTGCCTCCCTCGCCGTTGCCAGTTGGGTCTGCTCAGCGCTGGCAGACCCGACATCGGGAAAGTCCAGTGCGCGCGTTTTGTCAGCGGGTTCCCGACCCACCTTCAATCATTTTAAATTTAACAGCTGACCCGCCACCCATCCCGTCCACTGAGTGCTGGCAAAATTCCGGCCTCTGCTTCTATCCCCTTTTAATGGCCTTACACTTACCAGGCCAATTCTGTAGCATCAAATCTTCTATGGACAACTCATACTGGTAAGCAAAAGAATGTCATTCTGATTCCCTCATTGTGTTTTCATCTGATCACTTTATCCAAATCTCAGTTTATATTCCTTTATGCATTAGTCTCTCTCATCATTCCTCTCTGTGTAGCAGAAGAAAAGTTTGGTTAAAACACACTGAAGGATATTGTGGGATAGTTCTACTATCTCAATTTTGTCGAGCAGGACTGTGCTTCAAGTTTGCATGTGCAGAGCTTTGAATAACTCCACTCTGCTGTGGGGTATTCATATACTGTTGTCTGCCCATTTCATTTATTTTATTTTTTAATTATATATACCTATCCCCATTCAAAGTATAATTATTACCTCACACTTATATTGAATTCCTTTGCCACTATTTTGCCTATTGCACCACTTCACCAATATCTCGTTGAAGCTTCCTTTAGTCCTCAGAATTATTTGCTATGCATCCTATTTTAGTACCATTTGCACATTTGGACACTAGTCTGTTAAGCCACATATCCAAATCATGGATGTACGCAGTGAACAGAAGTCGTCCCAGAACAGAACCCTGCGGGACACCACTACCCACTTCTAATCACTTTGAGAAACTGCCCTTAACTCCTACTCTCTGCTTCCTCCCTGATAACCAGTTTTTAATCCAATTTTCTGCCCTCTCCATAATTCCATACCTCTTAATCTTCTCCAATCGTCTCCTATGTGGTAACTTGTCAAAGACTTTTATTTTATTATTTTTCATTGACCATTTGTAGCCTGCAATACAAAATTGCCTTCATAAATAGCCAAATCGTATTGTAAATAACAATGCGTTAAGAAACAAAATGCTATACTTTTCCCTTGATGTGCTAGTGTTAGTGAAAAGGTAGCATTCTAGAGTATGCTTCCCCACTTTGAAGTCATGACAAGCATTAACGAACAGAAAAATTATACATCAAATATGTTAAACTAATGGTGGTATTAGATAGAGGAATAGAAGTAATTGGAATGAGGTTACATGTTCAGCATAAACACCAGCATTGACTGGTTGGGCCAAATGGTCTGTTTCTGTGCTGTATATTCTATGTAAGACTGCATGGAAATGCTGACTAGTGGTAATGCCACAATTGTACTTCCTTAGGGAGTTAGTCTCATTGACACCTGTAAAAGCGGCAAATTTGGGATGGCACTGGGAACTATCTACCCAACTTTTGTAAGTAATTTTCAACATGGTGTTACAAATATAATGGTATGACACTATTCCTGAAAATGTGGGTACGGTAGCATAGTGATTATGTTACTGGACTAGTAGTCCAGGGGCCTGGACTAATGATCCGGAGACGTGAGTTCAAATCCCACCACGGCAGCTGGGGAATTTTAAATTCAGTTAATTAAATAAATCTGGAATTAAAAAACTAGTATCAGTAATGGTAACCATGAAACTACCGAATTGTTGTAAAAACCCATCTGGTTCACTGATGTCCTTTAGGGAAGGAAATCTGCTGTCCTTACCTGGTCTGGCCTATATGTGACTCCAGACCCACAGCAGTGTGGTTGACTCTTAACTAGGGATGGGCAATAAATGCTGGCCTTGTCAGCGACGCCCACATCCAGTGAATGATTGAATAAACAAAAATAACAATGTATTAAATAACTGTTATCATCTTACAAATTTGATAAACTCCACTAGTTTTAATCTTGATATTAAAGTATGTTGGGGATTGTCATTCTGATAACTGTCCCACTCCAGAGACTTGAGCACAAAAATGTAACCTGGCACTCCAGTGCAGTGCTGAGGGAGTGCTGCACTGTTGGAGATATCGTCTTTTGGATGAGACGTTAAACCGAGGCCGCGTCTGCCCTCTCAGTTGGACGTAAAAGATCCCATGGCACTATTTCGAAGAAGAGCAGGGGAGTTATCCCCAGTGTCTTGGCCAATATTTATCCCTCAATCAACATCACACTAAAACAGATTACCTGGTCATTATCATATTGCTGTTTGCACAAATTGGCTGCCGCATTTCCTACATTACAACAGTGACTTCACTTCAAAAAGTACTTCATTGACGATAAAGCACTTTGGGACGTCCTGAGGTCATGAAAGGCGCTATATAAATGCAAGTCAGTCTTTGGAAAATGCAACAATCTGTTACTATGATATTTGATTGCAATTTAGGAAGGACACTTGCTCTAGATTTTTCTTTTTAGACCTTTGGATCTTTCTTTCGACTGGTAATATTCAATCCTTTATATAGTTATTGTAGCTGTTGAAGAGATGGTCATTTTGGACATAATGGCCTTTTTCTTATTGTAGAAAGTCTTGTATTTGCATGTAGTTACTGCCTTAGCCTATCCCTCATTTTTATAAATGTTGTATAGTTGCACCAAATTTTTAAACTCCACGCATAGTGACACACAAACATTAGTTTATTTTTATTTAGACTGCAATTTATGATCCAAAAGAATTTTAATAACTTGAAACAATATCAAAATAACTTATCTTTGTTGGATACTTCATCCAGGATATGGTAAATCCAGTGTTAGATTTAGCTGTGTAAAATGGTTCAAAGCTATCTAAACTGGACAATCTATTAATATACAGCAAAAAAAGCTGGTGCAGTACCAATTTTCTGCTAAAATAAATTAGTTTTAATCACTAAAGTGTATTTATAAAGTGCATTTGAGACACCCAGTGACAGAGAATCTGTATTGTGCCAGCTGTTTTCTGAGTTTGTGCTAGAAGTCTGAATGGAGCCCTAGGCCTAACACTGTATCGCTACATTTTGCAAAGCTAGTCTCTTACCTATTCAGGCAGCACATTCTGACAGTTAAATTGGGCACACTGTAGCAATGTCAACAGAGGTTTATACTATTTTTTAAATGGTAGTCTTGCGCCAAGAGTCTTTCATGTCAATAATACAACAATCAATATTGTGGACAGCTTTTTGGGTTTTTTTGACAACTGGAAATGTGGAAATAGTTTGGAAATGTTTAAGCACCATTTTTTTTAGATTATTTGTTTTCTACCTTTTGGAGTCTTCCCCATGTTGTAAGCCAAGTGTAGCCAAGAAGACTGACTGAAGACCTGCCCCCAGGCCATTATTAATGCCAATTCATGATCGTGCATTAGGAAACATGAAAGAGTAATTATGGATGACCGAGTCTTTCATTTGCCCCCTCCTCTAAATGTGGCAGTGCGAGCTGCCTCTCTGTGATAACAGGACAGAGCTTGGAAAATTCCACTTTGGGGAATTGCCAGCACTAACTCACATGCTGTTACTGTGTGCCACATTGGGTTTTTGTGTCAACCTGCTGTGCTGCATCTCGCCATACTGGTTATATTTTTTAATCAAATAAAAGTACCCATTGTACATAATAACCAACACCAAAGGGTGAATTCAAGGTTAGAATCTACTCTTGAGTTTAGATGACATTCATAAGCTGCTCGAACTTCAGTCTTTCATTTCCTGATGATGTCTGAACCTCTTAACATAGTTTTTGCTCACTCCCAGCGTGCCCTCATTATTCTATGTAATTCGTCACAAGAAAAGGTTGCGTTTACTAAAGGGTTGTTTTTCTTTTGACAGGATCAAACAAGGTCTCACAAGCAATCTGAAGTGCGATTCAGTGAAATTCCCTCAAGGTTGCAACATGACTTCAGTGGAGATGGCGTGAAACCAAAGTACCAGGAAAGAGTTAATCAGATCCAGCTTGAATGGTCTGCAACTTCTGGAGTTTCCCCTACTTTTCCGAGTAATGCAACCGATGTTGATGCTAGAAGGGAAGTAGCAAGCACTGCTAACACAAATTCCATTTCAGATCAATTCTGTGACTTTGCAAATTCACAACTGAATAGGCCTGCTCCTAGCTGTACCTGGAATCAGTTTATAAACGGTAACGCTGGACTGCCCATTGTTAATGCTAACCGGCTGGTGACTCCTAAATTGTCCCAGTCCATTGGTCACCCAGAACCAACAATTATACAAACGAAATCAATGGACAAAAACAAAGAGCATTCAGAACCCACGGAGCAGCTACGTGGGAGTGGGGCAGGAAAATCCTGCAGAAGAGACACTAAATGCTCTAAAAACCAGGTAGTGGACAACTCTGCAGAGTGGGACAAAAATGGTCAAAAGGGAACTGAGTTAGAATTTCATGGGACTGCAAAAGGCAAGAAAGACATTTTAGCAGGTCATAGTGCAAACACAGAGCCACTATCCAGAGCATCTCCCAACAGACCCAGCACAATGAGTAGTCAAGAAAAGGATTCAAGTTCTGTAATGATTAGAATCCCAGTAAAACCTCAGAGTGCAGTATCTACCGGCACCAGAACAAGAAAGGGACGGCTATCAAAAGCAATCATAGATAAAAGCATACAATCAGAACCAACATGTGCTGAATCAAATGTTAAAAATGCTGTTAATAGCAACTTTGCCAATGTTGGAGACACTGTAAGTAACAGTAGAAGCCAGATCAGCAGCAAGGTCATCAAGCAGCAAAGTAGAAGTGTGCAGAAGGAACTCGGACAAATCAATCTAGCAGTAGGGAGAGCAGGTGAATTAGCTGACCTCTCAAATAGTGGAAGTAGGGTTAGGAAACCAACAGCAATATTGGCATCACCTGCATTCATAGATCCCACCAAAAGCAGAAGAGGCTCCACAGAAATGAAGCATTCAAAACATTCAGCTAAAAACACCATTTCTGCCAAATGTAAAACCTTGAGTCTTCTGAAGGAAAACAGTGTTGCGCAGGAAGAAAATACAGTTGTCGAGCCTCCTTCTGCCTATCCTATAACCCCAGCTAGTCCGCTGTATTCTAACACTGATAGTCTTACAGTCATTACTCCAGTGAAGAAGAAACGGGGAAGACCAAAGAAACAGCCTTTACTTACTGTTGAGACTATACACGAAGGAACCGCCACCAGCCCAGTTAGCCCCATCTGTTGCGAGTCTCCCAATGGTAGTAAGAAAAAGAAGAAAAGAAAAAGCCCTGCTAAACTGATTCCAATGGATTCAGTCACCTTAGAGCCTAATGACATGTCATTTCCCAAAAAGGATAGGAAAATAAATGTTCTAGATAAGAAAACAATCAAAACTATCAATAAAATGAAAACCATGAAACGGAAGAATATTTTGAATCAAATTCTGTCTTATTCTAATAACACAGTACTCAAAAAGAAAGTACAGTCCTCCAGTGCTGTTTCAGCAATCTCATCTGCCCTTGAGTCCAAGTTAGGGAAACAGATCAATGTTAGCAAGAGAGGGACTATTTATATTGGCAAAAAAAGAGGAAGAAAACCAAAAGCCATGGTACAGCTGCAGCAAACTGGAAACAAAGGTGCTGAGAAGTATTCAAAGCCAATTTCTGCCCATTCAGAAAATCCGACTGTGCCTTTTGGTTCACAGCTGACTGGAGCAGTGTCACCAACCACTGCCCAACCATCACCTCCCCAGGTAGTGGGGCCTGCAGGAAACCTCAGTCCTGTCAGCAGTGAGACCAACTTATCTGAGTCAAAGGCAATGCCAAACCTTCAGCCAATTAGTGCACTTCCGACAAAAACCCCAAAAAGCTTGCATGCAAGCACTTGGAAGTTGTCTCCACCAAGGCTTCTGGCAAACTCTCCTTCTCATTTATCTGAGGCAGCTTCTTTAAAGGAGATTACACTGTCACCTATCAGTGAGTCTCACAGCGAGGAAACAATACCTAGCGATAGTGGAATTGGAACAGACAATAACAGCACTTCTGATCAAGCAGAGAAGAGTACAGAATCACGCCGCAAATACTCCTTTGACTTTTGCACACTTGATCCCTCAGAAGGTGCAGCAGTGGATCCTGGTGCAAAAGGAAAACACAGTCACAGACAGAAACACCTGCTTGTAGATGATTATCGTATTCATGAAAATATGAAGAAACAGAAGCATAGACGGAAGAGAAAAAGCCTGCAGATGCAGAGCAGAGATGACCTGCAGTTCATCGCAGATCTAGAAGAACTAATTGCAAAGTTCCAGGTATTTCGCATTTCTCACAGAAGCTACTCTTTTTATCCTGATAACCCATATCCCAGTATTTTTAGGGTCAACTTTGATCACTACTACCCTGTGCCATACATTCATTATGATCCATTACACTATCTTCGCCGGACAGCTGATCTTAAGTCTAAGAAAAGGCGTGGTAGACCTCCTAAAGCCCAAGAGACTATGACAAAGGTGCCTTTCTTACAGGGTTTTGGGTACCCATTACCCAGCGGGAGTTACTATGCACCCTATGGCATGCCTTATACATCAATGCCTATTGCTACAGGTATGATGAACCTTGGGTATTATGGGCAATATTCAGCTCCTTTTTACTTGTCTCATGCACTTGGGTCATCAACTCCCTTCATGAGGCCTACGATGCCTCCACCCCAGTACCATGCCAGCTCCCATTTAAAAATGCCAACCACTGCCAAACACAAGGTAAAACATGCCATGCATTTGCAGCCTTCAATAGGGATGGATTTAAATACCGTACAGCCTTCTTTAACATCACAAAGAGGTGGTGGCACTGGAATACCCAGCAGCCGAATTCATAAGCGCAAACATAAGCACAAGCATAAGCATCGAGATGACCGGCTCATTGGGTCACGAGAAGACCTAGGTGAGCTTTTTGGGCGTAAATCTGATTTTGCTAAAGCTTTAGTACATCAGAAACGAGAAAGCTGTGACAAAGATCTTACACTGGGTGCTGACAAAGGAAAACATAAGGAGAAACCGAGACAGCAGCATGTTGAATCGGTGCACACAGGACAAAAGGCCTCAAAGAACATCTTTGACATAGACACCTCATCAAAATTAGCCTTTTCTGACTTCCCACAATGGACAAGGACTACAGAAAAAAATGATTCCATCAGTGAGTCAATTGATGCCTGTGTAAGAAGGTACACAAGCACTGAGACCCGAACAAGGCGGGATACCTCCATGGACCTGTATGGAGATCTGCACTCTGGAAGCAGCATGACTGAAAAGAGGGAAAGTGAATTAAGTGGGAGTAGAAAAAGGCACTTTGAGGGTTTTGGATCATATCGGGAGAAGAATGGACCTGTGCTAAGGACTAACAGGAAAGACTGGGGGCAAAATCCATATAACACCCCTGCAGCACCAGGTAAAGATCTGATTTTTAAAAGTATGTAATAGTTCTAGTGTGTATATGGTATCATTTAGATCTTTTAAATGTAATATATACACATATATATAACATTTGATCTGCTGTGTGTTTGATTATACCTCTGTTAATCTACCTAATCTGATCTGCCAAATAGCAATCTAAGGTTCAGAATTATGTTATGGTTTTTCAATCCAGCATTTTAATCAGAACTCCTCCGGCTTTTAAATTGAAATAGTCTTTTACTTGTGGAATCCTCAAATTGTTAGTAAAATTCCTACCCAATTATTGTAGCTAACTTCAATAGTCGATGTGATGTGCGATGGTGCAGATCACTTTTGTTATGCTTTGCATTTCATTAAAGACATTGAAAATAATGAGTTTATAATGACATACAGTGGATTTGCAGGAAGGGAGTAAGATGTACCTGTACCTTTCAGTAAATTACCAGCATGTGGTACTTGAGAAGTGATGTATGCATTTTTTATAGATTTTTATCACTACTCTTAGCCTGGCAGAGCAATGTAGCCCTCAGCACCGCTCATTCAAACATCCCTAAGTGTTTTAAATTTAGCTCCATGTCATACAGGATGTAGGAGCTTGGGGCATGTTGATTGAGAGGCTGGTATTTGTGATAAATTCCACGTGGGGAAATTTTGTTTTATGGGCGATATTTTGTAATAAATCATAGCATATCATAATTCCTTTGAGAGGTTTGTATATGTGTCTTCAGAAGTGCGAGGTAGGCTGAGCAAAAGATTTCAAACCACAGAATATTGGCAAAACACTACTGTCAGCAGAAATTCCAGCCCACACAGAATTTGTCTTTTTTATGTTTTCCAGTGAGGCTTAAATGACCACATGCATCCTCTACCATCAATAAACATTGCATTTTAAGTTGAGTCTTTGTTGCACTTGAGCGCCATAGATTTATTAAAAAAGTATCCTTTGTAAAAAAAATTCTTTTTATAACATTAACAGCCATTTGATTTGTTTTACTCTAACTGGCAGACTTGTTGAATAATTACTTTGGCCAGAATTTTCTGGAGGAAGGCGGGTTGGGGGTGGGGAGGGTGCTCCGATGCAGTCGGGAGGCCGGGTTTCCCACAGTCGGCAGGGCCTGATTTGCATGTGAGGCCTCGGTTTCCCGCCCGCAGGAACTCACTGGCTCTGAAATTGCAGTGTCTGGGATGGCGTACTCTCAGAACGCTGTTGTATTCCCTTTGAAAGGCCCCCCCGCAACCTCCAGCGCATGCGCGAAGTCCAGAATTTGCAATCTGTCAAGGTACACCTTGAAAGATCATCCGAACTGCCTGAAAACTGAGTATTGCTGGCGCAGGGTTCGGCTATTTGCCCAACAACTGCCCAGCAATTGCCCACGCAACTCTTACGGCCGGTAAAAGCAGGCGTAGGGCTGCTTTTATGAGTTTATGCAAATATTGGCCTGGATTAAGATGTTTAAAATCATTTATCAAAAAATAAAAATTTTATTGAGGTTGGTGCAATGAAGAAACTTATGAATAAAATTGCAATTCAATACATTGTATAATTATTAGAATTCTGTACATTGTATCATTATTTGGGGATTCCATTGCATATCATTAGGGGATTCCCTTTGTAAATGATTTCAATTGAATCCTCCTTTGCCATTGGAGGACCTGGGCCCACGTGATCCCAGGGACGCTTCCGAACCGCCTTCGTCCCTGGGAACCGTGGGCCTTTATGCTGCTGTCTGCCTGGAGGCCTAATACCACAACTCTTCACAGCCTGGTCGCCAGGAGGTACTTTCGCAATTGTTTCGCGGGTCAGCCTCCGACAGTGCAGCACTCCCTCAGCACTGCACTGGAGTGTCAGCCTAGCTTTATGTGCTCAAGTCCCTGGAGTGGGACTTGAACCCACAACCTTCTGACTCAGAGGCGAGTGTGCTACCAACTGAGCCACAGATGACACAGAGAGTACAGATAATGGGTATGTACTCACATTAGAAGGAAGTGACCAGTGGTGTCCCACAAGGATCTGGGCTAGGGCCTCAACTATTCACTGTTTATTAATGACTTAGGTAACACAATAGAGAGCCATATAATCCAACTTTTGTGATGACACAAAGATAGGTTGCATAGGAAGTAGTGTGGACGGGAGCATAACATTATAAAGAGACATCGAAAGATTAAGTGAGTGGGCAAAACTGTGACAGATGGATTTCAATGCAGGTGAATGTGAGGTCATCCATTTTAGACCAAAAAGGATAGATCCAAGTATTTTTTAAATGGTGAAAAGCTAGGAACAGTGGAGGTCTGAAGAGATTTAGGGGTCCATGTACACAGATTACTAAAATGTAGTGGTCAGGTACAAAAAATTATAAAAAATGGCCAATGGAATGTTAACCTTTATAACTAGAGGGCTAGAGTATAAAGGGGAAGAAGTTTTTTTACAGCTATACAAAGCCCTGATTAGACCACATCTGGATACTGTGTACAGTTCTGGGCACCGTACCCTAGAAAGGATACATTGGCCTTGGAAGGAGTACAGCGCAGATTCACTAGAATGTTACCAGGCTCCAAGGGTTAAATTATGAGGAGAGATTACATAAACTAGATTTGTATTCCCTGGAATATAGAAGGTTAAGGGATGATTTGATTGAAGTTTTTAGGATTTTGAAACTTTTTTTGCTGGTGGGGGACTCTTGGACAAAGGGACATAACCTTAAAATCAGAGCCAGGCCATTCAGGAGAGAATTTAGGAAACACTTCTTCACACAAAGGGTGGTAGGAGTATGGAACTCTCTGCCACAAAAAGCAATAGATGCTAGCTCAAATAATAATTATAAATCTGAGGTTGATAGATTTTTGCTAGACAAGGGTACAAAAGGATATGGAGCTGAGGCGGGTGGATGGAGTTAAGATACAGATCAGCCATGATCTCATTGAATGGCAGAACAGGCTTGAGGGGCTGAATGGCCTACTGCTGTTCCTAGGTTACTAACTGAGATATTAAGGTCAAAAATTCATGTGAGGCGTCCTTCTGTAGATACATTTTGTTGCTGAAGATTTAAGTAGCAAATTTATGTCATTCAAGGGAAATTTTGTTAACCCTAAAATTGTACAATGACTTGCATTATTATAGCATCTTTAATGTAGGCAAATGTCCAAGGCACTTCACAAATAGGAACTAGACAGCGATTTACAGGTTTAAATATTACTTGTTATTGCATGATGTGAGTGTGACAATTAGTTTCACAGTATTCTATTTAAACACAAAATCTGGGAGCTAAAGATCAAGGGCGAAAAAGTTAGCACCCCCGCACCCGAAATTCACCGGTAGCACCCCAAGAGGGAGGCAGGGTGCTACTGGAAGCACCCCGCCTCCCTCTTGGGACGCTGCTGGGCCACCAGGGATCGGAGTGCTGGCAGAAGAGCCCGGCACTCAAGAGAAGTGCCGGGCTCACGGAGCGCAGCCGGCACTCCGCGGGGGGGGGGGCTTCACAGAAGGCCGGGGATGGCAAAGCGGGCAGGTGCTGGCAGGCGGCCAGCAGCAAAAATGGCCGCCTGGCATCTTCCCTTTAATTTGCGCCACCCCGGCCACAAGTAGGCCCCCCTGACCCTGTCGGACATAGCGTCCGGCGGTAAGTCAGGGGGCGCTACCAAAGATCGCAGCCGGGGCGCAAAGCGGGGTGCTGCGCACGGCGATGACGTCATCGCCGGCAGCGGGGCGCTAACGGTTACCGCCGCCGCTAACCTCCCGCTGAATTTCGCGGGAGGCGTTAGCGGTGCCGCGCCCAGGCACTAGTTGCTTTGCACCCCGTTAGCGCCAATCAACTGAATTTTTCCCCGCAAGAGATTGAGAGAAGGGACAGAGTAAATGACCAAAGACATAGTTTAAGAGATGGGTTTTGAAGAGGCTTTTGAGAGTGGGTAGGGATGTGGCAAGATGGAAGAGTTTAGGAAGGGAGTTCCAGAATGTTGCAGCATGATGACTGAAGACGCTGCCATTGATAGTAGAGCGAAGGGAAGGGAACACACAGAAGAAATATAGGACTGGAATAAGTAGAAGAGGTAGATTGGGGCAAGATTGGGTAGATTGGGAGGGATTTATAAATAGGACCAGGAGTTTGAAATAGATTTGCTGGTGTTGGGGACCCAGTTAATGTTGCCAAGGACTGTAGTGATAAGTGAGCAGGAGATATTATGAGTTAGGATCTGGCAGTGGAATTCTGGATGAGTTGGAGTTATAAGGTGCAGCTCAGGAAGAGAGTGTTAAGTATGCCAAATGTATAACCTTCATCATGTCTTTTAAAGATGATTAAAACATCATTGTAACATGATTATGAATTTTTACTTCTTACAACCCCCAAGTTAGTTACTTATTGCAAAACAAAATCAAAACTGCTTTAAATTGAATTTTCAAGATGAAAAACAATTTATAACGCTGGAGGTTCAAACAGTTGCCCATCCACATCACTCCCTGCTTGGCCTGGGTTTCTTCTCGTTATGTAGTGGCATTTTCCTGTCATAAAATTTTCACTATGGTTGACATTTGAAAATGAAATCAGCCTGAGTTTGGAAAGCCCATCAAAGCTCAGGAGTGAACTGATGGCAGCTAACAGTTTATGGCCACTTGATGACTGTCTTGTGTGATCCCCAGGCAATGAATGTCAGAGTTTGATGGAAAGACAATTGTTGTGAAATTGTGAAGGGGAGATGAGCAGTCATCACTAGTATTTTTCTGAGGAGATTAATCTCTTCTATTTTGCCATGGGATTGTCAGCCTGATCGGCAGATAGTCTTGCTGACTCCCATATTAATAAAAGGTTTGAAACTCTTCATTCCCATTAGTGGCTGTTTTTGGTCTAAATAAAAGAAGACTCTGGCAAGTGTTCATGTCTATATGTCAGTCACCTTGCAATGAACATTCTATGGTAGAAAACACCTCTTCAGCATGACTAGTCTCACTGAAAGACTTGTAATATCAATGGTGCAGCAATACTGAATCCATGTGTTTGATAGAAAAATAACTTCACAAAGAAAGAACTTGCATTGATATAGCAACTTTTAAGTCCTCAGAAGATCTCAATGTGTGAAACAACCATTAAATTAATTTTGACATGTAATCACTGTTGTTTTCACATGGAAGGAAAATTAGACGGAACTTCACCTGCAGACCACACTTAGATTTTTTTCAACAGTTAATTTAGAGCAGGGAAAAGTATGTCAGCCCTCCTTACCAGGTGCAGATGGCATGAACAGAGGGAAGGGAATGATGGGATATATCTGAGGGTAGATGACCTTTTAAAAAAAATCTGGTCTTTCCCTTAGTGGCTGTATTGGTACCCTCAGTGCTTAATGCACACTGAGTCACAGAGATCAGGAAGATCCCACGTTCATTTCCAATCTGTGCTGAGTTAGCTAATCTCAGCCAGAGTGGTTGTCGGGGCTTTATCATTGATCTTGGCATCCCTTGCTGAGGAAGGTAAAAGTCAGCCAGGGTTCCCATCCCTCATCACTATTCAGTGATCCTGGTGGAAAGTGCGTTTGTGGATGCCAAATGAGGCCAGGATTGGACTCAACTTCAATACTCCCCAAAGTAAAAAGGACTTCTGATATTCCCTATCCATACACGATAAGAATGGCCAATTAGTAAACATATCAGAGAGTGACTGGCATAGAACTTTACTGCAGCATGACTGAGCACCTTCAGGAAAGGAAGAGAGAAAATTGAAGGAAGGAGAATCAAAACAAAAAAAAAAGTAGCTGGTATTTTTTATAGTCACACCTGTGTTCCATTTACAGTCCCATAAAACCACTCTGTAGATCACATCTTTGTGATGGGGTGTGACTTAAACACCAGATGTAACTTCAAATAACTTAGTAGCTGTCCATTGTTTAAAACATTGTTGGTGTATTTTTTGTATTGATGCAACCAGTTCACTGCATTTTGCGGCTTTTACTGTAGTTCAATATGTTAGAGGGAGCCCCTCCCAGACTTGTTCTACACGCTTATGTAGAACTGACATACAATATCAGACAGAAGATGATAAATCTTTATTTATTTCTTCACCCAGATTAACTTGATATTCTGAGAGGTACAAGGCATACATCACAATATCAAAATACGTTGCTGTCACTAGAGATGATATTTAGAATATAAATAATATAGATATGTCAGAGGATTGCAGGCAGTAATCTAATCTCAGGGTTCAGCTGACAAACAGACCTTAAACTTTGCTCTCGCACCTTATGATATCATTTGAACAATTGGATTGGCTGCCTATCTTGTGATTCAGCAGACATTCAGCCTGTAATTACATTTATTTTTTAGAAATTGATTGTAAGCACTACTCTCAAAGTTATAAGCCTCAATTACAGAATATTGCTACTCTGGACTTTCCTCTCTTATCCCTCCAAAGCTCCAAATACACTGTCCTACATGCTCTTCCACCTCCTTCCACATTAACTGTGTTGAAATTAATCACACCATCTCGTACTTCAATTTTTTCTTTCACAGGAGTTTGAAACTGCTTATCTTCATCATTCTTCCTTTCCCTTACAATCCACAGACGTTTAACCCCCAAGCTTGGTGTCACCAAATCACTACTTAATTTACCTAGTCTTCCATTCTATTCTATTTTCAGCCTGGATGATGTCCTGCACCATAGGTCCTGGCTCTTGGGTTCTTGTATAAAGAAAATGTTTAACGTAGGGAGTGACTTATTCACAGGTATCGTTTATACACTAGATATTAAGGTATAAATATTTGTAAACATAATGGGATTTTAGTGATGTGTTATTTGTTGGTTCAATTCGATTTACAAGGATGATACGAGAACTGCAAAGTTATACCTATCAGGAAAGGATGAACATCCTGTTCTCTTTTCTCTTGAAAAGAGAAGGCTGAGGGGGTGACCTAATAGATGTCTTTAAAATTATGAAAGGTTTTGATAGAGTAGATACAAAGAGAGTGTTTCCACTTGTGGGGAAGAGCAAACTAGAGGCCATCAATATAAGGCAGTCACCAAGAAATCAAATAGGGAATTCATAAGAAACTTCTTTACCCAGAGAGTGGTGAGAATGTGGAACTCGCTACCACAGGTAGTAGTTGAGGCGAACAGTATAGATGCATTTAAGGGGAAGCTAGACAAGCATATGAGGGAGAAGGGAATAGAGGGTTATGCTGATAGAGTTAGATGAGGCAAGATGGGCGGCGGCTCGAGTGGAGCATAAACGTTGGCATGGGCAGGTTGGGCCGAATGGCCTGTTTGTGTGCTCTCTATTCTATGTAATTCATCTAGACCTTACTGATTCCTAAAATAGGCCATATTTACATTCAATTTATTTTCTGTCAATTTGATCATTATAAAGCTTTTTGTTTGGGGACATCCTCTCTTCAAAAAGGTTTATGGATATAATCTGTGGCAAAAATGATAGATTATTAGTCAGATACCAAAACTGTCACTGGCCTTACATTAACAGCTGGATGTTACACGACTCTCTAACAATAAATAATGTTGAAATTTGTACAACATTTTAAAATTCATGCATGAAAATTAAATCAATCTTAATTAAACCTCTACTAGATATACATGATAAATGATAAGAGATTGCCAGTTTATAAAGGAGCAAATGAAGCCCAGTAGCCTATAATTCCCCCTTCCTGTCAGTCATTTCTATTTCTATTTGTATGGGTTATGTGCCCTTTGTGAATGGAGAAAATTTAGAGCAAAGTTGCTGATCGTAAAAGCTTCAGTTGTAGTTGATGGTTTTGAACAATTTCCTGGCTAGCCATATAAAACTGTCATGAATGTAGGCAGCACCACAGAGTCCATTTCCTGGTCTTTGCAGCGCTGCCTTTATTCATGACACACTATTCAGATAGACGAGAAAAAGTTCAAAATGATCAATTACAGTTGAAGCTTTTACATCCTTTTTCTATAATAGAGTATTGTCACTAATTTAAAAAGAGGACGACATGATCAGAATATTTTCCTGTTTTATAATGCTGATTTTTACCCAAAACCAATTCCAGATAAGTTTTGGTTTGTTCATAGCCAACTACTAAACAAGCTTGTTGAGGTAGCTAATCCACAGCTCTCCAGGTACACCCAGAAATTAGAGTGATACAGAATGCTATTGCCGTACATGTTGCCAGGATGATTTCCCCATTATTTACATTACCATAATGCCCTTACTCATGAAAGACCTGATGGGGTTGTCTGTCATTCATTACAAGCCTGTTCTCAAAAGGGAATCTGCTTGAAAAAAAAATACCCAGATGACTGCTTAATGTTTTCAATAATGATGACTGCAGGTATTGGAAATTCTTAGTTAGGAGGAAAGGTTGAGAAAGTTGTGTTTGTTTTCTTTGAGGAAAGGGAATCTTTGTAGTAACCTAATTGAAGTTTTCTCTTTTGGCAACTTTGCACCAGACAAATTATTCATTATGGCAAAGGATTCAAATTCCAAGGGATTCAAATTAAAAACAAGGATGTTAAGACGAGAAAATGGGCAAAACATTTTCCACACACATAGGGGTAGAGTTTCCACTTTGGGCGCAATTGTCAATCAGAGCGCGAATTGCGCTCAATTGTGCCAGTTTTCAGAAGTAATTTTTTTTTTTTTGCTCAAGTTTCCGCTCAAATTCATTTCCATATCACCGAACGTAAAATTTGCCATGCACCAGTCAAATCGGGCAGAGTTTTAGAATGTAATTTTTTTTGCATTAAATATAATGAGTGGTAACCTGGTGCAGTTTTATTAATACAGCTGAAACTGGGTTTACTACAAAAAATAAGCATTTTTAATCAAAGTCTAGTCCACCACCTGTGAGTAACCTGATTTTAAGAAACTGAAAATGAATTAAAAAAACTATACAGAACCTGTTACTAGTTTCATTGGTGTACAGTAGTCCGTTTCTAAGTAAATTAATTTTTCTTTAATATTTAATAGCTTTTAAAAGGTGCCTATTAGTGTCCTTACGCCTAAAAAAAAAAAGCTTAATTTTAAGAGCCTTCTCGAAGGCCTGCAAATGGGTGCAATTAGTGGAAACTCACCATGGTGATTAATTCGATCTGGGGCTGTGGCCTGTTTTGTGGGCGGGGCCAGCTTCTAGCGCAGTGTTTTTTTAAACTAGTGCAGAAGATTGCGGAAACTCGATTTGCACTGGACATAATTTGTGCTTTAAATTCCTTGATCTTTTGCGCTGGTTTGGCTGATTTTGGGCAAATTGCGCTGGAAAAAGCAGCGCAACCTAGCGTAAACTCCAGGCCGTAGCGTCCTCAGTCTGCTTTTTGACCAGACTGACAGCTTTTTCATCCCCAGTTCATGCCGCTCAAATAGCATCCATTAAAATAGCTTTGCTGCCTCCGGTTGAACGGTTTCTGGCACGGGGGTAGCGTACACTACCATTGTTCTCCATTTTTAAATGACAAACAAACATCCTCCAATCCCCTTTTGGCTGGATTGTGGATGTGTGATGCTGGTCAGTGGAGCTCAGGGCAAGAGAAGTGAGAGCCACCAGGAGACAAATTATCGGAACATCTGGGAAAATGCCAAGTGAACAGAGCATGTGTGCAGTGAGAGATGAGACACATCAAGACAGTGGGCATATCAGGCCCTGGGAACCCTTGCAGACTCACTGTCCTGTCCTCTCCTCTCCTCTCCTGTCTTTGTATCCCAAGTCTTGCTTCACTCACTTTCCTGTCCTGTTTCTGTGTCCCAGGGTCTGGTACACTCACTGTCCTGCCCTGACTCTCTAACTGTGTCTCACAATTGATCCTGTCCCAGAGTCCCCAATAACTCATCCCCAGTAGACCCCCACCCCCCGGCGGCCCGCGATTCCTTAACTCTCCATTGATCAGCGATGCCTCCACTTCACGAAAGGTCATGCTACCTACCTATATGCCAGAAACTGCTTTACGTATGAGAGCCATAAAAGCTATTTTAAAAGATGCTATGCAAGCAGCGCAGCTGGAGGCAAAATAGCTAGCCATCTGCTCAAAAATGGGCACTTTGCAACAATGCACCTTTGTGTACTTCAGTTTTGTTCCCCTTAATACAACTGATGGATTATTAGATATAGTTGCCATTTAAGTCATAAGTTTGTGTCCCACTGCACTCCATTGTCACTATTTATTTCCATATGTCATGTGTGAGACCACTAGGTTACACTTCTAACAGAAAAACAAACTGAATTTCAGAGTGTGATTCCAAAATAGTAATAATCTTAAATTCCAATGTATTGAAAAGATTTTAACCTACTAATTTGCCTTGAAGCAGTGGCCTTGGTTATAGGCCTTTATTCAAGGCTTTTTTTTAAAGCATTGTGCGTTGTATTTTGAGTTGTCAGTTTTTGTGGAGGGGATCTGTATCAGCTTTTTTGAAGCTGTTTATCATGTTTTCTAGGTTTTCTAGGTAAGCATTTATGCACCCAAGTGGTAATAAATTTATGGACTAAGTTACCAGAGAATAATCCTGAAGTGGACAGTAAAATTGGGTTCTTGAGACAGTCGATGTGTTAGAAGTATTTGACAGATATGACAGGAAGGGAGTTAGATGGGGTTGGTCGATCAAAAAGGGACAATAATGTTGGCCTAATAGCATTTTCCTGTTCCTAAAAATTCTTACACGAAAAGTTGCCCTACCCTGTAAAGTGACTCCCTAGTGGAATTTCTCATACATTTGAATTAGATTGCCATTCAGATGGTGTTCTTAATACCCGTATAAAGGCTTTGGGTATTAAAATCAAGCGGCAGATGGGTAACACATATATTCACATTGAGGGAAAAAACTGTTAGGATTAGTGGCAGCTCAGTAAAAGTAATTAGAGAACACTTGGGATCAATGCCAAATCTGCAGTGTTGAGCTGAACTGATCTGACTTGGTGGAGGGGAGGACTGTTTGGTAAGATTTTGACCAGTTCTGTTTCAGATTCTTTTTTTTAAAATGGCCATCAATTTCTTTGGCACCTAAAATTTTGCACCTCTACCCAGCCAACTGTCAGAAGCTTGCAAAAGGTGGGTGGATTTTGATGGTTTTCTTTTATCACTAGTTTCCCTTGGCTTTTCATGGTGTTTTAGTAGTTTTCCCTATTTTTCCTGGTGCTCCCGTGGTTGGGCTGTGGTCATGCATCTGTATCCTTGGCTGGTGAGAGGAATGCCTAGCAATCACTGATAGTTAAATATTGTATATTGTGGGTAGTGATCCTGTTGCAAACTAAATTAACTGGAAAGCAGAAGGATCACCAAACATTTTACTCCCAAATACCTCATGATTTTAGAAGTGCAGCCTGTTAACGAACAGTATTTATTATTTTCTTACAGCTTTGACTCCAAAACTTGTAAAGGGACACGACACATTATTGTTCTATGTTTAAATAAACGGAACAGACTCCGTTGCATCTGTTCTGACGATGCCACCATGCACACCAGTGCTTCCGATATGTCTTCCTTTTTCTTCAACCAAGGATTCCCCTCCACCGTGGTTGACACGGACCTCAACCGTGTCCGTTCTATCTCCCGCACTTCTGCTTTCACCCCTTCCCCTCCCTCCCAAAACCAAGATAGGGTTCCCCTTGTCCTCACCTTTCACCCCACCAGCCTCCACATTCAACGGATCATCCTCCACCATTTCCGCCACCTCCAGCGTGATGGCACCACCAAACACACCTTTCCCTCACCTCCCCTTTCAGCTTTTCGAGGGGACTGCTCTCTCTGTGACACACTGGTCCACTCCTCTATCACCCCCAATTCCCCTTCCCATGGCACCTTCCCGTGCAGAAGATGCAACACCTGCCCTTTTACTTCTTCCCTTCCCACCGTCCAGGGCCCCAAACACTCCTTCCAGGTGAAACAGTGATTTACTTGGACTTCTTTCAATTTAGTATACTGTATTTGTTGCTCACGATGCGGTCTCCTCTACATTGGGGAGACCAAATGCAGATTGGATGACTGCTTTGTGGAACACCTCAGTTCGGTCTGCAAGCGTGACCCCGAGCTTCCGGTCGCCTGTCACTTTAATTCCCTGCTCCAGTCCCACTCTGACCTCGGCCTCCTACACTGTTCCAATGAAGATCAACGTAAGTTCGAGGAACAGCACCTCATCTTTCAATTAGGCACCTTACAGCCTTCCGGACTCAACATAGAGTTCAACAGTTTCAGATCAAAACCTAACCTCTGCCCTCATTTTTTTGGACGGCAGCTGTTGATGATTCTGCCATTCCCATTTACACCTCTTGTAGACTTATCTTTTGTTCCTTTACTTGTCCCATTGCCATCTCCTCTTGCCTCACAGCATCATCCCTTTTGTCTTTTAATCTTTCTTGCCTTCCATCCTATCACAGACCTTCCCTTGTCTTTCCTCCCCTCCCCCTGCCTCTGCACTTGCTTAAAACCTATTATATCTCTAACTTTTTTTCAGTTCTGATGAAAGGTCATCAACCTGAAACATTAACTGTTTCTCTCTCCACAGATGCTGCCTGATCTGCTGAGTATTTCCAGCATGTTCTGTTTTTATTTGTAGAACTTTTACTTGGAAGATAAAATATATTGGGTAGAGCCCAAGTTACAGCAGATAATAATGTCTGTGGAAGGAGGGACTTACGGGCCAAAAGACCTTGTCTTATTCTTATGTTCTGATAATTTTTGTCCAGCTCCTATGGTGAATGTAACAAATTAGGATGAGATGCTACTATCTTTGGTTATCTGATCAAACTATTTCCATTGGTAATCATTTTAGCTTAAATCCTTCACTGTGGGATGCGGTATGAAATGAATTATGCTTGTTGTATTTCTACAGAAAGTACTTATCACAAGTTTCAAGTCTTACCTAGATATTTGCTTGGGTACAGCAGTGCCAGTCACTTCCGTAAGCAGTCTGAGTGTCTTACATTTAGGGGTTTGCCTATACTGCTTAATATCTAACTATACAATAGCATAGCCCAAGGTTATAACAGTTAAACCCACTTGTGATCTGAACTGATATGTATGTCTCGCATGTGCTCCCATGTGCACCACTGCAATATTTTTGAGATGACCGAGAAAACATTTGGTAAAATAAAGTCTTCCCTGCGTCATTGGGGGATCTTGCTTAACTAAAACAAAATAACCTTTTAACTATCCTCCTGTATTATACTCTTTTAAGCCTGGTGAAAGCTTACCCTGACAGCTTTCCTTTTAAAATCTTAACTGCCAGTGAGCATTTTTTTTTATCATTGTGCTCACTCAATGGGAAGGTCTATGCCGTGCAATCCTTGCTGAGTGCCCAGGACCATAGGATCTCCCAATTCAATGGGTGTCAAGTGTTTATTGATTACCCAGACAAGTTAACAAATGTTCACTGTTTACAGTCATTCAGAAGGCATCTTGAAAACTTTGCTCATTAGCATTTTAACCATCTTTTATCTCTGTGCCTTTTTTAAACTTGCGTGAATACACTTTGCCTTACATGTAACTCTTTTTTCCAAATCATTTCTGTGGAACAAAATAAAACAACCAAGATTCCAGTAACAAGATTGTTAAAGAAAGAAAGAACTTGCATTTATATAGCACCTTTCACAACCTCATAATATCCCAAAGCGTTTTACAGCCAATTAAGTACTTTTAAAGTGTAGTCACTGTTGTAATGTAGGAAATCCAGCAGCCAGTTTGCACTCAGTAAGGTCCTACAAACAGCCATGAGATAAATAACCAGATAATCTTCTTTTATTGATGTTGATTGAAGGATAAATATTAGCCAAGAAACCGTGGAGAACTCCCCTGCTCTTCTTTGAAATAGTGGCATGGGATTTTTACGTCCACCTGAAAGGGAAGATGAGGCCTCGGTTTAACATCTCATCCAAAAGACAACACCTCCAACAGTGCAGCATTTCCTCAGTCCTGCACTGGAGTGTCAGACTGGATTATGTGCTTGAGTCTCTGGACTGGAACTTGAACCCACAACCTTCTGACTCAAGAGGCAAGAGTGCTATCAGTTGAGCCATGCATGTCATTCAGTTGTAGTTCCTGATACGAGAAAATTTGCCAAGTTGAGCATCCATTAAAACTTTTTTGCATTTCCCTTGTCTACCCATTCAAATTCCCATGCCACATTCCCATTTCACATTCTGTTCCCTGACCCTGACTGCAGGAAAGTGATCTATGTTTAAGCTTCTGCCAGTACTGTTCTGTCACCAACTGCTAGGGAAAACACAAGAGCAGTACAGGTTGACTATTCCTGCAGCTTCCCCTTTCCTGTTGTACAGCAACTATTTCTCCACATGTCTCAACTATGATTGGGATTGTGGCATTTAGGGAATTGGATTTGAACCTACATTCTACAATCCTCAATTTATCCATGCTCTGCAATACTGGGCTACCAGTAACCAGTTTTATTTACAACTGTGACTGAAGTGCTCGGTATTGTGAACATTTTACGGGAACCATTTTGAAGCACTATGCAGTTCTAATTACGCTGTAATTATATTCCATATTCAGCAAGTCAATCCAAATAATAATGTAGCTTCAAGCAACAATTACCAAGAGAACATACGTTATTGGTGAATAATCTTCACTGAGATTAAGAGTCTTAATATAATCATTACAAAGTGAGTCTTCAAATGGGTTATTGTTACAAGTGCCTCTGAGCAACTACAGTATCAATTTAGCATAGAGTATGTGGGTTGAAAACGTGTCCATAGGCTGAGATACTTCTTTCTGCAACATATCATATTGAATAAAATGGCCAGACAATTCTTTAATAAATCTTAATTACCTTTTAGCATTGGAAATCTCATTAACAGTATTTCAGAGATTGGCCTGTGCTGAATGTCTACAGGTGTCTTCATCTTCTTTGTTACCTTAATATAACACATCAGTTTTTCAGATGCTAATTAGAGTTAATGAATACTGACTGAGTAGCTGGGGTAGGAAACTCATTTTTTAAAGACGGGTGTACCCCATGAGGTTACCAGTTCTTCAGTTTTTAGTTAATGAACCTGAAGGAAATTCAGCTCAGAGTTGTTGAGCTGGAGTCTGAGGTGCAGACATTGCAGGACATCAGGGAGGGGGAAATTTACCTGGACACTTTGATCCAGCAGGCAGTCACACCCCTTAGGTTAGGTAGTGGTACAGGTCTATTTAATGGTCAGGGACAGGAGGGTGCGACTGCGACTCAAGCACGTAAGTGGACCCCAGGTGCCGTGCTAGAATAGCCTCAGCCTTTGCCCTTATCCAACAGGTATGAGGTTCTTGCTGCCCGTGTGGATAAGGGCAAAATCTGCAGAGTTGATGAGCATACTGAACATGGCACTGTGGTACAGGAGGCCATTCAAGTGGGGTTAGTGAAAAAGAATGCTGTAGTGGTTGGGGAAAGTATAGTCAGGAGGATAGATAGTGTTCTCTGCAGCCGCAACCATGAATTCTAAAGGCTGTGTTGCCTACCCAGTGCCAGGGTTAAGGATACCTCCTCGGGGCTGGAGAATAATTTGGAATGGGAGGGAGAGGATACAGTTGTCGTGGTCCACGTAGGAACTAACAACATAGGTAGAACTAGGAATGAGGTTCTGCTGAGAGTTTGAGGAGCTAGGGTCCAAATTAAAACGCAGAACCTCAAAGGTAATAATCTCTATATTGTTACCTGAGCCATGCACAAATTGCCATAGGGACAAGAAGATCAGAGAGTTAAATGCGTGGTTCAAAGACCGGTGTGGGAGGAAGGGGTTTCGATTCATGGGGCACTGACAACAATACTGGGGAAAGAGGGAGCTGTTCCGTTGGGATGGGCTCCACTTAAACCGGGCTGTGACCAGTGTCCTGGCGAATCAAATAACTAGGGTTGTAGATAGACTAAAAAGTTGGGGAGAGGGGTCGTGTGAGGGGAAATTTAGAAATCTAAAGAGAAAAGTCAAGGCAATGGAGCAGTGTAGTGATTTGGGTAAAGATAAGTAGAGTGTGACAGGAAGGGACAGAGCGTTTAACAGTAATAGTGCATCAGCGAATAAGGTGAAAGCAGGGAATAATGGTAAAAAGTTATAATTAAACGCTCTGTATCTGAATGCACAAAGCATTCGTAACAAGATAAAGGAATTAGTGGCACAAATAGAGATAAATGTGTTTGATGTAATAACCATTACAGAGATGTGGTTGCAAGGTATCCAAGGTTGGAACTAAATATTCCAGGGTACTTGACATTTCAAAAAGACAGGCAGAATGGAAAAGGAGGGGGCGGTAGACCTGATAATAAAGGATGACATAAGGACAGTAGTGAGAAAGGATCTTGGCTCGGAAGATCAAGAAGTAGAATCAGTATGGGTGGAGATAAGAAATAACAAGGGGCAGAAATCACTGGTGGGAGTAGTTTATAGGCCCCCTAACAGTAGCTATACCATTGGACAGAGTATTAATCAAGAAAAGAATAGGAACTTGTAACAAAGGAGGTAGGAAACAAAGGAATTTTTTTTGAGGAGGGTAGATGAGGGTAGTGCGTTTGATGTAGTGTATATGGACTTTAGCAAGGCTTTTGATAAGGTTCCACATGGCAGACTGGTCACGAAGTTAAAAGCCCATGTGATCCAGGGCAAAGTGTCAAGTTGGATTCAAAACTGGATCGGAGACAGGAAGCAGAGGGTAATGGTTGATGGGTGTTTTTGTGACTGGAAGGCTGTTTCCAGTGGGGTTCCGCAGGGCTCAGTACTAGGTCCCTTGCTTTTTGTGGTATATGTTAATGATCTAGACTTGAATATAGGGGGTATGATTAAGAAGTTTGCAGATGATACTAAAATCGGCTGTGTGGTTGATACTGAAGAAGGAAGCTGTAGACTGCAGGAAGATATCAATAAATTGGTCAGGTGGGCAGAGCAGTGGCAAATGGAATTCAATCCGGAGAAGTGTGAGGTAATGCATTTGGGGAGGGCTAACAAGGAAAGGGAATACATGTTAAATGGTAGGACACTGAATAGTGTAGAGGAACAAAGGGACCTTGGAGTGCATGTCCACAGATCCCTGAAGGTAGCAGGCCAATTGATAAGGTGGTTAAGAAGGCATACGGAATACTTATATTCTATGCCACGGATAATAAAGGCAAGAGCAGGGGGGTTATGCTTCAACTGTATAAAACACTAGTTAGGCCTCAGCTAGAGTACTGCGTGCAGTTCTGGTCACCACATTACAGGAAAGATGTGATTGCAATAGAGAGGATACAGAGGAGATTTACAAGGATGTTGCCGGGAGTAGAGAATCTTAGCTATGAGGAAAGACTGGATAGGCTGGGTCTGTTTTCCTTGGAACAGAGGAGGCTGAGGGGAGACCTTATTGAGGTGTATAAAATTATGAGGGGCATAGATAAAGTGGATAGAAAGGACCTATTTCCCTTAGCAGAGGGGTTAAAAACCAGAGGGCACAGATTTAAAGTAATTGGGGAAAGGTTTAGAGGGGATTTGAGGGGAAATTTCTTCACCTAGAGGTTTGTGGGGGTCTGGAACTCACTGCCTGAAAGGGTGGTAGAGGCAGAAACCCTAACCTCATTTAAAAAGTACTTGGATGTG
This sequence comes from Squalus acanthias, assembly GCA_030390025.1. Taxonomy (NCBI): domain Eukaryota; kingdom Metazoa; phylum Chordata; class Chondrichthyes; order Squaliformes; family Squalidae; genus Squalus; species Squalus acanthias. The sequence continues at coordinate 53,426,707 of CM059426.1, forward strand.
CACTTGGGATGCTCTAACCTGCAGGGCTACGGACCAAGAGCTGGGAAGTGGGATTAGGCTGGATAGCTCTTTGTTGGCCGGCGCGGACACGATGGGCCGAAATGGCCTCCTTACGTGCTGTAACTTTCTATGATTCTATGAAAGGTAATGCAATAATGGTGGGGGACTTGAATCTTCATGTAGACTGGACAGTTTCCCAGAACAATACGTCATGGAACCAGCCAAGTAACAGGCTATATATTAGATCTTGTATTGAGTAATCTCATGGTAAAAGATCCTTTGGGGAAGAGTGATCATTAAATAAAAACTAGGGGGCAAGATTAAGAAGTTTGCAGATGATACAAAAATTGGCTGTGAGGAAGAAAGCTGCAGACTGCAGGAAGATATCAATGAACTGGTCAGGTGGACAGAAAAGTGGCAAATGGAATTCAATCTGGAGAAGTGTGAGGTAAGGCATTTGGGGAGGGCTAACAAGGCAAGGGAATACACAATAAATTGTAGGATACTGAGAAGTGTAGTGGAACAGAAGGACCTTGGAGTGCATGTTCACAGATCCCTGAAGGTAGCAGGACAGATAGGTAAGGTGGTTAAGAAGGTATACGGGATACTTTCCTGTATTAGCCGAGGCATAGAATATAAGAGCAGGGAGGTTATGCTTAAACTGTATAAAACACTAGTTAGGGCACAGCTAGAGTACAGCATACAATTCTGGTCACCACATTACAGGAAAGATGTGATTGCACTAGAGAGGGTACAGAGGAGATTTACAAGGATGTTGCCAGGACTGGAGAATTTTAGCTATAAGGAAAGATTGGATAGACAGGGTTTGTTTTCTTTGGAACAGAGGAGACTGAGGGGAGACTTAGTTGAAGTATATAAAATTATGAGGGGCCTAGATAGCAAAATAGGAAGGGCCTATTTCCCTTAGCAGAGAGGTCAATAACCAGGGGGCATAGATTTAAAGTAATTGGTAGAAGGATTAGAGGGGAGTTGAGGAGAATGCTTTTCACCCAGAGGGTGCCTGAAAGGGTGGTAGAGGCAGAAGCTCTCATCGCATTTAAAAAGTACTTGGATATGCACTTGAAGTGCCGTAACCAGAAGGCTATGAACCAAGAGCTGGAAAGTGGGATTAGGCTGGATAGCACTTTTTCGACCAGCACAGACAGGATGGACCAAATGGCGGCCTCCTGTGCTGTAAATTTCTATAATATGATAGAATTTCACATTGAGTTTGAGAGTGACATACATAAGCCTGAAACTAGAGTCTTAGGGAGAAAAATTCGGTTGCTTTGCGCCTCCCGTTAGTGCTAATGGGGCGAAAAGCAACTAGCGCCCGGGCACGGCACCGGCAATGCCTCCCACGAAATTCAGCAGGAGGTTAGCAGCGGTGCTAACGGTTAACACGGCGCTGCGCCGCCGCCGATGATGTCATAGCCATGCGCAATGCCCCGCTCACGCCCCGGCCACGATCTTCGGTAGCGGCCCCTGACTTACCGCCAGATGCTATGTCCGACGGGGTCAGGAGGGTCTATGCGGCCGGGGCAGCGCTATTTAAATGCGAGGTGCCGGATGGCCATTTTTGATGCTGGCCGCCTGCTAGCACCTGCCTCCACTCCCGTCCCTGGCCTCCTGACCCGGCCCCCCGCGGAGTGCCAGCTGCGCTCCATGAGCCCGGCACTTCTCTTGAGTGCCGGGCTCTTTTGCCAGCATTCCGATCCCCGGTGGCCTAGCTGGGCCCCGGGTCGCGTTGTGTAAGGCCCCTCCCCTTTAAGAAAGGGGAGGAAGGCCTGCAATACTATGGCACAACATGCCGAAACGCTTGGCGCTGCGGCACGTAGCGCCGCGATATTCCCTCGCAGCGCCCCAAGAGGGAGGCGGGGCACTTGCAGTAGCACCCCGCTTCCCTCTTGGGGCGTTACCACTCAATTTCGGCCGCGGGGCGCTAATTCTTCGGGCGCTAAAAAAATGGCGAAATTAGTGTCCCCACAAGGGGCGCGACTCAATTTCTCCCCCTTAAACTTAAATAAAGCCAAATACATAGGTATGAGAGGTGAGTTGGCTACGGTAGATTAGGAAATTAGATTAAAAAGTATGATGGTAGATAAGCAGTCGCAAACATTTAAAGAAATATTCCAAAATTCTCGACGCATATACATTCGATTGAGAAATAAAAACGCCACGGGAAATGTGATCCATCCATGGCTAACTGAAGAAGTTAAGGATAGTATTAGATGAAAAGCAGAGGCTTATAATGTTGCGTAGAATAGTAGTAAGCCTGAGGATCGGGAGAGCTTTAGAAACCAGCAAAGGATGAACAAAAAATTGATAAAAAGCAGAAAATAGAATATGGGACTAAACTAGCAAGAAATATAAAAACAGATTGTAGGAGCTTCTACAAGTATGTAAATAGGAAGAGAGTAGCAAAAATAAGCGTTGGTCCCTTAGAGGCTGAGACAGCGGAAATTAAAATGGGGAATAAGGAAATGGCAGAGACTTTAAACAAATATTTTGTATCTGTCTTCACAGTAGAAGACACAAAAAGCAAAAATAGTGGGGAACCAAGGGGCTAATGAGAGTGAGGAACTTAAAGTAATTAAGATCAGTTGAGAAAAAGTACTTGAGAAACTAATGGGACAAAAAGCCGATAACTCCCTTGGATCTCATAGCCTACATCCTAGGGTTCTAAAAGAGGTGGCTGCAGAGATGGTGGATGCATTGGTTGTGTTCTTCCAAAATTCCCTAAATTCTAGAATGGTCCCAGCGGATTGTAAGGTAGCAAATGTAACCCCGCTATTCAAGAAAGGAGGGAGAGAGAAAACAGGGAACTACAGGCCAGTTAGCTTGACATCAGTCGTCGGGAAAATACTGGAATCCATTATTAAGGCAGTGGTAACAGGGCACTTAGAAAATCATAATTTGATTAGGCAGAGTCAACATGGTTTTATGAAAGGGAAATCGTGTTTAACAAATTTATTAAGAGTTTTTTGAGGATATAACTTGCAGGGTAGATAAATGTGAGAAGACACACAACACCAGGTTATAGTCCAACAAGTTTATTTGAAATCACAAGCTTTCGGAGCGCTGCTCCTTCGTCAGGTGAAGTGAAGAGATACATATAGGCACAGCATATATAGTCAGAGAACACAGCCAGATGTATCTCTTCACTTCACCTGACGAAGGAGCAGCGCTCCGAAAGCTTGTGATTTCAAATAAACCTGTTGGACTATAACCTGGTGTTGTGCGACTTCTCACATTTGTCCACCCCAGTCCAACACCGGCAACTCCACATCAAGGGTAGATAAAGGGGAACCAGTGAATGTAGTATATTTTGATTTCCAAAAGGCATTCAATAAGGTGCCACATAAAAGGTTGTTACGCAGGATAAGGGCGCAAGGGGTTGGGGTAATCTATTAGCATGGATAGAGGATTGGTTAACAGAGAGAAAACAGAGTAGGGATAAATGGATCATTTTTCAGTTGGCAGGCTGTAACTAGTGGGGTGCAGCAAGGATCAGTGCTTGGGCCTCAGCTAGTTACAATCTATATTAATGACTTAGATGAGTCTAATGTATCCAGGTTTGCTGATGATACAAAGCTAGGTTGGAAAGTAAGATGTGAGGAGAACACAAAGAACGTGCAAAGGGATATAGACAGGTTAAGTGAGTGGACAATAAGGTGACAGATGGAGTATAATGTGGGGAAATGCTATTCACTTTGGTAGGAAGAACAGAAAAACAGAATATTTTTTAAATGGTGAGAGACTGGGAAATGTTGGTGTTCAGAGAGATTTAGGTGTCCTAGTACAGTAAACACAGAGAATTAGCATGCTGGTACAGCAAGCAATTAGGAAGGCAAATGGCATGTTGGCCTTTATTGCAAGGGGGTTGGAGTACATGAGTAAGAAAGCCTTGCTACAATTGTAAAGGGCTTTGGTGAGACCACACCTGGAGTACTGTGCGCAGTTTTGGTCTCCTTATCTGAAGAAGGATATACTTGCCTTCGAGGCAGTACAAGGAAGATTCACTAGATTGATTCTTAGGATGAGAGTGTTGTCCTATGAGGAGAGATTGAGTAGATTGGGCCTATATTCTCTGGGGTTTAGAAGAATGAGAGGTGATCTCATTGAAGCAAATAAGATTCTGAGGGGGATTGACAGGTTAGATGTTGAGAGGTTGTTTCCCCCGACAAGAGAATATAAAACTAGGGGGCATAGTTTCAGGATAAGGGGTGGGCCATTTAAGACTGAGACGAAGAGGAATTTCTTCACTCAGAGGGTTGTGAATCTTTGAAATTCTCTACCCCAGAGGGCTGTGGATGCTGAATCATTGAGTATATTCAAGGCTGAGATAGATAGATTTTGGACTCTAGGGAATCAAGGGATATGGGGATCGGGCAGGAAAGTGGAGTTGAGGTCAAAGATCAACAATGATCTTATTGAATGGTGGAGCAGGCTCAAAGGGTCGTATGGCCTACTCCTGCTCCTAATTCTTATGTTCTCATGTTCTTAAATTATGTTCTCAGTCGTTTCAGGTAGGACTTTATCATATCAAGTGTCAGCTGTGGCTCAGTGGGTAGCACACTTGCCTCTGAGTCAGAAGGTTGTGGGTTCAAGTCCCACTCCAGGGACTTGAGCACATAAAGCTAGGCTGACACTCCAGTGCAGTGCTGAGGGAGTGCTGCACTGTCGGAGGTGCCGTCTTTCGGATGAGACATTAAAACCGAGGCCCCGTCTGCGCTCTCGGGGACGTAAAAGATCCCATGGCACTATTTCAAAGAAGAGCATGGGAGTTATCCCCGGTGTCCTGGCCAATATTTATCCCTCAATCAACATAACATAAAAACAGATATCTGGTTTGTGGGAGCTTGCTGTGCGCAAATTGGCTGCCATGTTTCCTACATTACAACAGTGACTCCACTCCAAAAGTACTTCATTGGCTGTAAAGCGCTTTGAGACGTCCGGTGGTCGTGAAAGGCGCTATATAAATGCAAGTCTTTCTTTCTTTATAAATCTCTTGCAGCATTTAGCAGCATACCCTTCAATTTCAACATTTACTGCAATGCCCATGCCAACATCAACAGACTATTGCATCATTATTGGATAACATTTCTAGGTCCATGACATTGCATGCTAATCCCAACTGTCATGCTTTATTTACAAATGCTGCTGGATTAGCAACTTTTGTCCATTGGGTTGTTATATCAGCTTTCATCCACCTTTGCTGGAAGATCTCGTGGGAAAATGCACTATGGGGGTAATTTTGAGTTTGGGCGATATATCTCTCTCTCGACTTTCATTTCCATTGCTCACGTGGAGGGTAAACACCAAGACGGACTGGTGGGGCCGAATGGACTGTTTCCGTGTTGTAACGTCTATGTATTTCTATGTACATGAATTCCACAGCCTCACAATCCTTTTTGGTTTCTCCTACGCTCTGTTCTAAATCTCTTACATTTAATCTTAAATCTATGGCCCCTCGTTCTTGACCCCCAACTACTGGAAACAGGCTGCGTCTATCTGCCATGTCCCATTTTTTCATAATTTTAAATACTTCTATCATATCGGCCCGTAATCTGCACTGTTCCAATGGAAAATCATTTTTTTCAAGTATTCCTTCGTATTAGTATATCCTCATATCAGGCTGAATCCGAGTGAATCTGCATTATACACTCTCTGAAACCTCCATATCCTTCCTGTAGTGTGGAGCCTGTTTTATTTGATAGGGCAATGACATTTTTCCTATTATTACAATTCCAAAGTAAAATTAGAATTCAGATTAGATTTTCCTTTACTTAAAAGTTGTTTATTTAGCCTTTTAAAAATAAAAATACGTATTTAATTGTGGTATTGTACAATTAATATTTTCTTGAACTGTGAGCCTAATTTTTCAATTCAATCCAAACTGAATTGTTTGTTCAACACACTCCACAATTTTTTTTTAGCATTTCACCTTTGCTGATTTCCTTCTCAAGTTGCTCCTATAAACATGCTAAAAAAAAAGCAGCTCCAGGTCACATGCGTTTCAGCTGCAGGAATATTATACTGTCTGGGTGGCCACATATACCATTCCACAGCCTCCAGTCTTTATCTGGCCTTGACTTTCCCTTCACCTAATCTCAGTAACAGAAAGAAACCAAATGTTAGGTGCCTGATTGTAGGAGGGCAATGATTAAGTGTACAATGAAACCAGTTCTAAAGGCTGCCAGTCTGTTATGCCCATCAGACCTAGCAGTAAATGGATGTTTCAGGAACAAACCCAGATTAGAAAACTAGCTGAAGTGCAGCTCAAAGGGGCTCCCTCAAATAGATTTCATCATAATTTAGGAAAGATTTTAATGCTGTTGACTTGATTGTGCATGAAAATAAAGTCAGTATAAAGTAGAGTTCCCTGAAAACCCCGTAGGCCGTGCCTTGTCAAAAACACCAACATTCTTCTCAAAACTTTGCTGAATAAAGTGAAGAATTGTCACATTAACACAAGCAGATGCCTGTAAGGAAAGGGGCCCCCTGGTAGAACACAAGGCGGCAGGAATGTATAAAAAAGCATTAATCCTATCTGTCCCATCCTGCCATTAAAGTCCATGTTCAGCACCTACACAGACAAATGTTAGTCTATTTTCTGTCTTGAAAGTACAGCTTTCAGACTACCGCAATCCTGTATTTTAGTTATGTATGATGCAGTTGGACCTATTCTTACCATGGACCTTAAGCGATGACCAATTATTATCCTCATCAAAAAATACAAACGTGATTTTGAAATGTGGTCTATCTTATATATTATATATATATGAATGATTTGGACATGGGTGTGGGGAGCAGAGTATTTGCTGATAACACAAAAATAGGGGGTTAGCAAACAACGAGGACTGATAAAGACTTCTGGAAGACAGAGACAGATTAGTGAAATGGGAGCACAAGTGGCAGATGCAATTTAATGTTGAGCATTGTGAAATAATGCATTTTGGGAGTAAAAACAATGAATGGGAGTGAACCTTAAAGGAAAGATGCTGAAGGGGATGGACCATGGGTTACAAATGCATAATTCCTTTAAAGTGTGAATACAGGTAGATAAAGCCATAAAATGGCCAGTAGCATTCTGGGTTTTGTAAAAAGAGGCATAGAGTACAAGAGCAAAGAGGTAATATTTTTTATGAGGCACTGGCTAGAGTACTGGGTATGGTTTTGGCGCTCCAGTATAGAGAGAGTACAGTATACGTTCACCAGCATGATCTCAGAGGTTAGAAACTGTAATTATCTGGGGAGATTTGAGAAACTGGGATTAGTTCCACCATAGTACAAAAGGCTAAGAGGAGATTTAGCAGATATTTTTGACAGTCAATTATGAAATAATATTTCTTCTGGTTGCAGAGTGAGTGATGGTGAGGGGAGGATAACAATTGAAAATTGTCACTAAGAGTGAGGAGAAAAGAGAAAAAGAGTGATTGGAGCATGGAACGTTTTGCCATAAGAACTAGTTGAGGCAGAGACCATTCCATCTTTTAAGGGAAAAGTAGATAAAACATTTGAAGCAGAGAAAAATATAAGGGTTTGGGGTGAGAGTAGGACAGTGAGATTGTTTTTGGATTGCTGTTGTGAAGAGCCAGCACAGACGAGGCCACTGGCTTTCAACTTTCAAAAAGGAATTGGATATATACTTGAAAAGGAAAAATTTTCAGGGCTATGGGAAAGCGCAGGATAATGGGGCTAATTGGAGCCAGCATAGGACCAATGGGCCGAATTGCCTCATTCTGTGCTGTATGATTCTATGATTTTGTGCTGTAAACTTCTATGGCTCAAATAACAGTATATCTGATTATATTTTGCTACAAGCATTCTGGACAGATGGTAACATTTTTCCATGTAGCTAGAAAATGATCAACTTTAATTTGCCAAGTAATGGTTGGCAGGATTTTTTTATGTTGAAGCTGTTTTTCAGAAAGATTCTTGCTATACTAAAGTGGGACTGTATATTTTTAACCGGTGTCCTACATTTATGTAGTTTTACTGCTTTCTGATGAATTATATATTTGAAATAATCATTTGCAGATATTTGTTTTGCAGTGGTTTCAGAAAGCATATCCTGATACCTAGCTGTTCACTTAACTAAGATCTTGTGACAAAATGTTATTAGACAATCAGAACTTGCCTTTTTTGTGTATTTGTTTCCCAATACCCCAAGGTAGTTATTATCTAGATGACCTTTGAGTATAAGACCAGGAGGAATTTTTATCCCAGATTGTAGGCTACTGTATTTAGGAAAGGGATTTACTCCAAAATGCTGGTAAATGAAAAAAAGTGAGGCAATCAATATCCCCAGAAACCATGGATGTGAAATTCCAACTGTTGATCTTTTTAACGGGAAAACTTAGTGTGACTACAAAACAAGAAATATAATTTTGTACGCACATCGAGTTCTTTGGTACAATTATTAGCAGGAGGGATTTCACCCCCGTGTTGCTTTTTGAACTTGCATGGTGACACAGAAGAGAAGTGATCTGATCACACCTCCTGGTTGGGAGATTTATTTGGGTTTACAAAGTATGGGCATCCCCTCCAGCCTTAACTCAGTTTAATATTTTCTACAGCTAGCTACAAAAATAACATGCACCTTGTATTTTTAAAAATATGTATTTCCATAAATTATCCTTTGTAGTATTAAGCAATTCTATGGTGCTCAGATTCTCCCTGTCCTTTTCCTGTCTACCTTCCCAAGAGTCTTCCAACCACTTAACTGGCTTCACAGCTGTGACACATCAGACTGTTTGAAAAATAAATTGTAGTTCCGTTTATTTTGCCTTAAAAAATAAATTGCCTTATTGAAAATAATTTCTTATCTTTAAAGTATTATTGTTGCCTTAAGTTTTCATCACAAACCCAATTCTTCCTCAGATTGAAACTACTGAAGCATTTACAACATGTGGTGCTCTGACTGCTCTCTGCACACACAGATCCTGTAAAATGCGGCAGGGTGTGTATGAATGGTTCAGTGCCGATAACAGAGTATTGTAGGCAATTTCTGATTTACTGATTTTTTTTTCTCTAAGTATTCTTGGAGTCAGCTGTGTTTTTGGCATAACAGAATTAAGTACCTGTGTCACAATCATTCAAAATGCACAAGCAATACCTTATTCCCAAAGAAAACCACCATATTTTACTTCTGACCATTTGAAACACATACTGAATGTATTTTGATCATTTTTCCCAAAAAACAATTACTTTATAAGCCCTTGCAGAATAACAGGAACAAAAGAAAGAATGAGCATGTATTTATACAGTGCCTTTCACGACCCCAGGACATCCCAAAACACTTCACAGCCAATGAAGTAATTTGAAGTGTAGTCACTGTTTAATTGGAGGGTCAGTTCTGGAATAAAAATGAGGTGGTGTGCTCTTGAGACATGTGTTTATGGTTCCTGCTTCTGGAAGTAAAGCACTGGTGAAGCCATAGCAAGCAATTGCCATCAGATCTGCTATTTTATTTTGATTTGACTGTACTTTTTACATTCTCAGGAATGCTCAAAGTGCTTCACAGCCAATGAAATACTTTTGAGTGCAATCACTGTTGTAATGTCGACCAACGTGGCAGCCAATTTGTGCACAGCAAGGTCCCACAAACAACAGTGAGATAAATGACCAAGTAATCTGTTTTTAATAGTGTTGGTTGAGAGATAAATGTTAACCAGGACATCAGGGGAATTCCCTGCTTTTCTTTGAATACTGCCATGGGATCTTTTACATCTACCTGAAAGGGCAGACAGGGTCTCAGTTTAACAACTCATCTGGAATATAGCACCCCTTACAGTACTGCACTTGAAGTTGAAGTTTATTTGCTCAAGTCTCTGGATTGGGATTTGAACCCCTGACCTTCTGACTCAGGGGCAAGAGTGCTACAACTGAGCCAAGGCGTATACCTTGGCTAAAAGTTAGATCCTGCTTGAGGAAAGTATCTATGATATCTAGAGTATCTGAGGACCTCGTGACTTATGCTAATGATTTGTCCTAGGACATATACCCAAAAATTGTAGGGCAGTTGCAGATAATTTCGCCCTGAATGTAAGAGCAGCTGTTGAAACACACTCCTACATTACAACAGTGATTATACTTCAAAAGTACTTCATTGGCTATAAAGCGCTTTATGACATCCTGAGGTCATGAAAAGCGCTATATAAATGCAAATCTTTCTTCTTTCTTTCCTCCACCAGCAGAAAGTTAGAATAATTTCTCAAGTGTGAATGTGTATCAGGTACAGGCTGTATACTGCTCAACTGTAGGGCACCAGCAGTACAATACTGCACTATATCAGCCGTGGGAAGCAGGCAGTACTGTTCTGTAATCACTGTAGCGCACCAGTGGTACCATATCAGCTGTCACTACTGTGCTGCATTATCTATAGCGCACTGACTATACTGTACCGTATCAGCTGTCACGCACCAGCCGTACTGTGCTGCATCAGCTACATGGCTTCTGTTGTACTAGATCAGCTATAGGGCACCAACTGTACTATATCAGTTATTGCACACCAGAATGACTATCATAGGCACACACATTGGCAGTACTGCACTTTATCAGATGCACTCCTTGTATGGACCTCCAAATGATTCAGAACAGAAATTTGAATTCCAAAATCTTAAAAGGTACAACTTAATGAGCAAATTTCTTGATAGATTCCCACAAGGCATTTAAAAAAAATTTAAAGTATGCTATTTGGGGGCAAAATCATATTTGCCACCGTAGATAATAAAAATAACGCAGTGTGACACGATGAAAAAAAAATAATTTGCCTTATTCATAGCAAGAAAGGTGCAGCACATGTGGGCACTCCTGTAACAGCATTCTGGAAAATATCTTCTTTTGAGGATCCCAACTCCAATGTTATTGAGCTAAAAACTCTGTTTTGGTGAGTACCATCCTACTTTGGACTCTACATATTACTATACAGTCACACTCGAGTGTGCAATCAGACCATCGTGAATGAATTTTGTCGAAGTTAAGACATTTGTTTGTTTGTTGTTTGACACTCCAGTCCAAATTTATACATGAAGAAGCTGACGGAAATTAAAAATACAAGAATGTAGGCAGTACATGGTGCTTGGTAAAACCAAATTGTGATGATTCATTTGCCAAATGTTATGTGCCAAACATTATGACTGATTTATACTGACTCTCACTGTCTGTGCCAGATACAGGTTGGATTATTCCTGAAATTAGGTGAAAGCTAATCTTGATTTACTGCTCTAAGCTGACTGAACAGTGATTGCTGCCAATGTATCCAAAGTGGCTCACATACTGATATTAATATTTTTGCTGCATTTGATTCAACCTACATGTCATGGCAGTCAGCTAACTGTTCCAGTTGCTGTTTGATTAAAAGACCCGCTTCTCCTCTCACCCACATTAAAAATGGTTTGCCACCCACGTATACATGGCGGGATGTGTCTACACACAAGGCACGCGCGAAAATAAAACTTTCTTTTCAGATAAATATGGTCATGGATCCTTGTGACAACATAAACTGGGAGACTGGGGCAGAGTGTGATACTGAAAATACAGTTTACAGTAATGGGAAGCAGCATAAATAAGCCTTTTGAGATTTACACGGTATAATCCAAAGTGAAGCTGCTTTCCATCAAGCAGGTTGCAAATGTGCGTTTTCAATTGAAAATTTTGATAATGCTGTTAATGCAGACTGACAGGTTCCTGGTGATTGGGGCTTGTCAGTGACCTTTGTTGTTATCTGAGGTCACAGAGCGTAAGTAGTGCTTTTGTTTTCAAGCACCTGGAAACAAATCCTATAGATTTCATGTCTGAGTCATTTGATAGATTGACAGAAGCCGTTTGTTGCCAACCAACAAAGTCTTTTCTCGCAGCCAAAGGCTGTTTCTATTTTTTAATCCTGTGTTTACAGTCAGGTTTTTTTTTCAATAAAGCAGGTGTTGGGTGCCAGACCACCAGGAACAATGTAAGCAGTTGCTCTGTATGGAGTTGCTGAAAACATTGGGGGGGATCAGTGGTTTTGGCCTAGTATCTTCAGACTGCCATTCTGACTTCCAACTGTAAAATGTTCAATTTGTTCTCCCACTGTAGTTTAGCCAGTTATCTTGGCAATAGTGTTTTTTGACGTGTTTGATTCATATATTGGGCATCTGTTTATTTTTAAAGAAGTACTGTCATACCCTTTTTGGAGGATGGCAATTATTTCTTCTTGGGACCTATTTTAGGGTCTAGGATGCCCTAGTAATATTACATTTAATATATAATTTAATATAATACAGGCTTCTGGAGTCTGTGCTGGAATAAAAATGAGCTGGTGTGTTCTTGAAGTGTTTATGGCCCCCTGCTTCTCAAAGCAAATCACTGGTGCAGCCACAGCAAGTAATTCCCATCAACTCAGAGTATTGGGGTAAAAATAAGCAGCGTGGGTCAGGAAGGGACAGAGAGAGTAACAAAGGTAATAGGGCATCAGTGACTAAGATGACATCAGGGAAAAATAGAAAAAAGTCAAAGCTAAAGGCACTATATCTGAATACGCGAAACATTCGCAACAAAATAGATGAATTGATAGCACAGATAGAAATGAACAGGTTTGATCTAATAGCCATTACAGAGACGTGGTTGCAAAGTAACCAAGGTTGGGAACTAAATGTTCCAGGATACTTAACTTTTAGAAGAGACAGCTAAAATGGAAAAGGAGGAGGGGTAGCCCTGATAAAGGATGGGATAAAGACAGTAGAGAGAAAGGATCTTAGCTCGGAAAATCAAGCAGTAGAATCAGTTTGGGTGGAACTACGAAACAGCAAGGGGAAGAAAACATTGGTGGTAGTTGTAATGTAGGGCAGAGTATAAATCAGGAAATTAGAGATGCATGTAACAAGAGTAATACAGTAATCATGGGGGACTTTAATCTACATATAGACTGGGCAAACCAAATTTGCAGTAATAGCGTGGAGGATGAGTTCATGGAATGTACACAAGATCGTTTTCTAGATCAGTATGTTGAGGAACCAAATAGGGAACAGGTTATTTTAGATCTAGTATTGTGCAATGAGAAAGGGTTAATTAATAACCTTGTAGTAAAGGGGCCTTGAGGGAAGAGTGACCATAATATGATAGAATTTTATATTGAGTTTGAAAGTGATTTAGTTGAGTCCGAAACTAGGGTCTTAAATCTAAACAAAGCAAACTATGTAGGTTTGAGGGGCAAGTTGGCTAAGGTAGATTGGGAAACTACATTAAAAGATATGACAGTAGAGAAGCAATGGCTAGCATTTAAAGAATTAATACATAATTTACAACAAATATACATTCCTTTAATGCACAAAAACCCCACCGGAAAAGTGGTCCAACCATGGCTAACAAGAGAAGTTAAAGATAGTATTAGATCAAAGGAAGAGACTTATAATGTTGCCAAAAAGACTAGAAAGCCCGAGGATTGGGAGGATTTTAGAATTCAGCAAAGGAATTGATAAGGAAAGAGAAAAAAAAGAGAGTAAATTAGCAAGAGACATAAAAACAGATTGTAAATGTTTCTATAGGTATGTAAATAGGAAGAGATTAGTGAAAGTAAATGTGGGCCCATTAGAAGCAGAGACAGGAGAAATTATAATGAGCAATAAGAAAATGGCAGAGACATTAAACAAATACTTTGTATCTGCCTTCACGGCAGAAGACACAAAAAACATTCCGGAAATAATGGGGAAGCAAGGGTCTAGAGAGAATGAGGAACTTAAGGAAATCAGTATAAGTAAAGACATAGTACTGGAGAAATTAACGGGACTAAGTGTTGACAAACCCCTGAGCCTGACAACCTGTATCCTAAGGTTTTAAAAGAGGTAGCTGCAGAGATAGTGGATGTATTGGTATTAATCTTCCAGAATTCCCTAGATTCTAGAACAGCCCCCAAGGAATGGAAGGTAGCAAACATAACCCCGCTATTTAAGAAAGGAGGAAGAGAAGAAACGGGGAACTATAGGCCAGTTAGCCTGACATCAGTAGTAGGCAAAATGCTAGAATCTATTATTAGGGACGTGGTAACAGGGCACTTAGAAAATCGTTATATGATTAGGCAGCATCAACATGGTTTTATGAAAGGGAAATCATGTTTGACAAATCTATTAGAGTTTTTTGAAGATGTAACTAGTAGGATGGATAAGGGGGAACCAGTGGATGTAGTGTATTTGGATTTTCAAAAAGTATTCGATAAAGTGCCACACAAGAGGTTATTACACAAAATTAGGACTCATGGGATTGGGGGTAATATATTAGCATGGATTGAGGATTGGTTAATGGACAGAAAACATAGAGAGTAGGAATAAACGGGATTTTTTCGGGTTGGCAGGCTGTAACTAGCAGGGTACCGCAAGGATCAGTGCTTGGGCCTCAGCTATTTACAATCTATATTAATGACTTGGATGAAGGGACTGAGTGTAACATAACCAAGTTTGCTGATGATACAAAGTTAGGTGGGAAAGTAAGCTGTGAGGAGGATGCAAAGAGGCTGTAGAGAGATATAGATAGGTTGACTGAGTGGGAAAGAACATGGCAAATGCGATACAATGTGGGGAAGTGTGAAGTTATCCACTTTGGTAGGAAAAACAAAAAAGCCGAATATTTTTTGAATGGTGAGAGACTGGGAAATGTTTGCATTCAGAGGGACCTGGGTGTCCTTGTACATGAATCACAGAAAGTTAACATGCAGGTACAGCAAGCAATTAAGAAAGCAAATGGTATGTTAGCTTTTGTTACAAAGGGATTAGAGTATAAGAGTAAAGAAGTCTTACTACAATTCTACAGGGCATTGGTGAGGCCACACCTGGAGTGCTGCGTACAGTTCTGGTCTCCTTACCTAAGGAACGACAGGCCGCGATTTTTTCAATGGAGGCGGGTTGGATGCGGGTCAGGTGGTTTCCGGCTTCCAGTCCTGCCCCCAACTTCATCCGGCCCACAGACATGATTTTACATTGATTGACCTTGTTAAGCCCGTCCTGCGGGCTTGCCGGCCAATTAAGAGGAAGCCAATCAGATGACATCATTTGATGACGTGTCATCTGCTGGTTTTCTTAAAGGGACCAATTTTTTTTTGACTGCTGATTTCTCAGTGTTTGACATCATTGAGGTGCTGCAGACACTGGCAATCACTGTACAAAGGTGACCTCTTGCACCCAGACTCTCCAATGACTCCCTCCATAGGCTGGAATAGATGGCAGCTGCAGGTGAGGTGACAGAAGCGATCTGTCACTGATGAGAGAGGTTCTCCCAATGAGGTGGCACTGGACATGGATTTCAAAACTTGTAACCTAAAGAAATGTGTAAATGTTTTAAAAATGCATTTCCCAACATTTTCTTACCTCTGAGACTCACCAGTGCAACATTGGATCCTTCACACCACTTCTGCAGCTGTCATCAATCCAGAAGCATTACAGCAGACTCACCGCACGCCACACTTACCTGGCATGGTGTCCGGACGTCGGGAAACCCGAGCCAGAAGCGGCAAAATTCAAAAAGAGCCTGTCAACTACTAGCAACTACCTGTTAATAGGCAGGTAATTGCCATTAATCCTCTTCCCACCGCTAGGTGTCGGGTCCATGCGCAAATCGGGGATCCGACACTTGGGAAAATTGTTTGGAGGCGGGTTGACGGCGGAATCGCAACCCACCGTCAATCAAAACAATTTTAACCTTCGACCCGCCTCCAAACCTGCCCTCTGAGCACTGGCAAAATCCAGCCCATACTTGCCTTAGAGGGAGTGCAATGAAGGTTCACTAGACTGGTTCCTGGGATGAGGGGATTGCCCTATGAGGAGAGATTGAGTAGATTAGGCCTATATTCCTTGGAATTTAGAAGAATGAGAGGTGATCTAATTGAAACATATAAAATTCTTACAGGGCTTGACAGGGTAGCTGCAGGGAGGATGTTTCCCCTGGCTGGGGAACCTAGAACATGGGGTCACAGTCTCAGAATAAGGGGTCGGCCATTTAGGACTGAGATGAGGAGAAATTTCTTCACTCAGAGGATGGTGAATCTTTGGAATTCTCTACCCCAGAGGGCTGTGGAGGCTCAGTTGTTGAGTATATTCAAAAATGAGAAGTCGCACAACACCAGGTTATAGTCCAACAGATTTATTTAAAATTACAAGCTTTCGGAGCTGTTGCCCCTTCGTCAGGTAGAGTAACCTGACGAAGGGGCAACAGCTCCGAAAGCTTGTAATTTTAAATAAATCTGTTGGACTATAACCTGGTGTTGTGCGACTTCTCATTTTTGTCCACCCCAGTCCAACACCGGCATCTCCGCATCATGAGTATATTCAAGGCAGAGATCGATTAGATTTTTGGATACTACGGGAATCAAGGGATATGGGGATAGTGCGGGATTGTGGAGTTGAAATAGAAGATCAGCCATGATTTTATTAAATGGCGGAGCAGGCTCGAAGGGCCGACTGGCCTACTCCTCCTATTTCTTGCTCGAATGGCCGACTCCAGCTCCTATTTCTTATGTTCTTAACTCCACCATTTTTTCTATATATTGTTGGACTGTATGGACATCGTGGAAGGTCCCAGTCAGAATCATAAAGGTACGAACATGACATTGTAGCAACTGTTCATACACTACTTATTCTAACTCTAAACTCTATAGAAAGAAAGCAGAAAAAAGACCTTGCATATGTAGTGCCTTTCATGTCGTTAGGACAGCTTAAAGGGATGAGGGGTGATCTGATCGAGGTGTTTAAAATGATAAAGGGATTCAATAGGGTAGATACAGAGAAACTGTTTTCTCGGGTGGGGGAATCCAGAACAAGAGGACATAATCTTAAAATTAGAGCTCGGCCATTTAGAAGTGAAATCAGGAAGCATTTTTTCACACAAAAGGTAGTGGAAACATAGAAACATAGAAGATAGGAGCAGGAGTAGGCCATTCGGCCCCTCGAGCCTGCTCCGCCATTCAATGCAATCATGGCTGATCATCCAAATTCAGTACCCTGTCCCTGCTTTCTCCCCATATCCCTTTAGCCGTACGAAATATATCTAACTCCTTCTTGAATATATTTAATGAATTGGCCTCAACTGCCTTCTGTGGTAGAGAATTCCACAGGTTCACCACTCTCTGGGTGAAGAAATTCCTCCTCATCTCAGTCCTAAATGGCTTACCCCTTATCCTTAGACTGTGACTCCTGGTTCTGGACTCCCCCGCCATCGGGAACAGCCTTCCTGCATCTAGTCTGTCTAGTCCTGTTCGAATTTTATAAGTTTCAATGAGATCCCCTCTCATTCTTCTAAACTCTAGCGAATATAAGCCTAATCGACCCAACCTCTCTTCATACGTCATTCCTGCCATCCCAGGTATCAGTCTGGTGAATCTTCGCTGCACTCCCTCCATGGCAAGAACATCCTTCCTCAGATAAGGCGACCAAATCTGCACACAATACTCAAGGTGTGGTCTCAGCAAGGCCCTGTACAACTGCAGCAATCAATCCTTGCTCCTGTACTCGAATCCTCTCGCTATGAAGGTCAACATACCATTTGCCGCCTTAACCGCCTGCTACACCTGCATGCTTACCTTCAGCGACTGGTGCACAAGGACACCCAGGTCTCGTTGCACTTCCCCTTTTCCCAATCTATTGCCATTCAGATAATAATCTGCCTTCCTGTTTTTGTCACCAAAGTGGATAACCTCGCATTTATCCACATTATACTGCATCTGCCATGCATCTGCCCAATCACCCAACCTGTCCAAATCATACTGGAGTTTCTTGGCATCCTCCTCACAGCACACACACCCACCCAGCTTTGTGTCATCTGCAAACTTGGAGATATTACATCTAGTTCCCTCGTCTTAATCATTAATATATATTGTTAATAACTGGGGTCCTAGCACCGATCCCTGCAGTAACCCACTAGTCACTGCCTGCCACTCAGAAAAAGACCCGTTTATTCCAACTCTTTGCTTCCTGTCTGCCAACCAGTTTTCTATCCAAGTCAGTACCTTACCCCCAATCCCATGTGCTTTAACTTTGCACGCTAATCTCTTATGCGGGACCTTATCGAAAGTCTTCTGAAAGTCCAAATACACCACATCCACTGGTTCTCCCTTATCGATTCTAACAGTTACATCCTCAAAAAATTCCAGTAGATTAGTCAAGCATGATTTACCTTTTGTAAATCCATGTTGGCTTTGTCCGATCCTGTCACTGTTTTCCAAGTGCTCTGCTATTACATCTTTTATAATGGACTCTAGCATTTTCCCCACTACCGATGTCAGGCTTACCGGTCTATAATTCCCCGTTTTCTCTCTCCCACCTTTTTTAAATAGTGGGGTTACATTAGCTACCCTCTAATCCATGGGAACTGTTCCAGAGTCTATAGAATTTTGGAAGATGACCAGCAATGCATCTACTATTTCTAGGGCCACTTCCTTAAGTACCCTAGGATGTAGATTATCAGGCCCTGGGGATTTATCGGCCTTCAATCCCATCAATTTCCCTAACACCATTTCCCTACAAATACTGATTTCATTCAGTTCCTCTCTCTCATTAGACCCTATGTTCCCTGACATCTCTGGGAGTTTATTTGTGTCCTCCTTTGTGAAGACAGAACCAAAGTATGTATTTAATTGGTCTGCCATTTCTTTGTTCCCCATTATAAATTCCCCTGATTCTGACTGCAAGGGACCTACATTTGACTTCACCAATCTTTTTCTCTTCACATATCTATAGAAGCTTTTACAGTCAGTTTTTATGTTCCCTGCAAGCTTACTCTCATACTCTATTTTCCCCCTCTTAATTAATCCCTTTGTCCTTCTTTGCTGAATCCTAAACTGCTCCCAATCCTCAGGTTTGCTGCTTTTTCTGGCCAATTTATATGTCCTCTCCTTGGATCTTATGCTATCCCTAATTTCCCTTGTTAGCCACAGTTGAGTCACCTTTTTTGTTTTATTTTTATGCCAAATGGGGATGAACAAATTCTGTAGTTCATCCATGCGATCTTTAAATGTTTGCCATTGCCTATCCACCGTCAACCCTTTAAGTAACGCTCCCCAATCCATCCTAGCCAACCCGTGCCTCATACCATCGTAGTTTCCTTTATTTAAATTCAGTACCCTAGTCTCTGAGTCAACTACTACTTCACTCTCCATCTTTTTATGAAGAATTCTATCATATTATGATCGCTCCTCCCCAAGGGGCCTCGCACAACAAGATTGCTAATTAATCCTTTCTCATTACATAATACCCAGTCTAAGATGGCCTGATCTCTAGTTGGTTCCTCGACATATTGGTCCAGGAAACCATCCCGTATACACTCTAGGAATTCCTCTTCCACAGTATTGTTACTAATTTGGTTAGCCCAATCTATATGTAGATTAAAGTCACCCATGATAACTGCTGTGCCCTTATTGCACGTATCTCTAATTTCCTGGTTAATGCCATCCCCAACCTCAGCATTACTGTTTGGAGGTCTGTATACAACTCCCACCAACGTTTTCTGCCCCTTGGTATTTCTCAGCTCTACCCATACAGATTCCACATCATCAGAGCTAATATCCTTCCTTACTATTGTGTTAATCTCCTCTTTAACCAGCAATGCTACCCCACATCCTTTTCCTTTTTGCCTGTCCTTCCTGAATATTGAATACCCCTGGATGTTGAATTCCCAGCCTTGGTCACCCTGGAGCCATGTCTCCGTAATCCCAATTATATCATATCCGTGAAATCCAGAACTCTCTCCCCTAAAACGCTGTAGATGCTAGGTCAATTGAAATTTTCAAGACTGAAATCAGTAGACTTTTGTTAGGTACGGGTATCAAGGGATATGGATCAAAGGCAGATAAATGGAGTTGAGGTACAGATCAACCATAATCTGATTGAATGGCAGAATAGGCTTGAGGGGCTGAATTGCCTTCTCTTATGGTCTAAAGCGCTTCATAGCCAATGAAATACTTTTGAAGTGTAGTCACTGTTGTCATGTGGGCAAACATGGCAGCCAATTTGTGACCAGCAAGATCCCACAGACAGCAATGAGATAAATGACCAGCTAATCTGTTTTTCAGGAACGGGAGTAGATCATTCAGCCCATTGATTCTGTTCCACTATTCGGTTAGATCATAACCTTGCATATTTTAATGAGGGGCCTAATGCGGTTTTAGGACCCCTCTGGGAAATTGAGCTGCTTTTCCTGGCGTGGATGCAGCCTTGTAAATGGCCACCACCAAAAAGGTAAGTTCTTTTTTTAAAGCTTGATGTGGAGCCAGGAGGAGCAGGTGTGTTCCTTCCGGCTCCACGGCAATCCTGAGGATGTGACTTCAAAAAAAAGCTGGGCAAAAACTGGTTAATTTTGGGAGTGAAAGTTTTAGTGAAAAATATAGATGGGGTCATCAAATATAATATGGAAGATGATGGTTCTTTTGTTGCTGGAATGGAGGAATTGTTGTCAAAAGCAACCAACAAGGGTTAAGTTGTGGAGATCTCTAGACTAATGGATAGAATGCTAGAATATTTTGAAGAAATTATGCGGACCATTCCCTTGGGAGATTAACTAGATTGGGTAGCGTTAATGATGGGGATGCTGTATGTAGTCTGTGGGAGGAACAGGTTTGATGACCCAAATGGCCTTTTCCCATTACTTAAGGAAATGTTTAAAAACCAGCCTGCAAAATGATGAGCGAGATATAAGATCATTTACCAGCAGCAGATACTTCACAATTAAGTGTTTTGTAAACAGTGATTTTTCATTCAGACATTCACAGTAAGGACAGTAATTACTGTGAAATCCATTAAATCAGTAGTAAGGCAGTAATGACTTCAGATCAGTACTAGAAGCATAAAGGAGGAGAGTAGAACTAAATGTTCTTGCAAAGGGTTACTGGAAAATGTAATGCATTCTGAGCTGGATTAAGAATGTTTGGGGCTCTGAGTACCAAGAACATTTGAGGCCCCTCTGTACCTCCCGCACAGCCCACCCACCTACCAACCAGTCCTCTGCTCCATTAAAACACAAATGTCTCGCAAATTCCATGAAGAAATAGACCCATAGAATATTTACACATTGCATTAATAACAAAGCAAATCATATCACAATACATTACGCTTAAATGAAACTGCTTAATTTTACCTGGGGCCCCATATTTGCACGGGGCCCCTAGGCACAGACCCCATAGGCCTAGTCATTGAACCATACTGCATGCTTTACCACAAGTAGCTACTGAAAACTAGTTAATCACAACATTTAAGATGGAGTTGGATAAACGCTTGAAGAAAAGTATTAAAGGCATAAAATGCTGGAAGTACTCAGCAGATCAGACGGCATCTGTTGAGACAACTGACAGGTTCATAAAGAGGTTTATGCATAACTTGCATTTTATAAGTCTTTAACTTGATGTTCCAATGCACTACGTTTAATTGCAGTCACATTTTTTATAATGGATGCTGACTGATCGACTGAGTGTTTCCAGCATTTTATTACTTTGTCTTAGTTTTCCACCTTCTGCAATTTTTTTCACTTTTTATAAATATTAAAGGGTTTGGGAAAATATCAAGTCAATGGGATTAGAGTAGACATTCCACTGTGGAGATAGCTCCAATGTGGGGCTAAAACCAGCAGTTGCAATGGGCAAAATGGCTTCTTGTGCTGTATTTCCTCTGATTCTATAAGAATAAAATTTCCACTTGCATCAGGAGACTGGATGTTAAAATGACACTTACAGTAGTAAAGCTGACACATCTTAAGTTCACTTGTTGTAGAGATTAAAGTGCATTTTGTGTATCAGAATATTTTGGCAGTCAATAATTCCCGAAGTTTACTTTGAGAGGCAGCAAGAAGTAGCAGTATGTCGAAGCACTGAAAGTAATTACACAGCTTCTTAAACTGCAGGCACTGTTACTGCTTACTTTTTGTTTGTATGGAAACAATTCGACTTCTAGCATGTCACTTTGATTAATTGACACAGGTGAATTTCCCCTAACCTGTCAAAAAAAAAGATCCACTTCAATCCTCTTCCATAAAACTTAAGCACTTTGCACATTCCTCTTTTAAAGAAAAATATCCTAATTCCCAAGAATAAGGATGGCATCCAAACATAACTGGAATTAATACTTGATTTGTTACTCATGTTATCTGGTAAGATAGTGTTTATGGAAACCAATCTGGAATTTTGTCATGCAGCTTAAAATGTGTTGAAGAAGGTGCTGTGTAAATTTGTCTGATCATTTTGAAATACTCCCACTCTTTGGGCACAGAGAGGAGACTGCAACAATAGTTCACAAAATAACAAAACTGTTACTGCCCTGTGTGGAGTTAGCTGATTCAGCTGGATGGTCACTAACGGGTACCAAAATCGACCCTTCGTTAAGGATAGAGAAAATCAACCAGGATTCCTGCTTCTAATATCTCCAGTGACCCCGTCTGAAAAGTGTGGGGTAGATTTGGTTTTCGGGGGGACCAGCTGATGAAGCACGCTGGCTGACAACCTGATGGTGCTGACGGGAGGCCCAACCTATTTGGAGTGCCGGGTCTTAATATAGGGCTGGTGGGCGACGGGCAGAAAACGAACACCCCAGGGCTGTGGATTGGGGAAGGAAGGAAAGACACATCACAGAATAAAAATGTCAGATAAATTTAAAGCCTCATATATATTATATTCTAAATAATAATAGGAATCAGGGAGTGCTTTAACAACTGTAATCTGGTCTCTGGGCTCAGATGATGGTTATGAACTGCTCATGCATTACTCTGCAGTCTATGATGGCATAAACCCTTCAGTTAGATTGCTCCCACTCATGCTTAGATATCCATTATTTATTTTTAGTGAGTTTTTGTGCTTATCAAGGTGAAGGATGCTTCACTGGGAATAGAACACTTTCCCACGTTAAGCACTCAATGTCAATATCAAGCATTTTTAGATCAGTTATAGCACAGCCATGTTCAAAGCAAAGTTCCTTCTATTCTGCCCCAACGTCATTGTATCATAAGTCACAGTTGTACAGTATTTAGTACACAAAGGTCTGAACTCTCCATATTCAGTGCAAATATGTGCCATTTGTTGTGGAATAGATCTGTCAGAGGAGAAGTAAGAGGAAAGGTTGTACCAACAGAAGAGGAGAGTCTTGTTCCTGGGAAGGGGCATATAGATGGAGTTACATTTCTGAAGTGTACCTGAGGAGCACTTCACCACATGGTTATACCTGATTGGGAGGGTTCTCAGTGACTCCACCTGTGGCAACCATGCCAACCTATAAAACTTGGAAAAACTGAAAAACAGCTTCAAAAAAGCTGACCACTTCAAAAAAAAAAGTAAAACTGGAAAACAAAAATACAAACTTGCAAAAATGGCACCTTTAATGTAGGAAAACGTCCCAAGGCACTTCACAGAAGCATAATCAGACATAAATTGACCCTAAGTCATTAGATATTAGGACAGGTAAGTAACAGCTTGGTCAAAGAGGTAGGTTTTAAGGAGGGCCTTAAAGGAAGAGAGAGGTGTGGAGAGGCGACGAGTTTTAGAGAGGGAATTCCAGAGCTTAGGGCTTAGACGGCTGAAGGCACGACCGCCAACGGTGGGGCGAGGGAGCGTGGGCTGCGTAAGAGGCCAAAGTTGGAGGAGTGCAGGGTTCTCTGAGAGTTGTAGGGCAGAAGTACGTTGCAGAGATCTGAAGACAAGAATAAAAATGTTAAATTTGAGACGTTGTTGGACCGTGAGAAAATGTAGGTTAGCGAGCACAGAGGTGATGGGTGAGCGGGTTTGGTGCAGGTTAGGATACAGGCACAAAACCCATGACTAAGGCCTCTTCCTCAAGGCAACTAAATAAGTTAAATTCATTTTTATTTCATTTAATTTTAGGATATTTATTGGTGTTTTGGGATCACATTCCACTATTCAATTTGCTTTCTGTGAAAACTGAAACCAATGGCCTCGCACATGACAAATGAAAAGAAGTAGTAATGGGATGTGAACTTGTCATGATTTAAGCTGCAGCTATACCCACAGTATTCCATAGCTGTTTTATTATAGAGGTGGGGGGGAACAAAATTACTGAAAAATCCAATCTTTGCAGTGGTGGATTTAAAAATTGTTGAAGAAAGAAGTGAGCTCTGGGGCGGGAGGTAATGTAAGGTCAGGTTTGCCCAGCAAATTTTCATTTTTGGTACATGTTCCAGCATTTTTACGTATATTGTGATTCAGCATTTGGAGCCAACAATAATTTATTCTGGAATGGTCAATACCAAGCAAAGTTTTTAGGTTTAGAGGGGATAATTGCTGAGCAGTGTGTGTGGGGGGGCGGGGGGAAGGTGGGAAGGAATGCACTTTGGATAGATTTTTTAAAAATGTCACTTAAGCCTGATTTTAACCTACCCTGCCCAGCGAGAATGGGCCAGGTTCGGGTTCAATGCCAGATTTACACCCCGTCCGATTTTACACTCCAATGGAAATCGGGTGTTCAACCCGAACCATCCCACTCTTGCCAGGCAGATTAGGTTAAAATAGGGCCTATATTCATTGCAGCATGTTTTATTGATACTCTTATTTTATGTATGGATTAGTGACCTCTGGAATTCAATCTCAGCCATCTTTCGTCAGCCCACAATTATTAAGCTTGACAGCTTGCTGCAGCCTTTCCAATTCTTGCTGCTGTCGGTCTATTCCACCTCTGTTTCTGCTAAGGGAAATTTTCAAAGCGATACCTCCACTGCATTGGAGCACTTGGAGCAGACAAAACCAACAGGAAGGGAGTTTGAGATGCTGGTGGTTTGGGCATGCCGTGGCTCAGGTGTCACCGTGGGACAGTAGCCACTGAGGGTTGCACCTGTACAGAAGAGGCAAATTACTTTGCTTTCTGGGGAGAACTTAAAGCACTGCCTTAGGGGGCACTGCATGGACAATGGTCAAAAAAGCAAGTTGTCCATTCCAAATGCAGATGATTGGCAGCTATGTTGTAGGCACTGAGTTTGATTTTGCTGACATTTGCCAGGGCGCCATATCATCCTGCATTCAGGATGTGCGCTGTGCTGTTCTACATGCTTCATCCATTCCTTCTGGCATGCAGAGAAACAGTTGGTCAGACAGCTGTTACTAGATTTCCCTGAGTGCTGCCTGTGGTAGATTGCACCACCATGGACATCTGAGTGTCGTCAGTCAAATTTGCTGGTGTACATTAAATGTAACAGGTTCTATTCATTCAATATGCACACAAGTCCTTTAACCTGAACTCATGTTTTCCCTAGTTATTTGAACAGAATAACGTACACCAGGGCAGCTTTCGTGAGAACCGTGGCTATCCAGTGAAACCATGGCTTATGATCCTTTTAACCAAACCCAAAATGCCAATTGATCAGTAGTAGAACACTATAGTACAGCTAACTAACCATTGGTCTAACTTAGCAAAAGTTTGGGTCTGAGGGAGGATGAGTCTGCGCCATTTGATTAATTCACTACGGTGCGCTGCATCCTCCACAAACTTGTCATCATGAGCAGTTCCCATTCCCTGACATCACATCCATGTCAGGTGAGGAGGAACTCCAGTACTCCGTGATTGTAAAGTCCCACAGTTTTTCTTCCATTCCTGAGCCACATGCTAAGTGCATCAGAGAGAGCAGGTGGGCAACCTGCTTCCAGGCCTCTTCCAGTGCCATGGAGAAGAGATGCCTGTTCTCATTTGAGCTCTCTCACAATGACGTATCTAAAATTGGGAGCTCAGTGATAATCAGGGAATGAGCTTGCGTCCAATTTTTAATGTGTTATTGTGGGAAACCTCCAAGTGGAGACCAGACATTGTGCTACCCAATTAAATGTTCCTTTAAAAAAATATATATTGTTTTAACATTTGGGGGAAAAAGCCTCCATAGATGTAGCACTGGATCTTTTTTAATGACAGATTCTCACAATTAAAAAATGAAGCCAGTAGACCACTTCTGCCAGTGCAGTAGTCAGAGATTTGAAAAGTTTGATCTTTAAAAAAAATGTCTCAGAAAGGACTTTAGAGAAGTATTTAAGATACTAAACAGGATAGACAAGATAAACCCAGAACTGCATCTTTGAATACATCAGGGCCACAGGTTCAAGGCTATAAAGGGGGAGTTTAAGAGAAATGCCAGGAAATATTTATTTTCACAGAGGGTGATCAACAGCTGGAATAGATTGCCAGGAACGATGGTTGAGGCTAGGTCACTCAACTCATTTAGGAAGCAGCTAAATGCTACAATGGTAGACAGTAGGTTTGGTATTCCGAAGGATGAGATCTAATGGGCTTCAGATCTGGTAACGTGGCATAAGTATTACAGCAGATAATGCAATAATTCCAAATAACAGGCTTTTGAAATTACACTACTCTAAGTCAACACTGAGTCATTTAAAGGATCTTTGTGCTTATAAAAGAAAACATTTAAAATGCAAATTTAATAAAATCTCATCCTTAGTGAGAATATTTTTTAATTAAGAATTTCATGTTAAGAAATCTGTTCCTCTCGGGATGTGGGCAATGCTGGCAAGGCCGCATTTATTGCTCTTCCCTAATTGCTTTGAGACGGTGGTGGTGGACCTTCTCCTTGAACCGCTGCAGTCCTTATGATAATGGTACCCCCACAACGGTGATAGGTAGAGAATTCCAGGATATTGACCCAGCAGATATTGTCCAGCTAGCCCTACATCTAATCACCTTAACTTTGAATCACACGGACTGACATTATAGTTGAGTCTATGGTGCCTGACGGCACTATCCATTGCCCATGAAATGGAGCAAGATCCAGGTGGGCAGGAACACAGAACTACAGTCTGCATATTCTGCCAACTGCCAAAATGACAGATCTGATTTGGGAGGGGTGGGGAGAACTGCTCTGCCTGAAATGATTTATTTAAAAATAAATTACTTGCATTTGACTGATTGTCAGTAGAATCACAATAATAGCAATTTTACCACCAGCCATGCTAAATTCAAGCATAGAGCTCCTTTCATTTATTATTTTAAGTAGAAATGGCAGTGAGTAATTCAGCACAAAATCAAATGCTTGATAATTGGCATCCTGGGTCTCTAAGTACATTATCAGACACTATGAATCAAAAAGGTAAATCTGTTCCGCTTACTGATTGCTCTGCCACTGCTACTATTCTTTATCTCCAGTGAACCCAAACCAGCTTTACTTATTGTAGTACTTGCATTCCAAAAATTTGAATTGTGTGTATAAATTGCTGAGCTGGATGCTTAACTAAGTCACTCAGCCGTTCATTGCAAAACGTTTGATTCTGTAGCTGAAAGCTGGCTTTAGTGGAAGTCTGTTACTGTGATATGGACTTGCACCAGTGAGTGGAGTGCACGACTTTCGGTAATTAAATTTCCAGCCTTATTTGCTGTTTGACTATTGTTTATGTTATTCCAGAATTTTTGCGCCGTTTTTATGTCCCTTAACAGTTTAACTTCAGCTTGAAAATCATAGATATGCCAATCACACTCCGAATTCAGCTACTTCGCTGCTACTCCACTAAGACCCACCAAGTAGAAGTAAAACACTTACATTTATATAGCAACTTTCACATCCTCATGACATCCCAATTAATTACTTTTGAAGTGTAGTTTCAGTTAGAATCCGGGCTGTGGAGTCCCGGCTGATCTTAACGGCCAGACATCATTGCCATAAATGTTCCACTACCGACCAACGGGCGGGATTTTGGCGCTGCCATGGACCCGTGGGAGCAGTCCCGGGCAGTTAGTTGGGGAGGGGTGGGCATCTCTGGAAGCGATCGGGGGGCGGGGGGGCTCTGGCCATAATTACATCATCAGACCCGATCTGCATATTTAAAGAAGGACCCCACTGCCTTCCTGCGGGCATCCCGCTCGCTTGCTCAAAAGAACAGGTTAAGATCAGGACACAGTGGGAAGGCATCGAGATCAGAGGGAGTAAGTGACTGGCATCATTTTAACTGCCCTCCCACCTGGTTTCCACCAGAGCCAATGTGATGATGTACTTTGAAATTATCTCATTTGTTTACTGGTGAGAGTCTTGACAGTGCCCCAGCCAGCCAGTAGCCTCATGCTATGATGCACATTCAGCGTGTAATTACTTGGGTAAAATGGGCTGCATGTGCTGAGTGATCCAGTTGAGTTGCTTTTGGGCTACATGACAGAAGATGGTGAATGTGGCAATTCTGAATGTATTTCAAATTTTATTCCACAAAGAACCTGCATCCTGACATTCAGAGCAGTCCCTTCCCCAGTATCAGTGTGTTTTTCCTGCCATTTTCTACTCTTCATAATTATGAATTTACCAAATTCAGAGCTAATTTATATCATGACCACCAGCTCACTGGGAACTGGATTGGATGACCCCAGACTCTGCTTTCCTCCTTCCGCCAGAAGCACGCGACTCCAGACCTCATTACAACCTTGGTCCAAATATGAACACGAGCTGAACTCCAGGGGTGAGGTGAGAGTGACTGCCCTTGATATCAAGGCAATAGTTAACCAAGTGTGGCACCAAGGAGCCCTATTAAAACTGAAGTCACTAGGGATCAGAGAGAAAACTCTCCACTGGCTGGAGTCATACCTAGCACAAAGGAAGATGATTCCGGTTGTTGGAGGCCAATCATCTCAGCCCCAGGACATCGCTGCAGGAGTTCCTCAGAGCAGTATCCTAGGCCCAATCATCTTCAGCTACTTCATCAATGACCTTCCCACCATCATAAGGTCAGATCTGGGGCTATTCACTGTTCAGCTCCATTCGCAATTCCTCAGATAATGAAGCAGTCCATGCTCACATGCAGAAAGACCTAGGCAACATCCAGCCTTGGCCTGATAAGTGGTAAATATCATTTGCGCCACACAAGTTTCAGGCAATGACCATATCGAACAAGAGAGAGTATAACCACGTCCCTTTGACATTCAATGGCATTACCATCTCCAAATCCCCCCACTAACATCCTGGGGGAATCACCATTGACAAGAAACTGAACTGGACCAGCCACATAAATGCCGTGGCTACTAGAGCAGGTCAGAAGTTGCGTATTCTGTGGTGAGCGGCTCACCTCCTAAGCCCCCCCAAACGTGCTCTACCACCTGCAAGGCACAACTTAGGAGTGTGATGGAAAACTCTACACTTGCCTGGATGAGTGCAGCTCCAACAACACTCAAGAAGCTCAACACCATCCAGAATAAAGTAGTCCATTTGATCAGCACCCCATCCACTGGCTTAAACATCCATTTCCTCTATCATCAGTATACCATGGCTACAGCGTGAACTATCTACAAGATGCACTGCAGCAACTCGCTAAGGCTTCTTCAGCAGCATCTCCCAAACCCACGACCTCTACCACCTAGAAAGACAAGGGCAGCAGGCACATGGGAACACCGTCATCTCCAGATTCCCCTCCAAGTCACACACCATCCTGACTTGGACATATATCACCGTCCTTCATGATCGCTGGGTCAAAATCCTGGAGCTCCCTACCTAACAGCATTGTGGGAACACCTGCACCACACGGACTGCAGCGGTACAAGAAGGCGGCCCACGCCATCGTCTCAAGGGAAACTATGGATGGGCAATAAATGCCGGCCTTACCAGTGACACCCACATCCTGAAAATAATTATTTTTAAAACCCATGGAATTTAAACAGGACAAACTGACATGTAATACATATAAGTGCAAATAGAACTGAGTTGCTTGGACCATATGGCAGGTTACCAGGGTTCAGGCATCAGAGTTGGACAACCCTGGTCTATAGTGTAGATTTGCAAAGTATCATAGTGACAACTAGTGGTTGAAAATCAGTATTGCAGCAGTTAATTTAATGTAGCTCCAGTTTTCTGATGCAGAGTGCAATAGTTTAAAGTCAGTCAGATGGTCTTGGGCTTAAAGGAGAAAATAATTGATGCGACAGTGTATTTAATGTAAAGTACTCTTCCGATCTGAGTAATATCAAAACTTGTGGATAAATCTCCTAGTAACCTAGTTAACTACCTAGTAAGAAATATTTGTATTTTAAATTACATTTCTCCTTTCTCTAGGGACCCACCATTTTGGATCTCCACATACAGCTGGGAGCTGACTGCTGATGGGTCCTGTGACTGATGTTAGTGGAGCAGTTCCCAGCTGTGTGATGACCTAAAATGTCAGGTCCCTGGAGGGAGGGGAAAAGCAAAGCAAAATACAGGGTTTGTGCAGCAATATTGGATGGTATGGAATTTTCCCAGCTTGGAAGCCTCCCAATCAGCATAGTGAATCAGATGGGATATGGATCTGTGGAACCAAGTATTGAGGAATATTGTTGTTGTCATTAGGCATGAAATTGCCTTGCTAAGGTAAAGTAGTTTAAAATTCTAAAAATGTCCTTCCAGGTAGCTCATTTACACATTACCCAGCTGAGAGGAGTACACCCTCTATACTTACTTTCTCTTTTAATGAGATTTAGCTGTCATCTGAAGAAGCTAAATTCAAATAGCTTTTTCTTGAGGCGTGTGAAGACGAAGAGAGGTAGCCCTAACTTTAAGATCGTCTGTCCGGCATGTTGAACTATCATTACAAATACTTAAATTTTTGATGAAGGTCTGCCAGGGATGATAGCCGAATTGAGCATCAGTTTTTTTAAAAGGGGAACAGATAGAGTATACAAATGAGGCATTACATCACTTCAGCCTTTGAGGATAAAATATTGCCAACAAGCCCTATAACTGTCCGTAATGATACCATAGTAACAATTCACACTAAGCTAATTTGAGCTCAGGATATCCTTTCTCAGCAATTTAGACTGGCGTGCAGGATTAACCACTCTTTATTGCACAGTACATGCTAAATTAGTACAGTATAAGACTACTTATCTAATTTTCCTATCTGTCAAAGGTATATCATTAATGCATTTGCAGATTTACTGCATAAAACTGTAACAATACGCTGCTGTGATTAAAAAGAGGAAAAACTGGAGTGCAGCCAATGTTCATAATGAAACCAGCGCACTTCATCTAAATAGTAGGAAAACAGGACTCTGGGCACATAAAGATAACACTAGCTTTCCCTTTGGCTATATGATTCATGCCACTGAATTGTTAGATCTAGACTTGGGTCTAGAAATTGTAAGAAGCATTTATTATTCAAGTGCAAGTATTGTAGCCACAGCTATTTAAAAGCCACTTACGATATAACTCATTCTTGGCTAGCTTGATATTATAAGGGTGTTGAAGAAAGTATTGAATGTTACTAATCAGTTGCAGGATCCAAACATTAACTAAAGCAGGGCACCATTCATACTGAAGTAGGTAATTTACTGTCGCTAATAAATAGATACTTTTTTAATTCTCTTATGGGATCAGGGCGTCGCTGGGAAGGCCAGCATTTATTGCCCATCCCTAGTTGCCCTTGAGAAGGTGGTGGTGAGCCGCCGCCTTGAACCGCTGCAGTCCGTGTGGTGAAGGTACTCCCACAGTGCTGTTAGGGAGGGAGTTCCAGGATTTTGACCCAGCGACGGTGAAGGATCGGCGATATATTTCTAAGTCAGGATGGTGTGTGACTTGGAGGGGAACTTGGAGGTGGTGGTGTTCCCATGCGCCTGCTGCCCTTGTCCTTCTAGGTGGAAGAGGTCGCGGGTTTGGGAGGTGCTGCCGAAGAAGCCTTGGCGAGTTGCTGCAGTGCATCTTGTAGATGGTACACACTGCAGCCACGGTACGCCGGTGGTGGAGGGAGTGAATGTTTAAGGTGGTGGATGGGGTGCCAATCAAGCGGGCTGCTTTGTCCTGGATTGTGTCGAGCTTCTTGAGTGTTGTTGGAGCTGCACTCATCCACTCCTTACTTGTGCCTTGTAGATGGCTCTTGTTGCCACAGTATTTATGCGGCTGGTCCAGTTAAGTTTCTGGTCAATGGTGAACCCCCCCCAGGATGTTGATAGTGGGGGATTCAGCGATGGTAATGCCATTGAATGTCAAGGGAAGGTGGTTAGACTCTCGCTTGTTGGAGATAGTCATTGCCTGGCACTTCTGTGGCGCGAATCTTACCTGCCACTTATCAGCCCAAGCCTGAACGTCGTTCAGGTCTTGTTGTATGCGGGCATGGACTGCTTCATTATCTGAGGAGTTGTGAATGGTGCTGAACACTGTGCAGTCATCAGCGAACATCCCCATTTCTGACCTTATGTTGGAGGGAAGGTCATTGATGATGCAGCTGAAGATGGTTGGGCCTAGGAGGCTGCCCTGAGGAACTCCTGCAGTGATGTCCTGGGGCTGTGATGATTGACCTTCAACCACCACAACCAACTTCCTTTGTGCTAGGTATGACTCCAGCCAGTGGAGCGTTTTGCCCCTGATTCCCATTGACTTCAGTTTTACTAGGGCTCCTTGATGCCAGACTCGGTCAAATGCTGCCTTGATGTCAAGGGCAGTCACTCTCACCTCACCTCTGGAATTCAGCTCCTTTGTCCATGTTTGGACCAAGGCTGTAATGAGGTCGGGAGCCGAGTGGTCTTGGCGGAACCCAAACTGGACATCAGTGAGCAGGTTATTGGTGAGTAAGTGCCACTTGATAGCACTGTCGATGACACCTTCCATCACTTTGCTGATGATTGAGAGTAGACTGATGGGGTGGTAATTGGCCGTGTTGGATTTGTCCTGCTTTTTGTGGACAGGACATACCTGGACTGTTTTCCACATTGTCGGATAGATGCCAGTGTTGTAGCTGTACTGGAACAGCTTGGCTAGAGGCGCGGCTAGTTCTGGAGCACAAGTCTTCAGCACGATAGCCGGGATGTTGTCTGGGCCCATAGCCTTTGCTGTATCCAGTGCGCTCAGCCGTTTCTTGATATCACGTGGAGTGAATCGAATTGGCTGAAGACTGGCTTCTGTGATGGTGGGGACCTCGGGAGTAGGCCGATATGGATCATCCACTTGGCACTTCTGGCTGAAGATGGTTGTAAACGCTTCAGTCCTGTCTTTTGCACTCACGTGCTGGGCTCCACCATCATTGAGGATGGGGATATTCTTGGAGCCTCCTCCTCCCGTTAGTTGTTTAATGATCCACCACCATTCACGACTGGATGTGGTAGGACTGCAGAGCTTTGATTGTAAGGACATTTGCATTCCATTTGTAATTGAGTCATATCACACACAAGAAAGAAAGAACTTGCATTTATGTAGCACCTTTCATGTCCTCAGGGTGTCGCAAAGTGCTTTATAGCCAAGTGTAGTCACTGTTGTAATAGTGCCATAGGAATTTTTACGTCCACTTGAGAGGGCAGACTGGGCTTAGATTTAATGTCTCATCCGAAAGACAGCACCTCTGACAGTGCAGCACTCCCTCAGTACTGCACTGGAGTGTCGGCCTAAATTTTGTCCTCAAATCTCTGGAGTGAGACTGGAACCCACAACCTTCTGACTCAGAAGCGAGAGTGCTACGGCTGAGCCACAGCTGACACAGTCATACTATAAGCGACAAGTCTCAGGCCAGTACTTGTTCAGCGACATGTAGGGCTGGCAGATCTAAGTTATACTGCTGGCTATGCCACTGACCGTGGAAAATAATCTTTCCAGCATGTTCAAAGCCCAGCATTTGTAGCTGCGCAGACATTGAGCTGTCTTGCTGGCACTCTATGAAGATGCAAAAGATTAACTTCAAGTTTAAAAACTTTTTTCTTTAAATTTACTTCTTGCTAGCTGCAGTTGTATCTACAAGCACACACACACACAACTATTTTAAGTGGACAGTAATATGAAAAGGAGAATATTGTACATTTTTACATCTGTAATATTTCACTTGATGCCTGCAGCCAATTTATTTTTCCTGGTTGTGCAACATTCAACTTGATGTGAAATGTGCAAGTAACAGAATTAATACCGTGGCAGATATTTACAAATCTTTATAGTCGCCCCGCTACTCTGCATCTACAGCTATCATAACACCATTCACACAGTAATACTGCAATGGAACTTCACTGTGTTTGTAAAAACTGCTACACCAAGTCAGTGGAGACTGATTTCATTACCCGTGAAGAAGGAAGCTATGAGCACCTGTACCAGGCTGGATAAACTGCAGACAAGTTGAACAAATCCTGCAGTCTCACACAGGAATACATGACCCAAAACTGAATTATTGGAGAGAAATATGAAAATGACAGACTGTCAAGATGGTTTTATTTCAAACTAGTTGTGGAATTTAAATCTTAAAAACTGAAAACAAACTTTTTCTCACTCAATAACTGCAATGAAAATTTGGTTTTGGTTCATTTTTATAAAAAATGGTAACTTAAGGGATGAAGAAACTGCTTTGTTATAGTACTGTTGAATAATTGCTCTTACCACCCTTTGCAATTTTACTGGCTCCACGAATTTGCATGTCATCCTTGCGCTGGGGTCATGCTAATCTTTTCTAATGTTCCAATTTTAGTATATGTGCTGCCAGTTACAGACACACAATCAAATCTGTTCTTGTATATGTGTTACAAGAGAAACCAAAGGTTAGGTTGGAGGCTTGTAGGTGGCAAGCAACTCCCCACACTGACTCAGTTCAAGGCTGGCAGTCGCGGTCTAAGGTTATACAATATAATTTTTAAAATTTAAAGGGCACTTTAAAAATGAGTATTTTTTGCTTATGTATTTTTACTTTAGTACTCTAATCATGTTAGTGACATCCGTCAAAATAATAAATAAACTGTTATGATTCCAAAATAATAACCTTTTTAACAGTGCATTCAAGAGTCATTTACAGGCTCTTGATAAGAAATGACAAGCATCTATAGGTGAATTTTTTAATGTAAATTGGCAGCAGGTAGGAATTGATGTTAAAAGAGTGTGACATTG
Organism: Squalus acanthias; assembly: GCA_030390025.1. Lineage (NCBI taxonomy): Eukaryota > Metazoa > Chordata > Chondrichthyes > Squaliformes > Squalidae > Squalus > Squalus acanthias. The sequence goes on from CM059426.1 coordinate 53,461,450, forward strand.
TATGGTCAGATACAAACGATGTTTCATTCTGGCCTAATCAAAACAGATTAAAGAGCAGCATAGTGGTTAAGTAGAGATGTAAAGAATGGTATTAGAGATAAGCAGACAACCTTGAAAGTGTACAAGGAATCCAATAGGTAGGTTGATTTGAAAAAAATAAGATGAGCAAATGCAGATGAGAAAAGTGAAGCCAAGAGAAACATTGAATCCAAGATCATTTGCAATAAAAGGGTTTTCAAATATATGTGCAGTAAATAAAGAGTGAAGGAAAGGATTAGTCCACTTAAAAATGGTAATCCTATGCTGGGGATCTGAGTTGTTAAATTGTTGGTTCACATCTCCAGTGTTAGCTTGGTTCCATTGTTAGCGCTCTTGGCTCTGGGTCAGAAGATTGTGGATTTGAGCTTATAGTCTAAACTGACAGGAGTGTAGTATTATCAGAGATGCTGTGATTTGGATGAGACATTAAACTGAGGTCTTGCCTGTCTATTTCAGTGATTTAGGTATATGTTAAGAATCCCAAGGCTATTCAAAGAAGAGTAGAGAGTTTTTCCAGTGTCCAACTGTGCTATGTTGTGAATACTGAATGGAAGTTAAAAACTTGGTCGATCCATCCTAATGGTTTTAACCATTGAAAGAGTCTGACCTTTTTTATGTCCGTGGTTTCTGTAACTAAGTAAGTATGAGCTTTGTTTAATTTTGGACTGGATCTGGGAATGGTTTAACCTTGAGTTGAGGGTAGAGTAACACAGCAACAGGATGTGACTGCTCTTTCCAAGAAGTGGCTTTATAAATCAAGCATCTAATGCAATCATTCTGTGCAGGTATATATTTTCGTAGATAAATGGTTTGTGACAGTTGGCTTTTGAAAACGAATGGCTTGGCTATATTTGTGCCGTGTTTCAGCAAGATTTTTAGTGGTTGACAGAGGTTGGAGGGCAACATCAGAAGGTTTATAGGCATAAACTTGGCTCTGTGTTTTGACTAGAACCAAATGTGGTAGAATTCCACCAAATTACCAATGTTAACCCTTTGAGTGCTATATTGCTTTTTTAAATGAGTGTTTCAAATCTCACTGTCTGCCTTACATTGAAAAAGTTGAATGCATTCATTACAAGTTATAGTTCTCTGTGACGGCCTCTGCTAAAGCATTGAAAAGTGCACCTTAATTATTTTTCAAATAATAGACATTGTATGAATTTATGCGTTTTTCTTTATAACACATATTCAGACCTTAGTAAGAAACAATAAAATCTAGTGTCCAGTAAAATTCTCCCATCTGCTTTCATTCCTGTATATTTTCAGAACTAAAGTACGAATTAAATAAGGTGCATTATTAATGAGACAATGAATTTTAAATAGCAGTAATATGAGCAATCTGGGCCAAATCGAATCCCCTATAGTTAGGAAAGTGTCCTTATGTGCTACAGTTTTACACTATGTAGCAAATGAGTCTAATAACTCTGAATATTTGGATGAGCAATTGGATTAATTTGTTACTTTAATATCTTTTTATTAGCTCACAGACAAGCAGCACATTTCTCAAATCTTGAAACAAAATCTCTTTCACAATTTGAAGGGAAGCATTAAAAATTAATACACATTTTATTGTTATGGCAGTTTAGGTTATGATATGATTAGTAATTACATGTTGAAACAGATTACCAGTTGCATTTTTAAAAGACGGAAAGTGTTATGTGTGGTTCTGTCTTTTAAATTCTATTAAATGAGACATTGTAGACTACAGATAACTATCCCTCTTAATTGCCGTTTTGAATTTTTGCTATCCTAACTAGGCATTATTTCAAAATTATGACGAATTACATTTTTGTTAGATTCGCATTAAAGGAGCACTGTACTCCAGAACCTTTTAGTTTAGTCTGTTGGGTATCTGACACATAGAAACTAATAGGGTTGGCAAGAGCCTTGCCGTAGAGATATCCAAGTATACGGAGGGCTACTGCTAGAGTTTAACCAGATAAAAATGAGCAGATTATCAGGAACACTCATCCCATTAGGCCTTTGGCTTGTAGGCAAAGCTGGAGCTGTGTTTAGTTTTGGTGTTCGTGTTGCAGGAAGGATGGAGGCTGATTCATGAGGGCCGAGTTATGAGGAAAGATTGTCTACCCTCGGACTTTATTCTCTGGGGAAGATGAGGGCGAAGGGGGACTTGATAGTTATCTTTAAGATTTTAACAGGTATGGAGAATTTAGATCCAGGAAAGTTTTTTTCATTGGGCACGGGATTCAGGGAGTAGAGGACACAGTTTATGGTTAAGGGTGTCACAAGAAATAGGCAATTTAGGCAACATTTTTTTTAGTAACAAGATGATAGTACTGTAGAACCTTTTGCCAGCAGGGACTGTGGAATGGAAAACCGTGATAGCTTTTAAAAGGACTAAAATTCTTGTTCGGAAAGAGGATACAAGTTTATTAATTGAAGAATCACAGTAAGGAAATTTATAGGCGGTTTGGAAGGGTAGGCTAGAAGGGCAAAGGGTCTTATGCCCAAAGCATTCCAATGTTTATATGAAAGTGTGGTGTCCAGTGCTAGCAGTACACAGGAAGTATCATAAAAGCATCGTAAAACTGTGATGGAAATAAAAAAGCTACTCATCAAATAGTTACGTTAACTATTATTTTATTGAGCAAGTCAATTCATTTTTGTGTTCAGGTATTTTATGATGTAAGCAAGGGAATTTTGTTCCTTTAGAACCTTTCCAATAGTTGTATACTTGTAGGATGTTAAAACAATCAAACATCTGTATTACTGAAATATTTGTATTTATTTGAATATGACAGTTAAATATAGTGGAGGATTGCAGTTAAACCTTTCATTACAGTGTTTCTCCTTGGACCTGTCAGAAGTTTCACCATAAAGGAATTCAATTTTTTTTCTCTCTCCAGTTTTGCATCCTTCTCTCTTGAAAGTGCTGCCTCTTGCTGGGACACAGTTTTAGTGGCATGGGTTGACTTATAGTATTTTGCCCAAGCACCCATTCTTCATGTGAGACAGTGACTGGCAATAAGCTGTTTGAGGGAAGAATCATAGTTGAGCCCGATTCTGTCCTTGCCTGATATCCGCCCATGTGCGCTTTCCAACACGAGTCACCAGATAGTGATCAGTAGTGGAACCCTAACTGATTTTTCTTTATTCTCCTCCACTCCTCAAGCCCAGGCACCTGAGGCCAATTGTAGTACCCCTATCACTATCCCAGCTGAAATAATTAAACTCAGCACAGACCAGAAGTCAATGTGGAACCTTCATAGTTAGTATGACTCAGTTCTACACTAGACAATAAACTTACTAACTGTATACCACAGAAGCTCATGAGTTCAAACCACAATGAGAAGGATTACTTTGCCAGTCTTGCCTGGCTTTGAGATAATGTGGTTTATCATGTGTTTCTTTTCCTACTGTTAGGTTTAATAAGCTCACACTCCAAGCTGGACCAAATGACGTTGCACAAAAATGATAGTGGCCTTTCCATTGTAACCAGAAAGAAAGCAGTTTCTACTGAAAGTATTACAGTCTCAACTCTGGCATCATCTCCCCTACCTTCACCATCTCCATCGTGTGAATCAGGTTAGTTGACAATATTAACGACAATTGCTCTGGTCTGCAGTGATGGTCAGAAACTGGTCTTCAAAGCTCACAATGTAATTATTTGGATTCTCAGTTGCGTTCCTGCGTGTGAAGTACTTAAGAAATAAACTGTGGCTCCTACCAGTTGCTAGCTCTTGAACTAATTAGCCAATGTTGGTCACATTCATTGGACCCAAACATAGCTTTATTCATTCCAACCTATGATTCCTTGTGTAACAGCAGAGTTGTAGCTTGCATAAGAAATCTGAGCCTGGCTTCAAAACACAAACACAAAACAAAATTTAAAGCTAAGCCAAGTGGTTAGGTTCAGTTGCTTTGGGTTTGCTTTTTTTCTCCTAATTTTGTTCTGGTTCCTCCCCTCCTCCCCGGAAAGTACTGAAGGGAGCGGCCATTCCTCATGTATGAGTCTCGATGGTCACTGGACAGTGATAATGAGCAGGAACCCTGGCTCATTTCCCCCTCCAAGCTACTGATGCCCATTGTGCAGCTGATGTTTGTACGCTCACTGCAATTGTAACTAACTGGCTCATTAGTTCTCAAATTGGGTCTCAATACTGCACTCCACTGGAGGCATAGTGCTTCCACTTATGAAAAAATTATGAATTTTGTTGATGTATTACTCTTAAGAAGAGGTGATGGGGCAACATTGGCATGAGAAGTTTCTTCAGGGATATCCCCCACCTACACTATGGTTCAGGGGATTTTTCCAGTGATTAATGGAGCCATAAAGACCAGAATAATGCCAAGTTTAATCTATAGTCTATAGACCCTCCCACCCACCCTCTCTGCACCACCACCGCCACCCCAGCAGCTGCCGAGGCCAAGTGTGTCCCATGGAGCTATTAATCATTTCCCTCAATGTTTATATCTATCATTTCCAACCCAGTATCTAACCAATACTAGCTACTTGTTGAATGACTTAATCAACTCAACTGATTCTGATGGGAGTCTGATCCACATATTCATTGGAGTATTCAGGACCAGAAAGAGCATTATCATCTATCGGGCTGGTCCAGAATATTTAATAACTGAGGTTGAAAAAGATTTTTCTGTTCTCTAGTCTCAGTTGCACTGACATCACCGAGGTTGGTATAATCGATGGGAAAATCCTTTAAAAAAAAACACATTTCTGCCATACGTTAAAAATTGAAGGAAAAGAGAGCTTGCATTTATATAGCACCTTTCATGACCTCCGGACATACCAAAGCACTTCTAAGCCAATGGTGTTCTTTTGAAGTGTAGTCACTGTTACAACATGGGGAAACCCCCACAGCAGCCAATTTGTGCACTGCAAGGTCCCCACAAAGAGCATTAAGATAAATGACCAGTTAATCTGTTTCAGTGGTGTTGGTTGAGGGATAAATATTGACCAGGACAACAGAGAACTCATCTTTGGATCGTGCCATGGGATAATTTACGCCACTTGAGAGGGCAGATGAGGCCTCAGTTTAATGTCTCATATGAAAGTTAGAACCTGAGAACAGTTCAGCACTTCCTTGTTCTGCACTGAAGTGTCAGCCTAGTTTACAACATGACGAGTCAATATGGGCCATTTCTATTTTAAATGTGGACATAGGAATTTATAATGGAAAAAGTTGACAAGGAGTGCACACAGAAATAAGATTTTTAATATATTAACTATCGATAATATCAAATCAAATATTGCATAAAAATAAGGACATATGAATATATGAAATGGGAACTGAGTTATGTATACACATCCTGTTCCAATTATCTCCTGCCCTTTAATCCTACTTCATCTAAAGACTGCACTTGGTCAACTCCCCATGTGCAATGCCACAAGAGATCAACTAGTATTTTTAAAACGATCAATGTGTCTCTAATCATCTGCTGGAATATTTAATTATGGATGAAATTGCATGATGGCAATTTGAAATGTGAAGGTCTTGTTATTTCCAAGTTTTAAAAATGTTGGCATGTAAGCTCATCTCTTCCCTTAAGACTTTGATCATTTTTCCCCCATCTCCCCACGTCAGGACAACGAGAGTGTACTTTAGCCTCCAAGAACAGACAGTGTTCAATTTTCTTGAAGCCATTGAGACCTGTTTGCGTCTGTTTACCGTAGCACTATGAAAAGCACTTTTGTATTAATTAGAGTAATCCTGTCCGAACCGCTTCTCTGCAACCCATGTGTTGAAGTAAGAAACAGAAAACTTAAGAAGTTGTCTTAATGAGAAAATGTAAGGTTTCTGAGAATTTCCTGTCATTAATAAGGGGTCCTTTGAAAGTCTTTGTTTTTAAAAAAAACTTTTTTTGCGGGAGGAAAGACATCTACAAATGAACCCAGCTGTTCAGTGAAACTTGGAGTAAGTTGGTGGGAATCTCTGAAGGCGTTCCCAGGCTTTAATAATGATAGCAATTAAGCAGGACTGAAACATGACCTGCTTTGCACTAAAATGACTGCATTCTTGTATTTTCGAATGATGCACATGTTGAAAGCAGTTATTACTACATTTAGAAAATATTGTTTAATTATCGGTGTAAAAAAATCTTGTTAAACCAATTCTTTGAGATTTTTACAGAGGTTAAAACAAAATTCCTTGTTCTTCAAAATAGATGGTGATTCCTGAAGGTCTATGGTTTTATCACCCTTCCCATACTACGGAAGTGGGAGTATTATTGTGTGATGCCGATCGTGACAACATTACAAATTTTATATTGGGGGGTGCAGGAAACATACCGTGCTTTGGTGGCACCTGAGATAGTTGTATTGCTTTGAATAATGTTCCATGCTTCCGGTCATAAAGCAACTCCACCCCTTTTTGCTTATTTACGTACAAATTAAACAACTAAATACAAAACATTTGAACGTAAATTCTCAAATGTGTAGTTTATACAAATATAAAAGAAACATGGACAAGAAAGCACGGTTTGAATCATTGAAGCTCATCCCTCCAGTAGCCCAACACTCTCATTAAAGCATTCAGTTGCAGTTTGAATGGCTCTAATGTTTTGACTCTATACCCCTGCCTGGCAGATTATTCCAAACATTATCTTACTATATCTGTTATAAATTTACATTCCACTAATTCAAATTTATGTTCAATGGCCCTAGCTTCCTTCCTTATTTTGAAGCATTATTCTGGGGTTACCTTATCAATACCATTTACTACTTTTGATATCATAGTGAGATCACCCTCACCCCTTAATATAATTTCTAGACTACAGAATTTAAGCTTCTGTAATCCTCTTCACACAGAGTGCTCGACACTTGAAATAGATTTCCAGATAAAGTAGTGGAGGTGAAGACCCTGGAATCATTCAGGAAACAATTAGATGCTGACATGGGGGGGACTGTAGGGTCTTTCTGGATGGATGAATTAAGATAGGCGGAATGGCTTTACTCATCCATAATAACCTTGTGAACTTGTCATCTTTCCTCTTAGCTCATCCTCTTTACGTGGACACTGCGAGCAATATTTGGCCAGTGTAATGCATATTAATGAACTACAGTTGCGAATCTTTCCTAAGAGCAGTATTATATTACAGGTATCAATTGTTCAAGTTATCAGTTCCCATATCGTTCTCTGCCAAGGCCAACATTCACTGGTTAAATTTTAATATTGGAAGAGAGATGTAGGGACAATCTCTTAACATTAAAAATGTAAATAATTCATTTTTTTTTTAAAAGTTCACAAGTTTTGCAAGATATATGGCAGTGCATCTGAAGCCATAATAGTCAAAGAGTTATACAGCACAGAAAGAGGCCCTTCGGCCCATCGTGTCCGCGCCGGCCATCAAGCCAGGTCTATTCTAATCCCATTTTCCAGCACTTGGTCCGTAGCCTTGTATGCTATGGCGTTTCAAGTGCTCATCTAAATGATTCTTGAATGTTGTGAGGATTTCTGCCTCTACCACCCTTTCAGGCAGTGAGTTCCAGATTCCAACCACCCTTTGGGTGAAAAAGTTTTTCCTCAAATCCCCTCTAAACCTCCTGCCCCTTACCTTGAAATTATGCCCCCTGGTTATTGACCCCTCTACTAAGGGGAAAAGTTCCTTTCTATCTACCCTATCTATGCCCCTCATAATTTTGTACACCTCAATCAGGTCCCCCCTCAGCCTTCTCTGCTCTAAGGAAAACAACCCCAGCCTGTCCAGTGTCTCTTCATAGCTGAAGCGCTGTAGCCCAGGTAACATCCTGGTGAATCTCCCCTGCACCCTCTCCAATGCAATCACATCCTTCCTATAGTGTGGTGACCAGAACTGCACACAGTATTCCAGCTGTGGCCTAACTAGCGTTTTGTACAGCTCCTTCATAACCTCCCTGCTCTTATATTCTATGCCTCAGCTAATGAAGGCAAGTGTCCCATATGCCTTTTTAACCACCTTATCTACCTGTCCTGCTGCCTTCAGGGATCTATGTACATGCACACCAAGGTCCTTCTGATCCTCTGTCCTTCCTAGGGTCCTACCATTCATTGTGTAATCCCTTGCCTTGTTAGTCCTCCCAAAATGCATCACCTCACACTTTTCAGGGTTAAATTCTTTGTGATAGCACCTGCTAATGGTGGTCTCTTGCAAAGTGCACTTAGGGTGACTTCACACTTTAATTACACTACATTTGCACCAATGCACAGGTGAACCTGATTCACAACAACACAAACTCTGCATTGTAACTGGCCTTTTAAGTGATTGTAGCTTTCGGTCTGTCAAAGAAACCAAACCCACCTGAAACACAGTTGCTTCAAGCATTTATTTGATATTTTAATCTGGGATAAGGCTAATGTAAGTATTCAATAAAAATCTGATTCTGAACACTTTAACATTTGTTGCATGTACTATAGACCCAAGTAAAGAGATAACTGCTACTTTAACCCTTTGCCCTTCTCTAAGCTGTTTTTCATTAAGACCAGGTTTTTTATGTCCATATTCTTGAGGATACATTAAAAACAGTTTGTGGCAACGGAAGTTCAATGATCAAAAAAAAAGTTTCACGTTAGGTAGTAGAAGCTGTATTCTATTTCCTGAACAAGTTATCTAGCTTAGTTTCACCAGTGGTACAAAAGGTACTTCAAATATTAAGCTGTCTGTAACTTCAAAAGCATCTTTAAACCATTTTAACATCAGTCTGGCATTGGACAGTGTATAGTTTCAGACTGTGAAGCTAATTAAGTGATTATGTACATCTGGTGATTAAAATGATTCCTTTTGTTTCTCTCCGTTCAGTTCAAAGTCCCAGTTCTTCACCAAGGAGAAAGCTGAAGAGGAGAGAAATTGAAGCTATTCAGTGTGAAGTCAGGAAGATGTGCAATTATGACAAAATTCTCGCAACAAAAAAGAACTTGGACCATGTCAACAAGATCCTGAAAGCCAAAAGGCTGCAAAGGCAGTCAAAGACTGGCAACAACATAGTGAAAAAGAGGAGAGGCCGACCAAGAAAGCACCCTGTGCCGCTAGATGATGACTTCACAGACCAGATGCCAGTACTGGAGAAGTGTGTGGATCTTCCCAGCAAACGAGGTCTGAGGTACAGTTTAGCCCCCGAGACGCTGGCCTCAGCCAGTCAGGACACAATCATGGACACAATTGAAGCTGTAATATGCATGGTACAGCAACAGGAGCCTAAGTCAGATAAAGGCACCAAGAGAAAGCAGAAAGAGGAAGTTGGGCAAAAGGTGAAGAGACATAGGAAGTCCAAAGAAACTGAAAAAGAGGCAATCACCACAAATTCTAAAAGGTACAACAGTTTGAACATCTCTGCCACCAGCTACCAATCTACAGCCTCCAATCACTGATACCTTCCTGCACTTTAATGTTACTTGGTGAATGAGAAGGGAATGACTGAGACTCAGATGTTGGATAATTTTAAAATAATAACCATTTTCTCACAAAATCCACTATATGAAAGGGATGGCCTCATTCCAGCATTCACTGCATTCTTTACAAATACCAGACTCTTCTGTCAATCTCTGGTATTGTAATATGTCAATTCAGTTTCACAATTTTGTACAAACATTCCTTCTCTCTGTTATCCACGCTCTATCCACGGACCCATTATTTGCGAAGTGGGCAACATGTAATGGCATATAAAAGGGTAAGTTAGTACAAGTACTTTTGGCAGCCTGTTAGAAGAATGTATTAATGAAATGTTCCTTGGGAAGGCAGGCAGCAATAACATTACGCTTGCAACAGTGTTTCTTATATACTGGATTTATAATCAATATATGCTAGTTGATTAAAGGAGAAACAACAAATTTTAAAATATTCTTGCCGTCATTCAGGCAATCCTGTACTCACAGAGCCTTAAATGCAAAAGTGTTATCCACATAAAGCACTTTCTGCTTCAGTTCAACATATGCTCTTGGTAACTCAGCAGAAATAGAAAAACAAAGTCATTAAAGGGCATTTTCAATCGATAAGTGTCCCAGGTTTATTTTATGTAGTGAAAATAAATTTTCCCGCCTTGATGGACAACCCTGTCAGAAAGTGACATTAATCAGAAATAATGGATCTGAAAGAGGTGCAAAGCGTAGAACAGATTCAGCCTGAACTTCTCAAGGGATCAGCTGGATTTCCTATTTACACCTACACTTCTATCACTGAGCATTTCCTTTGAGAAGCAATATCATGCAAAACAGTAAAAAGAAATTCAATCAAATTACTCTTTTAATGATGAGAATTGCATTTCAATTTTTTTTTAAAGAAATAATAATTGATCTCCAACTCCCGCACTTGTCACTAAAATTAGAGCAATTATGTTCACAAGTGACTTTCTGTAAATGTAGGAATTGATGTTGTACTCTAGATCATTTAAAAATATAACATTGTGTGCCCTCCTGTATGGCCTTACAGTTTTCCAAAGTAAATAGATGTTAACAAAGATTTTAAAAATATATATTTTCCACAATTATATAAATTTCACAGCATGCTTATTCATGCAATACTTCAGTGACAGTTCGCCACAATTACAAAATTTACACTATATGAAATGTCCCAAATTTGCTCACACTATTACTTTAGAATTAACCCTCCCCCCTGAACACACACACACAAAATAGGAACATCTGAAATACTCACTTTGAGAAGATGCAGAGCATTATACATTAGAATTTATAAGTGACAGAACTGTCACCATTCAGTGGTACACCTGAAGCCTGTACATCAGGATGAACTGATAATAGAAATTATCCTATTTATCCGATCATCCTTGTTGAATGGTAAACCCCATCCATCAATTGTCATTTCAGAACTGAGTCAATCAGTAATTAAGAAAAAATTCTGCTATAAAGGAATTTCTCTTTTAACCATGTCCCAGTTAACAGTGTCAGTTGTATCTCACTATTTCCCAAACTATTGTATGCAAATAATCAAATACTTAATATCAAAGACTTGGCTGTTTTAATGTATCCCCAGAGTTGTGATTGTCTTGTATCCTGGTAATTGTGCTTTTTCTTTTTGGAGAATCAATGAAAACTATTACCTTAAGCTTTTGAATTTCTGTATTTAATTTCCCCTTATGCAAAAAGAAATTAAGTGTTCTTATGAAGATAATCCAAAACATATTTTCAATTATTTTTCAAAATGAGTAATTGTGACTGCAGTTATATTTAGGCAAAATGTTTATATCATGGCAGCCTTAATTCAGTCAAAAACAGTAGCCTGTTGTATATAATGTAATTACACATCTTTGACCTGCATGGGTTCAAACTGTCTGAATCATCTTGTCTGTGTAATTGTCATTTTAACTGTTTTTCAACCAAGTTTAACAATTCATTTTGATGCCAAACACTTGTTTTAATGCAACTGGGGTTTGGGAATGGGGCTAATTGAAGTTGGACTGGGGGAGGGGGGAATTCATATATTCTATAATATACAAGTTTTAAAAGTAACCCTTGCCTTTAAAATTTGGTAAGTAGTGTCACAAAAGCAAAACCATTAAAATGACAATGACATAATTGTTTAAAATGGACCACAGCATTAACAAATGTAATCAGCATGGAGGTACAGTAAATTTTGGATCTGATAAAGCACGGTATAGTGCTGATGTGAAATAATGTATTGTATCATATCTAGTGAAAAGCCTGCCACGGTTGCAACACTAAAACAATACAGAGACATTGAAAGAGCTGCCAAATGTGTCTACACGGGTGTCCTAGTCAAATCCCAGTGTTTTGTTTTCACTCTGCTTTTTTTTAGAAAAAAGAGCAATTTCTTGCCGAAAATTGATAAGACTGCAAATGAAGTTTCAAAAATGTACCTTTAAACATGGGGCACAAGATCCTTTTACATAGTGCTGGCTTATTTTAGTCTGTATTCATAGTGTTTTTAAACCTTTTTTAGAGTGTATTTGCATGTTACTATACTTGACTGTATGTACACATATTTTAGACAAATATTATATTTGTATTCTAATTAAACATAGAGCAAACTTGTACATTGTTGTTTGAAATGTTTTTTGTAACAGTTTTTATTCATGAAGCATTTTTGTACATTGAATAGATATGAACTGCTGTTGATTGGCGCTTATGTATTTGGCATGCTGATTGTCATGCTTCTACATATAGTTGTTGGTTTTTAAAACTTTTTTTCTGAAAGAAGCTCATTGTTTTGCTGCCGAAATCAGGTTAGCAATAGAGCACTTACTGAAAAGTAATCTGTTCATATGTTATTCATTGTGTGAAAATAAAGAAACTTAATCAAAACCAACAAACCTGGATTGAGAATGTCATCTTTGTCCGCACAGCTTGATCTGCACTTGCACATTATTGAAGGGTTGCTGCATCTCTTGGAAGATTCTAGCCCCATTTCCATAGTAAAGACCAACCAGCTAGTCATCCCTTGCTATAATACTGTAAAATGAAGTGTAAAATCTTCATGCCAGTTTCAACGACTAAAAGACCTGGTGTGTCACACCAATACCAACTATTATTTGGCCACCCAACTTATATACTGAGGTTCAAGGCAGATGTTGAGCCATTTGAAAATATAGCTTAATTAATAAATTTCATAAAAACTGGATTCATATATATTTTTAAAAAGGACACTTATTCTCAAATAATTTCATTAAACCTACTCCCGTACTACATTTAGGTTTGAATCATGGAAAATAATTTTTGTGCTCTTGAGAATGACAACTCCCTGACCAACTGTCTCCAGTCTTACATAGACTACCTGCAGCAATGCAACTTTTTTATCCAGGATACTGTTTACTTTGAATACTGCAGTGATCAATTTCCACTTCTGAAACAATCAGAACCATAGAGGTTTACAACACAGGAGGAGGACATTCAGTCCATTGTGTCTGTGCCAGCTCTTTGCTCGAACAATCCAAAACCAATTCAGCTGCCCTGTTCGCTCCCCAATTGAGGTTACTTCAGTAACCTTGTATAACTTTTGATTCCTTTTAAGTGCTTCTGGTTGGAGGTAAGATGTGTTCTACTACCTTCAGCGAGGCCCGGAACGGAGACTTCCTCTTCAGCGCTGCAGAGTTCTGCGAAGCGTATGACATCAGGAAGGCCAGGAGCACAGCGTACAGCCTATGAGTAAGGGAAGACATGCTGATAAAAGCTGTCAAAACTAATCCACGCCCACATAGATTTCTCTCAGTCTTTTACATTGAAATTACATTTTAAAATCTTTTTAAAACCTTCTAAACACTTCTAATTAAAATGGTTCTTGGACTTATTTCATATATCAGCGTTATGTTTTATTTTTTTCATCCAAACTCACAATTTATTAGTTCCTATGTATATAACTTCCTGTTTAAATGCATACATGTAATTCATCGAGTGTAACAACTGATAATTTGACACTTTACTATTAAAATAGTAGCATACAGGCTTTAAAGATAAGGCTGAGGACTTAAATACTGTGTACGTGTCAATTCTGACAGTTATACTGAGGCTTGTGAGTGTAAAATATGGGTGTGTAATAATTTTCCCTTGCCAGTGTAGTCTCATTCCAGTTCCCTGTTAATTTATATCAGTAGTATTGCAGTCTTTATAAAGTACAGATAACGTTGAACATTTGCTGATGGTGTTATTACTACAGACTGAGAAGGTAACTCTAGTGCTGTTTCTTCATCCTTTGGTTTACTTGTTCTCCTCTCTTCCCCCCCCCCCCCCCCCCCTCCCTCTCACTAGGCAGGATATTCCGATCCCTACGGGTGAGTACGCGCTATGTACCCACCTGTAGAGACATCGGAAATACCGGTTTCAGGCATGCACTGCGCATGCGCTGGAAACTGGCATTTCCGATCTGTCAAGAAAGCTCTTGACAGATCCTCCGGCTGCCCGGGAGAAGGGCCTCTGCGGGCGGATAGTTCCGCTTTTTGGAGCCCCTCCGCCCGCAGAAAACACTTACAATTCTTGCGCCTGGTAAAAGCAGGCGTAAGTCCTGCTTTTACCAGGATAAGAGTTGAAAAAAAGTTTAAAAATTTTTTTTTTCCACTGATTTATCATTTAAAAATACTTTAAAGAAAGGTAAGTTTATTTTTAGCCCCGTAAAAAACTTTAATTATTTTTTTCAAAAATTTTAAGTTTTGTTTAAAATAGTTAATTTATTGTACTTTCAAGTCATTTAAAAATGTGATTTTTTTTTTAATTTATTTAAAGTTTTACTATATTTTGGGGGTGATTTCCATTCATATATTTGACAGGTCTTCCTGTCAAATGTATGAAGGGAGATTCCCTTCTTTGATTGGCTCCCCATGGCCCATGTGATCCCAGGGATGCTGCGAACTACCTGCGCCTCTGGGATACGTGGGCCCTGCGCACCGGCAGTTTGGAGAGGCCCAGCACTGGAACTGTGCGCCTCCCGGGAGCTCTCAGGTAAGGGCGCAGATTTTTCCAGATCGCAGTCCTCCGCCCGCGGGAGGCCAGCGATCGGAATATCTGGGCCACTATCTCTGCTAGCACATCTGTCTGTTACTCAAGAACAAGTCGCTATCCGACAACGAACCCACACCCCGGCATTCATCCAATGCTCCGAGTTTACAGGCGGTATCAACTCATGCATAACGTGTCATTTACATAGCAGGAAAATAAAGCATAACAAAACTAATTGTAGCAAAGGACAATATATAAACATGGTATGGTATGCTTGTTCATGTGTGAATGTATGTACGGATAACATCTGTGAGGCGTGTTAGATGTATTCACATTCTGATATTCAGTAAAGACAAATGTATTCTTTCTGTAAAAGAAGGCCTGTGTTCTTTAAACCATATCCAGCAAGTGAACACGTCATTTGTTATCAAGCAGTCACCTTGCCCAGCTTGTCCGGTAGATATGAACTGAAAGTTAGCAGGAAATCAGGCTGCTATACTTGCTTTCAGCAACCGTGAGAGTTTTGTCCGTAATTGCTGGGCAGTTGGTAGGCAAATAGCCCAACTCTGCGGCAGCAATTGAGAGTTTCTCAGCAGTTCAGATGATCTGTCAAGGCATACCTTGACAGATCGTAAGTTTGGGATTCAGTGCATGCGCATGCGGAAATCCCGAATTTGCCGGGCCAATATTTTGAAGTTTCTGACTACCAGGCACCATTCTCTGCACACTGTGTTGAGAGACACGAATCTATCAAGCCTGCATGCTATCCTGGTGATCACCAAATACTGTACTAGCTATCATGAAAAAGGAGATATTAGAAATAAAGCAAATTCTGTTTTAAAAAAAAAATAATCAACATGATGGAGACTTAAATAGGAGGACAGAGCAATAATTTAAGAGAACGGCAGTGGAGTGAGGCTGCTCCGCTTAATTGGGATGCCTGGAAATGGGAGCTTGTTGATGGTCTTGATCATCAAAGTCATTGGAATAATCTAGATTTTTGGCAGCTGGTTGTGAAGCAGATAGAATAGTGGACTGAACCTACTGAATTTTATTCAGGAAACCATGCTGCAGGTGGCATAATATCAGCCTGGAGATGGAACATGTTCATTATGTTCAGACCAGGATATTTGAGTAACTCAATGGCCTTTGTGACTAATATGTTGATTCTTCCCACTGAGGCACATGTTCTCTGACTGATCAGGCAAAAGCTGTGTCATGGAGACAAAGAGACGTCTGTGTACTTTTGTCAGTGGAACAGCTTATCGAAAGAAAAACATTGACCTGAAATAAAAAGGGCTAAAGGCAACTTGGCCTGAATTGTAGATTACTGAGACCAAGGGGACGATTTTAACCCTACTCGCTCAGCAGAAACCTGGCGGGTGGGAAGTTAAAATCGCCCTGGCTCTTACCTGGCCGAAAGCCGCCATGATTGCAAATTTAATCTGCTCTCCTGAGCAGGCAGCAAGGAAACGCACCCAGAGCCAACAGGGTCCTTCTTTACGTATGCATGTTGCGGCCCGATGACATCATTGAGACCTGACTGCAATTAACTCAGGCCTGAGCGGGGAATCCACCTGGAGTTAAAATCGGGGTGTTCTGAACAGGTTCTAAAGAGTAAGTAAAAGTTTTACACAAACCAAAATTTTTGTGGAAGCAGGAGATGTAATTGTATTGAAGTCAGTCAACATACCTGAATTGATGAATTTCCAGGCAACCCAAACAGTTGGTGTCATTTGAGTAAAGCACGAATATTCTTACCATAATTAAACATGGAATTCTGAATGATTGCAAAGCTATTAAACAGTATTTTTAATTTTTTTTATTCATGGAATGTGAGCGTCGCTGGCAAGGCCAGCATTTATTACCCACCCCTAGTTGCCCTTGAGAAGGTGGTGGTGAGCTGCCTTCTTGAACCGCTGCAATCCGTGTGGTGAAGGTGCTCCCACAATACTGTTAGGAAGTTCCAAGATTTTGACCCAGCGACGATGAAGGAATGACGATATATGTCCAAGTCAGGAAGGTGTGTGACTTGGAGGGGAACTTGCAGGTGATGGTGTTCCCATGCGCCTGCTGCCCTTGTCCTTCTAGATGGTAGAGGTCGCGGGTTTAGGAGGTGCTGTCGATGAAGTCGAGTTACTGCAGTGCATCTTGTAGATGGTACACACTGCTGCCACAGTACACCGGTGGTGGATGGAGTGAATGTTTAAGGTGGTGGATGGGGTGCCAATCAAGCGGGCTGCTTTATCCTGGATGGTGTCGAGCTTCTTGAGTGTTATTGGAGCTGCACTCATCCAGGCAAGTGGAGAATATTCCATCACACTCCTGACTTGTGCTTTGTAGGTGGTGGAAAGGCTTTGGGGAGTCTGGAGGTGAGACACTCGCCACAGAATACCCAGCGTCTGACCAGTTAAGTTTCTGGTCAATGGTGACTCCCAGGATGTTGATGGTGAGGGAATTAACGATGGCAATGCCATTTAATATCATGGTTATTGCTTGCCACTTGTGTGATGAAAATTTTACTTGCCACTTATCAGCCCAAGCCCATGTGCCTATTCATTTTTTTTATGTTTGATGCAATGCTTAAAAATGGGGCATCTCCCAATGTAGTCTCCTTTACTCTTGTTACGATCTGAAATAATTCTGCTCAAAAAAAGTTCCAAAATCTCTTCATTTGTTTTCCATTATGTCTAAACCCAGGATTTTGGAGAGAAATGTGGGCCTTCATGTAAAAGCATTGATGCAGATATGCAAAGACACAAAAGGTAATTTTATAGTTATACTTAATTTTGTTGTTGTGGAATATATGATTTTTATGTACCTATTATCTTACAAGCCTTATTTTGGACATTCGAAATTGCAGTTACGGAGGAACAAGATTGCTTTGATGCCAGAGCATGATGGTTGACTATCAAATGACTAACTTAAATTTTTTAATATATTGCTAGGAGATTTCCCATGGCCTTACGGTGAGTTGAGAGATATACTGTTTTCTAACAGTAAGTGTGTGATGCCAACGAACAATGTATTATTGGGATACTGATTTATGCTGACTGAATAAGCCAAATTCAGTTTATATTACAGGGCATTCTGGGGTTTTTACTGCTGTTTGAATAGCAAATTCCATGACTCCATTTATGTATGAAAGCCATAAATTAGTAGCCTTTATTATTATATGTTTCTTTACCAATGTAAATATTTTTGTCTCTTGACCTTTTCTTAAAGCCCAAGATGATGGTAAGCAACATACAGCAGATTGGATCTAGGTATGTATGGAGAAAGAAATACATGGCAATCTCGCTCGACAGGACATTAGATTGGAGAATCATCTCCAGTCATTGGAAAATAGGGAGCATTATGAACCAGGTGCACTAAACTCCATGCACAATTCTCCAATTCACTCTCCTGTTGAGCGAGACTGCATACCCAGATTTACCCATCTGTCTCTCTATATACAAATAATTTAGTCTTCTTGTAATGTCTCAAATCTCACTCAAAAGATCCTTTCAGTCAGTTAAAAGTGAAGGATGAAATAGAAGCAAAGAGGTAGAATGAGAGAGAAGAGAATCAAAGGAATAGAGTGGGAGACTCTAAGACATGGAGACAGAAGTGAAAAAGAGAAAATTAAGCAGAGAACAGTAAAGAGGAGCAATATAGAAAGAAAAAAGGAGAGCGAGGGAAGCAAGTCAAGAAATAAAAGCAAGAAATAGTAGTGAAGGAGAAAAGACAGAGACACAAGAGAGAGGCACACAGAAGGAGAGCAAAACTAATGACATTATAAACTTTGCAAAAATTGTTTCCAGATGTAATAAGGGACAGGAAATGAAACAATTTGCATTTATATAGTGCCTTTTACATCCTAAGGACGTCCCAAAGTGCTTCACAGCCAATTAATTACTTTTGAAGTGTTGTTGTTTTATAGCCAAACATGGCAGCCAATCTATGCACTGCAAGGTCCCACAAATAGCAATAAGATAAACAACCAGTTAAATTTGTTTTATTGGTTGATGGGGTAAATGGTGGCCCAAGACACCAGTACTCTTTTAATAGATTTATAGTTATGGGGGAATGTGAGAGGATATAAGAATTTATCTTCGTAGGGCCAAATCAAAAAATGTTTAAGAGCTACTGCCCTAAGAGACAAATATAAGCAACCTTGTGCACTCACCCTCAGACAGACAGCCTTAATTTCTGTGCTCAGATGTTATGTATGTCAATGGAACTTTCTTATGCAATGTTAAATATTTTTGGAGGGGAAAACCCTCACCTACCTTTTTTCAAGAAGTGTACACATAAGCAAGTAATAATATGGGTCATAATAAATGCATATTACAGAGCATGAGCAATAACATCAGACCAGAAAGACATTGGGTTCGCTTTCATTTCCTGTCACAAATTATATATGGCTTAGCTGTCATGATATAACAGCAGACAGATAACTTATTCAGTTTGACCATTCCAAACTGACAGATGCAGATAGATCTGAATTGGATCTGACAGCTTTGTTGAAAGAAGTCAACTCAAGAATATAGTCATCACTATAAAGGAAGACACTCATTTCAGAAAGCTTTTATCGAAGATTTGCACCTGAAGTGTACTCATTCACAACAATCTTTTTAATTGTATATATTTGGTGACTGGACACTTTGCCTGATGCTAAAAATGTAACCACTAGCACATTCACACATTTTACCTTCATTACCGATCAACAATTCCTCTTGGAGGTGGGTAAGAAACAGAGAAGTAAGGTCTAAGTGGCTCTAAAATGACAACCTTTTGCAGCAGACTTAGTAATCTGATACCTCTACAGTACTTCGGGGCACTGCTAGCAATTGGTCAGCTAGTCTGGCTCACGAATGGAACCTGGAGGTAGGCCTGCATTTTCCTGCACAAAACCACCCATTTTAAGTGCTTCATGATGTGTAAAATTGGATGGCTTACTGCCACAATCCCACCCCAAAAAATGGACACCAACATTTTCCACTAACAAAATTGCCGGTCAGTATTGCCATCCATCCAGAGCCCACCCTACCGCATGTACATAGGGGTGGGTGGGTGTGGCCAGAATCCTTGTGCCATTTGCTTCAACTTCCACCATTAACCCGACCTCCTAGAGTGACAGTATGAGCAGCACAACAGTATCCCTGAGGCAGATTACAACAGTGACTGCACTTCAAAAGTACTTCAATGGCTTAAAGGACTTTGGGACGTTCTGAAGTTGTGAAAGGCGCTATACAAATGCAAGTCGAGTTGAAGGACGAGTTCACGGAATGCATTCGAGACAGTTTTCTGGAACAATATGTTAAGGAACGAACTAGGGAACAGGCTATTTTAGATCTAGTGTTATGTAATGAGACTGGATTAATTAGTAATCTTATAGTAAATGATCCTCTTGGGAAGAGTGATCATAATAGGATAGAATTTCATATTAAGTTTGAGGGTGATGTGGTTAACTCTGAAACTAGGGTTTAAACTAGGGTAGGTTGGGACCCAGGAGCAAGTTCGGGACCCAGGAGCGAGGACGAGGCCCAGGAGCGAGGTCGAGGCCCAGGAGCGAGGTCGAGGACAGGGCCCAGGAGCGAGGTCGAGGCCCAGGAGCGAGGATGGGGCCCAGGAGCGAGGTCGGGACCCACGAGCGAGGACGGGGCCCAGGAGCGAGGAAGGGACCCAGGAGCGAGGTTAAGGCCCAGGAGCAAGGTCAGGAGTGAGGACAAGGCCCAGGGGCGAGGACGAGCCCAGCAGCGAGGTCGAGGCCCAGGAGCGGCGCAGCGTGGACCAGCAACGGGGTCGGGAGGGCCACACTGCAGCCTATGAAACCCAGGCAGAGAGGATCTGCAGGAAGGAAGGAGGAGGACAGTAGGAGTATGATTGTGTGTGTGTACTAGGCCGATGTAGCAGAGCCTGGTCTCCAATCATCTTGGATCCCCCTGCCATTGGACCAAGACCTTGCTATGTCAAGCCCGTGTGGTAGCTGGTGTGCATCGCCCACCCCATGTTAAAAGAATTCACGCACAGGCATCTTCCACCCTTTAAAATGAAGTTTGGGACCTGGAACGTCAGGACTCTCATGGACAACCCCAACAGCGTCAGAACAGAACACCGTACTGCTATTGTTGCCCGGGAGCTCAGACGTTTCTACATAGACATCGCCGCCCTAAGTGAGACCCGGCGGGCAGGGGAAGGTCAGATCAAGGAGCAAGGGAGTGGTTACACCTTCTTCTGGAAAGGCAAACCTGAAGAAGAACGCCGCCTCCATGGGGTAGGCTTCGCCATAAAAAAATGAGCTAGTTGGACGTCTCAGAGACTTCCCTTGTGGAATAAACGAATGCCTCATGACTCTATGGCTCACCCTAGCCCGGAACCAGTGCGCTACGGTCATCAGTGCGTACAATTCAACACTGGAAGCCACAAACGAGACCAAAGAGGTATTCTACTCCAGCCTCAAACAATCCCTGTCCCGAGTCCCAACGGGCGACAAGCTGATCCTCCTTGGCGACTTCAACGCCAGAGTTGGAAAGGACACAGACCTCTGGGGAGGTGTGATCGGCAGAGAGGGGGTAGAGAAAGTCAACTCCAACGGTACCCTCCTCCTGATGAAATGCTTAGAACATGGCCTTGTCATAACCAACACCTTGTTCCATCAGAGAGACAAGTACAAGGCTTCATGGCAACACCCTCGCTCCAAGCACTGGCATCTGCTGGACTACATCATTGTCCGAGCAAGTGACCACAAGGACGTCCGCATCACCCGCACCATGACAGGAGCTGATGACTGCTGGACAGACCACCGCCTAATCCGCTCTGTCATATCCATCAACGTAGCCCCAAAAGAGTGGCGGCAACAGAAGCAATGCCGCAGGAAAATCAACGCAGGAGCACTCAAAGACCCTGCTAAGAAAGCCCTATTCAGCCTGTGCCTCACAACCAACCTGACCACTCCCAATGATTCAGAGACACAGAGTGTCCACAGCGCCTGGTCTGCACTCAAGGACTCCATAATCAGCACCTGTGAAGAGACGCTCGGTCACTCGACCAGGAAACACCAAGACTGGTTCGACGAGAACGACCAGGAGATCCAGGAGCTAATAAGCCGCAAACGCAAGGCATTCCTGACCTGGAAACAGCAACAGAACTCGAAAGCAAGAAAGCAGCTCTACAGATGCCTGAAGGCCGAGGTCCAACAAAAAACTCGTGACCTAAAGAACAGATGGTGGGTGGAGAAAGCGCAGGAGATCCAGCAGCTAGCCGACAACCACGACGTGCGTGGATTCTTTAGCGCAGTCAAGACCACCTACGGCCCAAGCACCCAAGGTCCTACCCCACTGCGGGCCAAGAACGGAGAGGTACTCATCAAGGACAGAGAGGCAGTCAGTGGCCACTGGAAGGAGCACTTTGAAGATCTCCTTAACCAAGACTCTGTCTTCGACGCGAGTGTCCTCAACTCCATCCTGCAGCATGCTACCCATCACCACCTCAGCACAACCCCAGCCCGGCATGAGGTTGAAAAGGCCATCCGACAACTGAAGAACAACAAGGCCTCAGGAGCAGATGGAATCCCCGCCGAGGCGCTAAAACATGGCGGAGAAGCGCTATTGGCACGAATACATGAACTCATTTCTCTTATTTGGAAGGAGGAGAGCATGCCCGGTGATCTCAGAGACGCCGTAATCGTGACCAACTTCAAGAAAGGTGACAAGTCCGATTGCGATAATTACAGAGGAGTCTCCCTGCTGTCTGCCACAAGGAAAGTCAGCGCAAGTATCCTCCTCAATCGCCTTCTCCTAGTGGCTGAAGAGCACCTCCCAGAGTCGCAATGTGGATTACGCCCACTAAGGGGCACAATGGATATGATCTTCACTGTGCGTCAACTACAAGAGAAATGCAGGGAACAGCACCAACCAATGTACATGGCCTTCTTTGACCTCACAAAGGCCTTCAACACCGTCAACCGTGAGGGATTATGGAGTGTCCTCCTCTAATTCGGCTGCCCTCAAAGGTTTGTCACCATCCTCTGCCTGCTTCACAATGACATGCAAGCCGTGATCCTGACCAACGGATCCACCACAGACCCAATTCACGTACGGACCGGGGTCAAGCAAGGCCGTGCCATCGCACCAACGCTCTTCTCAATCTTCCTGGCTGCAATGCTCCATCTCACCCTCAGAAAGCTCCCCGCTGGAGTGAAGCTAATCCACAGAACAAACGGGAAACTGTTCAACCTCTGTCGCCTCCATTCCAGATCTAAGGTCGTCCCATCCTCTGTCATCGAATTACAGTATGCAGACGACGCTTGCATCTGCGCACACTCTGAGGCCGAACTCCAAACCATCGTCAACACCTTCACCGAAGCGTACGAGAGCATGGGCCTTGTAAGGGGTTCGGGTGGCTCTGTGCTTAGCCTGGGTGCTAGTGCGGGGTTAGGCCTTGTTGCCTGTTCTGGTCTCCAGCCAGCCTGGTAGCACTAGACACCTGTGAGTGGTTCGACCCACTCGCCCTTACGGTTCTGACACTGGACTTAGGTGCGAGAGCAGTAAATGCAGAGAAAAACTCAGGTAGACCCGGTTGAATAGTACGAAATGGAAAATCTTTATTGCATATTATTCAAGATTACGAAATACATGTCATGAGCACAGATTAATGACAGTACAAACTTACATACATTATGCAACTAGGTTTAGGGAAACGAGGAGCGCACGACACATCGTAAAAGGGGACACACATTATAATTATCCTTAAAACAAAAACCCTCCCCTATTAATACCTGTCCTAATCCAGATCTGTAGGATCGAGAACCATGCTCACCACTCGTGATAACTCGGAGAATTCTAAAACGATGCTCGGATGTTTTCGCCACAGCACCTGACTATTCACGTGTTGATCAGGGGTCTCTGTACCCCACTTGTTTACTCGCTTTGCTCCGGCTAGCAGGCTGGACCGTCTGCTGTCATGAAGATCTGTGTTGACCTCGGAACTCTGATCAAACTCAAAGAAGAGTCTTCCTGTGCCCGACACTAGTTAGCCGGTAGAATTCAAAGAAGAGTCTTTCTGGATCGAAACCATTTCGATAAAATTCGAAGAAAAGTCTTCCTGCGTCAGTTCGTGCAGTAACCTATAGAGTTCAAAAATGGTCTATATATTTTTGGGCGCGGTCGGGGTTTACTGACCGCGGCAGCACGTAGATTCTTCTTCTCTTCTCATCTCGTTTCGTCTCGTTGGGCCTTCGGGTCCCTACACCGTCTACCGACCCTCGGGATGGTGTACCCGCTTACCGGCCTTCGCAGCCCAGCTCTTCACAGATCTTCGCGGCAAGCCACGAGGTTGACTCCCGGAAGATCAGCGGACCAAGAGCTCGGTGGGCCGCAAACGAGAGCCAGGGGTCGAATCAAGAGAAAGATGGACGTTCGTTTACTACAGTTATAATACTGTAATTCTTTATCTCCCGCCCAATCTTAATGTTCATCTTTTGTCATGTTTTGGCGCTCAAACTTCTTGTATGGGGTGGTTCTTGTCGTTAATGGGTTTCGGTGATACTTGTAACTGTCTAAGTACCCGTTAATGTTTCTCCCATTGTGGAACCGGCTAGGAGTCTCCCTGGAGGGGTTTTGGGGCCCTCCGAATTCTTGCTGTGAGTACCCGCGAACGGCTCTCTCATCGTAGAGCCATAGGGAATTTGCGTATCAATGTCTTTGGATGGGCCCTTAATTGCCCAGTACAAAAGCCCTCGTTTGTGCATGGAAAACCGATTCCAGCACTTATATTCTCTTAGGTGTACAAAATGCAAAACGATCGCGTCTTGTCTTATTTCATTATGCTGAGTACTGTCCGATCTTGCTGAAATGTTTATTGAAACGCCATCTTGTCTGCCTACTGAAAAGTCTAGAAACTTCTGCCACGAGGCGCGGCGGCCATTTTACAGGCTGCTTGTGTCCTTTTTTGAACCTGACAGCATTTTGCTGAAATAAAGCTGTTTTTACAAAACTGTATGTCTCTATCTCGTTATTTCGAAATCGCGATAATTTGCAAATTCTACAGCCTTACTAAACATCCGTAAGACAAAGGTCCTCTACCGACCTGCCCCCGCCACACAGTACTGCCCCCCGATTATCAAAATCCATGACGAGGCCTTGGAAAACGTGGACCACTTTCCATACCTCGCGAGCCTACTGTCAACAAGGGCAGACGTCAATGACGAAGTCCAACACCGCCTTCAGTGTGCCAGTGCAGCCTTCGGTCGCCTGAGGAAGAGAGTGTTTGAAGACCAGGACCTCAAACCCAGCACCAAGCTCATGGTCTACAGAGCAGTAGTGATACCCGCCCTCCTGTATGCTTCAGAGTCATGGACCATGTACAACAGGCACCTCAAAGCACTGGAGAGGTACCACCAACGCTGCCTCTGCAAGATCCTGCAAATCCATTGGCAGGATAGGCTCACCAATGTCATTGTTCTCACTCAGGCCAACATCCCCAGCATCGAAGCTTTGACCACACTCGATCAGCTCCGATGGACGGGTCACATCGTCCGCATGCCCGATACGAGACTCCCAAAACAAGCGCTCTACTCGGAGCTCCGACACGGCAAGAGAGCCCCAGGTGGGCAGAGGAAATGCTTCAAGGACACCCTCAAAGCCTCCTTGAAAAAGTGCAACATCCCCACCGACACCTGGGAATCCCTGGCCCAAGACCGCACAAAGTGGAGGAGAAGCATCCGGGAAGGTGCCGAACACCTCGAGTCTCTTCGCCGGGAGCAAGCGGAAGCCAAGCACAAACAGCGGAAGGAGCGCACGTCAACCCAAGCACGCCACCCACCCGTTCCTTCAACCACCATCTGCCCCACCTGTGACAGAGACTGTAGGTCCTGCATTGGACTCATCAGTCACCTGAGAACTCATTTTTAGTGTGGAAGGGACTGCCTAAGAAGAAGAGAATAGGGTTTAAAATTAAACCAAGCCAATTACAGAGGTATGAGGGGCGAGTTGGCCGAGATAGATTGGGAAATTAGATTAAAAGATATGACGGTAGACAAACATTAAAAAAAATAATTAATAATTCTCAACGAATATGCAGTCCCTTATGGAATAAAATCTCCATGGGAAAAGTGATACAGCCATGGCAAACTAGAGAAGTTAAGGATAGTATTGGATTAAAAGAAGAAGCTTACAATGTTGCCAAAAAGAGTAGTAAACCTAAGGATTGGGAGGGTTTTAAAAATCAGCAAAGCATGACCAAGAAATTGATAAAGAGGGAGAAAACAAAATATGAGAGTAAACTAACAAGAAATATAAAGACAGATTGTAAGAGCTTTTACAACTATATAAAAAGAAAGAGATTAGTGAAAGTAAATGTGGGTCCCTTAGAGGCAGAGACAGGAGAAATTATAATGGGGAATAAGGAAATGGCAGAGACGTTAAACAAATATTTTGAGTCTGTCTTCACAGTAGAGGACACAAAGAAAATACTGGAAATTGTGGGAAACCAAGGGTCTAATGATAGTGAGGAACTTAAAGTAATTAATATTAGTAAAGAAAAAGTAGTGGAAAAATTAATGGGACTAAAAGCTGACAAATTCCCTGACCTAATGCCCCACATCCTAGGGTATTAAAAGAGGTGACAGCGGAGATAGTAGATGCATTGGTTTTGATCTTCCAGAATTCACTAGATTCGTGGATTGGAAGGTAGCAAATGTAACCCTGCTATTTAAGAAAGGAGGAAGAGAAAATACAGGGAACTACAGGCCAATGAGCCTGACATCAGTTGTAGGGAAACTGTTAGAATCTATTATTAAGTACGTGGTAACAGGGCACTTGGAAAATCACAATATGATTAGGCAGAGTCAGCATGGTTTTATGAAAGGGAAATTGTGTTTTACAAATCTATTAGAGGTTTTTGAGCGTGTAACTAGCAGGGTAGATAAGGGGGAACCAGTGGATGTAGTATATTTGGATTTTCAGATGGCATATAATCATGTGCCACAGAGGAGGTTGTTACACAAGATTAGGGCTCATGGGATTGGGGGTAATATATTAGCATGGATTGAGGATTGGTTAATGGGCAGAAAACAGAGAGTAGGAATAAACGGGTCATTTTAGGGATGGCAGGCTATGACTAGTGAAGTGCCGCAAGGTTCAGTGCTTGGGCCGCAGCTATTTACAATCTATATCCATGACCTAGATGAGGGGACTGAGTGTAATATATCCAAGTTTGCTGATGATACAAAACTAGGTGGGAAAGTTAGCTGTGAAGAGGACGCAAAGGGATATAGACCGGTTAAGTGATTGGGCAAGAAGATGGGAGCGTAATGTGGGGAAGTGTGAAATTATCCACTTTGCTAGGAAGAATGGAAAAGCAGAATATTTTTTTTAGAAGGTGAGAAACTAGTAAATGTTGGGATTCAGAGGGATTTGGGGGTTCTTGTACATGAATCACAGAAAGTTAACATGCAGCTACAGCAAGCAATTAGGAAGGCAAATGGTACATTAGCCTTTATTGCAAGGAGGTTGGAATATAAAAGTAAGGAAGTCTTGCTGCAATTATATAGGGCTTTAGTAAGACCACACCTGGAGTACTGTGTACAGTTTTGGTCTCCTTACCTAAGGAAGGATATACTTGCCTTAGAGGGGGTGCAACAAACGTTCACTACATTTATTCCAGGGATGAGAGGGCTGTCCTATGAGGAGAGATTGAGTGGGGTGTGGCAAACAGTGAGGGCGATACCAATCGACTGCAACAGGACATAGAAAGGCTAGCAGAATGGGCAGACAAGTGGCAGATGGAATTTAATACAGAGAAATGTGAGGTGATGCATTTTGGCAGAAGGAACAGGGAGAGGCAATATACACTTAATGGCACAGTTTTAAAGAGTGTGCAGGGACAGAGGGACCTGGGAGTTAATGTGCTCAGGTCCCTGAATGTGGCAGGACATATTGAGAGAGTGGTTAGCAAAGCATATGGGATCTTGGGCTTCATAAATAGAGGTATTGAGTACAAAAGTAGAGAATTTATGCTGAACCTTTATAAAGCGCTGGTTAGGTCACAACTGGAGTATTGCGTCCAGTTCTGGTCACTACACTTTAGGCCCTTGAGAGGGTGCAGAGGAGATTTACCAGAATGGTTCCAGGGATGGGGGATCTTAGCTACAAGGACAGGTTGGAGAAGCTGGATTTGTTTTCATTAGAGCAAAGGAGGTTGAGGAGTGATTTGATAGAGGTGACGGGTTTGGATAGGCTAGACGGGGAAAGGCTGTTCCCAAAAGTTGATGGTACAAGGACTAGGAGACACAGATTTAAGGTTTTGAGCAAGAGATACAGGGGGCATGCGAGGAAAAACTTTTTTATGCAGCGAGTGGTGATGACCTGGAACTCGCTGCCGACGGAAGTGGTGGAAGCGGACACACTCAATGTTTTCAAGGGGAGACTGGATAGGCACTTGAGGGAAATAAAATTGCAGGGCTACGAGGATAGAGCGGGGGAATGGGACTGGCTGGATTGCTCTACAGAGAGCCGGCACGGACTCGATGGGCTGAATGGCCTCCTTCTGTGCCGTTATGACTCTATGGGCTGGATTTTGCCAATGGGGAGCTGTTGGAGGCAGGACTCCCACTTGTTGGGTTTTAGTCCCGCCTCCATCGACTTCTGGCCAACCCACGCTATTTTCCCTTGATTGACCTTGTTAAACCCGCCCAGCGTGCTTAGTAGGCCAATTAAGGGGAAGCCGGTTACAGAGAACGTCAGCGTATGACGTTTCATCTGTCAAAAATTTTTGACAGATGAATTGTCATCGTTTCACAGCTCTGTGAAGCTGTCAAACACTGACATTCTATGTTGTTTGATGAGTTCTTGTATTCAGACTCATCAAACCTCTTTCTTTGGCAGAAATTAGATGGTTGTTGCATTGGAGAATGCAGCAGCCATTCTGTCATCTCTGCCGGTGAGATGCGAGACTCTCTACATCCCCAACTGTTGAAGCCTGCAGGAAGAAACAAAGGTAAGTAAACATTTTCTATCACTTTCCACTCACCTCACATACTTACCTCTCCACACTTGCACCCATCACTTACATTCACAGCGCACTTTTGCACACCTCTGACCCCCGCAGACCCACTACTCACCTCGGTGACCCTGGCGGTGTTCGCAGCCTTCGGGAAGCCCGCACTTGTGTGGGTAAAATAGGGATAATCCTCTTATCTGCCTGTTAACTACCTGTCAACAGGCAGTTAAGTGGCTGTAATCCCCGTTCTGCTTCCAGGAGACGGGACCCGGCGCGGGTTGGCTACCCACCTCCCGGGAAGATGGCACGGAGGCAGGTTGGGGGCGGGATGGGCACCCACCCCCAGATTCTGCCATTTTCTCGGCAGTCCTGCCTCCAAACCCGCCTCCCCAGGGCTGGCAAGATCGCACCCTATGAGTAGATTGGGCCAATATTCTCTGAAGTTTAGAAGAATGAGAGGTGATCTCATTGAAATGTATAAAATTCTTAGAGGGCTTGACAGGGTAGATGCTGAGAGGTTGTTTCCCCTGGCTGGAGAGTCGAGAACTAGGGGTCACAGTCTCAGGATAAGGGGTCGCCATTTAGGACTGAGATGAGGAGAAATTTCTTCATTCAAAGGGTTGTGAAACTTTGGAATTCTCTACCCCAGAGGGCTGTGTATGCTCAGTCGATGAGTATCGTCAAGACTGAGATCGATAGATTTTTAGGCACTAAGGGAATCAAGGGATATAGCGATAGGGCGGTAAAGTGGAGTTGATGTCGAAGTTCAGCCATGATCTTACTCCTGCTCCTATTTCTTATGTAAATTTATTTTTTAAATACTGTATTGAGGTGGCCATTGCCTGACTGTGGCTTGCAGAAACTTTGTCTACAGAGCGGTCTTTTTTGAAGACTTCTCCTTACAGGTTTTGTGAGTACCTCAGAATGTAAATTTCTGGATTGGGAACATGGATTTTCCAGTATGAATCCCTGTATTCCTGTGCTATAAAGAAGAGGAGAAGGATGGGGATATAGATTGGAGGTCCTTTGTGTGAGGCACACTGATACCCACCTCACAGGGCTCACAGACCTAGGTCTTACTTAGATCTTCTTGCCCATCAGTGCCTCAGAAGGTTATGCTTCCCCCCAGAAGCTATTAGAGAATTATGTCAACAGCAATCTGAAATTATACCAGCAGAACCTGCAGCCCACTGCCGTGAATTTTTTTACTACTGGATCGTTCCAGGCAGGCCCCTGTAACCTTTATCACATCAGTCAGGCACCAGCACACCCCCATATAAAGAAGGTAACTGATGCTCTATTCAGAAAGGCCTCTCAGTTTACTGTCTTCTCCATGGAACCTGTAAAGCAAACAGTACAATTCTATGGATTTCCAAACTCCACAGGTACAAAAAACAAATTGAGAGAACACATGTGTCATGAAAGCCCCATATGTGAACCCCTTCAATTTCATTGGAAAGGCTTTCATTCCATAAACTTCCAGCTGGTGTGATGCCAATCACCTTTTGGTGCATGTTAATGCCCGCTACCAAGGAGGCTGTCATGATGCTTTTATCATGTGACAATCCACTATTCTAGCCTTGATAACTCTGAATCATGAATCAGGATGGTTGACTGGTTATTAGGGATATCCCCTGCAGTCATGGCTTATGGCTCTAGTAAAGCCTCTGCAGGCAGAGTGGGGAGAACAAATAACGAGTCCCCTGGGACTATTAGAAGTTTAATGGAGCAGACAATAGGCACTTGAAGTCTTGTTTTAGGTGCCTGGATAAATCAGGTGGAGCCCTGCAGTACCGGCCAGCAAGAGTCTCCACAATCATTGTTACTTACCACAAGGTGCATAATATTGCTATGCAGAAAAGGTTACTACTTTCTTAAGTTGAAGGAGATGATAATGAAGAAGAGAGCCATCAGGAGGAAGCTAAACAAGAAGGAGAGGAGGAGCCAGAGAAAGGAGGCAGCAACTTATAACTAAGTGCATTCAGTAAATAAAAGTTTTGAAATTGAGTAAAATTCCTCCTCAACTGCCTCATAAAGACTCGCATTCCCAAAGAAAGAACTAACATTTTACAGTCAATTAAATACTTTTGATGTGTAGTCACAGTTGTAATGCAGTAAACACAGCAGCCAATTAGCAGTAACCAGATAGTGGCTAAATAGTCTTTTTTAATGATGTTGATTGAGGAATAAATATTGGCCAGGACACTGGGGAGAACTCACCTGCTCTTCTTAGAAAAGTGCCCATGGCACTATTTCTATCACCTGAGAGGGAAGACGGGGCCCTCAGTTTAAAGTCTCATCTGAAAGGTGGCACCTCTGACAGTGCAGCACTCCCTCAGTAGCACTGGAGTGTCAGCCTAGATTTTGTGGTCAATTCTCTGGAGTGGGACTTGAACCCACAAACTTCTGTCTCACTGAGTCACAGCTGACACTAGGGGGGAAAGTTTAACCAGAATTGGAGGACTGCAGATATCTCGGGGGGTTGTAGGACTGGAAGGAGTTACAGAGATGGGGAGGGGCGAGGCCATGGAGGGATTTGAAAACAAGGATGAGAATTTTAAAATCAAGGCGCTGCTTAACCGGGAGCCACTGTAGATCAGTGAGCACAGGAGTGATGGGTGAACAGGACTTGGTGCAAGTTAGGATACAGGCAGCAGAGTTTTGGATGAGCTTAAGTTTATGAAGGGTGGAGGATGGGAGTCCGACCAGGAGCCTGTTAGAATAGTTGAGTCTAGAGGTAACAAATGCATGGATAAGGGTTTCAGCAGCAGCTGAGCTAAGGCAGAGGCAGAGTCGGGCGATGTTACGGAGGTAGAAGTAGGCGCTTTTAGTGATCAAATATGTAGCAGGTCCAGTTAAGTTTCTGGTCAATGGTGAACTTCAGGATGTTGATGGTGGGGGATTCGGCGATGGTAATGCCGTTGAATGGCAAGGGGTGATGGTTAGACTCTTTCTTGTTGGAGATAGTCATTGCCTGGCACTTGTGTGGCGCGAATGTTACCTGCCACTTATCAGCCCAAGCCTGAGCATCGTCCAGGTCTTGTTGCATGCGGGCGTGGACTGCTTCATTATCTGAGGAGTTGTAAATGGCGCTGAACACTGTGCAGTCATCAGCGAACATCCCCATTTCTAACCTTATGTTGGAGGGAAGGTCATTGAAGAAGCAGCTGAAGATGGTTGGGCCTAGGACACTGCCCTGAGGAACTCCTGCAGCGATGTCCTGGGGCTGTGATGATTGACCTCCAACCAGCACAACCATCTTCCTTTGTGCTAGGTATGACTCCAGCCAGTGGAGAGTTTTCCCCCCGATTCCCATTGACTTCAGTTTTACTAGGGCTCCTTGATGCCACACTTAGTCAAATGCTGCCTTGATGTCAAGGGCAGTCACTCTTACCTCACCTCTGGAATTTAGCTCCTCTCTCCATGTTTGGACCAAGGCTGTAATGAGGTCGGAAGCTGAGTGGTCTTGGCGGAACCCAAACTGGGCATCAGTGAGCAGGTTATTGGTGAGTAAGTGCCGCTTGATAGCACTGTCGATGACACCTTCCATCACTTTGCTGATGATTGAGAGTAGACTGATGGGGCGGTAATTGGCCAGATTGGATTTGTCCTTTTTGTGGACAGGACATACCTGGGCAGTTTTCCACATTGTCGGATAGATGCCAGTGTTGTAGCTGTACTGGAACAACTTTGCTAGATGCGCGGCTAGTTCTGGAGCTAAAGTCTTCAGCACGACAGCTGGGATGTTGTCTGGGCCCATAGCCTTTGCTGTATCCAGTGCGCTTAGCCGTTTCTTGATATCACGTGGAGTGAATCAAATTGGCTGAAGACTGGCTTCTGTGATGGTGGGGACCACAGGAGTAGGCCGATATGAATCCTTCACTTGGCACTTCTGGCTGAAGATGGTTGCAAACGCTTCAGCCTTGTCTTTTTCACTCATGTGCTGGGCTCCACTATCATTGAGGATGGGGATATTCATGGAGCCTTCCTCCTCCCGTTAGT
This sequence comes from Squalus acanthias, assembly GCA_030390025.1. Lineage (NCBI taxonomy): Eukaryota > Metazoa > Chordata > Chondrichthyes > Squaliformes > Squalidae > Squalus > Squalus acanthias. Next base: position 53,493,828 of record CM059426.1, read on the forward strand.
TGTTTAATTGTCCACCACCATTCACGACTGGATGTGGCAGGTCTGCAGAGCTTTGATCTAATCCGTTGATTGTGGGATCGCTTATCCCTGTCTATAGCATGCTACTTCCGCTGTTTAGCATGCATGTAGTCCTGTGTTGCAGCTTTCCCAGGTTTGCACCTCATTTTTAGGTACACCTGGTGCTGCTCCTGGCATGCTCTTCTACACTCCACATTGAACCAGGGTTGGTCCCCTGGCTTGGTGGTAAGGGTAGAGTGAGGGATATGCCAGGCCATGAGGTTACAGATTGTGGTGGAATACAATTCTGCTGCTGCTGATGGCCCACAATCTGTAACCTCAAGCGGAAGCAGCATGCTATAGACAGGATTAAGCGATCCCACAATCAACGGATCAGATCAAAGCTCTGCAGTCCTGCCACATCCAGTCGTGAATGGTGGTGGACCATTAAACAACTAAAGGGAGGAGGAGGCTCCATGAATATCCTCATTCTCAATGATGGTGGAGCCCAGCACATGAGTGCAAAAGACAAGGCTGAAGCATTTGCAACCATCTTCAGCCAGAAGTGCCGAGCGGATGATCAATATCGGCCTCCTCCTGCGGTCCCCACCATCACAGAAGCCAGTCTTTGGCCAATTCGATTCACTCCACATAATATCAAGAAACGGCTGAGCGCACTGGATACAGCAAAGGCTATGGGCCCTGACAACATCCCAGCTATCGTGCTGAAGACTTGAGCTCCAGAACTAGCTGCGCCTCTAGCCAAGCTGTTCCAATACAGCAACAACACTGACATCTATCAGACAATGTGGAAAATTGCCCAGGTATGTCCTGTCCACAAAAAGCAGGACAAATCCAATCCGGCCAATTACCGCCCTATCAGTCTACTCTCAATCATCAGCAAAGTGATGGAAGGTGTCGTCGACGCTGCTATCAAGCGGCACTTACTCACCATTAACCTACTCACTGATGCCCAGTTTGGGTTCCGCCAGGACCACTCAGCTCCCGACCTCATTACAGCCTTGGTCCAAACATGGACAAAGGAGCTGAATTCCAGAGGTGAGGTGAGAGTAACTGCCCTTGACATCAAGGCAGCATTTGACCAAGTGTGGCATCAAGGAGCCCTAGTAAAACTGAAGTCAATGGGAATCGGGGGGAAAACTCTCCACTGGCTGGCGTCATACCTAGCACAAGGGAAGATGGTAGTGGTGATTGAAATTCAATCATCACAGCCCCAGGACATCGTTGCAGGAGTTCCTTGGTGCTATGCCGAACCATCTTCAGCTGCTTCATCAATGACCTTCCCTCCAACATAAGATCGGAAATGGGGACGTTCGCTGATGACTGCACAGTGTTCAGCGCCATTCACAACACCTCAGATAATAAAGCAGTCCATGCCCACATGCAACAAAACCTGGATGACGTCCGGGCTTGGGCTGATAAGTGGTAGGTAACATTCGCGCCACAGAGTGCCAGGCAATGACTATCTCCAACAAGCGAGAGTCTAAACACCGCCCCCTGACATTCAATGGCATTACCATCACCGAATCCCCCACGATCAACACCCTAGGTGTCACCATTGATCAGAACCTTAACTGGACCAGCCATATAAATACTGTGGCAACAAGAGCAGGTCAGAGGCTGGGTATTCTGCTGCCTGTGTCTTACCTCCTGACTCCCCAAAGCCTTTCTACCTTCTACAAAGCACAAGTAAGGAGTGTGATGGAATACTCTCCACTTGCCTGGATGAGTGCAGCTCCAACAACACTCAAGAAGCTTGACACCATCCAGGACAAAGCAGCCCATTTGATTGGCACCCCGTCTACCAACTTAAACATCCACTCCCTCCACCACTGGCGTACGGTGGCTGCAGTGTGTACCATCTACAAGATGCACTGCAGCAACTCGCCAAGACTTCTTCGGCAGCACCTCCCAAACCCACGACCTCTTCCACCTAGAAGGACAAGGGCAGCAGGCGCATGGGAACACCACCACCTCCAAGCTCCCCTCCAAGTCACACACCATCCTGACTTAGAAGTATATCGCTGATCCTTCATAGTTGCTGGGTCAAAATCCTGGAACTCCCTCCCTAACAGCACTGTGGGATTAACTTCACCACATGGACTGCAGCGGTTCAAGAAGGCAGCTCACCACCACCTTCTGAAGGGCAACTAGGGATTGGCAATAAATGCTGGTCTTGCCAGCGACGCCCACATCCCATAAAAACAAATAAAAAAAAACAAAAACATATCCATTCGAGCTTCATGTTGAGTGACGTAGCCAGCGGTCGGTAAAGGGATCACTGGTGGAAATGTTTGTGGGGCCTGGAGGAGCAGAAATGCTACAGTGGTCTGCTGCTGGCCCATTCCCCACCCACCCGCCCCCCCCACCCCCCGCCAGGATCAGCTCCCTCACCCACCCCCCGCCAGGATTAGCTCCCTCACCCTCCCCACAACAGGTCCAACCTGCCGGTCGGCTCCATGCAGAAGCTGGGTGGTTTTTATTCTTTCAGAACTGGTGAGCTACGGTAGAATGTTCATTTGGCACCTGCAGCTCGCCAGTAAAATTCAATTGAGAGTCAAACCTGGAGCTGGTTCTGGCCTCCTGACAGTGGCTCTGGGCAGGTGCCATGGATGCACCACCGATTTCGCACCCATTGTTAGCCGAAGTTAAATATTGCTGTAAGATGTTGTTACTTCATTCTGTAGTTGCATAGAGTACCCACATATTTTACTCAACAACACAGTCTAAGGCCGGAATTTTCCAGGGTGGTAGCAGGCGGGAATGGAGGCGGGTCGGGTGGGAAATTGGAAAAAAGTGTGAGCGGCTCGGGAACTCGTCGTCATCCTGCCCCCACATGCCTTTCCCACGGCCGCGTTTGACAGTGCGGCAGCGACCCGACCGGCAGAGGTGGGTGACCTAATTGAAATCATTATAAGCTTGTTTACAGACACTTAAGAGTCTTTTTCCCCTGACATTTCAAATTTTCCTGCCTGGCCACAGGATTGAAGCAGCTCAGGAGCCAGGTCTGTCAACCTGAGGCGGGAGTTGAGGAGCCATTGTTCCAGCTGATTAGTTGACAGCATCAAATGTAGTTTAAAATCTCCCACCTGACAGCTGATCGGTTTCCTCATGCAGAAGCTGTTGCTCACTGCATTCCCAGCACAGATTGAGCTTTCTGCAGGCTGCAAGTCTTTCCAGCAAAGTCTCCATCCAGTGTCACCTCATTGGCTGAACCACTCTCACCATTGACAGGTTGCTTCTGTCAACTCTTCCATCAGCATAGGTACCGTTTATACTGTCTCACCTTGGTCCTCAGAATCTGACCACAATGAGCCCCAACACCAGCAGCACCAGGCACACCAGCAGCACCAACAGCAACACCACCAATTTTCTCCTCAACCACCTGAATCTGCACAGGACAGAGGGCATCAGCGCAGGGCTGCACCACGCCAGAGGTGATACCCCCAACACAGGGTATACAGGCAGAGGATGAGCTTCCTCAACATGACTGAGCAACAGTGCCAAAGGAGGCTCAGGCTATCGCGCCAGGTCGTCACAGACATTTGCAGATTGCTGGAGGAAGACCTGTAGCCCAGAGCAGCGGGTGGCCACGCCTTACCAGTGGCTGTCAAAGTCACCAATGCCCTCAACTTCTTCGCCTCAGGCTCCTTCCAGGGATCTGCAGCAGACATTTGCAGCATCTCGCAGTCGGCCGCCCATAGAGGCATCACAAAGGTCACCAATGCCCTCTTTGACAAGTCAGCCAATTATATCAACTTTGCCACTGATGAAGCCAGTGTTACTGAGCGGGTGCTTGGCTTTGTCACTCTGGCTGGCTTTCCACAGGTGCAGGGCGTCATCGACTGCACACATGTGGCCATCAGGGCACCCCATCATAACCCAGGAGTCTTTGTCAACCGCAAGGGCTTCCACTCCTTCAATGTGCAGCTGGTCTGCAACCATAGGAAGATCATTCTGCATGTGTGCGCCAAGTTCCCTGGCAGCTGCCATGACTCTTTCATGCTGCGCCAGTTCACCCTCCCTCAGCTCTTCGCTCCTCCAAACAAACTTTCCGGCTGCAATAAAAACAGAAAATGCTGGAAATACTCAGCAGGTCAGCCAGCATCTGTGGAGAGAGAAACAGAGTTAATGTTTCAGGTCGATAACCCTTCGTCAGAACTGACATTTGCACATTGCTGAAGGAAGACCTGCAGCCCAGTGGATACGCCTTACCAGATTTCCAGCATCCGCAGTATTTTGCTTTTGTATTAGACTTTCCAGCTGGCTGCTTGGAGACAAGGGCTATCCACTGAAGACGTGGCTCATGACACCCTTGAAGAGGCCAAGTACTGAGGCCGAGGAGAGATATAATGAAAGCCACATGTCCACCAGATGTGTCATAGAGCAAACAATAGGCATGCTGAAAATGCGCTTCAGATGCCTTGACAGATCTGGAAGAGCCCTTCATTACGCACCAGCCAGGGTCTCCAGAATCATTGCGGTCTGCTGCACCCTGCACAACATAGCGTGACAGCGAGGATTAGCGCTGCATGAGTAGCAAGGCACTGAGCGCACAGCCCCTTTAGAGGTAGAGGAGGAGGAGGAGGAGCATCAGCTGGAAGACGAGGAGGAGGAGCAGGAGGAACTTGCGTGCAGATGGCACCAGCACCCGAGCACATTGCTGCCCGGGAGGCCAGGGATGGCCTCATCATTGTCAGCTTTACTTAACTTTACATCGTGCACCCATATGGCTGCCACATGCTTCACCAATTTGGCAACACCCCACAGCCACACCATAAAGCATCTCTACGATGACCAATCCATTTCTTTCACAGTCACCACCATTGCTGGAGGTAAAGTTATGTCTGACCCTTCACTCCAACTAACTAAGCCACCTCAAATGGTGCATACAAATTTGTCCAAGACCGGAAAGTTTTGAAAAGAAAAAAATTTATGGTTCACATTAAATAAACTGAAACTTCACATCAACATTGAATAAAACGCCCAAGTGGCTACCCCTGTGAATCTACTTGTGTGACATCTTTCTCTTATGCTTCTACGAGGTGCTACCCCTGTGGCTTCAGCAGAGGTAGAGGCAGTCTCCTCACTTTCCTGCTGCGACTGCTTAGACACTTTTGGCAGACGTCCTCTAGGTTTTGGAGTCTGTGATGGCCCTGCCAAAGTCTGCTTCTCCTGCGACTGTGCAGGGGCAAACCTGGCCATTGAAATCCCAGGAGCCATCTGGGGCTCTGACTGAGGGGGAGGCAATGGGGGAGAAGGGTAAGCGCTTTGAGAGGAGCCCCCACTTCCATGTCCCCTCTCGCCATCATCCCTCTCATGGGCCACCCACACTTCCCTGCTAGCAAGGAGCTGGAGAGCACCTCGCTGCACATCAGTGGGGCCATGAGGACCCACGTCTACGCTGACATCCCTCCTAGACATGAGCCTCTGCCATCTATGCTCCATAGAGACCATTTGCTCCTGTGAGTGGCACATTAGCTGCTCCATGCAGGTGGTCATCCTATCCATGGAAGAGCCTACAGTCGCCATCGCCTGCGACACGGTGGTGCTCATGTTGGAGATGGACTCCTCCATTCTCTGAATACTGGCAGTCATCGCGCTCGCAAAGCCAGTCAGAGCCTCCTGCACTTGTTGCTGCAGCTCCAGGATCGCCCTCTTTCTGGATGGCCCCCGAGGCTCAGCGTCTGCATGCTGGGAGTGTCCTGTGCCCTCCGACGAGAAGTCTCCACTGCTGTCCCTGTCTCCACCATCTGCTGTTACTCGGTTGTGATTTGTGAGACACCAGGTGACAACACTATTCTATCTTGCGAGGGACCCACCGAGGTGTGAGTATCTGCGCTGGTGCTGGGTGTGCTTCTGTCTGGTGACGGTGCGCCCTCAGAGGCTAGAGGCTTTTCTGAGGAGTCGTCTTCCTCTTGCGCCTGGACAGTGGTGGGGCTCTTGATTGACCTGTGGGAGAGTAAAGAGATGAGTTAGATATGTCATATGTAGATTGGATACAGAAACCATTATGCACATGATGACCATTCAATGGCTGCTGACATCAGCCCCCATATGAGTGACTGATGTATGCCATGTAGCTGTATGATATGTAATTCTGTCACCAGGTTGCTGAGATCTTCCCCTCACTCTGTCTCCCACCTTCAGATGCTCGGCGCCTCCACCAACTCTAAGGCAGCCTCCTCTGCTGTGGTCAGGGTGGCCAATGATGGAGGCCCACCTCCAGTTCTCTCCCTCTCCCTCTTATTGTGGACTCTCTTTTCCTGCAAGGAGGGAAAGAAGAGAAGGTTGAGTGGGAATGACTGAATGAGTGTAAGGATTGGATGGGTTACATCTGTAGAGGGTGACTATGATGGAGTGGGGTGGCAATTCCAAGTGGCCTCCTTGTGTGCTGTTAGTTGGTATGATTGCATTAGGATGAGGATGAGTGTGAGGGGTGGCTAGTAAGATGGGGATGTGATAATGTAGATAGAGAGAGAGGGATGGGTGGAGGTGCAAGGTATGATGGTGTGAGTAAGGATGTGCTGGAGTACGGTTGGGAAGCAGAGTGATGGAGGTGTGATGAGAGACACAGCAGGATGAAGGTGAGTGTGGCTTTGTACTCACCTTTCCTGATCTAACAAGATTGTTGACGTGTTTGCTGCACTGCACCCAGGTCCTCCTGACGACATCTCTGCTATTCACCTCCTCTGCTATTTGGAGCCAGGCTCCTTTGCTCTGCTGGGGAGGTCTCTTCCTCCCATCAGCAGAGAAGAGGACCTCCCTGCGTGCTCTGACTCCCTCCACAAGCATATGGAGGGAGTCATCAGAGAACCTGGGTGCAGCCCTCTGCCTCTGTGCAGTCATCTCTGGTGGTCTGGGCAGCAGTGGAATTGTGCAGTGCAGTGACTGTACACTCCTAGATACACCTTCAAATGCAATGTGGCCATGGCTCCTTTAAGTATCCCGGCTGAAAACGCATCATCGATGATGTCACCAGACCCGCACCTTTTAATTGGGCCAGGTAACACGCAGGGCGGGCTTTTTAAAAATTCATTTATGGGATGTGGACGTCGCTGGTAAGGCCAGCATTTATTGCCCATTCCTAATTGCCCTTGAGAAGGTGGTGGTGAGCCGCCTTCTTGAACTGCTGCAGTCCGTGTGGTGAAGGTACTCCCACAGTGCTGTTAGGTAGGGAGTTCCAAGATTTTGACCCAGCGACAATGAAGGATCGGCGATATACTTCTAAGTCAGATGGTGTGTGACTTGGAAAACTGGAGGTGGTGATGTTCCCATGCGCCTGCTGCCCTTGTCCTTCAAGGTGGAAGAGGTCGCGGGTTTGGGAGGTGCTGCCGAAGAAGCCTTGGCAAGTTGCTGCAGTGCATCTTGTTGATGGTACACACTGCAGCCATGGTATGCCGGTGGTAGAGGGAGTGAATGTTTAAGGTGGTGGATGGGGTGCCAATCAAGCGGGCTGCTTTGTCTTGGATGGTGTTGAGCTTCTTGAGTGTTGTTGCAGCTGCACTCATCCAGGCAAGTGGAGAGTATTCCATCACACTCCTTACTTGTGCCTTGTAGATGGTGGAAAGACTTTGGGGAGTCAGGAGGTGAGACACTCGCCGCAGAATACCTAGCCTCTGACCTGCTCTTGTAGCCACAGTATTTATGTGGCTGGTCCAGTTAAGATTCTGATCAATGGTGACCCCCAGGATGTTGATGGTGAGGGATTCGGCGATGGTAATGTCGTTGAATGTCAAGGGGAGGTGGTTAGATTCTCGCTTGTTGGAGATAGTCATTGCCTGGCACTTCTGTGGCGCGAATGTTACCTGCCACTTATCAGCCCAAGCCTGAACGTCATCCAGGTCTTGTTGCATGTGGGCATGGACTGCTTCATTATCTGAGGAGTTGTGAATGGCACTGAACACTGTTCAGTCATCAGCGAACATCCCCATTTCTGACCTTATGTTGGAGGGAAGGTCATTGATGAAGCAGCTGAAGATGGTTGGGCCTGAGGAACTCCTGCAGCGATGTCCTGGGGCTGTGATATTGAACTTCAACCACCACAACCATTTTCCTTTGTGCTAGGTATGACTCCAGCCAGTGGTGAGTTTCCCCCCCCGATTCCCATTGACTTCAGTTTTACTAGGGCTCCTTGATGCCACACTCAGTCAAATGCTGCTTTGATGTCAAGGGCAGTCACTCTCACCTCACCTCTGGAATTCAGCTCCTTTGTCCATGTTTGGACCAAGGCTGTAATGAGGTCGGGAGCTGAGTGGTCTTGACGAACCCAAACTGAGGATCAGTGAGCAGGTTATTGGTGAGTAAGTGCCGCTTGATTGCACTGTCGATGACACCTTCCATCATGTTGCTGATGATTGAGAGTAGACTGATGGGGCGGTAATTGGCCGTGTTGGATTTGTCCTGCTTTTTGTGGACAGGACATACCTGGGCAGTTTTCCACGTTGTCGGATAGATGCCAGTGTTGTACTGGAACAGCTTTGCTAGATGCGCGGCTAGTTCTGGAGCATGATCGCCGGGATGTTGTCAGGGCCCATAGCCTTTGCTGTTTCCAGTGCGCTCAGCCGTTTCTTGATATCACGTGGAGTGAATCGAATTGGCTGAAGACTGGCTTCTGTGATGGTGGGGACCTCAGGAGGAGGCCGATATGAATCATCCACTTGGCACTTCTGGCTGAAGATGGTTGCAAACACTTCAGCCTTGTCTTTTGCACTCACGTGCTGGGCTCCACCATCATTGAGGATGGGGATATTCTTGGAGCCTCCTCCTCCCGTTAGTTGTTTAATGATCCACCACCATTCACGACTGGATGTGGCAGGACTGCAGAGCTTTGATCTGATCCGTTGATTGTGGGATCGCTTAGCCCTGTCTATAGCATGCTGCTTACGCTTTTTAACATGCATGTAGTCCTGTGTTGCAGCTTCCCCAAGTTGGCACCTCATTTTTAGGTACGCTTGGTGCTGCTCTTCTACACTCCTTATTGAACCAGGGTTGGTCCCCTGGCTTGGTGGTAATGGTAGAGTGAGGGATATGCCGGGCCATGAGGTTTACAGATTGTGGTGGAATACAATTCTGCTGCTGATGATGGCCCACAGCGCCTCATGGATGCCCAGTTTTGAGCTGCTAGATCTGTTCTGAATCTATCCCATTTAGCACAATGGTAGTGCCACACAACACGATGGAGGGTGTCCTCAGTGTGAAGACGGGACTTCATCTCCACAATGACTGTGCGGTGGTCACTGCTACCAATACTGTCATGGACAGGTAGATTGGTGAGGATGAGGTGAAGTAGGTTTTTCCCTTGTGTTGATTCTCTCACCACCTGTCGCAGGCCCAGCCTGGCAGTTATGTCCTTCAGGACTCGGCCAGCTTGGTCAGTCGTGGTGCTACCGAGCCACTCTTGGTGATGGACATTGAAGTCCCCCACCTAGAGTACAATTCTGTGCCCTTGGTACTCCTTCCAAGTGTTGTTCAACATGGAGGACTACTGATTCATCAGCTGAGGGAGGGCGGTAGGTGGTAATCAGCAGGAGGTTTCCTTGCCCATGCTTGACCTGAAGCCATGAGACTTCATGGTGTCTGGAGTCAATGTTGAGGACTCCCAGGGCCACTCCTTCCCGACTTTATACCACTGCCGCCACCCCTGGTGGGTCTGTCCTGCCGGTGGGACAGGACATACCCAGGGATGTTGATGGTGTTGTCTGGGACATTGGCTGAAAGGTATGATTCTGTGAGTATGACTATGTCAGGCTGTTTGCTTGACTAGTCTGTGGGACAGCTCTCCCAATTTTGGCACAAGTCCCCAGATGTTGGTGAGGAGGACTTTGCAGGGTCAACTGGGCTGGGTGTGCCGTTGCCGTGTTCGTAGCCGGTGCTGAGGGGTTCGTCCGTTTCATTCTTATTATGTTTTGTAGCGGTTAGTTACAACTGAGTGACTTGCTAGGCCTTTTCAGAGGGCAGTTAAGAGTCAGCCACATTACTCTGGGTCTAGAGTCATATATAGGCCAGACCAGGTAAGGATGGCAGATTTCCTTTCCTAAAGGGCATTAGTGAACCAGATGGGCTTTTAGCACCAATCCAATAGTTTCATGGTTACCATTACTGATATTAGCTTTTTATTCCACATTTAATTAATTAACTGAATTTTAAATTCCCCAGCTGCCGTGGTGGGATTTGAACTCACGTCAATGGATCATTAGTCCAGGCCTCTGGATTACTAGCCCAGTGACATTACCACTATGCTACCTGCACAGAGGCCGAGGGCTGCACCCAGGCCCTATTAACATAAAGTTGTTCTGTGGAGCGGGATGGAGCCAGCAACGGGCTCACGACCTGGGATGGCGGCCACCCGCACCGGACACGCCCAGGTTGGCAAACTTCCGGCCTAACTATTCCAATCCATTTGGTGTTCTTGCATTTGAATGCTCTCCATCATACATTTGTACCCATCTTCAATTTCACTTGGATGCTAGGTACAAATGTGTGATGGAGAGCATTACAGACCTCACTGAACAATGTTTACAGGTTGTTAGTGAGGGGCAGTGTAAACAGCTCCTTCCATTATCCAAACCCACTTACTGAAGTGGAAGACTACAGTTGTTGAATTTGAAATCTGAAACCATTAACTTTAACAGACTTGGAATAAGCTGTTACAATTAAACGGGCAATATCCTCATGAAAAAACATTTAGCAAATCATTTTGAATGTGCTTACATGCACAGGCAAGAATTGAAGGTCATACTCTAGTGCTTCATCATCACGATTCAACTAACGAAAGGATTTGTCACACACTTCTTCACAATGTCAGTGTACTGCCCTCTGTGAAACTGAGCCATTCTGAGCAGGGAGATCTCATATTCAATCTCTGATTTTGATAGGGATGCTAAAATGGGTCTTAGCAACCTGGACAAAGTATGAAAAAAATCAGCCAGGTTCCTGTTGGTGATCTGTACTCAGTAACCCTTGCTGGAAAGTGCACGTTTGTAGACTTCAGGTAAAGACGGGATTAGGCTCATCTGTGAAAACTCACATAGTGGAATAGCCTACAGATGCCCCTTGCCTATGCCCACGTATAATGAATGGCCATTGAGGCAACGTACCAAAGGTAGCCAACACCTGTGGAACTGAATTCCAGTGTGAGCTAGTGCTTTCAGGTGAGGGAGGGAAAAAGGTCAGTATCTCTGTAACTGCCTGTACGCAAAAACATTCTGAACTGTTCATTCACAATATGAAATGAATTGTGTTTTAGAAAGAAATTGCATTTATATAGCACCGTATCATGTCCCGAGGCTAACCCAAAGCACTTTACAAGTGACAAACTACTTTTTGAAGTGCAGTCGTTGTTGTTATGTAGGCAAACATGGCAACTAATTTTTAAACAGCAAAATCCCACAAAGAGCAAATGAATGAATGAATGAATGAATGAATGATCAGATAATTTGTTTTGGTTGGGGTTGGTTGAGGGTGCAATTTTGGCCAAGACACTAGGAGAACTCTCTGTTCTTCTTCTAATAGTGCCATGGGATCTTTTGTATCTACCTGAATAGGCAAATTGAGCCTTGGTTTAACATCGTATGTGACGGACAGTGCCTCTGACAATATGGCACTCCCTCAGTACTGCAATGAAGAATCAGTCTAGATTACAGGCTCAAGCCCGTAGTGCGGTTTGAACCCTCAACTTTCTGACTCAGAGGAAAGAGTGCTGCCAACTGAGTTAAGGTGACGCTTTAGTATACCAACAAATATACCTCTATATCACAAGTTAGAGATATGAAACTATAATCATAATTAGTAAAGTCATAGAAAAATCTTAATAAACTTATTTTAATAGTGATGGTAACAATGGCATTAACCTGGCATTGGTGACATTTGAGCCTCAATTTTTACGAGAGGGCCGTTAGCAGGCCACTCACCCAGACAGGTCGGGGACCTTCAGGCCCTGCTGATCACTGCCACAGGAAGCTGCAGCCAGGGGCCCGTGGGAGCGGTCCCTAGCAGTCAGTGGGTGAGGGGGTTGCAGTACAATGGTGTTGGGATTGGGGAGAGGCCTGGGGATTCCCTATTTGTGTTTGGAGGTCTCTTTGAACTCCTTGTGGGTCAGGAGGAGCAGGATGGCTCCCCCCAGATCCCTCAAGGAATGCTTGGGCCTCCCCAGCCCCGGCATCCCCCGATCTCTGTGTCTGATACTCAGATACGGCATCCCCTGATTGCAAGGTGAAAAGGGACCTCATTCTGTTTAATGTTTAGCCAGAATTATATAAATTGGTGAAGGCAATGAACTAACCACATTACCAAATATTTTGTTTCCAGGGAGAAGCAGATGAGATTGTGCATTACGCTGCATTAGAATTGAGCAGAGACAAGAAAACTCCAAAACATAAAGCTGAAAAGGAGCAGACTGTGTACGGTCAGTTAGGGCTGAGAGGCACTCAGAGATTAATAGGGAGTCCGTGTATAGCACTAGCATTCAGGCAATAGTGGAGTATCTCAGGCTGTACTGACTTTGGCCGTGTATTGTGTCTAAATCTGTTTGTGTTTTATTCTGATGAGTCCACAAACTGGCAAAATGACTAATTAACAATATTTTCGAACACTGGCTCTGCAGACCAAACAAGGACAGCCTGTGACTATAGAACTGACTGGCTCAGAAAAAATGGGAAAATCTAAAAAGGAATGGGAGAAGCACAGAGAATGACCAAAAAAAACAAAGAGCAGTATCAGAGACTTTCTGCACAGAAGCAAGAACCAAATAGTGAGACTATTTTAGATGCAGAAGTCATTTTATTGATGTATACTGATCACAATTCACTGCCTTATCAACCACGTGTCTATGTATATCCATGTGCTACCATCCCTCCGACAGGGAACACATTCCATTATTATAGAATAGAATTCAGCTGTAGGTATTAATTATTGTTTAATTAGTTAGTAACTTTCATTCATCAACATAGTCACTTTTAATAAAAATGAACTTTCCTGACATATTTTCAGATTAAATCTGTTATTTGAAATATGTCAAATTTCTACTATTTCAGTGATAATATTGTGTTAATATTCTTGCTGTACCATACATCATATATATGTTCAATGAAAATAGATGCCATGCGATCTCCCTGTTCAAAATCAACAATAACACAAGTGATACTTATTTCTGTTAGTGAAATCGCAACAACTGAGCATTGATGTTATATGTTGTGCTATTTTATTCCAGTTTCTACTACAGGTGATGCATCTGGTGTGGAGGGCAGGAAGTTTCAATCCATGGAACTCATCAATATACTCTCTCAATCCAACTTCTGAATGATACCCCAAGGGACACACTTGCCTGAACTCTGAGATGGCTATCCATTGCTATCCAATAACGATGCGTCCAGACAATCCATGATCACCTCTAAAGGAACAGCCCTGATTATCCTTATTAGGCCAAATCTTCAAAGGATAACGATGTTTGGAAGAGAGTTCTGAAAAGGGCATCGGGGATGATTCCGCGGAGTTCAAAGAGAGGTAACATTTAACAACTTTGTGTGGACTCTTCGGGCCAGTCGGTTCCTCTCACCATGTTTCTGCTGTCGGGCCCTGCATTGGCATTAAAATTACGTTGTGGCACTGATGACATCATCCGAGGATAAAATAGAGGCCAAGCAATTCAAAATGGAAAAAGGGACACAAAAGATAAACAAAGAAAGGAATGGAAAGACATATAAATAGAAATCAAGAGGTGCGTGATCAATACATTTTGAGAATAAAATGAAAGAGTAAAAGGAAATTGAAGCAAGAAAAGATTTTAAAAAAAGAAGAAAACCAAAATGCAAAAAAGGAAAATGAATATAAAGAAGGGGCTATAGCCCTCCCTTGTTGTACTGCCAGGTATGTTTTGGTGACATACTGAGCATAGTAGTATAATGCTGTGCTCAAATGTCAATTTTGCTGAATTGTTATGTACATTTTCCAATGCTGTACAGTGATCTAATCCTAGCCATCAAATAATTTTGAATACAACAAGCTAATGGCCTCTAACACAGCACACATGTGCAATTGTGATGGTGACTTTACAATAAGGAATAAATCAGTGGAACAGTACCCATTTATTCCCACTAATTTGTTGGTGGGTTGTGGATAGTGAGGGTGGTGAAATAATGAGGTGAGTAATTTGAAGAAATCCACTGCAGTGATATGTGTGGCTGTCAGCAAGAGTGGCACAATAATAACAATGAGAGGAAATGAATATGTAAGTAGAGAAAGGGTAAAAGAGAGTGAAGAGAGCGAGAAAAGGCAAATGAAGAGGGGAACACAAAAAAGAAAAGAAATGAATAGAAGAAGCAAAAGAAAGATGTACATTAAAGAAAGACATCTCCCCCCTGCCCCCCCCCCCCCCCCCCACAGGCACATCCCCCTCAGTATAGACTGCACCAGCCCAGATTTTAATTAGGTCATTGTTAGCCATTAATTTTTCACTTGGGATTTATGCTACTTAGCTTTTATAGATTGAATGGTCACTAACACTTGCGAGGGTATTTTGAAATAATCTTTGTTTCTCATTTATTTAATTGTAATCAGGGTTAGACTAGACACGCTTGAGAAGGCTATTCTTCTAGATTAAGGTCGCTGTATACTTAGATTTACAATTTCACTGTATTCCAGTTTTTCCCCTGTGCAGAATATTGTTCTAAAAAATAATTTAGCACAGGATTCAAATATTGTCTTTTAAACTTTCAGCCAAAAAAAAGTCCTGCAAAACCCATACCAGTAATATTGCTTAAAGGCCTAGTACATGCAGACCTGGGTTTATAGCACTGTGTCAGAATCATCATGTTCGTAGAATTAACAGGCAAAGTCATCTTATTACTGATTCTACCCTGAGCAATGACCTACAGGGAGCTGTAAATGTCAGGGTAACTGTACAGAAAATTTGCAATATGCTTTGTGATGCTGATCGTCATTCAAGATGACCTCTACTAAGTACATCCCTGTGAATCACTGACAGCAGAATGCTGGACTTCGCTTAGCAGAAACAGCATGTCATTGTGAGGCTTTTGCTGCTCTGCAGACCAAGTTAGTGTAACGGTTACTGTCATTTGTCGAGCTACAGCAGTAGTACTATCACTTCAATGTTTCTTTCACATTTCAGACATTGGACATAAAGGGCTGGATTTGCACCCAGAGACACATGTAATCAGAGCGTGAAGTAACTACCCAGCGTAAAAGATTGAGGAAACTTGGGTGTAAGTGAGTTACACTATGCCCAACTTTCCTCGATCTTTCACGCCCGTCTATTGATCACTGTGCTCAACAGCATCTCAGCTCATTATAATGTCTCCGCCCACAGGCTAAATAGATGTACACAAATTTCCTGCAATTATATTGGTCAGAACAAGTTTAAAATTACACCTAGTATTTTAGGTCCTGCAGGAAACAGTCATATTTTCGGTGTTTTATGGTGATCTTTCAAGTGATTTTTTTAATTTATCCTCACTGACACCTGCACTGTATCCTCTGTTTCTTTGAATGCATTTTTATGGTATCAGTATGCGTGACATTAAAAACTCGAAAGCTTCCATGATTGCATTTGCTTAAAAATGCTGTGCTTAATGCACAGGAATGATAGTGAGATGCCTTCAAAGTTTAATTTTCATATTTAAAGGAAGAATATACGGCGTGTGTTCTGCGCTTTCCTCGGGCCCCAATTGTTTACACTGATTACTACTTGTTTATGACGATCTTTACATTTTGACATATACTAATGAGATTGGCAAGAAATTTTGGCATAAATTGACATCAGTAAGGTGGGCACACGAATGGGTATCATTCCCGATTACGCCACCACAGGAAATTCCACCCCAAGACATAACTTCACCGAAAAAAGAGAATCACTTGAATTTTCTTCCTTCATGTGTTAAAATTAACGGCTCTGCTGTTTAACAAAATGATATTATCACCAACAAAATATTCTGCACCTAGAGGCTATTTATCACATTTAGCTTTACAAATAAATAAATTTCAAATATATTCAAGACGAGCCGTTCTGTCAAATGGATCTTGCCAGTAAAGGTGTTTATTCCCTTGACAGGAATAATAATATTTTTCTGTCGAATGTTATTACTTGGAATTGTTCATTCCCACCACAGAAACACTTGAGGCCTGGCTTTTATTGATGGTGTGTCTATGAAATGGCGCGGTGAGCAACATCACCTGCAACATGACCTCAGAGAGGTGGCAATGAAAGTTAATGGAGTGGTAGGCAAGTACTTTGTGCTTGGAATCAATCCAGAGGTTTATTTTCCCTACAGTGATTTACAGTGCTCCTTTCTCTCCAAGGAATTGCTGCAGACCAGATCCACTACCCAAAAGTGGGTAAGTGGCAATTAGGGCTGGTTGATGCAACCCTTTCATGAATAAGGGGACATGCCAACTTATACACTGAGGAGGAGACTTAAGCGTTTTAACCTTCTATTCTCAGAGAAAGGACGGTTCTATTCAAATACTGTTCTTTCTCTTTCTCAAAGCACTGCTCCTCTTCTGACAGTGCTGATTGATTCTAGGGTACAGTTGCACAGGCACCATACCCAAGTAGCCTTCTTTATATAGGAACCTAGACAGTGAGTGTTTTCTGGCTGTTTCTCCGTGGTAGCACCAAAGCTAGCCCATTCCTATCATCGGCCGATATCCACACAAATGCATTTTCCAGCAGGAGTCATTGGATAGCCATCAGCATTCGGACGCTGGATCATTTTTATCCCCTCCCCAGTCCAGGGTGCTGAGGCTAATTGCAGCATCCCCACCAGTGCGCAGTCTGGAGATGGAACCTGGGATTTTCTTGGTTGGTATAGCTTAGGTCCACACTTACCAAGTGAGCCACTTGACGTGCTCAATGACAATTATTTCAATCGAGCCAAAAATGTAATTGTTTTGTTTTCCTGCATTACAGTCAATATGCACTCCCACACTCCCAGGGGAAACTGCACTCAAAGTGAACACAAGTGTGAGATAGAGCAACTATATTGTAATGCTGATTCTCCAAACAGAAGTGCAGCTCCCTGCTGGGAACACAGGAGTACTGAATTGACCCCTGTATATAAATTAACACTTGCAGAAAATCTTTAGTTGATGCAGTTTTTTCCCTTCCCAAATCGATATCTCACTTTTAGTAGGCAACAGAAATTCACAACTCCGCAGACTGGGACTTAATAAGAGATGCTGTTAAAAGAAACACTCAGCACATGTTCAACCTAAATAACTTAGCAGAACAAATTCTGTTACTCATGTTGAAAAGCAATCACCAGTCCCAACAAGCTAAGCAATAGTGACATGTGCCATCACTAGTATCAGTGTAGTGTGGCTGAAAGTTTGTCAGGTCACGCCTACATGTGCACACTGACCTATGTGCAACCTAAACTCTCATTGTGCCAAGCTAACAGCTGCAAGACAAGGCTGAATTGAGGCATGGCTCTCTGTGTCTAGACAAGTGACATTCAAGCCAACACAACATATGAAATTCTCATACTTCAAGTGTATGTCTTCTAACACTCCATATATTCTAGCTGCACTAGACACGCAAATTATTCAATCAATATTTGTTCCTTTTGCACAGCAAATACTTTTTGCATACTGTCGTACTATTAAATTAGTCCTGTATAGTGTTTAATAATAGAAGCTGCCTACCTTCACTCAGCACTCACTGGTTGATTCAATTTGAATGTATGCGATCAGTCCATGGATAAGTATGTTAATTGGAAGAGGTGTAGTTCTTACAAGTAAGGGTCATTTCCTGTTTGTTATGGTGCTTAACGGTGTTAACAATGGTTTTGGCTGGATTATTTTAATTTCACCAACAGTGGGTATCACAGAGCTGTTGTGAACATATTGCAGTGCTCCCACATGTTCATTGATTGTTTGCATTGCATAACCAATTTTTCTGGAAATTCTCAAGGAAATTTGAAACTCCATCTGTGAAGAAAGCTAAACAAAGATAATGTACACCACAAACAATGCTGCAGTTTCTGCTCACATGGAGCAACGTTAGATCTGGTACATAAATGATAATTTAGTGACAGCAGTAAAGTTTACATTTTTATTTTTGTGCTTCATGAATAATTGTCAGTTTCCAACAATTCCGTTATTACATGAGTTTATCTGTGCCGGTGAAACCTAGAATACAATCCCAACAGATTCCCACAAAGAGTTTCATTGCTCTTACTTAATCTCACAGGATTACTGCACAAAGCACACTGGAAATGGTAGAAAATATAAATTTGATTTCGCTATTTTTATTTCTAAACGTTAGACTGCTGAAGATTCAGAGAAACTCTTGTCACCTCGGACTTACCTTGTTCTGTTTGATCATGTACCGTGATAGTGAAATAAACTATTACAATAAAAAAGCCCTTCAAGTATCAGGAACAATTTTACTATTGTAATTTTAACCCTAACATACTAAGTCAAATACCTAAGTAAAATTATGTAGACCTAAAGTAAGCAAACACTAACGGATAGAATGTCTCCCGATCATCTGCCATAAATTCACCTGAAGATAGGCAGAAACCATAGGGCCATTTTCGCCATTTCCCTATTTCTCATCAACATGCTACCCCTTGGCGACATCATCTGAAAACAGTCAGTTTCCACATGTACGCTGACGACACCCAGCTCTACCTCACCACCACTTCTCTCGACCCCTCCACGGTCTCTAAATTGCCAGACTGCTTGTCCGACATCCAGTACTGGATGAGCGGAAATTTTCTGCAATTAAATATTGGGAAGACCGAAGCCATTGTTTTCAGTCCCCGCCACAAACTCCGTTCCCTAGCCACTGACTCCATCCCTCTCCCTAGCATCTGTCTGAGGCTGAACCAGACTGTTTGTAACCTTGGTGTCATATTTGATCCTGAAATGAGCTTCGGACCACATTTCCACAGCATAACTAAGACAGCCTATTTCCACCTCTGTAACATCGCCTGTGTCCGTCTTTGCCTCAGCTCATCCGCTGCTGAAACCCTCATCTATGCCTTTGTTACCTCTAGACTTGACTATTCCAATGCACTCCTGGCTGACCTCCCACATTCTACCCTACGTAAACTTGAGGTCATCCAAAACTCAGCTGCCCGTGTCCTAACTCGCACCAAGTCCCGTTCAGCCATCACCCCTGTGTTCGTTGACCTACATTGGCGCCCGGTTAAGCAATGCCTCGATTTCAAAATTCTCATCCTTGTTTTCAAATCCCTCCATGGCCTCGCCCCTCCCTATCTCTGTAATATTCTCCAGCCCCACAACCCCACGCCCCCCCCGAGATATCTGCACTCATCTAATTCTGCCCTCTTGAGCATCCCTGATTATAATCACTCAACCATTGGTGGCCGTGCCTTCTGTTGCCTAGGCCCTAAGCTCTGGAATTCCGTGCCTAAACCTCTCCTGCCTCTCTACCTCTCTTTTATCCTTTAAGATGCTCCTTAAAACCTACCTCTTTGACCAAGCTTTTGGTCATCTGCCCTAATTTCTCCTTATGTGGCTTGGTGTCAAATTTTTGTCTTATAACACTACTTTGAAGCGTCTTGGGCCATTTTACTACATTAAAGGCACTATATAAATACAAGTTGTTGTTTTGTTGTTTCCTAGGGTTTCCACCAATCTTCCACTGAAGTTATGGCAGACGATCGGGAGAACCAGCTGTACCTTTTGTCTAATTTGTTCTCAGGTTGTGGGCGCTACAGGCAAGGCAATATTTTTTACCCATCTCTAGCATCCCGAGATGGTGGTGGTAGGCCTTCTCCTTTAAACCACTGCAGTTCTTCTGGTCATGGTGCTCCCACAGTGGTGTTGGGTAGGAAATACCAGGATATCAACCCAGCGATGATGAAGGGACAGTGAGATATTGTCCAAGTCAGAATGGTGTGCGATTTGGAGGGGAACTTGGAAGTGATTGTGTCCCTACGACATTGCTACTCTTGTCCTTCTTGGTGGCACAGGTTGCAGGGGAGGGAGGTGCTGTCGAAGTAACCTTGGTGAGTTATTGTGATGCATCCTGTACATTGTACACTGATGATGGAGGGAGTGGTAACGGGGGTACCAATCAAGAGAATTGTTCTCTCTTAGATGGCGTTGTCTTGTTACCGCTGTGCCCATCCAAGTAAGTGGTGAGTATTTCATCACATTCCTGACTTGATCTGTGCCCTGGTCTTGTAGCCACAATGTTGATATGCCTGGTTCAGTTCTGTTTCTGGCCAGTGGTGACCCCAAGATGTTGATAGAGGGAGACCTGGCATTGGCGCTGCTGTTGAAGGTCAAAAAAGAAAGAAATACTTGCATTTATTGAGCTCCTTTCACACCTCAGAACATCCCAAAGCGCTTTACAGCCAATTAAGTATTCTTGAAGTGTAGTCACGGTTGTAAGGTAGGAAATGTGGCAGCCAATTTGTGCACAAACAGCAATGAGATAATGACTAGATAATCTGTTTTTAGTGATGTTGGTTGAGCGATATTGACCAGGACATTGGGAGAACTCCCCTGCTCTTCTTTGAATACTGCTGTGGAATCTGTTTATGTCCACTTGAGAGGGCAGACAGGGTCTTGGTTTGAAGTCTCATCTGAAACACAGCACCTCCAACAGTGCAGCACTCCCTCAGTACTGCACTGGAGTGTCAGCCTAGATTATATGCTCAAGCCTCTGGACTCACAGCCTACTGATTCAGAGGCAAGTGTGCTACCACTGAGCCACGGCTGACATCTAAGGGAGATGGTTGGGCTTTCTCTTGTTTAATAAGGTCATTATCTGACACTTATGTGCACGAACGTTACCTGCTACTTCTCAGCACAAGCCTAGATATTATCCAGGTCCTTTTGTAGGCTGGCATGGGTGAATTCATTAACAGAAGGGTTGTGAACAGAGACAAACACTGTGGAATCATCAGTGAACAGCCCTACTTCTGACCTTATGATGGAAGGAAGGTCATTGATAAAGTAGCTGAAGATGATTGGGCCCAAGATGCTGCAATGACTGGCCTCCGGCAACCATAGCCATCTTCCTTTGTTTCAAGGATGGCTCCAGCCACTGAAGTTTCCCTTTGACCCCAATTGACCTCAACGCTGCCTTGATGTTCAGGGCAACAACTTTCACCTCTCCTCTGTCATTCAACTCTTGTGCCCATGTCTGGATCAGGGCTGTGATGAGATCTGGAGCTGAGTGGTTCTGGTAAAACCCAAACTGGGCACCAGTGAGCAGGTTTTTGGGGAGTAGGTATTGCCTGATGGCCAATTGATAACTCATTCCATTGTTTTACTGATGACTGGAAGGAGATTGATAGAGCAGTGATTTGCCAGGTTAGATTTATCTGTTTTTTGCAGAATCTACATACCTGGACAATCTTCCACATTGTCGGGTAGATGGCAATTTCATTGCGGTACTGGAATAACTTGGCTAGGAGCCCAGCTAATTTTGGTGCACAAGTCTACTGCACTATAGCGCGGATGTTTTCAGGGCCCATAGACTCTATGGTGTTCAGTACACTCAGCTGCTTCTTAATGTCATGTTGAGTGAACGGAATTGGCTGGACACTGGCAGCTGTGATGGTGGGGACCTCGGGAAGAGGCTGAGTGGGTCATCAGCTCAGCATTTTTTGGCTAAAGATACTTACAAACTCTTCAGCCATGTCTCTTGCCTATGCTTACCCTATCCTCCCTATTCTTTTCTACTCTCCCATCTTTCCTTTAGTTTTGTTCTTTTCTGCCTTTTCTTGCCACTATTTAATTTTTAAATCTTTTCCTTGCCTTTATTCTTATGTCCAATGCTTTCACCCTGCATTTTAGAGATAGAAGCAACATTTATTGTAAAAAATATTTTTCTTGGTTGAAAACCAGCATAAATGGATGGAAATCCAGCCAATGAAAAGTCTAGTTTGTGAAGTGTGACATGGTTACATACAGTTATCACCTTTTACCCTTAATAACTTCACTACTAGTCCTTCTTCATCTGCAACATTCTTGACCTCACTGTCTTCATAGCTTCAAACAGAATTCTCACATCTGATTGCTAAGGCTTCCTCCAGGAAGCTCAGTTTCCTTTTCCAAGCCAAACACTTTTTTTCCCCTTTTCAGTAGCACTTAATGTTCTCCCATGCCCCAGCTCAAAACTTGAGTTCTGCTCCCTCATCTGGGGAGGCTCTTCTAACACTTCTCTCACACTGCAGGAGATGATTCAAGAAATCCCTCTCTCACCTCTAGCAATTGCAATCTCTCTTCATTGTAACTTTTCTTGATCTCTATTTTATCAATACTACTATGATAAGTGCTCCATTGAACTTTCCTCGTTTTTTTCCCCTTCAAAGCTTTAAGTACACTCCAAGTGGTTAACTAAAAATAAAACTAACAAGAATTAAATGAAATAATCAAAGAAACTTTGAGCCAGTGTCATAAACATTTTGACAAGTTGATGATTAGGTCCGTGTATATGGATTTTCAGAGGGCGTTCAATAAAGTATCTCACAAGAGGCTTGCTACAAAATTTTGGGTGTATGGTAAAGGAAGAAATGTTGAAGCATGGATAGAAAATTGGTTAACAGACATGAAATAAAGAGTTAGGATCGATGGGTGTTGCTGGGATTGGGGAAAGAATAGAAGTGGTGTTCCCCAGGAGTCAGTGCTGTCAGTCACTTATGTTCTCAGTATATATAGATGATTTGGACTTGGGTATAGGAAACACAATCTCAAAATTTGTTGATAAAACATAAATGGGAGATTTGGCAAACTGTGAGGACGACTGTAAAAGATTTCAGGTTAGCACAATGGGCATAGAATCTTATATGGATAAATGTGAGGTAATGCAGTTTTAGAGGAAAAAGCAACGAACGGGTATATACATGTAATAGAAAGATACTGAAGGATGTGGTTGAACAGAGAACCTCGGGGTTCAAATACAAAATTTCCTGAAAGTACAAGTACAGCCAATAAAGCCATAAAGAGGCAAGTGGAATTTTGGGTTTTATAAATAGGGGAATAGAGTAAAGAGTTTTTACTAGTAATGATGAACTTATACAAAACATTAGTTCACCACAATTGCAGAACTATGTGCAGTTTCGGGTGCCCATTATAAATATGATATTAAAGCCAGAAAAAGAAAAAGAAAGACTTGCATTTATATAGCGTCTTTCACGACCACCGGATGTCCCAAAGCGCTTTACAGCCAATGAAGTACTTTTGTAGTGTTGTCACTGTTGTAATATAGGAATGTTCTTCAGGATGATGCCAGAAGTGGGAAACTATAGTCATGAGGACAGACATGAAATATTGGAACTATTTCGATTGGAGCAGGGAAGGCTAAGAGGATATTTAATGTAGGTTTTTAAAATTATGAAGAGTTTTGATAGAGTGAATAGGGAAAGACTGTTTCCTTTGGTTGGGAGTCGTTGATGAAGGGTCATCATAGAAACATAGAAACATAGAAGATAGGAGCAGCAGCAGGCCATTCGGCCCCTCGAGCCTGTTCCCCCATTTAATGAGATCATGGTTGATCATCTAAATTCAGTACCCTGTCCCTGCTTTCTCCCCATATCCCTTGATCCCTTTAGCCTTAAGAAATATATCTAACTCCTTCTTGAATATATTTAATGAATTGGCCTCAATTGCCTTCTGTGGTAGAGAATTCCACAGGTTCACCACTCTCTGGGTGAAGAAATTCCTCCTCATCTCAGTCCTAAATGGCTTAACCCTTATCCTTAGACTGTGACCCCTGGTTCTGGACTCCCCTGCCATCGGGAACATCCTTCCTGCATCTAGTCTGTCTAGTCCTGTTCGAATTTTATAAGTTTCAATGAGGTCCCCTCTCATTCTTCTAAACTCTACCGAATATAAGCCTAATCGACCCAATCTCTCCTCATACGTCATTCCTGCCATCCCAGGTATCAGTCTGGTGAATCTTCGCTGCACTCTCTCCATGGCAAGAACATCCTTCCTCAGATAAGGTGACCAAAACTGCACACAATACTCAAGGTGTGGTCTCACCAAGGCCCTGTACAACTGCAGCAAGACATCCTTGCTCCTGTACTTGAATCCTCTCGCTATGAAGGCCAACATACCATTTGCCTTCTTAACCGCCTGCTGCACCTGCATGCTTACCTTCAGCGACTGGTGCACAAGGACACCCAGGCCTCGTTGCACTCCCCCTTTTCCCGATCTATTGCCGTTCAGATAATAATCTGTCTTCCTGTTTTTGCCACCGAAGTGGATAACCTCGCATTTATCCACATTATACTGCATTTGCCATGCATCTGCCCAATCACCCAACCTGTCCAAATCATACTGGAGTTTCTCTGCATCCTCCTCACAGCACACACGCCCACCCAGCTTTGTGTCGTCTGCAAACTTGGAGATATTGCATCTAGTTCCCTCGTCTAGACCATCAATTTAAAATTATCACTAAGAAACTGAGGAAAGAGATTAGGACCAATTTCTATATGTAGAGCATTAATGAAGCATGGAATAATTAGCCACAGGGACTGATTGAGGCAAAGACCATTGGTTATTTTAATGGAAACTGGATAACATAAGAACATAAGAACATAAGAAATAGGAGCAGGAGTAGGCCAATCGGCCCCTCGAGCCTGCTCCGCCATTCAATAAGATCATGGCTGATCTGATCCTAACCGCCAATCTACTATCTATCACAGAACCATCTCCTGCATCTAACAGAATTGCACACACGAAATAGGAGCAGAATCAGGCTACACAGTCCCTGGGCCCGCTCCACTACCCACAGGGCCATGACCGATCCGAACCTAGACTCATGTCCAAATTCCTGCCCGCTCCCCGTAACCCTTAATGCCCTTTACTTCTAGGAAACTGTCTATTTCTGTTTTAAATTTAATTAATGTTGTAGCTTCTACAGCTTTTTGTGGCAGCATATTCCATGGACCTACCACCCTCTGAGTGAAGTAGTTCCTCCTCATCTCAGTTTTGAAAGAGCAGCCCCTTATTCTAAGACTATGTCCCCTAGTTCTCGTCTCACCCGTCATCGGGAACATCCTCCCCGCATCCACCCGATCCAACCCCTTCACAATCTTATATGTTTCAATAAGATCGCCTCTCATTCTTCTGAACTCCAATGAGTAGAGTCCCAATCTACCCAACCTCTCCTCATATGACCACCCCCTCATCCCCGGGATTAACCGAGTGAACCTTTTTTGCACTGCCTCGAGAGCAAGGATGTCTTTCCTTAAGTAAGGACACCAAAACTGTATGCAGTATTCCAGGTGCGGTCTCACCAATACCTTGTACAACTGAAGCAATACCTCCCTATTTTTATATTCTATCCCCCTAGCAATGAAAGCCAACATTCCATTTGCCTTCTTAATCACTTGCTGCACCTGCATACTAACCTTTTGAGTTTCGTGCACCAGGACCCCCAGATCCCTTTGCACTTCAGTACTCTCCAGTTTCTTGCCATTAAGATAATAAATTGCTCTAGGATTTTTCCTGCCAAAGTGCATCACCTCACACTTTCCAGTGTTGTATTCCATCTGCCAAATCTCTGCCCACTTACTTAGCCTGTCTATGTCCCCTTGCAGGTTTTTTATGTCCTCCTCACTCACTACTTTCCCTCCCATCTTTGTATCATCTGCAAATTTTGATATGTTACACTTGGTCCCTTCCTCCAAATCGTTAATATAGATTGTGAAGAGTTGGGGACCCAGCACTGACCCCTGTGGAACACCACTAGTTACTGATTGCCAGTCTGAGAATGAACCATTTATCCCAACTCTTTGCTTTCTGTTAGATAGCCAATCCTCTATCCATGCCAGAATATTACCCCCAATCCCGTGATTTTTTACCTTAAGCAATAATCTTTTGTGTGGCACCTTGTCAAATGCCTTTTGGAAGTCTAAATACACTACGTCCACTGGTATTTGAAGCAGAGAAAGAGACAAAGCTATGGGGAGAAAGTGGGCAGTGGAATTAGTTTTGGGTTGCTGCAACAAAGAGCTGGGTCAGACACAATGAGCTGAATGATCTCCTTTGCTGTAAATCTTTATGATACTCAATAGCTTTTCTTCAAATCATTTTGGAAAAAAGAGAGCAGATTTTAAATGCATCATTGAGGTAAAATTTATATTGAATGCTTTAAAAAAAAAAGAGGCTGTGTGTGTGTGTGTAAAACAGTGACAGTGTTCTGATTACACCCCTGTTGTAACTTTTGTTATGTGTTCTATGAACTTCAGAAAATGCAGTAAGCTGAGATGGACAGAGAGAGAGAGATAGAGACTGACTGAGGTTTGAGAGAAGGGGAGTGAGAGGGAAAGAGAGGGGAGCAGAGAGAAAAATAATCACTTTACGATAGTGGTAGTTCGATACTCAGAAAATAATATGAGTTGAATTTTGAAGCCAATTAATTATCCACCTATGTTTTGCTGAGAGTCAGAAAAGGTAATTGCTAATTCCTTACACCTGTGAGACAAAGATTCAAATTTCTAACTCCTATGAAACACAGACAGAGAGAAAAGCAGACAATGTCTTTTCAGTCTAAATTTGACTTTAATAAAAAAATAAGTTGAATTGTGAAAGCAAACAAAACCTTTTTGAGGGAACAGATAGGAAGGGAGGGGATAAGGAAAACAGGCTGAGGCTGAGAGTGAGGGGTCCTCTGGTCTCTTGACACCTGCCCTTGGGGGGACTGAGTGCTGAGTGTGGGGGAGTGTGGATGGAGGGTTTAAGGTGAGCTGGGTAACAAAGAAGCAAGGGGATGTGGGAATACAAGGGTTGAAGGGGTATATCCAAGTGGAAGAGGTGGGGTAGTGAGGGAATGGTAGGAAGGGTAGGAGATAGTGGGATATTGAAGGGGTGAGAGGCAGGTTAAGAACAAGGGATGGCGTTGGGGTGGGGGGTGGGAGTACAAGTCATGGGGGGCGGGGGTAATGGGAAGGGAGCTGCTGAAGGCTACATTTTCCCTGCAACCCTACCCTAAATGTAGCCTGCAGCCATTAGTGGCTCCTTTCCCCACCACACCACCCAAAAGAGAAAAAGGGAAAGGCTGAGAGAGAAGCAGAAGAGAAGAGACTGAGATAAAAGCAACACAAAGACATCAGAGACAGGCAAGAGAGTAACAACCATATTCTCAGACTAACCATGTGCAACAACTCGTTTCCTTAAAATAGCCACAAGAATGTTAAGATAGTATCACTTTGTGGGAGTACATCAGACAATAGTGTGCCAGCCTTAAAGCAGATATGATCATCTGAAAATGGGTTGTTAATCAACCCCACCCACCCAAACGTTCCCCCTAATGTGGCTGTATTTGCCTCTCCGATAATGCATATTATGTATTGTTATAGGTGAAGAAAACCCTTTAAATAAAATCTTTGTTCTGTGTCCTTTCACTGTTCTAAAAATAAAACAAGATTCCCAGATGAGTAACTGAATGCTGCATTGCAGTTTTATGGGCAAGATATTTTTTGGCTGTTCATTTGAAAATGTCTTTTTGTGTTGCTGAATGCTGCATGTACAAAAATCCCTAATGATATATATTGAACATTTTCATTGATTTCATGACACTTTACTACTGACAGCAATTTATTAATTACACTCGTGGTCCTAGAAAAATATTGCCTATTGTGAATTAATTGACTCATTACAGCGTGTGGGTTAGTGGGTGATGAATATATCACAAGAAGTCTGATGAGTGATTAATGATGTTTGATTCGGAGTGCTCAGATCCCTATTAATTAGTAAAGTTTGGCGTGGGTTGGGGTGTAATCGAGGTCAGCACTCAAGAAGCATGCATTTGCTTCTTTAGATGAGAGGCATTTTCTCCAACAAAGAACGATTGTATTTCACCTGTGAAAATGTGGCCACAGAAAAATTAGTGAGAGAGCTACAAATCAGAAAATGACCTTAGCTGTTCACATCAAACCTGCCATGCTTGCAGACATACCTTTGTGACTAAAATCACTGCAATACACAACAGGCCCTGTTTATCATTTCTTATACTGCTTGAAGATATAATTAAATATGGACAAATGTGTATTTTCAACCTATTATTCTCTGCATACAGAAAATACCACCCTGTCATACTCGTTAATGATTTTGATAACTATTGATCCTACAAAATATAAAGCTTTACAGTTGCCTTTGTGAGGTTGATGTAATTCACGATACATGATGTTTATTTAGCTAACATTTTAGACCAAGTTACGATCGAATTTCCAATCCAGTCTAATATTACGGCAAATGGCTAGAGATTGCAAAGTAATAATAGTGATTTCTCTGTAGAATTGCTATTCTGAATATTACAGGAAGGGATGCTGTGTCACCCAGCAAAACCTATGTTTACAGAATTGTTTTTTCTCCTTTTGACAGTTTTCTTCTTTCCCTTCTTCTTCCAACATGCACACTTCCAACCAAAGTTGCTGGATGGAGATTGGGAGCAGAAATCTGCCCAATCTTTCCTTTGGTAACCCAGGGTGCTGATGCCAAATGTGGTGGTGTTACTACCATCCCAGCTGAGACCAGCTAACTCATGGCAGACTGGGGATTGAACATGGGAGTTTCCTGGTCTCTGGCTCAGCTGCTCAGTGCCTTAACTTGCTATTTCAAATCCCTCCATGGCCTCGTCCCATCCTATCTCTGTAACCTCCTCCAGCCCTACAACCTTCCGAGACCTCTGCGCTCCTCCAATTCTGGCCTCTTGCGCATCCCCGATTTTAATCGCTCCACTATTGGCTTCAAATGCCTAGGCCCTAAGCTCTGGAATTCCCTCTTAAACCTCTCTGCTGCTCTACTTTGCCTTTTTTAGATGCTCCTTAAAACCTACCTCTTTGACCAACCTTTTAGTTATCTGTCCTAATATCTCCTTATGTGGCTCGGTGTCAAATTTTGTTCGATAACGCTCCTATGAAGCGCCTTGTGATGTTTTACAATGTTAAAGGCACTATATAAATATATCAATGATTTGGATGAGGGAACCAAATGTAATATTTCCATGTTTGCTGACAACACAAAACTAGGTGGGATTGTGAGTTGTGAGGAGGATGCAAAGAGGCTTCAAGATGATTTAGACAAGTTGAGTGAGTGGGCAAATACATGGCAGATGCAGTGGATTTAACGTGGATAAATGTGAAGTTATCCACTTCGGTAGGAAAAACAGAAAGGCAGAGTATTATTTAAATGGTGATAGATTGGGAAATGTTGATGTACAAAGGGACCTGGGTGTCCTTGCACACCAGTCACTGAAAGCAAACATGCAGGTGCAGCAAACAGTTAGGAAGGCAAATGGTATGTTGGCCTTCATTTCAAGAGGATTTGAGTACAGGAGCAAGGATGTCTTACTACAGTTATACAGGGCCTTGGTGAGACCACACCTGGAGTACTGTGTGCAGTTTTGGTCTCATAAGAACATAAAAAATAGGAGCAGGAGTAGGCCGTTCGACCCTTCGAGCCTGCTCCGCCATTCAATGAGATCATGGCTGATCTTCTGCCTCAACTCCATTCACCGGCCCTATCGCCATATCCCTTGATGCCCTTACTAGTCAGAAATCTATTGACTTCTGTTTTGAAAATACCCAATGACTGAGCCTTCACAACTCTCTGGGGTAGAGAATTCCAAAGATTCACCACCCTCTGTGTGAAGAAATTTCTTCTCATCTCAGTCCTGAATGGCCTACCCTTTATCTTGAGGCTGTAGCCCCTGGTCCTAGACTCCCCAGCCAAGGGAAACATTCTCCCAGCATCCACCCTCTCAAGCCCTGTAATAATTTTGTATGCTTCAATGAGATTTTGTATGCTTCAATGAGAAAGGATATACTTGCCATAGAGGGAGTGCAGTGAAGGTTCACCAGACTGATTCCTGGGATGGCAGGACTGTCGTATGAGGAGAGATTGGGTTGACTAGGCCTGTATTCACTAGAGTTTAGAAGAATGAGAGGGGATCTCATTGAAATGTATAAAATTCTGACACGGCTAGACAGACTGGATGCAGGGAGGATGTTTCCCCTGGCTGGGGGGTCTAGAACGAGGGGTCACAATCTCAGTATATGGGGTAGGACATTTAGGACTGAGATGAGGAGAAATTTCTTCACTCAGAGGGTGGTGAACCTGTGGAATTCTCTACCACAGAAGACTGTGGAGGCCAAGTCACTGAATATATTTAAGAAGGAGATAGGTAGATTTTTAGACACAAAAGGCATCAAGGGGTATGGGGAGAGAGCGGGAATATGGTATTGAGATAGAGGATCGGCCATGATCATATTGAATGGTGGAGCAGGCTCGAAGGGCCGAATGGCCTTCTCCTGCTCCTATTTTTCTATGTATATAAATACAATTTGTTGTTGTTGTTGTTGCTATTGGGGAGATGTACAGCCATTTGTAGCTTCACATCATGCTTATTAGTCACTAAAAGATATTAGCTGGTTAGAGGTTTGTCACATGAAGTGACCCAATTTTTTTTTATTCACGGGATGTGGGCGCCGCTGACAAGGGCAATATATATTTATTGCCCATCCCTAATTGCCCTTGAGAAGGCGGTGGTGAGCCACCTTCTTGAACCGCTGCAGTCCGTGTGGTGAAGGTACTCCCACAGTGCCATTAGGTAGGGAGTATAAGATTCCCGAGAGACCCTGGTTCCAAATGATTTGAAGTTGACCCGTATTGGGGGCAGTGATTTAACTTTATTCAGCACAAGCATGAATTAATACATTACAGTATTCGATCAGCAGTTTGTAGAGTATAATTGAGACTTATATTATCACTTATACTCTGGGTAGAAGCCGCAACCGTGAGTAAGCTGCACCCTGTGTCTCTTGCCTCTCGTCCTCCTCATCTCCGTGGTGTCTCTTTGATTCTTCCTGAAATCTTCTACTCCTGAAATCTCCTACAATTTTTCTTATACACTTACTCTCATTCAAAACCTATGGAGTCATCCTGAACCAATCACTGGCTGACACCCAAGCCCAAAATCTAATCATAAAGATGCCCTGTTCATAGCACCCTGGTTTACGCAGGTTTTAGTCTGATGACACTTTTACATCACCTGTGTTTGACGATCAAGACTCATATCTGGGGTAGTTATGACAAGACAAAAGGAATATGTCTCCATAGGTTGAGATACGGCCCCTGCTGGTGGCCTTTGTTTTTATTCACTGTGGATGTTATAACATGCCAACACAATGGAAACTGCACTTAACCTTGGTTCCCAGGTGAGCTGTACACTGCCTCATCCTTACTGTTGGCTAATATCCAACTTTCACCCACAGCATCACTATTCGACTATAGCAATCTTCTTCTCACCCCAGGTTGTCTGGTTACAGCTTCCTCACAGACTTTTAATTATAATATGATAAGGCAGGATCTGGCCAAAGTGGACTGGGATCAGCTACTTGTAGGAAAATCCACATCAGAGCAGTGGGAGTCATTCAGAAAGGAAATAGAGAGAGTACAGCGCCAACATGTTCCCGTAAAGGTCAAGGGTGGGACCAACAAGTCCAGGGAACCCTGGATGTCAAGGGATATACAAGAATGGATTGGGAAAAAAGGGAGGCTTTTGGCAGATACAAAGGACTAAAAACAGTGGAAGCCCTAGAGGAGTATAGAAAGTGCAGGGGGGTACTTAAAAAAGAAATTAGGAGAGCGAAGAGGGGGCATGAAAAAACACTGGCGGGCAAAATAAAGGAAAATCCCAAGGTGTTTTATAAGTATATTAAGAGCAAGAGGATAACCAGGGAAAGAGTAGGGCCCATTAGGGACCAAAGTGGCAATCTGTGTGTAGAGCCGGAAGATGTAGGTGAGGTTTTAACTGAATATTTTGCATCTGTGTTCACTATGGAAAAGGACGATGTAGGCATAGAAATCAGGCAGGGGGATTGTGATATACTTGAATAAATTAGCATTGAGAGGGAGGAGGTACTAGCGGTTTTAGCGGGCTTAAAAGTGGATAAATCCCCAGGCCCAGACGAGATGTATCCCAGGCTGCTGTGTGACGCAAGGGGGGAGATTGCAGGGGCTCTGACACAAATTTTCAGAACCTCTCTGGCCACAGGGGAGGTGCCAGAGGACTGGAGTACAGCTAACGTAGTACCATTATTCAAGAAGGGTAGTAGGGATAAACCAGGGAATTACAGGCCAGTGAGCCTAACATCAGTGGTAGGGAAATTATTGGAAAAATTTCTGAGGGACAGAGTTAGTCTCCACTTGGAGAGGCAAGGATTAATCAAGGATAGTCAGCATGGCTTTGTTAGGGGGAGATCATGTCTAACCAATTTGATTGAATTTTTCGAGGGGGTGACGAGGTGTATGGATGAGGGTAGTGCAGTTGATGTAGTCTACATGGACTTCAGTAAGGCTTTTGACAAGGCCCGCATGGGAGACTGGTCAAGAAGGTAAGAGCCCATGGGATCCAGGGCAATTTGGCACATTGGATCCAAAATTGACTTAGTGGCAGGAGGCAGAGGGTGATGGTCGAAGGTTGTTTTTTGTGACTGGAAGCCTGTGTCCAGTGGTGTACCGCAGGGATCGGTGCTGGGTCCCTTGCTGTTTGTAGTGTAAATTAATGATTTAGATATGAATGTAGGAGTTATGATCAGTAAGTTCGCAGATGACATGAAAATTGGTGGAGTGGTAAATAGCGAGGAGGGAAGACTCAGGCTACAGGACGATATAGACGGGTTGGTCAGATGGGCAGAACAGTGGCAAATGGAATTTAACCCTGAAAAGTGTGAGGTGATGCATTTTGGGAGGACTAACAAGGCAAGGGAATACACAATGAATGGTCGGACCCTAGGAAGGACAGAGGATCAGAGGGAACTTGGTGTGCATGTACATAGATCCCTGAAGGCAGCAGGACAGGTAGATAAGGTGGTTAAGAAGGCATACGGGATACTTGCCTTCATTAGCTGAGGCATAGAATATAAGAGCAGGGAGGTTATGAAGGAGCTGTACAAAGCGCTAGTTAGGCCACAGCTGGAATACCTGTGTGCAGTTCTGGTCGCCACACTACAGGAAGGATGTGATTGCATTGGAGAGGGTGCAGAGGAGATTCACCAGGATGTTACCTGGGCTGGAGCGTTTCAGCTATGAAGAGAGACTGGACAGGCTGAGGTTGTTTTCCTCAGAGCAGAGAAGGCTGAGGGGGGACCTGATTGAGGTGTACAAAATTATGAGGAGCATAGATAGGGTAGATAGAAAGGAACTTTTCCCCTTAGTAGAGTGGTCAATAACAAGGGGGCATAGTTTCAAGGTAAGGGGCAGGAG
The DNA here is from genome assembly GCA_030390025.1 of Squalus acanthias. Classification (NCBI taxonomy): domain Eukaryota; kingdom Metazoa; phylum Chordata; class Chondrichthyes; order Squaliformes; family Squalidae; genus Squalus; species Squalus acanthias. Next base: position 53,527,062 of record CM059426.1, read on the forward strand.
GTTTAGAGGGGATTTGAGGAAAAAAATTTCACCCAGAGGGCAATTCGTGAGCAGCCACTAACTGTCCTTTAAAGAATGCTGGTTAGGCCACTCAATGCCTGAAACAATTGATCAGAGCATGCATGGCTCGTGCTCCACCCATTTGTACTTGAAAATTGCCAATAGTGTCCTACAATTGGACTTCGATTATCATATTTAAACAGCATCCTGCTGGAAACAGGTGGATAGCTGCTCAACCATTAACTGAAAACTTTGAGATGCTCCTTAGTGAGTTTAGAAGCTCACCATCTGGTTGAATGGGGCATATGAATGGAATCTGCTGCATAATCCATTATCAAGATATACTGTGTTTCTGGCTGTGTGATTGACAGAAACCAGGGGATGAAAAGTGAAAGTTAATGGCATACACACAAAAAAACTGTGGTTTGTGACCTCAAACGGAAAACAAACAGATTGAACCATGCGTAAAGTACAATTTTTAACAGGTGAGCTTGCTTTTGGTTTGGACCATTCAATAAAAATCACTTCATTTCATGGCACTACACCTTTTACTTATCCATCATGGAGTGCTGCGCTTTCCTCTGCTAGGGTGTTCAATTGTTTCCAGATGTTTGTGCAATCGGAATTTTGAAAGGTAAATAAGGCATAAACTTTGTAACCCAATGCTTAAAATGGATGAACAGCTTGCTTTTAATTCAAAATAAGATTAATAAAGTTTACTGAGTTCCACCTTTTGGGAGCTTAGCCTAATATTAACATCTGAAGGATATTACACATGAAATGAAAGAATTAACAAAAGTGACTGATTTTAGCAGAGAAAATCTCCATTAAGTAGACTGTTGGTGTAAACAAAGATACATCATTTGTGACAGAGAATTGCAATATTTATTCCATGAGTGCTGTAACCTGGCAAGTCACGGGTGACAAATTTCTGACAGGGTTACAATGCGGCCACGTGTCAGACTAACTCTGCTGTTATATTTCTGCATGAAAATAGAAATGTTGACAGTTTTAGACCATTCTGTGAAGGTTTTAAAGGTGTTATACCATCCCAAACGTTTCACAGAATCAGAATCACAGAATCCCCACGGTGCAGATAGAGGCCATTTCGGCCCAACGAGCCTGCACCGACACATATCCCACCCTATCCCCGTAACCCCACGTATTTAATCCCCCCTAACACTAAGGGTCAATTTATCATAGCCAAATCAACCTAACCCGCACATCTTTGGACTGTGGGAGGAAACCGGAGCAAACCCACGCAGACACGGGGAGAATGTGCAAACTCCACACAGACAGTCACCCAAGGCCAGATTCGAACCCGGGTCCCTGGCGCTGTGAGGCAACAGTGCTAACCACTATGCCACTGTGCTGCCCTCCATTTGTCCATTGCTGCTTCATTAGAAATCTGAAGAACAGTTTTTCACTTGCATTGAAAATATAAATCTTTCCAGACATCTTTGATAGTTGTAGGGTTCATTTCAGAACTCACCTGCCAATACCATATCCTGTTTGGATCAAAGGTAAAAGTCAGCAAACACTATAGAAATATTTAACTTTACATAGCTTGCGTAGAAGGGACTTTAATCATTTGTATTATGAGAAAGATTGTGACTCTAGAAGACAGGCTGTGGAATTGACAAGGTTCTTTGCAGCAGGCCCCTGGTTATGCCATTGCATGGATAGAATACGTATTATTATGATTAGTCTTAGTTATATTTGCATTACTTAAAACAAAAATTTAATTGGGTGTATAAAAGCTTTTTTAAAATATTACTTACCCATTATCCTTTTAATCCATCCCCAGTGCACAATATATACAGTGCCAGGTCTATGCAGAGAGAGAGAGAGAGAGAGACAAGCCTACAGGGACTTAGCCATATTTTTTCTGCAGCACTGCTGCTCCATAAATTGGCCATTAAATACTACACATCTGTGAGGCACTATGGTGAAGGTCAATATTTTTTCCTGTGGTAGGAAGCTTCATCTAGCAGCACAGCTGAGATATATAAAATGCAACAGTCCATATTTTCAGTGTTGATGATATCCTCATCACTTGTTTTTCACATTCCAGTAATTATCTGCTCCTGAGCACACCATTCTGTGCCGAGTACTAATGGCTTATTATTCTTGTGGTCATTTTATGTTCATTGTGGCAGACCAGCACCAGCAGTAATCATCATCAATTCCAGGTGTCTCAATATTGGAACTAGACGAGTGTTAAGGACAGCTTAATGTTGTCACGTGTACTGTGTTTATTTAAAGAAGTTTATTTTTCCCAATTTCCTATTTCGCCTGGTGAAAGAGAATCTATGAATCTTGCTCAACTGTCAGCCACACATACTTTGTTGCAGGGGTCACTCGACAGCAATCAGGAACAAGAAGTCCCATTGACCTTTCCCCACTCTAGCCCACAGGCATTGATGTCAAGTGTAGAACTGCTACTAGTTGCCCAGTTGAAATCAGCTAACTCATCACAGTCTGGGGATTAAACCTAGGATCTTCCTGGTGTGTATGACTCAGTACCATACCAGGGGGTGCATTTGTCTACTAGCCATTAGAGAGTCTCTTTAGAATTTAAAAATATATCTATCTTCCCCTTCTTTTATACACTGTTGGAGTCTTATCCTCAGTGACATAGAATTCAACACAGGCTGATCATGAAAACAGGACATTGTTTTACAAATGACCACTGAGCTATTCTCTTTCTGCCAGTGATAGACGACATTTTGGACATGCAGGGGGTAATTTTAACCTTCACCACCTGGCTGATAATCTGACAGAGTAGATCACCACCACCCCCCCACAACTGCAGAACCTGGCCTATTCTCATCCCATTGATTTCAACGCGATGAAAATCAGATGGATTCTACAAAGGGTAATCCTCTCCTTCAGATTACCATAGAACATAGAACATAGAAAAATAGGAGCAGGAGTAGGCCATTCGGCCCTTCGAGCCTGCTCCGCCATTCAATATGATCATGGCTGATCCTCTATCTCAATACCATATTCCCGCTCTCTCCCCATACCCCTTGATGCCTTTTGTGTCTAGAAATCTATCTATCTCCTTCTTAAATATATTCAGTGACTTGGCCTCCACAGTCTTCTGTGGTAGAAAATTCCACAGGTTCACCATCCTCTGAGTGAAGAAATTTCTCCTCATCTCAGTCCTAAATGTCCTACCCCGTATACTGAGACTGTGACCCCTCGTTCTAGACCCCCCAGCCAGGGAAACATCCTCCCTGCATCCAGTCTGTCTAGCCCTGTCAGAATTTTATATGTTTCAATGAGATCCCCTCTCATTCTTCTAAACTCTAGTGAATACAGGCCTAGTCGACCCAATCTCTCCTCATATGACAGTCCTGCCATCCCAGGAACCAGTCTGGTGAACCTTCGCTGCACTCCCTCTATGGCAAGTATATCCTTTCTTCGGTAAGGAGACCTAAACTGCACACAGTACTCCAGGTGTGGTCTCACCAAGGCCCTGTACAACTGTAGTAAGACATCCTTGCTCCTGTACTCAAATCCTCTTGCAATGAAGGCCACATACCATTTGCCTTCCTAACTGCTTGCTGCACCTGCATGTTTGCTTTCAGTGACTGGTGTACAAGAAGTCCTAGGTCCCTTTGTACATCAGCATTTTCCAATCTATCACCATTTAAATAATACTCTACCTTTCTGTTTTTCCTACCGAAGTGGATAACTTCACACTTATCCATGTTATACTGCATCTGCCATGTATTTGCCCACTCACTCAACTTGTCTAAATCGCCTTGAAGCCTCTTTGCACCCTCCTCACAACTCACAATCCCACCTAGTTTTGTGTCGTCAGCAAACTTGAAAATATTACATTTGGTTCTCTCATCTAAATCATTGATATATATTGTGAATAGCTGGGGCCCAAGCACTGATCCCGACAGTACCCCACTAGTCACCGCCTGCCACCCCGAAAAAGACTCATTTATTCCGACTCTCTGTTTCCTGTCTGTTAACCAATTTTCAATCTATGCCTCCTATTACCTCCAATCCCATGTGCTTTAATTTTGCACACTAACCTCTTATGTGGGACTTTATCAAAGGCCTTCTGAAAATCCAAATAAACCACATCCACTGGTTCTCCCTTATCTATTCTACCAGTTACATCCTCAAAAAACTCCAGTAGGTTTGTCAAACACGATTTCCCTTTCATAAATCCATGTTGACTTTGTCTAATCCCGTTGATATTTTCTAAGTGTTCTGTTATCACATCCTTCATAATAGACGCTAGCATTTTCTCTACTACTGATGTTAGGCTAACTGGTCTGTAGTTCCCGGTTTTCTCTCTCCCTCCTTTTTTAAATAGTGGGGCTACATTTGCTACCCTCCAATCTGCCAGAACTATTCCATAATCTATAGAATTTTGGAAGATGACAACCAATGCAGCCACTATTTCCATGGCTACCTCTTTTAGTACTCTGGGATGCAGATTATCAGGCTCTGGGAATTTATCAGCTTTCAGTCCCATTAATTGCTCCAGCACTATTTTTTTACTAATACTAATTTCCTTTAATTCCTCCTTCTCACTAGACCCTTGGTTCCCTTGCATTTCTGGGAAGTTATTTGTGTCCTCTTCCTTGAAGACAGATCCAAAGTATTTGTTTAATTGCTCTGCCATTTCCTTGTTCCCCATTTTAATTCTCTCAGTTTCTGACTGTAAGGGACCTACATTTGTCTTCACTAATCTTTTTCTTTTTACATACTTGTAGAAGCCTTTAGAGTCCACTTTTATGTTCCTTGCAAGTTTATTCTCATACTCTATTTTTCCCCTATTAATCAATCTCTTGGTCCTTTTTTGCTGAACTCTAAACTGCTCCCAATCCTCAGGCTTGCTACTTTTTCTGGCAACTTTATATGACTCTGCTTTGGATCTAATACTATCCTTAATTTCTTTTGTTAGCCATGCTTGGGCTGCTTTTCCTTTTGTGTTTTTAGGCCAGAAAGGAATATATAACTGTGGCAATTCATGCATTCGCTCCTTAAATGTTAGTCATTGCCTATCCACCGTCATGCCTTTTAATGAAGCTCCCCAATCTATCATAGCCAACTCACTCCTCATACCATCGTAGTTTCCTTTATTTAGATTTAGGACCCTAGTTTTCGGATTGGACTTCTTCACTTTCCATCTTAATGAAGAATTCTATCATGTTATGGTCACTCTTCCCTAAAGGACCCCGCACAACAAGATTATTAATTAACCCCTTCTCATTGCACAATACCCAATCTAGGATAGCCTGTTCCCTAGTTGGCTCCTCAACATACTGGTCTAAAAAAACATCTTGTACACACTCCAGGTATTCATCCTCCACAGTATTATTGCTAATTTGGTTTGGCCAGTCTATATGTAGATTAAAGTCACCCATGATTACTGTAGTACCCTTGTTACATGCATCTCTAATTTCCTGTTTGATGCCATCCCCTACATTACCACTAATGTTTGGAGGCCTATAGACAACTCCCACCAATGTTTTCTGCCCCTTGGTGCTTCTTAGCTCCACTCAGACTGATTCTACATCTTGATTTTCTGGGCCAATATCCTTTCTCACTATTGCTCTGATTTCATCTTTTACTAACAATGCCACCCCCACCTCCTTTTCCTTTTTGCCTGTACCACCCATGCTGTGAAGATGAAAATGTCATCCCCCTCCCACCAATGTCTGAATATCACCAGCAGAAAATGCATATATCTTTATTTGTGCTATGCTGCTCAAGATTGGAAAATAACTGTGACAGCACTATCCACCAGCAATGTGTTCTGCTACCCACTGGCCCACAAATGACTCCCATATTATCTATTGCCCCATGAACACACAAATGAGAAGAAAACATTTGACACAATGGGGCAGATTTTAACTATTGAGTGGTCGACCGGTGAAACTTGCTGGCCGGCCACCCAATAGTGCCGGTGGGAGGCCAACTCCATTTGGAGGACTGGGCCTCGTTGGCATGGTGCCAGCAGGCTGCAGGTGCTAACTGGGTGCCCCACTGCAGCTTACTGACTCCGGGCCAGTGCAATATTGGGTGGCCTGGAGGCAGTGCCAGCCACCAGAAAGGTAGGTCCGAGGAGGAGGGGGGGCAATCACGGTGTGGGGGGACCCCGGGACGGCAATGGCCCACATTATTCTTCTGGAGCCCAGAGGAGTACTCCAGCCAGTTTTCTCCCAAAATGGCAATCGGGTTGCTATGTATGTGACAGGGCCCCAATTTGCATATTAAAAGGGCCAACCAACTGACTTAGGCGGGTACTCTGGACGCCCGGCTTTAGGACCCTTTCACAATGACTTCTGCCAGATTGGGAATTTTGGGGCGCTTCTGCCTCATTTCTGCCAGGTGAAACGAACTGAACATCTCCCCCAATACCTCTCTTAGCCAAGTAATAACAAAGGTTTATCTTCTAAGGTTTGTATTTGGGTTCTTTGGCAGTTACTTTGTGTAAGCAGGCAGCTGATCTTCCTTTAACATATTGTTAAAGTACCTCATACAGTATCTGTACATTTGCCAAAATGACTTTAGTGCTACTGTTACAACTTTGTGACAGTAAAACGTTTCATTTTTAGTGTAATAGCAACTAATTTTCAAATAAGGCACATTTGGGGCTGGATTTTTCCAACCTCGGTGGGTCCGTGGCAGGCGATGTCCATGGCGTGCGGGGACCCCACATCTGTCTCGATCTCAGCCTCCAACATGATTTTCCGTTGATTGGGCTTGTTAAGCCCGCCCTGCGAGGTTCCCGGCCAATTAATAGGAAGCGGGTCTAATAACGTCAATTGATGACGCGTCATCAGCCGGTTTCCTTAAAAGGATCATGGCCACATTCATTTTGACAGTTGTGCTGTCAGTGTTCTACAGCATTGAGGTGCTGCAAACACTGACAAGCACTGCACAGAGGTGCACGGCTGCACCCAGGCTCTCACATTACTTCTCCATATGCTTATGGAGGGAGTCACAGCACGCAGGGAGGTTCTTTTCCCTTCCCATGGGCGGAAGATACCTCCCCAGGACACCAAAGCAGCCTGGTTACACATTGCACAGGAGGGCACAAGCAGGGATGTTGTCAGCATGACCTGGCTGCAGTGCACAAACCTTTCAATGATCACAGTAGATCACAAAATGTTACTGCAAAGCCACACTCAACCTCATCTTCCTGTGCCACTCATCACATCCCCATCACTCTGCCTTCCCTACCCTACTCCTGCACACCCTTACTCACACCAACTTACTTTGCACCTCCACCCATCCCTCTCTATCTACATTATCACTTCCCCATCTCACTAGCCACCCTTCACACTCATCCTTGTCCAATCATTCAAACTAACAACACACAATGGTAGGCATTTGTGTGCTTTTGCCAATGTTCGTGTAAAGTTTCTGTTAATGTGTTGTCAAGCATTGAAATCTTTATTTTGAACACTTTGCCTTCTTGGACAGATCTGTGTGCACCTTTTGAAGTGTCTTAGTGAGTTGCAGTGAATGGTGAGACATAACGTTCCCCCCCACCCCAGTGGTCATGATTGTGAAAGGAATGGCTTGGACATTGTAGTGATGCTTTACGGTGCTGGTGTGTGGTGGTGCCAACCTGGCGCATCATGTGGCAGCCAGGGTATACAGTGTTAAGTAAAGTAAATCTGGCCATGGTGAGGGCAACAATGTGCACGGGTGCTGATGCCCTGTGTCCAGTGCAGCATCAGTTGCTTGCGGAGAAGGTTGGTATTGTTGTTGGTGCTGCTGGTGTGCCCGGTGATGCTGGTGTTGGGGCCGATTGTGTTGGGATTCTGAGGACCAAGGTGAGATTTTTTCAATGGCACCGATGCTGATGGAATAGATGGCAGGTGATGTTGAGATGACAGAAGCAATCTGTCAATGGTGAGAGAGGTTGTTCCAATGAGGTGACACTGGATAGAGAGTTTGCTCCAAACACTTGCCAGCTGCATAAAGATCAATCTGTCAATGCAGTAAGCAACAGCTTCTAGCCTTGAAAAGTGAAGACCTATGAAATGGGAGCTTTCATAGAACATTTGCAGCTGTCAGGTTAGTAAATCATCCAATGCTGACACAACACCCGACCTACTTACCTGACGTGATCCCCGCGCGCCGGGAAACTCGTGGAAAAGCTGGTAAAATGGTAAGTACAAGGGTAAAATCCTGCTTAACTACCTTTTAACAAGCTTTTAACTATCTAAATTGGCTGACCTGCCGCTTGGTGTTGGGTCTGTTCAGGAATGACAGACCCGACACTTGGGAAACTGACACGGAGGCGGGTTCAGTGCGGGATACTGACCCGCTGTCAATCTTTTGACAGCGGACCCACCTCCGAACCCGCATGGTTTAAGATACATAAGTGTAACTACTTTCTAAATAATTCATTATATTTAAAATAATCACCACAATATACTTGGGAAATGGTTATCCTGAATTTATATTTTGTAAGCAGATTTCTCCAAAGAATTTTTGAATTTTTCTGTAATCATCTGTTGCTTTCATCAGGTCTCAGAGTTTCTGTGCTGACACTTTCCTGTAAAATCTAAGCTCGTGGAACACTCTTTAAACTGAGGTGACAGCTGTCTAATACTTGTCAGCCTGATTAGCTATGCAAGATAAGGATCTACAGAGAGGTCAAACAACTGCCAGAGAGGAGAAAAATAAAGATGAATATTCTGTGTATTCAAGAGTACACATGGCATCATGGCAACAATAATAACAAACAACAGTAACAGTAAAAACTAGAGAATTTAGGAGGGAGGGAGGGAGGGTTAAATTTGATGGGCAATTTCACTTGCCATTGTCAAAAATGTCCTTAGCCTTCCTTAGTATTGTTTCCTTCCCTGAAACAGACATAGATCCTGAGGTCAGGTTCAAAGCCAAATATGCACTTCACGTGACAACAGGGAAAAGTAAACACACATGTGGCTACTTTATTAGTCAACTTCCGTAAAGGCTTCTTAGAAAAATGGGTTAGCTTTTAACAACAAATTAAAAAAAAATTAAAAACTGTGGTGAGTTACCATTTTTGTTTTGGATATATCAACTTTGTAATATACCGAACAATTGGCTCAACTGACCTGTTCTTCCATGGTAGCTCTCCAATAAACATTCCTAAAAGTTCATGTCCTAGGCCACCTGCCAGCTATGAGAATAGAAGAGAAGTTTAGTTCTGTGCTTCCTTGACAGAATGAGTGTCAAATATCAAAGCCAGTAGCAGCAGAGACAGCGAGGGCTTTATCGAGGGCTGAATAGTGTTCAACAAGGCTAAGCTTGTGCAACACATGGCGAGGTTATCATAAGTTCTGCTGACCTGCAAGAGGCATGACGGATACTTACCAAAGCAGGAGGAAATGAAAAAAGACAACTCTGCTACATCACAGACCAGATAAAGGATGGCGGGGTTGAGGTCAGTTGTGACTTTGTTCGGAAAGAGAAAGTGAAGGAAAATCTTGGTTGACAAACCTGTAACAGATAGACTTCAAAGATCTTTGTGGTCCACGATAAGGGCAGGAGGCAAGCATAACTCAGGGCAACAAGAATATTTATTTGTCGAAGCCAAGTTAAAAAGTGAAGCTTACACATTAAAGAGATTATTGTACTGGAACAAGTCCAGTGTAGCAGTCTAGCCATCAAGAATCAGTCAGGTGACTAACGAATGGCTCATAAGACTGAAGGAGCCTGTGAAGCTGTATTCATGAAGTGAAAAGTCATTATCAGATGCCCATATCAAGTGGTGCTTTGGATGAGCTGTTCCACCAATTAAATAAATTCCTGCTCACTAAGTAATGGGTACGATCAGTAGTATTTCTTGACATGAGCAATAATATATATATCTGTGCACTGACCAAGAGTTACTGGGTGACAATGCATGACATCAGCTGGTTCTGTTGTCCACTGGCAGTAAGTTAGTAAGTTAAAATGTTGTGCATTTGAATTTGCAGTTGTTGACTGGGCAGTAAGTAAAGGCATTGACTGCCACCAAACTGTCTAAAGTGCTTTAATACCTGTAAGTTGCCATATCACTCCCTTCGTTACCAATGTTGTTAGTTTCCTTGCATTTCTTTCTCGATTGCAGTGTAGTATTATGTTCAACAATAAAAGAAAGTTGGCGTGAGCCCAAGAACATTACAGAGTCAATCTGGTGCCTGAAAATTGATGTGATTTGGTCTCAGCAGGTAAGTTCTATCAACAGATGTATTTTTTTCTTTTCTATCTTGGATTCTCAAGAAAGTACATTCACACATATATTTATGAAATTATAGCACATTTAAGTGTACATTCACTATTTTAGGAAGTTCATCTACATATGTACTTCATGAAGCTATTGTACATTTGGATCACATGGTGTTAGTGGGAGAAATGCATTGACGTATCCAGTTTTCTTGTCATACCTTTGCTTGCACTAGAGCACTGGGGGCCAGGGGGTTTAGTCTTAGTTTCTCTGTGTTAGTTAGGCCTGAGACAGGCGGGGAGGCCTTGCATACTTGTCACCATTTTGGATCATGTCCGCTTTACAGTGAGCGGTGGATGGGTTGTTTGCTGGGAGTGAGTGGCAATTTGTGTTGACATGTAAAAAGGAAAAGATTAGTGAAAGTAAATGTGGGTCCCTTACAGGCTGAGACAGGAGAAATTTTAATGGGGAATAAGGAATTGGCAGAGAAATTAAACAAATACTTTGGGCTAGATTTTATCAGCCCTGAGGAGGCGGGTTTGGAGGTAGGACTGCTGGGAAAATCAAAAAGAATGGGAGCGGGTCCCAAACCTGCTCCCAACCCGCCTCCAAACAATCTTCCTGGGAGTCGGGTCCCCGATTTGCGCAGGGACCCGACTCCTAGTGGCAGGAAGAGGATTATAGCCACTTAACTGCCTGTTAACAGGTAGTTAACAGGCAATTAAGAGGCTTTTTCCCATTTTGCGACTTCTGCTGCGGGATTCCTGATGTCGGGGAACCCCGCCAGGGTAAGTGAGGAGTGCTGTGGGTCTGTTTGTGTATAGATGATAGCTGCAGAAGTGGTGTGTAGGATCCAATGGGACACTGGTGAGTATCAGAGGTAAGAAAATGTTGGGAAAGTCATTTTTAATGTGTTTAGATATTTCTGTAGGTGACAAGGTTTGAAGTGTTTGTGTGGCCTCACCTCATTGGGAGAAGTGACAGATCGCTTCTGTACCCTCACCTGCAGCTGCCATCTGTTTTATCCTAAGGAGAGAGTCATTGGAGAGCTTGGGTGAAAGGGCTCACCTTTGTACAGTGATTGTCAGTGTTTGACAGCACCTCAATGCTGTCAAACACTGTCAAATCATCTGTCAAAAATATATGGTTCATGTCCCTTTAAGAAAACCGGCAGATGAAGCGTCATCAACTGATGTATCTGACACCGGCTTTCCCTTAATTGGCCGGCAAGCCCGCAGGGCGGGCTTAACAAGGCCAATCAGGGGAAAATAGCGTCTGTGCATAGGATGTCGCTGGGGGCGGGACGAGAACCCGGAAGGCAGCAGTCCCAACTTGTCTCGGTAAGTAAAATCCAGCCCTTTGTGTCTGCCTTCACGGAAGAAGATGCAAAAAACTTCCCGGAAGTAGTGGAGAACCAAGGGTCTAGCGAGAATGAGGAACTGAAAGAAATTAGTATTAGTAAAAAAATAGTACTGGAGAAATTAGTGGGACTGAAAGGCAATAAATCCCCAGGAACTGATGGCCCACATCCTAGGATTTTGGAAGAGGTGACTATAGAGATAGTGGATGCATTGGTTGTCATTTTCCAAAATTCCTTAGATTCCAGAACGGTTCCCGCAGATTGGAAGGTAGAAAATGTAACCCCACTATTTAAGAAAGGAGGGAGAGAGAAAACGGGGAACTACAGACCAGTTAGCCTGACATCAGTAGTAGGGAAAATACTAGAATCTAATATTAGGGACGTGGTAACAGGGCACTTAGAAAATAATAATAGGATTGGGCAGAGTCAACACGGATTTATGAAAGGGAAATCGTGTTTGACGAATCTGTTAGAGTTTTTTGAGGTTGTAACTAGCAGAATAGATAAGGAGGAACCAGTGGATGTGGTGTATTTGGATTTTCAGAAAGCATTCGATAAGGTGCCACACAAGAGGTTATTAAACAAAATTAGGGCTCATGGGATTGGGAGTAATATACTAGCCTGGATTGAGGATTGGTTAACGGACAGAAAACAACGAGTAGGAATAAACGGGTCATTTTTGGGTTGGCAGACTGCAACTAGTGGGGTACCGCAAGGATCAGTGCTTGGGTCTCAGCTATTCATAATCTACATCAATGATATGGCTAAGGGAACCAAATGTAATATATCCAAGTTTGCTGATGATACAAAGCTAGGTGGGAATGTAAGTTGTGAGGAGGATGCAAGAAGGCTTCAAGGGGATATAGACAGACTAAGTGAGTGGGCAAGAACATGGCAAATGGAATATAATGTGGAGAAATGTGAAGTTATCCACTTTGGTAGGAAAAATACAAAAGCAGAGTATTTTTTAAATGGTGAAATATTGGGAAATGTTGGTGTTCAGAGGGACGTGGGTGTCCTTGTACACGAATCATTGAAAGTTAACATGCAGGTACAGCAAGCAATTCAGAAAGCAAATGATATGTTGGCCTTTATTACAAGAGGATTTGTGTATAAGAGTAAAGACGTCTTACTGCAATTATATAGGGCCCTGGTGAGACCACACCTGGAGTGTTGTGTACAGTTTTGGTCTCCTTACCTAAGGAAGGATATACTTGCCATAGAGAGAGTGCAACGAACGTTTACCAGGCTGGTTCCTGGGATGGGGGGATTGTCCTATGAGGAGAGATTGAGTAGACTAGGCCTATATTCTCTAGAGTTTAGAAGAATGAGACGTGATCTCATTGAAACATACAAAATTCTTACAGGCCTTGACAGGGTAGATGCAGGGAGGATGTTTCCCCTGGCTGGGGAGTCTAGAACCAGGGGTCACAGTCTCAGAATAAGGGGTCGGCCATTTAGGACTGAGATGAGGAGAAATGTCTTCACTCAGAGGTTGGTGAATCTTTGTAATTCTCTACCCCAGAGGTCTGTGGAGGCTCAGTCGTTGAGTATATTCAAGACAGAGATCGATAGATTTTTGAATATTAAGGGAATCAAGGGATATGAGGATAATGCAGGAAAGTGGAGATGAGGAAGAAGATCAGCCATGATCGTATTGAATGGCGGAGCAGGCTCGAAGTGCCAAATGGCCTACTCCTGCTCCTATTTCCTATGTTCCTTTGTATGCAAGATTTTACCAAAAAGGAGTAAATGTTTTTCTGATGCGCTCTTCATCAGGTGTTGGGTAGAAATGTTTCCACTGAGGGCCTGCCATCCATAGACATAGTACAAGCATGTGTGCAAACAACAACAACAACAACTTGCATTTATATAGTGCCTTTAACGTAGTAAAATATCCCATGGTGATTTACAGGAGTGTTATCAAACAAAAATTTGACACCGAGCCAGATGAGGTATGAGAGCAGATGGATATAGGTTTTAAGGAGCATCTTAAATGAGGAAAGAGAGGCAGAGAGGTTTAGGGAGGGAATTCCAGAATTTAGAACCTCGACAGCTAAAGGCATGGCCACCAATGGTGGAGCGATTATAATCGGGGATACACAAGGGGCCAGAATTGGAGAGGAGGTTCTAGGAGGTTACCGAGATAGTGAGGGGTGAGGCCATGGTGGGATTTGAAAACAAGGATGAGAATTTTAAAATCGAGGTGTTGCTCAACAGGAAGTCATGGAGTCATAGAGTCATAACGGCACAGAAGGAGGCCATGCGGCCCATCGAGTCCGTGCCGGCTCTCGGTAGAGCAATCCAGTCAGTCCCATTCCCCCGCTCTATCCCCGTAGCCCTGCAAGTTTATTTCCCTCAAGTGCCTATCCAGTCTCCCCTTGAAAACATTGAGTGTCTCCGCTTCCACCACTTCCGTCGGCCGCGAATTCCAGGTCCTCACCACTCACTGCGTAAAAAAAGTTTTTCCTCACGTCCCCTCTGTATCTCTTGCCCAAAACCTTAAATCTCTGTCCCCTAGTCCTTGTACCATCAACTAGTGGGAACAGCCTTTCCCCGTCTAGCCTATCCAAATCTGTCATAATATCGTACACCTCTATCAAATCACCCCTCAACCTCCTTTGCTCTAATGAAAACAAATCCAGCTTCTCCAACCTGTCCTTGTAGCTAAGATCCCCCATCCCCGGAACCATTCTGGTAAATCTCCTCTGCGCCCTCTCAAGGGCATTCGCATCCTTCCTAAAGTGTGGCAATACTCCAGTTGTGGCCTAACCAGCGCTTTATAAAGGTTCAGCATAACTTCTCTACTTTTGTACTCGATACCTCTATTTATGAAGCCCAAGATCCCATATGCTTTGCTAACTACTCTCTCAATATGTCCCGCCACCTTCAGGGACCTATGCACATTAACTCCCAGGTCCCTCTGTCCCTGCACACTCTTTAAAACTGTGCCATTAAGTGTATATTGCCTCTCCCTGTTCCTTCTGCCAAAATGCATCACCTCACACTTCTCTGTATTAAATTCCATCTGCCACTTGTCTGCCCATTCTGCTAGCTTTTTCTATGTCCTGTTGCAGTCGATTGGTATCATCCTCACTGTTTGCCACACCCCCAAGTTTGGAGTCATCGGCAAATTTAGAAATTCCGCTCTGTAATCCAATATCCAAGTCATTTATATATATCAAAAAAAGCAGTGGCCCCAGCACTGACCCTTGGGGAACACCACTGTCTACCATCCTCCAGTCTGAAACACAGCCATTTACCACAACTCACTGTTTTCTGTCCTTAATCCAATTCCTTATCCAAGCTGCCACTGACCCACCTATTCCATGAGCCTCAATTTTGTTCACCAGCCTTCTATGTGGTACTTTGTCAAATGCCTTCCTAAAATCCATGTAGACAACATCCATTGCATTCCCTCCATCAATCCTCCCTGTTACTTGATCAAAAAATTCAATTAGATTAGTCAAACACGATCTGCCTTTTACAAATCCGTGTTGGCTCTCCTTAATTAGCTTAAACCTCTCCAAGTGCCCGTTAATTTTTTCCTTGATTATTGTTTCTAAAACTTTACCCACCACTGATGTTAAACTGACCGGCCTGTAGTTATTAGGATTGTCCTTACACCCTTTCTTGAACAATGGTGTCACATTTGCCACTTTCCAATCCTCAGCCACCTCCCCCGCATCTAGGGAAGATTGGAAAATTATGGCAAGCCCTACTGCTACCTCCTCCCCCAATTCCCTTTGCAACCTGGGATGCAAGCCATTTGGACTAGACGACTTATCCACTCTAAGCATACCCAGTCTTTCTAGTACATCCTGGGGGAAAAATTCAGTTGTTTGCGCCTCCCGTTAGCGCCTTAAGAGGGCGCTAATGGGGCGCAAAGCATCTAGCGCCCAGGCACGGCGAAGTTTGCGCCGCTCGCGAAATTAACTAGACATTTTGCGGCGGCGCTAAACACTACCGCCACGATCTCCTGCACCGGCAGATCGTGACGTCAGTCGAGTGCGCAACGCCCCTGTGTCGCCCCGGAGCAGATATTGAGTGGCGCCCCCTGCCTTACCGCCTGACGCTAGCAACGACAGGTTGAGGGGAGCGTTCTCCAGTCATGAAGGGAAAGGGGGAGCGCTATTTAAAGGTGACTGCTTCCTGCCTTTTATTGTTGGTGCCATTTTTGAACTACGCATTCTGAGAGAGAGAGGGAGAGACTTCTGGAGAGATTCAACGTTGTGTGAAGGAGTTTTGGGTACTGAGCCGCACTTTGCAGGTTCATTTTGATTTGCCATTCCTTGTATCGATTTAGAAGAGATTGTGGGGGCTGCACTCTGAGCTCTTTGCCTGGTACTCTCCATTGTTCTTTCCAGCAGATTTGATGTGCAGGTCTCTCCAGGTCGAGATTCAAGGCTGCAATGAGCAGGATGTGGATGGAAAGCAAGATTAACCATTCCCTTTAAGAACTGGCCCGTGCCATTGTGTGTGTGTTCCATTGCTGACTGACATTACATGAGCTTCGCCAGCGCTCTGAGGTAGCACCTCGCTCCTCGGCCTTTGCACCTTAAGACAGGTGTGAAGCGCCTGATTTAGCGCTCCAATCACCTCCAGGGGCGATAAAAGTCAAGTTTGCAGTCGGTGGCGATAATTAGCGCCAGGCGCTAATCTTTGCGCCCGGCCGAT
Source organism: Squalus acanthias (assembly GCA_030390025.1). Lineage (NCBI taxonomy): Eukaryota > Metazoa > Chordata > Chondrichthyes > Squaliformes > Squalidae > Squalus > Squalus acanthias. The sequence continues at coordinate 53,543,288 of CM059426.1, forward strand.
AATTGCGCCCCAAATGTGGCGATACTGAATTTCTCCCCCCCTGTCTATTAATTTTCACGCCTTCCATTGCTTCTACCAATATTTTGTCAGCATCCACCCCCTTAGTAAACGCCGATACAAAGTACTCATTGAGTATTCTAGCCTTGCCCTGCACCTCTAAGCATATAGCAGCTTCTTTGTCCCTAATAGGCCCCACCCCGCCTCTTACTAACCGCTTACTGTTTACATGCTGGTAGAAGATTTTTGGGTTCCCTTTTATGTTAACTACCATTCTACTCTCATATTCTCTCTTTGCCAATCTTATTTTCATCTTCACTTCCCCTCTCAACTTATTGTATTTGGTCTGGTTCTCCCTTGAGGAATTCACCAGACATTCATCATACACCCTCTTTTTTTGTTTCATCATCTTCGCAATCTCCCTCGTCATCCAAGGAGCCCTTGCTTTGGTTCCCTTACTCTTCCCTCTTGTTGGAATGTACTTAGCCTGTACTTGGAACATCTCCTCCTTAAAGATCACCCATTGTTCCTTTACAGTTTTTTCTGTCAGTCTTTGGTTCCATTTTACCCTGGCTAGATCCTTTCGCATCCCATTGAAGTTAGCCCTATTTCAGTTTAGAAGTTCCACTCTAGATTGTTCCTTGCTCCTCTCCATTGCTAATCTAAATCTCCTGATACGATGATCACTTGTACCCAGGTGTTCTTGCACAGACACTTGGTCAACCTGGCCCACCTCATTCCCCAGCACCAGATCCAGCAATGCCTCCTTCCTAGTTGGGTCAAGAACATACTGGTCAAGGAAATGCTCCTGAACACATTTCAGAAATTCCTCCCCCTCCTTTCCCTTTACCCTAGCATTATCCCAATCGATATTTGGGTAATTAAAATCCCCCAATAGCACCACTCTATAGCTCTTGCATATCTCTGCGATTTCCCTGCAGATTTGCTCCTCTACCTCCCTCTCACTATTTGAAGGCCCGTAGAATACCCCCAATAGCGTGATCATACCCTTTTTGCTCCTCAACTCTAACCAAATGGATTCTGTCCTTGTCCCCTCAAGAACATGCTCCCTTTCGAACACTACAATGCCTTCCTTAATCAGCACTGCCACTCCACCTCCCTTTTTTCCTTCTGTTCCATTTCCTGCTTTTTTCTAGTTCTGACGAAAGGTCATCGACCTGAAACGTTAACTCTGTTTCTCTCTCACAGATGCTGCCTGACCTGCTGAGTATCTCCAGCATTTTCTGTTTTAATTCAGATTTCTAACATCTGCAGTATTTTCTTTTTGTATTAGTGTTTAATTCACTGCCACCTCTCTTCCAGGAATGCCCACCTTGAAGAAGTTCTGCTCTTCTCTCTGACGGGATTTTCGTTTGTCTCTTTTACCTTGTTCATCTTTCTTGCTTTCTGTCTCCCTTCTCGTGTTTGATCAGGTATCTACCAAAACTCGCTTTCACAGCCACATATCTTTCCTCAGCAACTGTCTCCGGCTCTGACTTACACCACGTGGATTCCAATTGAAATTCTACCCTTCGTGTTTTGGATCCAACCAGGACTACAGATATCTCCGAGATATTCAGCGTTCCTCGAGCCACTGCTCTCGCCGTATCCTGAGATCCGCGCTGAATGCCATGCGCCGCCACATGAACACTCTCGACCTCTCTCTTCAGCAGCACCGACTCACTCTATCTCAAAGCTGTCCTGGTCTGCAGTTCCATTTCATCCTTCGCCTCATCCGGCGCTTTATCAAAAAACTTTTTTTCTTCCTTTCAGGTGTCAAGGATCGCAAGCTTCAACAACTCTTGGACACCAACGCCCCTCCGGAACCTTCTTCCCCTTCACTTTCCTCTGACCCCCCTTCTCCCAATCTCACCCCCTGCCGCGTTTTCACTATCCCCTCTGACCTTCCCCTCTCTGACCCCGAAAGATCAGTCCTTAGCAAAGGCCTGAGCTTCTTCCCCTTACGCCCCCACCTCAATGAATTTCGAGCTCGGCACGATGCTGAGCTCTTTTTCCGCTGCCCTCGAACCGTGCCCACTTCTTTGGCCAGGAGTCTTCCCCCCGCATAGCTGACCCTTTCTCCCGCTTTCAGAATTCTCGTTCTACCTGGACCACTCCCTTTGGCCTCTTACCCTCTCTAGATCTTTTCATTGCAAACTGCCAACGTGACATCAGCCGTCTCCATTTCTCTGTTCCCCTCACTCACTCCAACCTACCTCCCTCTGAACTTGCAGCACTCCATTCTCTCAGATCCAACTCCGACATTGTCATTAAACCTGCTGACAAGGGTGGTGCTGTTGTTGTTTAGCGAACTGACCTCTACCTAGCGGAAGCTGAACGCCAACTCTCCGACACCTCCTCTTACCTCCACCTGGACCATGACCCCACTACCGATAATCAAGTCACCGTTTCCAAGACTCTCACTGACCTCATCTCCTCTGGAGATTTTCCCCCCACGGCAGCCAACCTCATAGTTCCCCAGCTCCGCACAGCCCGCTTCTACCTCCTTCCCAAGATCCACAAACAGGACTGCCCTGGTAGACCCATCATTTCAGCCTGTTCTTGCCCCATGGAACTTATCTCTTCCTATCTCGACTCTATTTTTTCTCCCCTTATCCAGTCTCTTCCCACCTACATCCGCGACTCTTCCGACGCCCTCCGCCACTTTAACAATTTCCAGTTTCCTGGCCCCAACCGCTTCCTTTTCACTATGGACATCCAATCCCTCTACACCTCCATCCCCCACCAGGATGGCCTGAGGGCGCTCCGCTTCTTCCTTGAACAGAGGCCCAACCAGTCCCCATCCACCACCACCCTCCTCCGCCTTGCTGAACTTGTTCTCACATTGAACAACTTCTCCTTTGACTCCACTCACTTCCTCCAAATCAAAGGTGCTGCTATGGGAACCCGCATGGGTCCTAGCTATGCCTGCCTTTTCGTGGGATATGTGGAACACTCTTCGTTCCAGTCCTACTCAGGTCCCCTCCCTCACCTCTTTTTCCGGTACATTGATGACTGTATCGGTGCCGTTTCCTGCTCTTGCCCTGAACTAGATAATTTCATTCACTTTGCTTCCAATTTCCACCCTTCCCTCACCTTCACATGGTCCATCTCCGACTCTTCCCTTCCCTTCCTTGACTTCTCCGTCTCCATCTCTGGGGATAGGTTATTGACAAACATTCACTACAAGCCCACTGACTCCCACAGCTACCTGGACTACACTTCCTCCCACCCCACCTCCTGTAAGGACTCTATTCCATTCTCCCAGTTTCTCCGTCTCCGCCGCATCTGCTCTGACGATGCCACCTTCCATACCAGTGCTTCCGACATGTCTTCCTTTTTCCTCAACCAAGGATTCCCCTCTAAAGTGGTTGACACGGCCCTTAACCATGTCCGTTCTATCTCCCGCACTTCTGCCCTCACCCCTGCCCCTCCCTCCCGGAACCACGATAGAGTTCCCCTTGTCCTCAGCTTTCACCCCACCAGCCTCCACATTCAATGGATCATCCTCTGCCATTTCCGCAACCTCCAGCGTGATCCCACCACCAAATGCATCTTCCGCTCACCTCCCCTTTCAGCATTCCGTAGGGACCACTCCCTCCGCGACACCCTAGTCCACTCCTCTATCATCCCCAGCACCCCTTCCCCTTCGCCCGGCACCTTCCCGTGCAAGCGCAGGAGATGCAACACATGCCCTTATACCTCCCCACTTCCCACTGTCCAGGGCCCCAAACACCCCTTCCAGGTGAAACAGCGATTTACTTGTACTTCTTGCAATTCAGTATACTGTATTCGCTGCTCATGATGTGGACTCCTCTACATTGGGGAGACCAAACGCAGATTGGGTGACCGCTTTGTGGAACACCTCCGTTCAATCCGTAAGGGGGACCCCGAGCTTCCGGTCGCCTGTCACTTTAATTCACCGCTTCACTCCCACTCAGACCTCACCATCCTCGGCCTCTTGTATTGTTCCATGGAAGCTCAGCGTAAGCTCGAGGAACAGCACCTCATCTTTTGATTAGGCGCTTTGCAGCCTTCTAGACTCAACATAGAGTTCAACAATCTCAGATCATAACCCCAGCCCCTATCATATATATATTTTTAATCCACACTTTTGTTCTGTTCTTCTCTCCCACATGGCAGCTGTCTTTCATTCTTCAGCGCAATTTACACTTCATCTCGAGCCATCCTTTATTTCTTAACCTGTCCCATTACCATCTCCTTTTGCCTTGAATATCTCTAAATGTCTCTCAATGTCTCTTAATCTCTCCTGCCTTCTATCCTATCACAGGCCTTCCCTTTTGTTCTTTCATCCCCTCCCCCCTTTCCCAGCCTCTACACTTGCTTAAAAATCTGTTCCATTTCCTGCTTTTTTCCAGTTCTGACGAAAGGTCATCGACCTGAAACGCTAACTCTGTTTCTCTCTTCACAGATGCTGCCTGACCTGCTGAGTATCTCCAGCATTTTCTGTTTTTATTCCCTTTTTTCCTTCCCTATCTTTTCTGAACACCTTATACCCTTGAATATTAAGTGCCCAGTCCTCACCGTTTTTAAGCTACGTTTCCGTTATTGCCACAACATCATATTGCCACATGGCTAATTGTGCTTGTAGCTCAGCAACCTTATTCACCACACTTTGTGCGTTTACGTACATGCATCCTAAACCCATTTTTGAATTTTTCGTAGTCTTTCTTAGTCTGCTCCTATCTAATATGGTACTACTTCCACCTTCAGCACTACCTTCCCCTCCAGTACCATCCAACACACTGACTCTTCCATGCACCCCATTCCTCCCCTCCACTCCTACATGCTGGTGCCCATTCCCTTGCCAAGCTAGTTTAAACCCTCCCCAACAGCACTAGCAAACCTCCCCGTGATAATATTGGTCCCGGCTCTGTTGAGGTGTAACCCGTCTGGCTTGTACAGGTCCCACCTTCCCCAGAAATGGTCTGAATGCCTCAGGAATCTAAAGCCCTCCCTCCTGCACCATCTCTCCAGCCACGCATTCATCTGTTCTATCCTTCTATTCCTGTACTCACTAGCACGTGGCACCGGGAGTAATCCGGAGATTACTACCTTTGCGGTCCTGCTTTTTAATCTGTTTCCTAGCTCCCTAAAATCTGCCTGCAGGACCTCATCCCTCTTTCTGCCTATGTCGTTGGTACCGATATGGACAACGACCTCTGGCCGTTCACCTTCCCCCCTCAGAGTGTCCTGCAGCCGCTCAGTGACATCCATGACCCTGGCACCAGGGAGGCAACATACTATCCTGGAGTCATGTCTGCGTCCGCAGAAATGCCTATCTGTTCCCCTAACCAATGAATGCCCTATCACTATTGCTCTTCCACTCTTCTTCCTCCCCCCCTGTGCAGCTGAGTCACCCGTGGTGCCGTGGCCTTGGCTCTGGCTGCTCTCCCCAGGGGAGCCATCACCCCCACCAGTTTCCAGAACTGTGAACCGGTTAGCGAGCGAGATGCACTCTGGTGAGTCAATGTAGGTCAGCGAGCACATGGGTGATGGGTGAACGGGACTTGGTGCATGTTCGGATATGGGTAGCAGAGTTTTGGATGAGCTCAAGTTTATGGAGGATGGAAGATGGGAGGCCAGCATTGGAATAGTCAAGTTTAGTGGTAACAAAGGAATGAATGAGGGTTTCAGCAGCAGATGAGCTGAGGCTGGGGTGGAGTTGGGAAGATGTTATGGAGGTGGAAGTAGGTGGTCTCGGTGATGGCGCGGGTATGTTGTCGGAAGCTCATCTTGGGGTCAAATATAACTCTAAGTTTACAAACGTCTGGTTCAGCCTCAGACTGTTCCCAGGGAGAGGGATGGAGTCAGTGGTTAGGGAACAGAGTTTGTGGCAAGACTTTGGCTTTAATCTTCCCAATATTTATTTGGAGGAAATTTCTGCTGATCCAGTACTGGATGTCGGACAAGCAGTGTGAAAAATTAGAGACATTGGAGGGTTCAAAAGAGGTGGTGGTGAGGTAGAGACGAGGGTCGTCAGCATACATGTGGAACCTGACCAGTTTTCGGATGATGTCGCCGAGGGGCAGCATGTAGATGAGAAATAGGAGGGTCCAAGGATAGATCCTTGGGGGACACCAGAGGTAATGGTGCAAAGGAGCATACATTTGTTTGGGCACTTCTCAGGATACTGGATATCATCTTCCTTAATTGCTTTCAGGTATGCTGGACATATGGACACTGGTTTCCATACAGCTTGCACCTTCATCTTCACAACAGCGTGATCTTCTGAGACACCCTCCTTTGCTGAATCTCCTGCAGAGGTACTGCCAAGCCATCAACAGTTATTCCGGCAAATTTTTCTATTAGCTATTTATATCAGGATCTATGGTTTACTTGCCACCACAAAAAAGTCTCCACTTTAAGGCCAGCCAGCCACAACCCTTTAATAGCTGCTGCCTGATCATGTTTCGTGATGCTCAGTGTTGGTGGTCTGATGTTTCCCATGTGCACGGAGTCTATTCAAATAAATGGGTGGGGCTTGCTGTGGGAAGTTTGGCACTACGGTGTGGGTGAACCCATGCCATGCGCGAGCAGAGTAGCGAAAGTGGCGCTACCAGCACCACTGAAGAAACCCACTTGGGGAGCTCACCAAGAAGCATCATTGACAAATGCTATGGAGTTGGCTATGGAGATGACTGTTCTATCCTTGTGATGGAGAAGATAGCATTGATATAAGGGCATTGGTTGGGAGAGTAAATAAGAAATGTTCTTTTTAATTCAGTAAATTTAAAATGGTGACACTGGGAGGAAGAAATCCTGAGCTGAGAATTTTTCACTTTGCCATTGATTTCTATCAGGAAATTCTGTAGTGATTTTAGTAGATCAATTTTGGCTGTGAGTGCTATGTGCTTGTGTCAGTTTGGATCAAATTGATTGTCTGAAGTAAGGCTGGCTCACTGATCTGGAAATGCTGAACTAGCAACTATTTAATACTTATTACAAGACAAGGAAAAATAGTGTCTACAAGCAATAACTATAAAACAGAACTCGCTGCTTCCTCTGGGTGGCTTTACTGGGACTTTTATTCTTACAGATAAGTATTCCCAGAAACTTCTACCGTATTCTTCTGGAATCCAACTGTTCAACTGCTTTGTAAAAGGCGCACTAAGGAATGAAGCAGTCTGAAACATTGGCCCCTAGAGGCACTGCTTGCGGGTTCGATAGCCTTACAGAATTTGCCATTTCATAAACTCTTCTAACTCGCTTCTTTGAGCGACATTAGTATTTATTTATGGTTCTGAAATGCTAGGAGATAGCCTTTGCCACAAACCACATGTAGTAATAATGGCAACCAGGAGAGATGTCTTTCACAGATCAATTGTATTTGTGGCTGAACCTTTATACCACCCGCACCGGCCAGACCATGTACTGTGATCCAGTACAAGCTGACTCGCAGAATATATCAGATAATGAATTCTCACTGTTGTCAGCAGCGACACTGAAATAGATACAGTGGAGACTTGCTAAATCAATCCCTTGAGATTTGGGACGTTTAAAATATGTAGTTTAGGGCACAATTTGACAAAGCCTTTGGTTTAATTTGCTTATAACACAATAATGTAAATGGCACCAAAATGTATCATTGAACTTCCTGCATGTGCTGTTCTGTCGACTCTTTAATTATATATTGAAAATGTCAAAATAAGGAGACCTTGAACCTCAACTGTATTAATTCACAGATGTTTTCCTTTAATTAAATTCCTGATATTGAGGGGTGATTTTAACAGTGACACATTGGCCGGAATTTTACCGGCGCTCAGAGTGTGGGTTTGGAGGCGTGTCCGCTGTCAAAATCACAAAGATTGACAGCGGGTCGGTATCCCATTGTAAACCCACCTCTTTGTCGGGTCTGTCATCCCTGAACAGACCTGACACCAAGCAGCGGGTCAGCCAATTTAGATAGTTAAAAGCTTGTTAAAAGGTAGTTAAGCACCATTTTCCCATGTACTTACAATTTTACCAGGTTTTAACGAGGTTCCCGGAGAGCGGATATCACGTCAGGTAAGTGTGTCGTGTTCTCAATGACTCTCCATTGCTGTGAATAGGTGACAGCTGCAAAAGTGGTATAAAACCTACCATTTCACAGCTGGTCACTTCCCAATCTTAGAAGCTGGAGCCTTTATGATTTGGAACCCACTTTTGAGCTGTATGCAGTTTGGAAGTTTTTGTAGTAAACTCTCTATCCACTGTCACCTCCTTGGAGCAACCTCTCTCACCATTGACAGATTACTTCTGTCATCTCAACTTCAGCTGCCATCTATTCCAGCATCATCGGTGCCCTTGAAAAAATCTCACCTTGGTCCTGAGAACCCCACCATGATCAGTCCCAACACCAACATCACCAGGCACACCAGCAGCACCAACAACAACACCAACCTTCTCCGCAATCACCTGATGCTGCATAGGACACAGGGCATCAGCACCCGACTATGTTGCTGCCTGGGATGCCAGCAATGGCCTCACCATGGACAGATTTACTTCACTTGACGCTGTACACCCTGGCTGCCACATGATGCGCCAGGTTGGCACCACCCCACACCAGCACCATAAAGCATCCCTACAAAGTCCAAGCCATTCTTTTCACACTCATCACCATTGTGGAGAGGGGGGGGAGGGTACCCTTATGTCTCACCATTCACTGCAACTCACTAAGCCACTTCCAAAGGTGCACATCTGTCAAAGAACGCAAAGTGTTGAAAATAAAGATTTCAATGTTTGGCAGCACATTACCAGAAATTTCCCATGAACATTGGCTAAACCACCCAAGTGCCTACCGTTGGTATGCTTGCAGTAGGGTAAGGGTGAGTGTGAGGTGTGGCTAGTGAGATGGGGAAGTAATAATGTAGATAGAGTGGGATGGATGGCGGTGCAAGGTAAGTTGGTGTAAGGATGTGCAGGAGTAGGGTAGGGAAGGCAGAGAGATGGGGATGTGATGAGTGGCACAGCAAGATGAGGTTGTGTGGGGCTTTGCAGTAACGTTTCGTGATCTACTGAGATCATTGAAAGGTTTGGGCCACTGCAGCCTGGCCATCCTGACAACATCCCTGCTTGTGCCCTCCTCTGCAATGTGCAACCAGGCTGCGTTGGTGTCCTGGGGAGGTCTATTCCGCCCATTGGAAGAGAAGAGAACCTCCCTGCGTGCTGTGACTCCCTCCATAAGTATATGGAGGGAGTCATGGGAAAGCCTGGGTGCAGCCGTGCACCTTAGTGCAGTGCTTGTCAGTGTTTGCAGCACCTCAATGCTGCAGAACACTCACAGCACAACTGTCAAAATGATTGTGGATATGGTCCCTTTAATGAAACCGGCTGATGACGCGTCATCAAATGACGTAATCAGACCAGCTTCCTTTTACATGGCCGGGAATCTCACAGGGCGGGCTTAACAAGCCCAATCAATGGAAAATTCTTCTCACAGAGCGGGATGGAGCCAGGAGTGGGGTCGCACCCCGCCACCTACCTCGGCAGAACTAAGCCCACCTTGGTAGGCGAAATCGCGGCCACTGCCACACCTTAGCAGCAGAATAGTACATTGTGCATTACATAGTATAACATTCCTGTCCTTATAAAACAGTGTATCATCCACTTTTTAATGTGATCAATACCATGAAAGGTCTATACTATAAAATAACATGACATGACTCACCATGAGCAATCCAAAAGTACATCTTAGAAATGACAATATTTTTTCAATGATAAGTGTCCTGTTTGAAGTGTTTCAACCATTTACTGCTGAGTGGTGGGGGAATCCAGCTTGGACAATTGCAGTGTTTCACCACCAGATGTTTCCATCGATGCCCCTTCATTGAGTGCATTATGGGTAGGATTGTGTCATTATAGTCAGGTTGTGCTCTGTAGATGTACTTATAAAAATTAAACAAATTTTCCACAGAACTTTGGCCTGGAAATAGAGCCTTTATATCCATATGAGTGAGCCAAAATTCTTTTGGAAAATTTTATAGCACAACTACTGAGCACAAGCTGGCTACAATGATGTCAGGCTTCCAGAATGCAGTAAATGAAGGAGAACTACTGGGGACAAATACAATGCTATAAGAGGAATATGTCAACAGTACAGAAACGTGAGGTCCAGAACTCTTCACATGATCTTGTTCAACGGTAAACAAAATGTTTAATGTAAAGAGCACAGTAACATTCTCTTTTAAATCTATTCATTTGATTTTCAGAATAAACAGCCTCCGGGTATTCTTAGATATGAAAGCATAGGGAGAAAACAGTTAAATAAAAAAACCAAAGCAAAAGAAAATGAGATTAAAAGTGCAGAAAACTCAAAAGGAATAAAAGGAGTTATACCATACATGGGGATGGTGCCAGAGGACTGGAGAATTGCAAAGGGTGTAAAGATAAAGGACAAGTGTGGATTAATTAAGGAAAGCCAGCACAGATTTGTTAAAGGCAAATTGTGTATAACCAACTTGATCGAGTTTTTTAATGAGGTAACAGAGAGGGTTGATGAGGGTAATACAGTTGACGTAGTGTACATGGATTTCCAAAAGGCGTTCGACAAAGTGCCACATAATAGGCTTGCCAGCAAAGTTGAAGCCCATGGAATAAATTGGCTAAGTGACAGGAAACAGAGAGTAGTGGTGAACGGTTGTTTTTTGGGCTGGAGGAAGGTACGCGGTGGTGTTCCCCAGGGGTCGGTTCTAGGACCACTGCTTTTCTTGATATATATTAATGACTTGGATGTGGGTGTACAGGGCACAATTTCAAAATTTACAGATAACACAAAACTTGGAAGTATAGTGAAAAGTGAGGAGGATAGTGATAGACTTCAAGAGGACATAGACAGGCTGGTGGAATGGGCGGACACGTGGCAGATGAAATTTAATGCAGAAAAGTGTGAAGTGATACATTTTGGTAGAAAGAATGAGGAGAGAAAATATAAACTAAAGGGTACAATCCTAAAGGGGGTGTATGAACAGAGAGACCTGGGGGTATATGTGCACAAATCGTTGAAGGTGGCAAGGCAGGTTGAGAAAGCAGTTAAAAAGCTTGCAGGATCCTGGGCTTCATGAATAGAGGTTTAGAGTACAAAAGCATGGAAATTATGATGAACCTGCATAAAACACTGGTTCAGCCTCAACTGGAGTATTGTGTCCAATTCTGGGCACCGCACTTTAGGAAGGATGTGAAGGCCTTAGAGAGGGTGCAGAAAAGATTTACGAGAATGATTCCAGGGATGAGGGACTTCAGTTATGTGGATAGACTGGAAAAGCTGGGGTTGTTCTCCTTCGAGCAGAGAAGATTGAGAGGAGATTTGATAGAGGTGTTCAAAATCATGAGGGGTCTGGACAGAGTAGATAGAGAGAAACTGTTCCCATTGGCAGAAGGGTCGAGAACTTGAGGACACAGATTTAAGGTGATTGGCAAAAGAACCAAAGGTGACATAAGAAAAACTTTTTATGCAGCGAGTGGTTAGGATCTGGAATGCACTGCCTGAAAGGGTGGTGGAGGCAGATTCAATCACAGCTTTCAAAAGGGAGTTGGATAAGTACCTGAAAGAAAAACATTTGCAGGGCTATGGGGAAAGGGCAGGGGAGTGGGACTAGCTGAGGTGCTCTTGCAGAGAGCTGGCACAGGCTTGACGGGCCAAATGGGCTTCTTCTGTGCTGTAACCATTCTATGATTCTATCAAACATTCTAAAGTTCTGATCAGTGACAAGAAATTATCATAGACCCTGTCTAATCTTCAACAGATATCCTTAATTGTTTATTGCCACCGGTAAATCTATTTATATATTTATTATTTAACATTAACAACTATATACACAGGATGAGGCAAGAAGAGGAGTACAGAGAATATCAGAAAGCATGGAATAAGAAATATTCATTTAACTCATTGGACCCATTGTTGCCACAGACCCTGTCATGGACTCTACCTCACCCATTAAATCTCTTGAGGGAAAACTCTGGTGAAAAAGATCCCTGATTTCCAACAGTAATCAAGCAAATATATTCATGTTTCCACTAACAATTAGACTTAATGGCCTTAAAGTGACACTGACACACTTTAGCAGCAGAATAGTACATTGCGCATTACATAGTATAATATTCCTGTCCTTATAAAACAGTGTATCGCCCACTTTAGTGTGAGCAATATCATGAAAGATCTGTTAGTGTTTTTTTTAATTGAATTCTTAGTGATAAATTTTGCTGAAGAATATTGTCAAAACTCAGCCATCCATCTGGTTAAAAGTAGTTAATCCTTTAAAACACTGGAATAATAATTTGAGAATAAAGCATGTGAATGATGCACAAATGGCTGCCTCGTTTAAACTCTCAGTCTCAGCATCAGCTTGGAGTGCACTTGTTTGCCGATTCCATTGTCAGTTAATATGTTTGAAGCATGGTAATCATTTACCATTTATACATGTTCATGTGGCATTATCAAAAAATAGTGATTGACTTTTCAAATTGTAGCTGCCAAACACAGGTCAGAACATTTCAGTCTGGAACAATAAGTATTTGTCTTGGAGGCAATTTGAGAAATGTCAGCAGTACAGAAAGTGCAAAGGAGGAAGCCTGGCTGGTGATTCAGAAAAACACAATATGGCTTTAATCCAACACTTGTCAACCATGCTGTTGTTCCAACAGAACAGGTCAACCCATGGACAGATCAAAATGTGAAGACAAAGTGTTAGCTTATCATAAAGGTATGGCAGCTTGAGAAAAGATTTCATGCCAGTTTTTCCCACAATCGGCTAAAAATTTGATTGTGCAATGCCCATTTTTCAGGCGAATGACATATGACGAGTGCGCACTCAGTCTGCACTGGAGGTGTGTTGCACGCCATATTGGTTAGGGTGCCCTATAGTCATCCAGGGTGCCCACCTGAAACTGCCGTTTTGTTCATTGCATATACAAATTGGGGGGCCTCACTGAATTTTTCCCCCTAAAGGTTTTATAAATAGCGGCATAGAGTACAAAAGTAAAGGAGCAATGATGAATTTATAAAAAACAATGGTTAGGCCAAAGTTAGAGCGCTGTGTGTAGTCCTGAGAATCCATTATAGAAAGGGAATTAAAGACATATGGGGGAAAAATTCGGTTGGTTAGCGCCTCCCGTTAGCGCCTCCGGGGGGCGCTAATGGGGCACTAGGAACTTAGCGCCCGAGTGCGGCGATTTTAGCGCTGCTCGCGAAATTTACGTCATTTTGCGGTGGTGCTAAACACTACTGCCACTATCTACTGCGCCTGCAGATCGTGACGTCAGTCAAGTATGCAACGCCCCGGTAGCGCCCCAGACCCCATTGAGTCGCACCCCCTGCCTTAGCGCCTGTCGCTAGGAATGACAGGTAGAGGGGGACGTTTTCAAGTCGGGAAGGGACTGGGGGAGTGCTATTTAAAGGCGGGCACTCCCTGCCTTTTCTTGTCAGCAAAATTTTTGGTTTTAATGCTGTCCTAAGGAGTTTTGGCCCTCAGCACCACTTTTGAGATTCCTAAGCGCCGAGCTCTTTCCCTGGGCCTATCCATTAGTGCTTCCAACACAATTGCTTTTGAGGTCGCTCCAGGCCGAGATTCAAGGCTGCAATGAGCAGGGTGTGGCTGGCCAGCAAGATGGCCCCTCCCCTTTAAGAACTGGACGGCGCCAGTGTGTCAGCTTTGATGGTAACTGGCATCGCCTGAGCTTTGGTAGCATTCTGAGGTAGCGCCTCGCTCCCTGACGTTTGCGCCTTAAGAGAGGTGTGTAGCATCTGATTTAGTGCTCAAATCACCTCCAGGGGCGATAGAGGCGAATTTTGCAGTCGGAGGCGATAATTAGCGCTGGGTGTTAAACTGTGTGCCCGGACGATATTAGCACCCCAAAATGGGCAATACCGAATTTTTCCCCCATAGAGTGTGTTCAACATAAATGGGAAACTATAGTTATCAGGAGAGACTTGAGACACTGGACTATTTCCATTTAAGCAGAGAAGGCTAAGAGGAGATTTAATTGAGGTTTTCAAAATTATGAAGCGTTTTGATAGAGTAAATAGGGAACGAGGGATACCCACGCCTAAAGACCCCGAAAATCAATGCGGGACGCATCCTGATTTAAGCATTGAAATCTGCCCACCTGGGACCTCTGCTGATGATCCTGCGAAAGTTTGTGGAGTCAGTGGGATGTCCCTTCATTATCATCCACTGGAGAGCACCAGTGCCAGTAGAAGTGAGTCTAGGGTGCCGACCTTGTTCCACAGGCTGGAAAGCCTGGCACAACTTCCCAGTTCCATTATGAGGGGCTCACATTTAAATATTTTTTTAAAATTCCAAACCTTTTCTTCGGGCTTCCAGGCCATGATTCTGGTCTCATATCCTAGATGGGCTCCACATAGACCATTTGGTGACATAGTACGAATAGTCTCAGCTTGAACAACCCCGCCGTCCCTATACTACAACAACAACAACTTGTATTTATATAGCGCCTTTAACATAGTAAAACGTCCCAAGGCGCTGCACAGGAGTATTTTAAGACAAAAAATTTGACACCGAGCCACATAAGGATAAATTAGGGCAGGTGACCGGTCAAAGAGGTAGGTTTTAAGGAGCGTCTTAGAGGAGGAAAGAGAGGTAGTGAGGCGGACAGGTTTAGGCAGGGAATTCCAGAACTTAGGGCCCAGGCAGCTGAAGGCACGGCCATCAAAGGTTGAGCGATTATAATCAGGGATCCTCAAGAGGGCAGAATTAGAGGAGCGCAGATATCTCGGGGAGTTGTGGGGCTGAAGGAGATTACAGAGATAGGAAGGGGCGAGGCCATGGAGGGATTTGAAAACAAGGATGAGAATTTTGAAATCGAGGCGCTGCTTAACCGGGAGCCAATGTAGGCCAGCAAGCACAGGGGTGATGGGCGAACGGGACTTGGTGCGAGTTAGGACACAGGCAGCTGAGTTTTGGATGACCTCAAGTTTATGTAGGTCTGCTGAGGGCCATGGGGGCAGGAACTCCCAACGTAGAGAGTCCTCACCCCCTCCTATGCCAGTGGTCTTGATCGGGGTGAGTGGAGGCTCCAACAGAAATTCTGGAATCCCATATCCCAACGTATCTAGGTCACAGTTTAATTTTGAACCCTGCCAGCACAAACCCACCAAGGGCGTTGGAGAGCTTAGTTGCTGGTTGGCAACATCCAAGGCTGTGGGATATCCCTTTTATCATTTAAAAGCGTACAGCTTACCAGCACAGAGCACTGGTATACTTTGTCCATTTGTCCAGGTGGAGCCATGCTACTCGTTAGGGTATTGACTTGAAGGATTATCTTTAACAAAGTCAGAAGAGCCCAGCCCCCAGTGACATGTCCCACCAATGAGCCAGGCTGGCTGGTCCATCATCGACAGCACCCTGGAGTCCTGCAGACCATTCCTTGCTCAGGTATCGAATTGCTAATTCTGCCACAGAGGATCCACACGATACTACATCCCCACTATTTCTTCTTGCGACATTGGTGATAGAAATATAGAAAAATAGAAGCAGGAGTAGGCCATTCAGCCCTTCGAGCCTGCTCCACCATTCAATATGATCATGGCTGATCCTCTATCTCAATACCATATTCCCGCTCTCTCCCCATACCCCTTGATGCCTTTTATGTATAGAAATCTATCTATCTCCTTCTTAAATATATTCAGTGACTTGGCCTCCACAGCCTTCTGTGGTAGAGAATTCCACAGGTTCACCACCCTCTGAGTGAAAAAATTTCTCCTCATCTCAGTCCTAAATGTCCTACCCCATATCCTGAGACTGTGACCCCTTGTTCTAGACCCCCCAGCCAGGGAAACATCCTCCCTGCATCCAGTCTGTCTAGCCCTGTCAGAATTTTATACGTTTCAATGAGATCCCCTCTCATTCTTTTAAACTCTAGTGAATACAGGCCTAGTTGACCCAATCTCTCCTCATACGACAGTCCTGCCATCCCAGGAATCAGTCTGGTGAACCTTTGTTGCACTCCCTCTATGGCAAGTATATCCTTTCTTAGGTAAGGAAACCAAAACTGCACACAGTACTCTAGGTGTATCTCACCAAGGCCCTGTATAACTGTAGTAAGACATCCTTGCTCCTGTACTCAAATCCTCTTGCAATGAAGGCCAACATACCATTTGCCATCCTAACTGCTTGCTGCACCTGCATGTTTGCTTTCAGTGACTGGTGTACAAGGACACCCAGGTCCCTTTGTACGTCAACATTTCCCAATCTATCACCATTTAAATAATACTCTGCCTTTCTGTTTTTCCTACCGAAGTGGATAACCTCACATTTATCCACGTTATACTGCACCTGCCATGTATTTGCCCACTCACTCAACTAGTCGAAATCGTTTTGAAGCCTCTTTGCATCCTCCTCACAACTCACAACCCCACCTAGTCTCATGTCATTAGCAAACTTGGAAATATTACATTTGGTTCCCTCATCCAAATCATTGATATGTATTGTGAATAGCTGGGGCCCAAGCACTGATCCCTGCGGTACCCCTGTGAAGCAATAAGCCATATAACCTATTCAGAAAAATACACTATCTTATGAAAAAAGTCTGGCCTTATTAAAACATGACAAACTGGGTTTGGAAATTTAGAAACCTAACTATGAAATAGCTATGAAAGCATTCTGGCTATTGAGATATGACAGTTGTTGACCCTGAATAAATAACCTTATTGAAACAGAAGGTGAAGGGCTCCGACAGGCTGACCTTTTGGGAAAAAAACAATGGTTCACCCTAGATAAGGTGTTCTAATTTACACTTCATAAAGAAGCACGGAAGATAAGGAACATCTGGCCTCGTAAAGATGACATAAAGTAAGGAACACCTGTCGTCACACCGTTTTTATATGGCAAACTTAGAACACCTAGAGATGAGACATGATTCTGGCTGATGTGGCAGTAAGAGTTGCAGAGGTCGGCAGAAAAATGACTAGAGATAATTAGCTTGCATCAGCAGAAAACCTTAAAGGAAATACCACTGGAAAAGGGTATAAATATTGAACTCTCAAATGGGATAACAGACTCGCTTTAATCGGGCAAAGCGATTCTCGGCTTCAGAGGTGGCTCTGTAGTCTCCAACTCTTTGGGTGAAAAATTCAGTATCGCCCCGTTTGGGGCGCAATTATCGGCCGGGCGCAAAGATTAGCACCTGGCGCTAATAATCGCTTCCGACTGCAAACTTGACTTTTATAGCCCCTGGAGGTGATTGGAACGCTAAATCAGGCACTACACATCTGTCTTAAGGCGCAAAGGCCGAGGAGAGAGGCGCTAACTCAGAGCGTTGGCGAAGCCCATGTGATGTCAGTCAGCAATGGAACACAGACACAATGGCGCCAGCCAGTTCTTAAAGGGGTGGGTTGATCTTGCTTTCCATCCACATCCTGCTCATTGCAGCCTTGAATCTCGGCCTGGAGAGACCTGCACATCAAATCTGCTGGAAAGAACAATGGAGTGAACCAGGGAAAGAGCTCAGAGTGCAACCCCCACAGTCTCTTCTAAATCGATACAAGAAAGGGCAAGTCAAAATGAACCTGCAAAGTGATGCTCAGTACCCAAAACTCCTTCACAGAGCATTGAATCTCCCCAGAAGTCTCTCTCTCTCTCTCTCTCAGAATGCGTGGTTCAAAAATGTCACCAACAAAAAAAGGCAGGAAGCAGTCGCCTTTAAATAGCACTCCCCCGTCCCTTCCTGACTGCAAAACGCTCCCCTCAACCTGTCGTTCCTAGCGGCAGGCGGTAAGGCAGGGGGCGCCACTCAATATCTGCTCCGGGGCGCTACCAGGGCGTTGTGCACTCGTTTGACGTCATGATCTGCCGGCGCAGGAGATCGTGGCGGTAGTGTTTAGCGCAGCCGCAAAATGTCTAGTTAATTTCGCGAGTGGCACAAACATCGCCGCGCCCGGGCGCTATTTGCTTTGCGCCCCATTAGCGCCCTCTTAAGGCGCTAACGGGAGGCACAACCAACTGAATTTTTCCCCCTTTGTACCTTGGGGATCAAAGGTATCTGATATTGGTGGATATCCTGTATAAGAACTTTAAGAACTGTAATACTGTAGCAAAGCTAAGATTTAAAAGTAAGATTCTCTGTTAATAATAATATAGCATTTTTTCTCATTTTAGAACGGTTAATGTTGCGATTGACTGATTCACCAACTGTAAACTGCATGTCGGTTCTTTAATAAATCTATATATTTTTAGAATTGTCTCACATAAGACTTCTGTATCAAAAACTCGCAAACTCAATCTCTGTACACTCTTTGGTGAGGAGTTGCAGAATTCTGAGGGAGTTTTCCGGACCCTCATGATATCCAGAACGTTACAGTCTAGCTAAATTTATTAAAAGTGCTATCTGGAGGACGGTAACATTCTCGGGTTGTTCTTTTCCTTTAGGGAGAGATAGTCTGGACCTTTAGACCCAATTAAGCATCTTTAGGATTCGGCTACCTCAAACTTTAGTTGTAAGTGAACGTCTGAGAAATACGCCTGATCCGGGGTAGCCCTAAAGGGGCTAGGACTAGTAATTATCCCTTCACCTCACTAGTCACCGCCTGCCACCCCGAAAAAGACCCATTTATTCCGACTCTCTGTTTCCTGTCTGTTAACCAATTTTCAATCCATGCCAGTATATTACCCCCAATCCCATGTGCTTTAATTTTGCACACTAACCTCTTATGTGGGACTTTATCAAAGGCCTTCTGAAAATCCAAATACACCACATCCACTGGTTCTCCCGTATCTGTTCTATCAGTTACATCCTCAAAAAACTCCAGTAGGTTTGTCAAACACGATTTCCCTTTCATAAATCCATGCTGACTTTGTCTAATCCTGTTGATATTTTCTAAGTGTCCTGTTATCACATCCTTTATAATAGACGCTAGCATTTTTTCTACTACTGATGTTAGGCTAACCGGTCTGTAGTTCCCTGTTTTCTCTCTCCCTTTTTTAAATAGTGGGGTTACATTTGCCACTCTCCAATCTGCAAGAACTGTTCCATAATCTATAGAAGTTTGGAAGATGACAACCAATGTATCCACTATTTCCATGGCAATACTACATTTACTGCCGATTCCTAGTTGTGCTGTGAAGGTGGTGATGGGTCTTCTCCTAGAACTGCTGCAATTCTTGTGATGGTGTTCCTGCAATGACGTTAGGTAGGCAATTCAAGATTCTGACCCAGTGACAATGAAGCAATGGTGATGTATGTCCAAGTCAGGATGATATGTGTCTTGCCAAGGAAGCTGGAAGTGATGGTGTTTGCACAACATGCTGATCTTGTTCTTGGTGGTAGAGTTCGCAGGGGAGGGAGGTGCTATAAAGTAACCTTGGTGAGTTGCTGCATTGCAACTTTAGTGCGCCGGTGGGGGAGGGGGTGGATGTTGAATCCAGTGGTAGGGGCACCAATCAAGCAAACTGCTTTGTCCTGGATGGTGTCAAATTGTTGAGTGTTGTTGTGGCTGCACCCATTAAAGTGAGTGGTGACTATTCCATTACACTCCTGACCAGCCTTGTCGATGGTGGAGAGGTTTTGAGAGGTCAGGAAGTGAGCCACTCATCACAGAGTACCCAACCTCTGTTCTGCTCTTGTAGTCACAGTGTTGACACAGATGGCCCAGTTCAGCTTCTGGTCAATGGTGACCCCAGGATTTTGATGGTGGGTGCTCAGTGACGGTGCTACTGAAGGTAAAGGGGAGATGGCCAAGCTTTCCCTTGTTCAAGATGATCATTAACTGGCACAAATGTTATCTGCCACTTGTCATCCCAAATCTGGATGTTATCTAGATCCTGTTGCAGGGTAGCATGGACTGTTTCGTTAGGAATTGTGAATGGAGCTGAACACTGTGGAATTATCAGAGACCAGCTGCACTCCTGACATTATGATGGAGGGAAGGTCATTAATGAAGCAACTGATGATGGTTGGGCCAAGGACACTGCCCTGAGGAACTTCTGCAGCGATGTCCTGGGACTTTGCTGACTTGCCACCAACAACTACAACCCTGTTGCTCTGTGTCAGGTATGACTCCAGCCACTGGAGGGTTTTCCCTTTGACCCCCACTGACTTCAGTTTGGCTTGGGCAACTTGGTACCATACTCGGTCAAATGTTACATTGATGTTGATGACAGCTACTCTCACCTCTCCTTTGGCATTCAGCTCTTGGATCAATGTTTGGATCAAAACTGTGATGAGGTCTAGAGCCAAGTGGTTCTGGCAGAACCTGAACTGAGCATTAGTGAAGTCATTGGTGAGTAGCTGTCACTTGATGGCTCTATTGATGACTCCTTTTATCACTTTACTGGTGATTGGAAAGAGGCTGCGGTAATTGGCCAGGTTAGACTTCTCCTGTTTTTTGTCAATAGGGCATACACGGGCAAGTTTCTACATTATTAGTTAGATGTCAGTGTCATAGTTGTACTGGAACAGCTTAGCACATTTCTTCATTACTGACGGGATATTATCAGGGTCTATTGCCTTTAATGTCAGTGGGAGTGAACCAAATTGGCTGGATAGTGGTATATAGATGGAGAAAGCGGAGTAGGACTACCACGCAACAGTTTTGGCTGAAGATACTTGCAAACAGTACTAATGCTAATTATTTAACACAATTTCAAACTGAAGTGCTAGTTCCAGTGAGGAGGAGGCTTTCCATTTTGTCTGTAAATAAAATTTCCATGTTTTATCTTTATTGTAGATCAGCTCCCAAATACTGCTCCTGTAACTTTGTATAATCTAGAGTAGATGTGAAATATTATTCATATTAACAGGGGTACAACTGATCGTGCATTAAATTCTTAATTAATGACAATTGCTCCCATTCAATTTTATATATACTATATTCATATCAACAGGAATATAGTTGATCATGCATTTAAATCATAATTAAATCATAATTGCTCTCTTCTTTTATGCACTGTCACATTCTTACTGGTTTTAACGGCTATATGTTGACATAAATGAAACATCTTATTATTGTTATGAACAAAATGATACTAAAAAGACTTAATTAAATGAAAAATTAGAATATAAATATCCCTCAGCTACCCCTTCTCTGTTGGGTTATTCCACAAAGCCAATCCTTCCTTAGTACAACAAAGGATATCAAATAACCTAGAAAAAAAGACCTGGCAAGGATTCATGGAACATTTCCATTCTACAGGTACAGTAACTTGAAGCAGTAATTTAAGATACAGACATCAAACTAATACAACCCTTCCAAGAAGAAAAATGGAAAAAGACATGAGGTATTTTTTTCAAGACGTGCTTCATAAATAAGATATTTTGTAAAGAAAAAAGCTATATAATAAGTGTTGATGGTGTATATTATCACTTCAATTTGAATGCTGTGGCTTAATAAGAGAAGCATAAGTGAGGAAATGCTTTCACTGTGACGAACTAAAGACATTCATGATGTCAGTGCCTGGTGGACTGTTTTGCAACTGCAGGGCAAGACTCCATGCTGGTTTATCGCAAGGAACATTTTCTGGGTTGTCGTGTAATAACAGATTCTCCCAGCTTAATTCCAGCTGCACCATGCTGGTAGGGTTTTAGTAATACTATCCAAGGATATCCCAGTGCAGTCACGGTTAACCATGATGCAACTTTTCCTCTTTCGTTTGAGAAGTGAAAACTATTGATTTACACTAAATAAAAGCAAGTTAATTCTCTATTTGGGCACTGTGCTTAGAGGCAAGTTGACAAGATCAAAAAAGAAACGTGGGCAAATCCAACAAAAAAACATACAGTATTAATCAGGAGTGCAATATATATTCATGAAGAAAATTTAATGCAGAAAGTCAGTTACTAAATAAGTGTTTGCAACATATGGTATGAATTTATTAAATGTACTGAGGCCCTGATATCATGGAAGTAATAAAGTACAGCCACTTCTGTATCTGATTGTAGTTAGGATGCACAGTGAAACTGGTATTTTTCTTTTTAACTAAATGTTAGAAACCAAAGTAGTAAGGGAGAAAAATTAGGTTGGTTTGCGCCTCTCGTTAGCGCCCCCTGGGGGGCGCTAACGGGGCGCAATTCCCCTAGCGCCCGGGTGTGGCGCCGCTAATGCCTCCCGTGAAATTCTGCAGGAGGTTAGCAGTGGCGTTAGCTGGTAGTGCCCTGCGCCGTTGCGCCACCGGTGATGATGTCATCACCGTGCGCAGCGACCCGCTTGTGCCCTGGCCGCAAACCTCCCTTGTGCCCCCTGACCTATCGCCGGACAATATGTCCGACAGGATCAGGGGGCGTTTTTGCAGCGGCGGCGGCGCTACTTAAAGGGAAGGTGTCGGGCGGCCATTTTTATTTTGGCTGACTGCCAGCACCTGTCCCCTTTCACTTTTTTATGTGCTGTCCAGTAGTGCCCCACCTCCTGCTTGGGGTGCTACTACTGAATTTACAGGGTGCTAAAATTTGCGCCCCGGCAACGTTAGCACCCCAAAATGGCCGCCACCCAATTTTTCCCCCATAGACTCTTAAAGCTGGTGCTGTAAGAAGTGACTGTTAGTAATGTACTACATAAATTGATAATTTTATATACTGGTGTTTTTAGGTAAAGGTGATGATCCCAAACAATGGAAAATTTGCAGATATTTTATTACAGCTTTCCTTTGAATAGGGATTCTAGGCTCTAAGCAGTTAAGGTTTCTTGTAAAATCTTATGTGTGAGCTGTACTTTCATGCATGGTTTTATGACTTGTATTGCTACCACCGGTCTGTCACTGGCCACCAGCTACCCAGGGTAAACCTGACAGATGCAACAATGGTGCTCTTTGGGAATGCTCTCAAGACCTTTCACAGGTATTTGCAATGGCATACAGACACCAAAGAACAAAAAAAAAACAAGAAAGTTAAGGAGGGACACTGGCTCCTTTGAGAATTATCAATATTTGGAGGTAACGGTAACCCAGAAATTATAAAATAAACAATGCCACACTTCTGAGAGCTTCACTTCCCAGCACCCTCAGAGCAGTATAAAGTGTCAGTACAAAGCAGGGAAGTGAAAAAGTTGAAAGGGGCGAACTGCACTGAGTAAAATTAAAAGGGGAGCAACTAAGGGAAGTAGTGGTTAAATGAGAGTACCCGAGCTAAATTAAATTGAAGGAGGTGAAATGGAGAGAAGCAAATTTAAAAACACCTGAAGAATTAAAACAAAAAGGGAGCACTGTATTTGAGAGAATGAAAATTAAAACGGGATCACCCAAGAGAAGTGAAATTAAAAGAGGAGCACTCAAAAAATATATAACTGAGGGCTATGAGGTGTCTTTGTTGTGGGTGTTTATGTACAAAAAAAACTGGTGTAATAGATGGAGGAAAAGTTGCCAATATTGTCTGTTGATCAAAAAGATTAGGGGGAAGGTTTTGGCCTTAGAGAGAAAGGGGCAGGAACCTACGAGAGGACTAGACCCAATAAGTGATCCAACAAGAAAACAATGTACATTTATATCGCACCTTTAAAACATCCCAAGGTGTTTCACAGGAGCGTAATCAGCCAAGACTTGACACGGAGCCAAAGAAGGAGACTTTACGACAGATGAGCAAAAGCTTAGTCAGAGGTAGGTTTTAAGGAGCATCTTAATGTAGGAGAGAAAGGTGGAGAGACACATCACATGTCAGTGAAAATAGATGGTCTAGTACGGAACCTCGAGATTCACTCATGGGGTTTGTAGCTGGAGATGAGTGCAACCAAGTGAAAATGAGAAGTACTGAGGCAGGCAAAAGAAATTGGGATACTGGATAGATTAAGGTTGGAAAAAGCAGGAAGAAAGATTAGAAAGCTTGTAAAGTTACAAAAGAGATTAAATGATGAACAAATACCAGGCGCCGTTCAATAATTCAAAAAGATACCAAATCGCAGAAGATGAGGCAGCTAGAAAACCACAGAAGATATCTGGGACAAAGATGCAGACTGGAAGGCACAGAGTGATTGTAGTCATAAGGGACTCTTTGCTCAGGAAGGTGGATAACCATGTGCATTGTAATAGAATGCCTATAGGTTGGTAAGTTGTCTACCTGGAGGTCAGGTAAGGAAAGGAAAGAAATGGTTAAGTTTGCAGGTGATACCAAATTAGGTGGAGCAGCTGATTCTGAGGCGGCAGCTTGAGAATTACAAAATAAGTTGGACAAAATATTTAAGTAGGTGGAACGGCAGGTGACATTTAATACAAACAAGTGTAAACTACTGTACATAGGGAGAGAAAATGGGCTACACACGTACTCCATGACTGGTGTTGAAATAGCTAAGGATGAGATTGCCAAGTGATCTAAGGGTTCTGATAGACTCATCTCTCAGCATATGCAATCAACATAACAAATATAAATACTGAATAATATAACCAAAAACAGCAGAGTATAAGTCAGAGGAAGC
Source organism: Squalus acanthias (assembly GCA_030390025.1). Classification (NCBI taxonomy): domain Eukaryota; kingdom Metazoa; phylum Chordata; class Chondrichthyes; order Squaliformes; family Squalidae; genus Squalus; species Squalus acanthias. The sequence continues at coordinate 53,567,634 of CM059426.1, forward strand.
CATGCTCAAATTACTTAGTGCTCTGGTCAAGCCAACCCATGAGTATCATGTCCAGTTCTTGTCATTGAGACACAACGAAGACAGTCAACCACTAGAGGCTGTTCAGAAAAGAGCAACAAGTCGTATCCCTAGGCCTCAATATCAAACCCCTCATGGCGGGTGGGAGAAGGTCGGGGTGGGGGTAGGATTAAAAATGTTAAAACATGGAATGGGTTCCCACCGAGCCGCGTACGCGCTGGCCGCCGTTGTCACGGCGGTGTGTTTTGTGTCATGCGAGTGTGCCGCCGTGGAGAGGCGGGACACTTCATTAACATATTTAAATCAGGCTCCCACAGTGCAATTAACATGTGCCGCACGGGTTTCCCAGGCCTCGGGAAACCGGGCAGTAAAAGGCAGGCGGGAGCTGCTGGCTCAAGAAGGTAAGTGCCTTTTACAGCACTCCTTATGGGCCAGAAGGAGAAGGAGTGCTCCCCCCGACGCCTCAAGGAAGTCTTCGGCCTCCCATCAGCCGATCGCGGCCGCTCTCTCCCCTGCTGCAATCGCAGACCTCACTGCCCCCACCCAAGCACCGATGTCCACTCCATGCCATGATTGTGGATGACCTCCCTCCCCTCCAGGCACCGATCTCTGGCCTTCCCCACTCCCGATTGCCTCTCGCTTCCCCCCTCCCGATTGCCTCTCTCTTCCACCCCCCAAGCTCTGATCTCTGGTCTTCCCCTCTCCCGATTGCCGGGGACCGTACCCAAGGGTTTTACCACCCGGCAGTCGGCCAGCCTGTCAATTTGGTTGGCTGCCAGGTGGGAAATGAAAGAAACAAAATTATAATGAGGTCCTGCCGTTAAGTTCAGCAGGACCTACGCGCCCCTGGCCTTGATGCGTTCCCCGGCCATTTTCACCCTTCCCTGCACCTTCCCCGCTTCCCCGTAAATATCGGGGCCCAAGTGTCAGAGGACTTAGTTATTAGGAAAGGCTGGAGAAACAGGCTTTTAATCCTTGAAGAGGGGAACCTGTCATGTGATCTTACAGAGACACGTAAGATAGTAAACAGCATGAAAAAGTGAGATACAGAAAAGAACTAACATGTGAGAATAGGACGAGGCGAGACAGGTTCAAACTAATTAATGGCAAATTTAGGACTGATGTCAGGGCGTTCTTCATACAACGAGTGAACAATACATGGAATAGACTTCTGGGTAGAGTGGTGGAGGGTGAAAACATCGCAATTATTTGAGAAACAATTAGATACTGCGATGGGCGGACTGGAGAGTCGAATGACCTCCCTCATCAATATTTATTGTGATCTTTTGTATGGGTGTAACTAATGCTTCAGAACACTATTCAAATATCCAATTTCTGTTACTGATGCAGGACATAATCTTATCAGTACTGTAAAAAAAAAAAGAATGTTTTCAAAACCTTAGAGCAGATATTTACCCCTTTGAACAGGTTGTTGAGGATCGTGTTGCATTGCTTTTACTGTTGGCTAAAATATATGAGGAAATGATAAATGACGACATGGGGGGGGTGTGCTCTTTAATTAGAAAAGTTCATAAAAGAGATTTTTCCCACTAGTAATTAAAAAGGAAAGGTTCTTTTTGTGTTTCTAGTTATGCTGAACTCTGGGGGGAGTGGTACTGAACTCTAGTGCAGATCGGGCGTGGGCCTCTGCCCTGCTGAATTGGTTATTGCTGCACCCGCTTTAGGCCTGTAGAAAGGGCTCAACGATGTTAAATTTAGACCCCAACATTTCAGATATAGACTATAGATGTTAATGCCTCTGATGAAAGAACTAGACCTAATTTTCTACGTTACAACAGTGACTACATTTCAAAAGTACTGTAAAGCATTTTGGGGTGTCCTGTGGCCATGAAAGATGCTATATAAACGCAAGTCTTTCTTTTTTTAAACTATCTTTTCTCTTTTCAGATGCTAACAGACCTTCTGTGTATTTCCAGAATTATCTGTTTTTATCTTTACAACCAGCAAACAAAGGCTCTTGTAAGCAGAAAGCATTTGTATTGAAACCCGTTTTTATAGAGCAGGTGAGCTGATAAAACTGAATTGGTCCTTGGACTCAGATACACAGCAGTATTGTGAACATTAAATAGATAGTGGAGCCTGGAATTTCCACGGAACAAATTTCTCTTCCAAATGCTATCCTGAAGGCGATGAGTATTGCTGGGGTACAGTTGCACAGGCATTAGCAGTCTTTGTAGGGGAGTTATCCCTGGTGTCCTGGCCAATATTTATCCCTCAACCAGCATAACAAAAACAGATTATCTGGTCATTATCACATTGCTGTTTGTGGGAGCTTGCTGTGCGCAGATTGGCTGCCGCATGTCCCACATTACAACAGTGACTCCACTTCAAAAGTACTTCATTGACTGTAAAGCGCTTTGAGACGTCCGGTGGTCGTGAAAGGCGCTATATAAATGCAAGTCTTTCTTTCTTTGGCTGCTTCAGTCGAGTTGCCATCCTTTATATGTGATGCCAGTCAATGAGTGTCTCTCAGCTGGCTATTTGATGGTGGAGGCCATCACAGGCGAATTTGTTCCTGCCCCCAGCCAAAGTTCACACACAAGTGCTTTCCAGCAAGGATCGCTGGATAGCAATCATGAGTAGGAGCCCGAGCTGATTGTTTCCCCTCCCTGGCGCAGAGGTTATTGTGGTCAGTTGTTGTGTCCCCGAGATGAACTGACTCTTTCCAGCCATCAATATGAGCGATTTTACAATACATATGTTGAATATGGCTCTGATTCATCTGTTGTAATCAGCCCTATTCAGCAATGGAAAGACTACTTAATTTGAAAAAGTGGATGTATTTGACAATGCCCTGTTCTTGCAGAATTGATAAAAAGACATAGAATGTTTGCGTTACACGTACTTAATTAACTTTCACCTCTACATTAGAATAAATTACTGCTGAAGTGTTTCTTCTTTAATGCCACCAATTAAATTACTCTATAGTCTGACCTGCCTGTGATTATTTCTTAATTGAGTTAGGGCTTGCTAATTGATTTGGAGTGCCTTAAAGAGGGACTTTTCCAGAAACCAATGGTAAGTTCTCCTGAGATGGTAAATATTGCTCCTTGGCGCAATTACTAAATAGTAACACTGTTATGAACATTTAAAGTAAGAATAATTAACGGTAGTTAATTTCAACAGTTTTACATTATGCTTGTTGAAGTGTATTCCTGTTGTGTCAGTTTTCCCAGGTGACAAGTGCCACACAGTGTACAGGTTTGTTTAGTTTTCACTTCCACTCAGGTAAAGGAGCATTTCTTAGATTCATCAAGGAGGCTATCACCAAACTATATAACCAATAGCACTTCACCTGATCGACCCTTCCCATCCCCAGTACGCCAACAGTCGTGCGATTATTATCACCACCTTCCTGACTACCACCATCCAATTGCCTTCCTTCAGTCCTGCCTGATGGGTCCTGCCCTCACTTCACTACAAATATTAACACCAACATTAATCCAGAAAAATATTTTTATCCAACAACTCAATAAGAATAATTAAGAATCATGCTTGTGAAATCCCTGAGTGCCTGTCTTGTGTGCTCGTTCACCTATCCTAGTGCTCCTATGATGTTTTATCCAAGTGGCTACAGCTTGAGAGCTGGAAGGCTGTTGAGTTTCCATTGAGGACTCTTCAGATGGCCGTGGTGGGCTACCTTGAGCAGCTCTGGGTCTTGAGGGCCTGGATTCAGACTGCAACATCTTAGCGTGGGCCGGGGCAGTTTGGCTCAGCTGCCTGTGTGGCACTACCAAGGGCACTGGTGTAGTGGTTGATGGGGGAGCAGGCATGCTGTCATCCTGAGAGACAGCAGCAGGTGCTGGAGGTAGGTGAACCCGCACCTTCCCTCTTACACTCTAATTCCAAAAGTGAGAAGTCGCACAACACCAGGTTATAGTCCAACAGCTTTATTTGAAATCACAAGCTTTCGGAGCGCTGCTCACCTGACGAAGGAGCAGCGCTCCGAAAGCTTGTGATTTCAAATAAAGCTGTTGGACTATAACCTGGTGTTGTGCGACTTCTCACTTTTGTCCACCCCAGTCCAACACCGGCATCTCCGCATCATCACTCTAATTCCAGAATCCGACCTGAACCCATCTGGGTGGGGTAAAATGGTCAAGCCTCACAACTCAGTACAACTCAGTATTCTTTTAACTGTTTATTGTACTATGGATAACATACAAACATCAATGCACTGTTCCCTTTAACTCTCTTTAATTTCAAACACCACTCACCCTGGCGATCACTCGGAGGAGTAGTTTCCATCTGTACGGGTGATCAAATCTGTCCGCAGTTCCCTTGCAAGTTGCCAAAGTTTGTCCCTAAACGCACCCTTTTTATAATACAAAGATCATACCCATGACAATTGATTGACGTAACCCCCCCCCCCCCCACCACCCCCTCCCCACACTTTGATTGTACCATCTTAATCTTGTCTGTTTCTGCAAATCTATAGATTACTTGAATTGATCACTTCTCCATCCTGGGTCAGTGAATAGTTCATTATCACACAAAGTTGTTTTGATGGGAAAAGGTTCCAGGCTTATCAGCATTCTGAAACGTTGGTAAATGGGTTTTACTCCAGAAACAATTTTGATATTAACATCTTCAAAGGATGAGGGAACCGATCCAGACTCAGTGGAACCATGGTCGTTACCTGTCGTGTTGATTTGTAAGTCTTGTTAACAGCCTGACCACAGGAGTTCAATGGACAGGGCAGTCAGTTAAATTTAAACAAACACATGTCATTATGTGGTCTGATTACTCCAGCTACTTCCTTGGTTAGCATATCCATAAAGTCAATCAATCGTGTCTGTGTCTCTGTATGAATAATTTCCTCCTGTATTCCGTTCAGCTCACAGCTTGTTTTAAAAGTTCATTTAAAAGTCCCGTTGGTTCCTCGAGGCATGCTGGGATATGAAGCTTGGTCAATTTCTTATGATTGGTCAATTTACAAAACTGCCTGTAAAGTACAGCCGCTTAACCCTTTAATGTCGGTTTACTTTAAGTTAAGTGTGTTCTTGCTGCAGGACTGGCTACAGGAGTCCACCCCCAAGTGACTGATGTACTGACTCCTCAGGGAATCAGTCACTTTTAAACCAACATTTCCTGTTCTTGCTGAACCAAGACCTCACGCATTAACTTTTGCTGTCTCTTCTTCTTCCGCAGTCTTTTATCCTGCCATCGCCAGACATAGCAAATTGATCGCAATGATCAATTGGATTATGACCAATACATGAGACATGATTCTTATCCAAGGATTTATCCCAACTGTAGTTCCCCAATTCCATAATTGTTTCCACCATGGAATAATTTTGATATTTTGTATGTCTTCCCCATTTCACTTTGTCTTTGTTTTAATTCCCACAATACATGTTGGGTTACATCAAGATCATTCAGTAATTTAGTTATTTTAGCCTGAACTTTGGGTTCAAGTAAATCTATATCATAGCCAAACTTACTAACAAATTCTTCCATGTTCAAATTAGAGAGTGGGTCTGATACATCGATACCAGTTTCCTTTCCTAGGTGTAAGGGTTGTAGGATCCTATGTCCTATCAATACCACATGAGCAGGCTCAATACAAAAGGTTGGTTGTATAACTGGGCATGTCAAATTATTTCCATAAATAAAAGATTTTACAGTAGCAGTTACACAATACATTCCATTCCCTCTATTAGCAGAGTTAACAACTCCATGTCTTCCTGATGTAGATTGGTGCAATTTGCCCTCTTCCCATAGAATCCACATGCTGATCCTTTATGGTCATGTAGTCTATAGGGACAAATTACTGTCTCTCTCGCTTGTTGACATCCCACCATGTCTGTGGGAATCCATCTATCCGCTCCACTCGTGGGGGCATTATAGGCTACATAAGGAGCATTGTCTCGGTGCTCCATTACTATTTGTGTCCCATACAATACATGTCCAATGTTTTCTGCTCTAAACAGGGGATATCCCTGATGGTTTGGAGTTATGAGAGGGAATTTCAACACTATTCCTACCACTGTATCATTAGCAGGACTATCACATTTGTGATAAACTACTTGAGCCTTAATCAACCTTCTTAATTTACATATACTCACAGGTGAAATTTCATAATCTGTCAATTGTGTTTAGTGTTCATTGCTAATCCGATCAGATACATATCCCTCCTCTAATTTCTCTAAATTATGGCGGGTTTGTTCTACTAACCAACTCCCATACATCATGCACACGTCATTCTGAGCTGCCTCTGTGCTAGCATTTCGATTTTCCTTGATGAGCTGATCCACCTTTCTAGCAGTATCTAAAATAGGATTAGTAAGTTTTGTTAAATGGAGAGTCATTATCAGGTCCTCGTATAGTTGCTGTTGCGTTAAATTATTGTTTTGCTGTGAGATACTTTTGATTTGCTGCTTAGCTTTCCTTAATTCACGATTCATTGTTACTAAATCTAATCTATTACAAGCCATTCCTGCCGTATTGACTCCCATCACTATATCATTAATCAAGCTCCTTCTCTTCTTCTTTCCTTGTGGGCTTTGGGTCGTGACCACTGTAGTAGGTGGACTAGACCACTTCTCCACTTCTTTGTCATGATTTTTCAAATCTTTGGATTCCCATGAATCTCCAGTGTCCCCCCAAAAATTATTAACTACTTATTGCCGCATTTTATCTATAAGTTTTTGGGTGTCTCTTTTACACCAGTTTGGCCATCTTGCCTCGGTCAAATTCAAAATAACTGGAATTATCTGATAAAGTACATTTTGATTCTGCGTAGGGTCTATCGCTCCCAAAGCGGGGGCTGTTTGCAGCTTTTCCTTAAGTGTGTGAAAAGCCCTCTCACATTCCTCTGTCCACTCCCATTTGGCTGACTTCCATGTTAATGTGTACAAAGGTCGAGTTATACCTAGCTATAATTTTCTATAAACTCACGGCAATATTCCGTCAGTTCTAAAAATGATCTTAAAGCCGAAACATCCTCCGGTATCGGTAACTCTTGTACTGCTTTCCTTTTTGCCTCATCTATGCCTCTCTCTCCCGGTCTCAGTGTACCTCTTTTTGCCCTATCTGAGCCTTTTTAGGGTTTTCCTTCAACCCGCGTCGAGTTAGGAGCTGCAACAACTCCTTCAGCAACACCATATGTTCCTCAGGAGTCTTTGTCAATAGTAACAAATCATCCACATACTGGATCAGCTTGTCCCTGCCGGAGAACCCTTCTGGACACTTAGGGGGAAAAATTGGGTGGCGCCCCTCTTGGGGCACTAATATCACCGGGGTGCTAATTTTAGCGCTACATGCAACAACACCACATGCGTCGGCATGTAGCGCCGCATCATTGCAGGCCTCCTCCCCTGATTAAAGGGGAGGGGTCTAGCGCTGTGCGCACCGGGACCCTGCTAGACCACCGGGCAGCGGGGTGCCATGAAAACAGCCTGGCACTCAAGAGGAGTGCCGGGCTGAGCATGGCGGCCGGCATCCCGAGAAAAAAGGGGGAAGGGGGAAGGTGCTGGCAGTCGGCCTGAAAAAATGGCCGCCCGACACCTGCCCCTTTAAGTAGCACTGCCGCCGCTGCAAAAACGCCCCCTGACCCTGTCGGACATAGGTCAGGGGGCGCAAGCGAAGTTTGCGGCCGGGGCGCAAGCGGGGCGCTACCAGCTACTGCCGCCGCTAACTTCCCGCTGAATTTCGCAGGAGGCATTAGCGGCGCCGCGCCTGGGCGCTAGAGGATTTGCGACCCGTTAGCACCCCCCGGGGGCGCTAACGAGAGGCACAAATCAACCCAATTTTTCCCGTTTAGCCATTTACTGATGGAATATTGATGGACTATTATGAAACCCTTGTGGCAGACATGTCCACGTGTACTGCTGCCCTTTAAAGGTGAAGGCAAATTTGTACTGATCTTCTTTTCTCATCGGAATAGACCAAAACCCATTAGAAATATCCAACACAGCTTGTTATACTGCCAATCAAATCTTCCACAGCAGCGACCATTGGGGCACATGCTGGCATGTTCTTATTTAATACCCTATAATCGATCGTCATCCTCTATGATCCATCTGGTTTCTTAACAGGCCAAATCGCTGAATTTACATGTGTTGCCAGAGGTCTTAAAACCCTTAATCCACGAGGGACTTTACCGCTACCTCCATTGCCTCTGCGGGGTTTTCATAGATACTCCCTCTACTACCACCTCTACTCCTGGTATTCTCCCGCAGTCGTGTTTGTGTTGGGCAAACGCCCCCTTCTGCTGCTCTATAATAGCTTTACTCCACTCCGGGCTTTTTTTCACTAATGCCTCCCAGTCGTGTACTCCCTTTCCCGCAACCACACACACCTTTCCTTGCTCATCCAGCAGAACGCACTGTCCTTCACCGCCCTTCCATAAACAGTGACTAACTAGATCTATCACAAAGCCATTTGCTTCCATACAGTCTGATCCCAGTACTCCTCTCTCCTCATCCCAATCCATTAATATGCACACCCACTTTGTTCCGAGTGGCCCCACTTGTATGCGAAGAGGTTTTGATACCATGCCAGCCAGCGTATTTCCTGTAAATCCTCCTAAAACTTAGGGTTCGCCGCTAGACCAATTGGACCTCCGCGGATCCTTCGCGTGGACCACAGTATGCGACGCCCCTGTATCTACCAGGTATTCCCCTCTCTTTCCTTCTACTATTAAATCCACTGTCAGTCTTCCATGGCTGTCATACCTGAATGGGCACAGGTATGATAGCTGGCTGTTACGGCCCCTTCATTGCTCGGAGGGTGCGGAGGTTCCAGCTTAGGTTCCCCACCGTCTCCTCCCTTGGAGGAATTACATTTACCTCCAGCCTGGCTTACTATCTTCTCCAGTCATACTATTGCATCCTGAGACCCACCACCCCCAGGATTCTTTCTCGGTCCTTCCCTATTCCTCGGTGCACAGCACTCCCATGCTATATGGCCGAGTTTCCCACAGTTATAGCATTCTCTGCTATCTCTACCTGGTTGGTTACCTACACTCGTTTTTCCCACAGGTGGCCCCCTCGGCTTTGCTCCTTCATATCTCCACTGTCTCCCCGGCCCTGTTTAGGGGCCGGGCCTGGAGTTACCTGGGGTTTCATCTCCTGTACTTTTCCTCCCTTCTACCTTGTTCCTCTCCTGCTTGTCCTGTTTATCCTCCCAAAACATAAATAAGTTCCTCAACACTCGAGCTTAGAAACATAGAAACATAGAAAATAGGTACAGGAGTAGACCATTCGGTCCTTCGAGCCTGCACCACCATTCAATGCGTTCATGGCTGAACATGCTACCTCAGTACCCCATTCCTGCTTTCTCGCCATACCCCTTGATCCCCTTAGTTGTGAGTGTTATATCTAACTCCCTTTTGAATATATTTAGCGAACTGGCCTCAACAACCTTCTGTGGAAGAGAATTCCATAGATTCACCACTCTCTGGGTGAAGAAGTTCCTCCTCAGCTCAGTCCTAAATGGCTTCCCCTTAATCCTTAGACTGTGACCCCTGGTTCTAGTTTTCCCTACCATTGGGAACATTCTGCCCGCATCTAATTTGTCTAAACCAGTCAGGATTTTAAATGTCTCTATAAGATCCCCCCTCATTCTTCTGAACTCCAGAGGATACAAGTTCAGTTGACCCAATCTTTCTTGATATGTCAGTCCGGCCATCCCAGGAATCAATCTAGTGAACCTTCTCTGCACTCCCTCAATAGCAAGAATGTCCTTCCTTAAGTTAGGAGACCAAAACTGCGCACAATACTCCAGGTGTGGCCTCACCAAGGCCCTGTACAACTGTAGCATCACCTCCCTACTCCTGTATTCAAATTCTCTTGCTATGAAGGCCATCATTCCGTTTGCTTTCTTGACTGCCTGCTGCACTTGCATTCCCACCTTCAGTGACTGATGTACCATGACGCCCAGGTCTCGTTGCACGTCCCCTTTCCCTAATCTGCCACCATTCAGGTAATAGTCCGCCTCTCTATTTTTACCACCAAAGTGGATAACCTCACATTTATCCACATTGTACTTCATCTGCCATACATTTGCCCATTCACCCAACCTGTCCAAGTCACTCTGTAGCCTCCTAGCATCCTCCTCATTGTTCACACTGCCTCCCAATTTAGTGTCATCCGCAAATTTGGAGATATTACATTTAATCCCTTCGTCCAAATCATTAATATATAATGTAAACAGCTGGGGTCCCAGCACCGAACCCTGCGGTACCCCGCTGGTCACTGCCTGCCATTCTGAAAAGTACCCATTTACTCCTACTCTTTGTTTCCTGTGTGCCAACCAGTTCTCAATCCACGTCAACACATTACCCCCAATCCCATGTGCTTTAACTTTGCTCACCAATCTCTTGTGTGGGACCTTGTCGAAGGCCTTCTGAAAGTCCAAATACACCACATCTACTGGTTCCCCCCTGTCCACCCTATTGGAAACATCCTCAAAAAATTCCAGAAGATTTGTCAAGCATGATTTCCCTTTCACAAATCCATGCTGACCTATCATGTCGCCACTTTCCAAATGGTCTGTTATGACATCTTTAATAATTGCTTCCATCATTTTACCCACGACCGATGTCAGGCTGACCGGTCTATAATTCCCTGCTTTCTCCCTCCCTCCTTTTTTAAAAAGAGGGGTTACATTGGCCACCCTCCACTCCATCGGAACTGATCCAGAGTCTAAGGAATGTTGGAAAATGATCGTCAATGCATCCACTATTTCCAAGGCCACCTCCTTAAGTACTCTGGGATGCAGACCATCAGGCCCCGGGGATTTTTCAGCCTTCAGTCCCATCAATTTCCCCAATACCTTTTCCCGACTAATAAGGATTTCCCTCAGCTCCTCTCTCTTACCAGATCCTCTGACCCCTTTTATTTCCGGCAGGTTGTGTGTGTCCTCCACAGTAAACACCGAACCAAAGTTCATGCCTGGGTCTCCCAAATCAAACCCTGACATGACTGTTCCGTGCGAGCTATAAGAGCTCTTAACCATCGACGGAGACCGTCCCCTGCCAATTGATTCCCATCCAACCCTCCTCCTTGTGTTTAATTATAAAAAGACCACAATCTGCTAGCAAACGCTTCTGGGTGTTCCTCCTTGCCCTGCATAGTTAGTGCCATGATCTTAAATGGATCACCCCTTCCGTACCCGCAAGCTTCTCTAACGTGTCGCTTAGTATTGTCCCACAATACCGCGGGTCGGGCATAATGGGTGTCTTGGGGTAGCCCAGCCAGGACTGCCTCATCCAGACTAAATACAAACACCTCTTTTTCTCGGATTCGTCGAAACCCTGCATCGCAGCCATCATTTCTAAGCGCAAAAAGTGCCCTTCCACATCTCCTCAACGTCTGAGGGTTCCTAAATCCCTTGCTGCTTCCCATAATTGTGAGGGAGTATAAGCTTCATCATAATTCGACACTACCGGGTCTCCCCCAGCCACCGGTGTCGTGTTCGTGTGCCGTACCGGACACATTACTCCTCGCCCTATACTACCATCACCTTCCTCTTCACCTTCCACAATTTCCTCTTCTGCCTTCTTCCACCACGTGTCTAACGCATTCCCTTCCTCCACGGCCTCTGCCATAGCACAGACTATACCTCTCTGTCTCTGTAGCTTGTGCTGGAGCCGCTCGATCTCTTCCTGGCATGCTGAATAATCAGCACACGTTTCAAGTTCCTTGTGTTGCTCTCGCAGCACCCGGAACGCCGCCTTTAAGTCACTACACTCCTGAGACGCTCGACTATTATCTTCCCGTTCACTATCCACTTCTTCCCGCAATTGTCCGCACTGGTGTTGCAAATCAACTGCCTGTAGTTCTAGGTAGCTGCACCTTGTCTCCGTCTTTTTCTTTTCTTCTTCTCTCTCCTGTCTAGCCTCCAACAATTCTTTCATCAATCTCACTATTACTGCATCCTTTTCCTGCAGCCTTTCTTCATGCCGCTGCTGTTCCTGCGCTAACTGTTGTGTTTTTCGCCTATATGCTAACAACCACACAGGGCGTACCCATTTTGGATTTCTCTTGGCTATGGGAGTTTCCTCCCATTCCTCAGCTTCTTTTAGAGGATCGGACGCAGCCGCGATAACTTGTACCCATCCCTCTTTCAAAGGTAATTTCTTACCGAAAAATTGCTCTACCCTGTCTTCCATTATTCCCCTATCAGGTCCTTGTTCGGGCACCACTAAATCTGTAGGTAGGTGAACCCGCACCTTCCCTCTAATACTCTAATTCCAGAGTCCGACCTGAACCCGTCCACGTGGGGTAAAATGGTCAAGCTTCTGAGCTTCCAGGGCAGCAGTGTGAGCTGCCATGGGAGCTGTCAGGATAGGCTCCATCATGGTGGGCGCCACTGTCATGTTCACTCACTCCACATTGGACAGAATGGTCACCATGCTCTGCGTGAAACATCAACACAAATGGAGCTGAGCTTCTCCATGCTCTGAGCCATTGCATGCAAGCTCACTGGCAGGCTTCCCTTTGCACCTAGAATTTCCTGGTGTGTCCCCATCATCCTTCGTCGGTAGCCCGGGCTAGCGAATTCGGCATCTGGATCCTTTCCAGCAGAACTAGTGTGTGATCTCACCCTCTGGTGAGCTGGCACCTGTGGCGTCTTATTCCTCTGCCCTAGCTCCTGCACACTTGTGGCCAATGGTTCACCACATAAAGACCCATCATCTAACCTACCCTCTAAAGTAAGTGTGGTGCCAATCTTTGAACTGGTGCTTACTTGGGTCAGATTGAGTGATACTGCATCTTCAGGAAGGCTGGCCTCCTCTTCTTGAAGTGGCACAGGGGCATCCACATTTTCAGCACCTGAAAGGAAAGAGGGTTAACTTTTACTGTGAAGAGACAGTAGAGAAAGAAGTGGCTGGTGAAAGCAGCTGCAGTTTGTCATGCAGAGTGTGTAGTGTGAGATAGAAGTAAGAAGGGAGAAAGAGGATAAGGTCATAGAGTCATACGGCACAGAAGGAGGCCATTCAGCCCATTGAATCCGTGCCGGCTCTCTGTAGAGCAATCCAGTCAGTCCCATTCCCCCGCTTTATCCCCATAGCCCTGCAAGTTTAATTCCCTCAAGTGCCTATCCAGTGTAAGTGTTCCTGTGCAATGTTCCTCTAGTGTTGCCATGGCTGTAACTCTACCCCTGCCTGTGATGACCAGCACATTTTCATTCACATTTTCTTCCGGTCGTGGCCTCCTACTCCAAGTTATGCGCGACCTTCTCCAGCACGAAAGAAGGGAGTGTGTAGATAACAACCTTGTGAGGTGTTTAGAGAATGTGCCTGTCATTGTCGAATAATTGGTATGCAGTGTGTAAGATTTGGCGTTTGGGGAAGTGAGGATTGTGATACTGTTGAGTGTGTGAGTATGAGGAGAAGAAGGTGGAGTGAAATGTGGTGCAGTGATTGTAGGAGAAGTGAAGTGAAGTGGGAGAGGCGAATACTGTGAGTAGTGAGGCGGAGGTGGTGGAGGTGTGAGCAGAGAGTGTGTGCAGTATTCTTAGCTTGACAACTCTGGTGAGGTCATTGAACTTTCCTCTTCTTTGCAGTCATGTCCTGGGAGCTAAGCTGCTGGTATTTATCTCTTCTGTGCCCGAATTCCCGCCCTTCTCCCGCCCCCCCCCCCCCCCCCCGCCCGCCCCACCAAACCAGCATGCACCCAATGTATAACATGGGTAGTGCTGGCTGCAGCCCTGAGTCATGCAATTTCCTGTGGTCTCTTGGACCATGTGAACAGGCGTGTGCAGTGCCCTTGTAGGCTCGCTATCGGGCACGCTCGAACTTCCAGGCCATTGGCCCATTGGTGCATAAGTAAAGATGGTTATAGATTTCTTCAGTGTCTCTCATTGATTGTGATATTATTTATAGCACTTGTGATAGGTGTTCTCTACTGTTTGAGAGTGTTGTCTCAAGAATCCCTCTCTCTCTCTCCAGAGCTGTCTGCTGTTAGCCAAACATGTCTTAAACAAGCGAGGGGGCCGAGAGATTATAATGTCAAACAGCAGAGGACTGGCTCGATAAATGTTGTAACACTCTTACTAATTGGTTAATTTTTAAAATAAGGATCACATCTTCCCTGGCCAGTTTCACAAGTACAAAAAAACATTAGCTTGCAAAGGAAAAAAAAGGAAAAAATTGAACACACAGCCACTGAGATATTTTCTGTGAGTTGCTAAGCAACAGAATATGGAGCCAATGTTGTTAAGGTAGCAGATTCTTTTCACTGAGGGTGTTGTATTGAAGTACGCCTCAGTGATTTGAAACCCGAATCTGGTACTGGCTCATCGTGCCCAGGAGAACTGTGACAATTTATAACATTACATGTATTTAAGTTTACTTTTTGCACTGGTGCCTATACAAAATGCAATATTATTGAAAAAAAGAGTAAATGTTAACAAAATCAAAAACACAATTTTTCAAAAGCAATAAAGGACACCAGTCACTGAAGGGTACAAGCTCTCCAAATTAATGCTAAGCTTTTCTTCTGACTCGTTTAATTTTAATTAAATATAGAGAGAATGTAAACCTTGTGGTTTTCCACTGTTCCTCCCCAAAGTGAGTCACCAAATGATGTGCACTGAAAATTATATTTAGTTGTAATTAAGACCAAACGTCTACTGTTCAGCAAAAAAAATATGAATTGGGAGACAAGAGCAATTTCTGTGTAGTCAGTGCTGAGACACATATTAAAGTCTAATAGAAAGGTTCAATACCTCCTTAAATTCAGATAACCTTTAGTAAATGCTAATATATTCAGGTGTTAGGACATTTGGCGGTGAGCCAATTGTGCAGCCATTTTTGTAATTATACAATGCATAGCAATGCAGTACATCTTTCAGTGTCAATGTCCAATGCATATATATTTCATTGACTGTCATTCTATGTGTAGTTTCTATACTCTGAAATGTCATACACAATCTAACCAACATTTAAACCTCCGATTGAATAATCATTTCTAATAGTGAAGCACAATGATACCTATTCACAGCAAAAGTGATTAATTCTCACAGTCTGATTTTTTTCACATTTATTTCTGTTTATATGCAGCTCCATACATGTCTGATCTTTATATATCCATGTGAGATGTTTGAGCGTAGATGGCAATTCCTGTCTACAGTCTGTTTATATGTCAGTAGAAAGTTTGTACTAACATTGGCCTTTATTGCAGTCCTTGAATGAGGTGTGACTGGTGCTAGAATAATCTTGGCAAGAGGTGTGAATCTCTGTTACTTTTGTGTTATATGTTCTTTCAAATAAGGAGTTATAATATGAAATCCTAACTTCTCAGCTGTTTCTGTTCACTTTGCTGTAAAGTATGGGATGCAGAGGATCTGGGGGTTTCAGATGATTGTCATAAGAGTTATAATAATCATCTGCACCCTGAGACAAGACTAATTTATTGTTTACAGTGATTGTTTACAGTGATTGTTTACAGCAATAGCAACAACTTGCATTTATATAGTGACTTTAATGTAAAAAAAAGTCCCATGGCATTTAAGTGTTACAGTGGCTTCTCATGAGAAAAAGTGGACATTGAGCCAAAGAAAAATTGATTAGGGCAGATGACCAAAAGCTTGGTTAAAGAGGTAGATTTTAAGAAGGGTCTTCAATGAGAAAATAGAGGTGGAGAGGTGAGAGATTTGAGGAGGGAATTCCAGAGGTGGCTGAAGGCGCACAAACAAATGATGGGGTGAAGGGAGGATACACAAGAGGCTGGAGGCAGGGAAGCAAAGAGTTTGGGGTGGGGGTGGGGGTTGTGGGGGTGATAATAAAGGGTGAAGTCATAGAGGGATTTTACAATGTGTGCAAGATTCCTTTCTTACCCAATATGTAAAAACCCAACAAGACAGGGAGCACTGCTGGATCTAATAATGGGAAATGAACTAGAACAGATAAGAGAAGTAAATGTAGGGGAACATCTAGGCAATAGCAATCACAATGTAATAAGGTTTAAGATAAAGATTGAGAAGGACATAAGTAAGGCAAAGGCCAAAGTAATAAATTAGAAAAAAGCTGATTTTAAGCAGATGGGAATAAAATTGAGAAAATAAACTGGAAACAT
This sequence comes from Squalus acanthias, assembly GCA_030390025.1. Classification (NCBI taxonomy): domain Eukaryota; kingdom Metazoa; phylum Chordata; class Chondrichthyes; order Squaliformes; family Squalidae; genus Squalus; species Squalus acanthias. The sequence goes on from CM059426.1 coordinate 53,583,701, forward strand.
TTACTTACAATGAAATAGAACATTTAAAATGGTGATCAATAGAGTCCAGGAGAAACATATCCTACTAAAGGCAAGAACAAGAGCAAGTAATGACACACCATAGATGAATAAAGAAATAAGGACAACATTGAAAATAAAGATAAAGACATATACTAAGCACATAGACAACAAAGGAGAAAATGACAAAAGGGAATATGAAAAGGTTAGGAAAGAAGTCAAAAAACAATTAGGAAGGCAAAGAGAAACTAAAAAATTAAATTATCAAGGAACATACAAAGGAATAGTATAGTATAGTACAGACACATAAATAACAAAAGAAAAATCAGGTTAGGCATAGGGCCACTACTGGATATACATCATAAACTCACAGGTAAAGACAGTAAAATGGTAGAAATATTAAATAATTACTTTGCCTCGGTATTTACCAAAGAAACTAACATAGTGGACATAACATTAGACGAAGAGATCAAAAAGGATATAAAGATATTTAAGATAGATAGGGGGAGATAATTGATAAACTAATCAAATTTAGAGACAATAAAATCACTGGTGCAGATGGATTGCATCCAAACATATTACTAGAAGTTAGGGAAGAGCTAGTAGAGCCACTATTATATATATATATATATATATATATATATATAAATTCATTAGAAAAGGGAATAATGTCAGATGACTGGTGGACAGCTAATTTGATTCCTATATATAAAGTGGGAGATAGAACAAGCCCAGGGAACTATAGACCAATTAACTTAATGTCGGTGGTAGGAAAGATAATGGAATCCTTAATCAAAGATGTAAAGAAAAACATCTAGAAACTGAAAATATAATAGAGTAGTCAGTATGGATTCCAAAAGGGAAGGTCATGCTTGACCAACCTTATTGAATTCATTGAAGTAACAGAAAGGGTAGATAAGGGTAATACAGTAGACGTAATATATTTGGATTTCCAAAATGCCTTCGATAAGGTACCACATAGTAGACTCATGATTAAAGTCAGAACATGTGGCGTCAGGGGATAAGTAGCCGAATGGATGGCAGGCTGGCTACAAAACAGAAAACAGAGAGTAGGGGTTAAAGGTAGTTACTCGGATTGGCAAATGGTGGGAAGTGGTGTTCCACAAGGATCAGTGCAGGGACCACTGTTGTTCACCATTTACATAAACGATTTGGACTCGGGAATAGGACGTACAATTTCAAAATTTGCAGATGACATCAAATTGGGGGGTGCAGTTAATACAGAGGAGGACTGCAGTAAAATCCAGGAAGACATTAATAAACTTGAAGAATGAACGTGTAATTGGCAAATGAACTTCAATATAGATAAGTACGATGTAATACATTTTGGTAAGAAGAATAAAGAGACCACATACTCCTCGGAAAATAAATGTCTAAATGGTGTAGAGGAACAGAGTGATCTGGAGCTACAGATGCACAGATCACTAAAAGTAGTGATGCAGCTTAATAAAGTCATAAAAAAAGCAACAAAGCACTGGGGTTAATTTCTAGACTGATACTATTGAAAAGCAGAGAAGTTATGTTAAACTTGTATGGAACCTTGGTTAGACCACACTTGGAGTACTGTGAACAGTTCTGGTCTCCATATTATAAAAAAGGATATAGAGGGATATGTTGATGGGGTTACATGAAGAGGGGTAGTAGGAGGCTTGTGTGGAGCATAAACACTGGCATGGATCTGTTGGGCCGAATGGCCTGTTTCTGCACTTTAAATACTTTGTAATACTTTGTGATTTAAACATAGGGGTAAGAATTTTAGGTTTGAGAAGCTGATGGCTTGAGATCCAGTTTAAGTTAGTGAGAACAGGAGTGATGGGTGAGCTGAAATTTTGGATGAGCTGAAGTTTATGGAAGGATGGTGGATGGGAAGTCTGAAAAGCCTTGTTTGGAGGTGACAGGTGTGTATGAGGATTTCAGGGGCAGTATAGGGTGTATACCTAGCAAAGAACTGTCATCAAATTATTTTTCAGACTTTTGGGGGATTTTTTGGAATGAATTTTACTCTCATCGAAGTTCACCATATAAATTTGTTCCAGGTTATTGTGTGGTGTCATGATCAAGTTGGTCATGTACGGCGTCCAGGTTATATTGCATGTATTGTGTCAGTGTGGCATAAAGTTTTGCATCGTAATTCTACCAATTGTGTAATTTAATACTGCTGACTTTACAGAAACTAACAGTTGTGCAATGGTAATGAGGCCATGTGGAAAAGAAGGCTTGGCTCGCTTGTAGTGTCTGTCCCATGTGAAACTTTAAAAATAAAACGACTCAGGCAAGCCATTTTACCACTTTTAAATTTCTATTAAAAAGGAACTAATTATCCTATGATCAACTGCTCACTCACACTGATCTCAGAAGCATCTTAGATAACTCATTGCTTGTTTTAATATAACTTGAACAGGGAAATACTCTGTTTTCATTTAGTATTTTTAACCACAGGTTACAAGAGGACTTCCTACCACACTAATTTGATCTTTTCATTTCTCATTTCAGCTATAATTATAGTCCCTCTAAATAAGATTTGGTGCCAAACTTTTGGACAGTTTGGTATTGTAGATTCATACTTCTAGGAACTAAGTTGAGACTTCCTAAACTCATTTCACGTGGGACCCCAAGAGATTTTTGTTCCAACAGCCGAGGCTGAATTCAATCCCACATCTCAGAGATGAAAGGATGCTGCGCTACTCAAACCCCTAAATTATCTTATGTTATTTTACCATAACACCATATTATTTCTTTACATGACAGTGTTTGCTGTCATTTAAATTAGAAAACTGCCATTTGACACAGGACATATAATATTACGACTTTTATGATATAATGCCTGCAGGTTTATTATGATAGAGCCTGCAGTATTATTAGTTTTTATTTTCACAGTACTGTAGATTATTGGGAAATTCATTAGCTAGTATATATTATTGTACTGTGACAGTGAGGTGGTGTGATGAAATAAAATGAAATGGCAGCAATAATTTTTCGAAGGATAGTTTTTTTTGATTATAGACTTTCTCCCAAAGGTTTATTGCGTAAATGCTCCAAGTGGTGTGGTACTGACCAGGAGGCCTCAGGTTTGATTTCCGGTCTGTGTTGTTAGCTGCGCCTAACAGTGCACAACAATTGGTCTCAGTGTTCCTTGGCTTAAGGAGGAGGAAAACTAGCCAGAGGTCTTGTTCCTGGATCTCTTTCCAGTGACTCTACTGGAAAGTGTGCGTATGTGGATGTTAGATGAGCCAAGATCTGGCTCAGCTGTGATGCTCTCCATGAAAAATTGCCCAACAATACTCCCTGTTACGGTTCACACAGGAGGAATAGCCACATGAGATGGATATAGCAGAAGCCTGATTGACATCCGTGCAACCATCCTTCAGCCCTTGTCAGTGCCTTCAGGAGAGAGGGGAGAACATTGCATTCTTAAAAACTCTCATTTCATATCACAGCCGTTCATTCCACCTTCCTTTACACTGAGAATTGAGCAGTTGCGTATCCATTATTGGTGAAATCATTTCTATTATAAGTAATTCTTATTCTATATCATTTTTTTCCTGCCCCAACCTACAACATATAATAGGACATTCAGAAATTCCAATTCTTAAAGCTGTTTCTCTGTAGGTCTAATATATAAATAGCACTGTACATCATGTTGTCATAGAAACATCATGACTCATGATGAATGTTTTTTTCACATGCTGGGATTAGCAGTGTGAATTGTGTATTATGGTTCTTATATGTATTATTAGGGAACATTTGTACTGGGTTTCTGAAGCTTATTATGAATAGAATTGCAGTTCAGAACTAGACATATCATTTTTTTTATTTGTTTACTGAATTTAAGGAAGTCAGAGATTTTTATATATAGAGATAAATATATATAAAGCATATACACTTGAAGGATTGGGTGTCAAGTAGGTTACTGCTTTTTACCTCTGGGACCTGGGTTTGAACCCGGCTCAAACTGATTGAATAAAAAAAGCCTCCCCTTTCCGCTGGCTGTCAGGAACCTGAGTCTAGGCAGTCTGCACTTAGTTTCTACTGGGCATGATTCCATAGCAGAAAACTGCCCATAATTCAGTACTAATTGGCGCTAAATTGGCAATCTCATTCAGTAAGGCCACAATGATGTGGGAAGTAGACAATTTACACCAGTCCCGCAAGGAGTGTTATTGCTGAGGTTGGGGAACAATTGTGCACAGGAAAAGTATTTTACAAGCAAAGTACTTCCCTCTTTTATTTTGCCAGTATATACGTTTTTCTAAAAGATTTAATGAGAGCTGCGGAATTACATTGGTGCAGCATGTCCCTGAAGAGACCTGAGAGGTTGAGCTGGTTGGAGACCTTGATTCTCATTCAGTTGGCCTCAGCAACAAGCTTGGCAGGTTTTGTATTCATGCCCAGTAGAAATTGTCTTGAGGTTGCCTACACTTTTCACTTATGGGCCTTACAGAGAGAGAGGAGACTTCACTTACCTAGCCTGCTGAGTAAGCTGTTCCACTAAATAACTTTCTTAGTGACATCCACTGATCCTCATTCTCCAAACAAGTCTCTTCCCTGTTTGACTCTGTCCTTGATTTACACTAGAATAAGTTTTAAAAAATCACTGAGAAACCAAGGTGAAGGACAAAAGGCCAAGGCCTACAATGTGTAGGGGGTGGTGGTTTGTGTCAGCTTTACCTCTGACTTCTGAGCGGTTCGAATCGCTCCCACTCCCTTGGTTCTAGACCTTGGACTTATTTGGAGGTTGTGATACAAAGGTGCAGCAGACAACTGAGTTTGATGAAAGAAATTCAATCTTTATTAAAAGGTAAGACACAAATAATAACACTCTTAACACTCTAAAGGTGGGGAACACTTCGGTACAAGCGAGGGAAATGACAGTAGAACAATACTTCACCCCTCCCAACCCCACTTTACTAGCTAAGTTAGGTTTTGAAGGACCAGGGATAATGCTCACCAATCCTTTGACAGTTGGGCTAAATCGCGGTTTTGGGGTTCGCTGTTTATGGCAGTTAGTGTCTGCCGTACCCCGTACGCGGTAGAGGACTTCACCTGGGTCTCTGGTCAATCTTCGCGAGTCCGCTGATGCGGTAGGATGTTGTTTTGGATTTATCTGGTGAGCACCCAATTTCTTTAGTTTAGCAGAAGGGCTTAGAGTCTTTGGGGAAAATCTTACCCAGGGGTAAGTCAGGAGTAGTTTGTAGTGTGGAAACTTTGCGATTCTTCGGGTTTTCTTCCCTGGAGTTGGTCTTTGTTGGTCGCGGTGGCCTGCGATTACCCGGTCAGTTGGGGGTAATGCGCGGTTGTTGGTTTCTGCGATGGCTTTAGGCCTTGTTTAGTGTGTCGGTTGACCTCGTGGAGCCGTCGGTGACTTTTTGCTGTTGGTTGCTCTGGGTGACTGTGTTGGGGCCGTTGTTGGAGGTCCGTCGAGGTGGTGTCTTCGCGAGCTGGACTCAGGTGTGTCTGAGTGGTGAGCGATGCTGACTCGCTTCCAGCTCGGGCCTTCTTCTTCTTGGTCTCTTCTCCTTCTGATGACCACCAGTTGCGACTGACTGCTCGACCCAATGACTTTCGAACTCTGTTGTGTGCTTGGTGGGCCTTCAATTATACAAAATTGAAGTGGCCTTATCTACCCGCCAAATCTACTCAGTTCATTGTCTGGTTTTTGGCGGGCTCGTAAATCGGTAACGACTTACTAACACGTTAACTGGGTTTTTAACAGGCCTTCAATCTCACCCATTGAACATGGCCTTATCTACCCGCCAAATCTACTCAGTTCATTGTCTGAATTTTGGCGGGCCTGTTACCAGTAACTGCTCTGTAAGTGTCAAATGGGTTTTGGGATGGTTTGCATCCTGTCGATCTCCTGGACTGATCACTGGTGATTGGTTTCTTGTTTTGGGTTTCTAGGCTGGACTCAGTCTTTTCTGTAGTCTGGTCCTGAGTGATTTGTATTATGCATGTTTCTGATGGGCCCTGATGGGTCTATTGTCAAAATGTTAATGCTTGCTGGGGCTTTGAGTGAGGTCATCCCGGTTCCCCAGACAATGCAATTAACTGCAATACCCAAAACTGCTTTTACAGAGGTTGAACCCACCTTCTCTCGCAGCCTTTTCTCCCTCTACAGGTCCAGACATAGTTTTAAAATGCCAAAACTTGGGTTTTGGTCTTACAGTCTCTTAGGTTAGGCCCAAATACAATATTATCACTCTGAGGTAGTTCCAAAGTCCTTTTTCCTTAGGTTTTGGGGATCTGCAAAATTTTGGAAACCTTACAAATGTGGAATATGATATTGTGACAGCATACGGACAGGCCAAGTGGCCCATCCGATCTTTTGCAGTGCTTTTCTCTACATGAACCATCTAATCTAATCCCCCTCCCTTGCTCGCTACACAAACGCCCCGCCTCATTTTTCTCAGAGAATTCCACATCCGAACCACCCTCTGTGTAAATACATGTTTTCCAACATCCCATTTAATTCTTTTCATGATTATCTTAGGTTTGTGCCCTCTAGTTACCATCTTACCAAACAATGGAAATAACATATCACTATTTACCCTAACAGTCACCCTCATAATCTTTATGGCCTCTTCATATTACCTCTCAACCTTCTGAGCCTCAGTGAAAAATCTCTAGTTTCTCAAATCTCTCTTTATAACTGCAATCTTTACCCTTGGTAACATCTGAATACATCTATGCTAAAGGTTTTCCATTACTTTTGTATCCTTCCTATAATGGAGTTCCAAAAACTGTACACAATACTCTGCCTAACTAAGGTCTTGTACAAGTTCAACATTATAGAATCATAGAAACTTAAAGCACAAAAGGAGACCATTCGGCTTGTCGTGTCTGTGCTGGTTTTATATTCTATGCTTCTAGATATAAAACCAAGAATTCAGAGAGAGAGGCCTTGACTATTGTAGATGTGTCTTGGGGACAATACTTTGCTCAAAGTAATCAAGGTCTCTTAATGTTTCTGCAGGAAAAGGTAGGGCACAACAGGGGACAAACGACAGCCACTTTCATAAAGTCTCCCAGTTTGAAGAGACCACCTAACTGCGGGACAGAACCTTAACCAAGGAGACAAGATATGGTGAATCAGAGGCACTTGTTCCAATGCAGAGTTTGCAGTGCCCTTCCCTCCCAATTATAATAATGTCTCCAAAAAGCTTCCGTGGAAGAAGAAAGTGCTCAACTTGCAGAATGTAGTTTGCAAAAAATGTTCTCAGGAAAGTTTTGTTTTTAATCACGGTTCTTATTCTGTCTTCACAGGTGCGACATAGCAACCTGAAACATTGTACGAGGCTGCAGGAAGCAACTGACCTGGCATGCAAATCTCAGGGACATCCACCGGGGGGACATAGAGAATATGGGCGCGAAATTCGGTTACACCCCATTTGGAGGCGGTAACCGAATTAGCGCCGGACATTTAGCAAACAGCGTGGAAGTACCGCCCCGGCCGCTAAATTCGGCTTACCGCCCCGGAGAGGAAGTGAAGCGCTATCTCGGGCGCTCCACTTCCTCTTGGGGCGGTGTCGGGGGCGCAAAGCGCTTGCAAACCGGAGCGCTCTGCGTAGCGCTGACGCGTTTCACCACCCCTCTCCTTCCGTTAAAGGGGAGGGACACTGCGAGCTCTGCAGGCCTCCAAAGACCCACACTAGGCCACCAGGGTGGTGTGGTGCCGTGGCCGCAGCCCAGCACCAAGACGCGGTGCCGGGCTGTGCGATGGTGGCCACGGACCATGCCAAGGGCTGCCACGAAGGGCCGAAAGAAAAAAATAGCGGCGCGGGTTGCGGCCGCACCTTCCCTTTAAATACTGCCCCGCGAGCGGAGGTCGGCCCGGTTCGCGACTCGCGAGGCTGGTGCTGACACCGCCTGCGGCAGCCTCGCAGGGTACAGCCAAATTTCTGCTGTGGGGCGCTAAGGGGTCGCTGTGCACGCCGATGATGTCATCACCGAAGTTCGCGGGAGGCGCTTTTCTCGCCCCACCCTGGTCGATAACCCCTTTGTGCCCCCCGGAGTCACTGAGCACAGGGAGCAAGAGAAAGAACAAGATGAAGCCCCTTGCTTGGTGGCGACGGGGCCAAAGCATCTCCTCTGGCAGTTACGCAGGCAGTTGATCCAGATCACCATGGCCCTGCTTTCAAAAGAAGAATATTTTTGGACCATGTTGGACTGAATGCAGTCATTGGGTGATATGCCTAGCAGCTTCCACAACACAGAGACGAGTGTGGAGGAGTCCATGTCCCAAAGTCATGAGGTTCTGCTGCATGGAATTATAAGCATGCAGACATCCTTGGAGCAACTGGCAGCTCCAGGGTTATCTGCTGTGCAGCCTCTCTCAACAGAGGCCTTGTTGGCAGTCTTAGGTTCTGTCATGCATGTTCAGACTGCTGCAATACAGGTCTTTGATTATACTGGGACATCCTTAATGGGCAGGCTTATTCAAACTAGGAGGGAGATTGTGGTTGTCTTGCTCAAACCCAATTCTGCCATGGGGTCTTCCAACCTTTGCATCTGCAAAAAGATCAGGTCAGAAAACTCCATGGATGTTGATGCAATCCCTTGCTATTGTACCACATCCATAGCAGCCAGCTCTCCCTCCATTGACTGCACAGGAGCCTAAAAGCAGGCTGGGCCAGGCTGTCCCCACACCAGTGGAAGAGCAGCAGCCTGAAACTGGCCCATCTGCTGTCCAAGCTCACAGAGTTTGAGTCAACTCAGGTGCTGGAGCATGCCAAAGGAAATCTACTGTCATCCTTCTGCCAGGTTCCTGCCTCTGGGTCAGCACTTAGATGTAGTACCTGATAGATTAGCTGTACACAAAGGACACCCACTTTTAAGCAGGGGACTCACTGTGGTGGCAAGCATTAGTTTGGCACTCACAAATTTGATCCTGCAAAATAAATGTCGTGATACCGTTATTTGCCATTTGAATAGTCCATTTGCTGTTAGAGGGAGATCTAGCATTTATAGGGGGAGCAGAAACTGGAGGAATTCCAGTTAAATGTTTGGGGGACTTTTTTATGATACTATGGTTTACAATATGAGTTTTCTCGGGTTTCGGGTTTTTCGGGTTATGACCCTATGACTCCTTGCAGATGAAGTATATATTGCAGCACACAACATGTGACAATAATCATGGAGATCTTATAATGGAGTTATAATGGAGGATCCTCTTAGAATGGTCCAAACACTGGAATCTCTGCTTGAGCATCCCAATGGTGCTCTCAGTGATGACTCTCATGGGTGCATTATATCATTTCTCGGCTGCATTGGAATGTTCCCTCATTCCTGTTATCAGCCACTGTAATAGTGGGTAGCCAAGATCACTCAGCATCCAGTCATTCAATCGCTAGGCTTTTTCAGACTAGGGGGGAATAGTTGAGTTCCTTGAGATAAAGATGCAAGCAGCCGGAGAACCTAACATTCACCTGTATGATTTTATGGCAGTGCTCACACATAAGCTGTACCTCTTTCTATTCATATGAGGGACACTCCTCTTCATAGGACCCTGGAGGCCTATCAATGAGTCTCTGATCCTTGGGCAATCCAATAAGTCTGTAAAATCTAAGGGCCTGTGCTTTCTGCTTCATGGGGAACAATCTATGCATTCGTGACGTGAGGGATGCACAGCAGACTGGCTAATGCAGCAATGTAACTTGCATTCCCCTGAAACACCTCCAGTGGCGTAGAAATTTAATGCCATGGTTATCTTCACAGAGAGCTAGTGTTATCATGAGATCACGGTTCCAGTATATTTCCCAATAGTTACCAGTTCCCTGCTAAACTGGAACCTTCATAAGTGATTTTCTTCACTAATGTTTAAAAAAGTCCTATGGTGGACAGCAGGGTACCTCCTAGTTGGTGCTCTTCTTCTCCAGTGCTGCCTGCCTGAATTACACCCAGCAGAGGTTCCTGCTCATCTCTTCCTCATAACACATGTAAAGTGGATTCCAAAATGGACACCATCATGCATCTCTGTCAGGTGTCCTCGCAGCAGTCAAAGATTGCAGTAGTAAGATCCCTAAGTATCTTTTAACGTGAGATTCTCTGAAAATGCATTAATCAAGAAACAGTAGCTTTAAAGTCACTGTACTTCTAAACTATTTGTTAATCTGATCTCACAGCACTCAGAACCAGTTAGTGAATCTCCAGCACCCTGTTTATAACCGTTCAAGCATTGTAGGGGGTGGTGTGTGGGGGGGTCAGCCTCACCTCTGACTCAGTGAGCGGTTCGAATCGCTCCCACGCCCCTGGTTCTAGACCTTGGACTTATTTAGGGATTGTGAACAAAGATGCAGTAGACAACAGGTTTTGATGAAAGAATTTTGACTTTATTAACAAGAAAAAAGGTAACAAACTTAAAACACACTCAACACTTAAACACAGGTTGGGGAACACGCGGTACAGGCGAGGGAAATAACATTAGAAGAATACTTCACCCCTCCCAATCCCACTTCACTAGCTAGGTTGGACTCTGGAGAACCAGGGATAATGCTCACCAAACGAATCCTTGACAGTTGAGAGTTAGGGTTTAGAGTCTTTTGAGTAAGAGGTTTCATGAGGCCCTTGTTGCCGCGAGGTGTCCGATGGTCACTAAGGAAGTCGCTCTGGTTTCTTCTTGCGTGTCGGTCTGCTTGTGAAGCTGTTGGCCTTCTTTGTTTAACTTCTTGCTGTAACTCTGCCTCTGTTTAAACTGTCTTCTTCCGAGCTGTGGAACTGCCTTCTTGCAGAACTGTGGAAACTGCCTTCTGCCTAACTGTGGAAACTGCCTTCTGTTGAACTTGAACTCCCTTCTTACTGAACTGTCGTAATTGCTTGATGGGCCTTCAATTATACTAAATTGAAGTGGCCTTGTCAAAACCAAATCAAATCCTGGTCATTGTAAGACCTCGTTAACAGTAACGACTTTACTAAGTGTCAAATGGCTTGCGTCCTGTCGATCTCTTCGGTTGATTACAGGTGATTGGTTTCGTGTTTTGGGTTTCTAGGCTGGACTCGGGTTTTTCTATCGAATGTTCCTGAGCGATTTGAATTATGCATGGTTTTGATGGGTCTGTGATTTGGGTGGGGCTGCCTTCTCCCAGGGCCTATTGTCCAAATGTTAATGCTTGCTGGGGCTTGAGTGAGGTCATCCCGATTCCCAGACAATGCAATTTAACTGCAATACCCAAAACTGCTATTACAGAGGTTGAACCCACCTCCTGTGCAGCCTTTTCTCCCTTACAGGTCCAGACATGTCTTTTTAAAATGCCAAAACTTGGTTTTTGGTCTTAAATTCCTTATGTTAGGCCCAAATGCATTTTTATCACTCTGAGGTAGTTCCAAAGTCCTTTTTCCTTAGGTTTTGGGGATCTGCAAATTTTGGAAACCTTACAGTCCCCCCTTCAATACTTTCAGTTCACTACAGTATCGTCCTGGGTGGACAAAATTCCTGATCCCCGAAAGCCAACCTTCCCCTGTAATACCTAAACTAAAACCCAAACATACATTCCCCTTTAAATGTGGTTTTTCAGGTACATACAGGTAAGAATCAATAATACATACACATCCAAGCACAGAGGGGGTCCTACACCCCTACACCACTTGGAAAACTATAGTACATACATAGTAAAATAATACACGATCACAAACTTTACTCATTTTAATAAAAACAAATTAAGGCTCGCCCTAAACCTGGCCATAGGCTTTATTGCAATGCTGGTCCCATGCTTTCTCATGTCGGGACCGGAGCACTCTGTCCTTTCCCTTGCATTTTGTGCACAGCAAGTCACCGATGCTCACGCCTGCAGGAGCAGAACCTTTCTCATGCCGATTTCCTTTCTGTAGGGACACACAAAACAGACAGCCATGTCCCGAGAAGGTTCTCTGGCTGGACAGGTGATCGATTCTCGAGAAACTTTCAAACTTACTCACTAAAATCCTTAATTCTTAAAAATCCTAAAACTACCAAACTGTAAAACACTAAAATACATTAAAACTCTGTACATTCGCCGCCCGTCTCCGAGCGGCCAGACTAAACCCTGTTCGGGCTCTGCCTTTTGCTGCTTCTGGGCAGCCGGTAAGGTGGCCTGTACCACAGGACCCTGAGAGTCCTTCTTCTACAGCACACTGCCCCCTTTGGTGTGGCTGCTTTTGAGTCCCTGTCCTGTCCTGTGGGTTCCTCACAGCCTGAGACCGCAGGCTGGGGACGCTCCTTGTGTTCTTGGCTCACAGCTGCCTCTGTGAGACCCTCTCTGCAGGAGACTGTAGGCTGGGGATCCCTGTCCTCAGACTGATCCCTGACCTTGGGCGTTTCTTTACGGGTTACAACCCTCTTTGGGTGGGACCCTTTAAACTGGTATACTGGAGACCAGGGTGGTTTAGGCTGTGGTGTGCGGGGAGATCTTCTTAGGGCTCTGGCCACTGGGGGAGTGCCTGAGTCCCACATGATCGATGGAGTATACCCTTCTGTGATACAAGCCCCTGTCCTCACCGCTGCAGTCTGTGAGTCTGCCACAGCTGCTGGCTGGGGATTTCTATCCTCAGGCTGTACCTCTTCTAAACCTGTGTCGGGGCAGGTAACTCTCTGCAGCCTAATGCTGCAGGCTGAGGATTTCTAACTTGGGGGCAGTCCACCTTTGCTGGCTGTTCCCTTTTAGGTTTAAACAGTTTACACTGGTCAATCCCCCACTCGTGGGTTCTCTGGGGTTCTAACAGCAGCCGATCTTTCTGGTGCTGGCTCCCCAGCTTACTGGCTGCTTGCCAGTGACTCTGTTTTAAAATCTCGTCCTCTGCCCTGAACGGACCTTCTAGGGACTCCCCATTCTCTCTCTTTACCAGGACGGCCTTAAGGTCGGGATCCTGGGCTTGGACCTGCTTTAAGTCCGGAGGCAAAGCTACCTCCTGTGTGCCTCCCTTGTCCCGGATTGCGGCTACCGGACCTGCTTTACAGGGATCCCAGAACTCTCCTTCCCTGGCCCCCAGCTTGGCCAACTTGCCGGCCTTTTGGTTACCCTCCCACGTGGTATGGAGGGATCCTAAATCTATGTCCAAAGCTTTGGACATTGCCCCAGCCTGCTTGTTCCCTGTGAATCCCATTAAACTGTACGGGACCCCGTTAGACCTGGGTGAATTGGTCAGGTCTTCTGAATGGACCACCATGCTGGCTGCTCCGGTGTCCACCAAACATCTCCCCTGCACCGTCTCCACCCCCATCTTACCATTGTATCCCGGGAAACACAGGTAGACAGGCTGCGCTGGTTCTAGTCATAGGTCTGCGTTAGGGGGGGCAGATGGGATTACAGCACCAGTGGCTGTAGCTACCTTCCCTGGGTCACCAAACAGGACTCTGATGGCCGCTACTATTGTGTCCAGTGTGGGGGAAGAGGTCGGTGCCTCTACTTTTGGGGCAAAAGCTGGGGAATTCTTTGTTAGTATATCCTTCCAGGGATTTCTACAGTCCTTTCTCCAGTGCCCACTCTTCCCGCACCCGAAGCAGTTACGCTTGGTGTCGGAAGGTTTACCACCTTCCTGGTGCCACTCCTTCTTATCCTGACTGGGCTTTATTTCATACACCTTCCCTTTCGGTGGGGTGTCTTCAGCCCCCCTACCGTTCCGGTAGGCTAGGGTCAGTTGTCTGACCACTGCCTCCTCGGTGACCCGGGGGTCTCTTGGGTCAAACCAAAGCTCAGCCTTGGCTTTGATTCGTGGCAAGCTGTTTGCCACTAGGCTACGGAGCCAGTGGGCCAGCTCGTCCCTGTTCAGGTTAGCTCGGTCGAGATCCCTATTACAAGCACCCCTGTACACAGGCCACAGTCTGTCTGCGAAAGCCTGTGGGGTCTCCCCTGCGAGCTGCACTGTCCTCTCCACCCGGGAGAAGGGACTTCCATTGTTCATCCCCATGGCCTCTAAAACTTCCTCTCTGACGGCAGCATACCCATCCCATCCTCTCTTGCTCTCAGCAGAGAGGGACTGGTATAGCTTGCCATCCAGTGAGAACAGGAGCATTTTTGTCATCTCGGCATCATCACAGTCGTTGATGCCTGCTGCCTGTTCCACTTCCATGAAGTGGACTGAGGGGTCCCCCTTTTGTGTAAGTTTACTCAGGTGGCTTACCATAGCCCTAAGCTGTTGTGTACCGTGGGGAGCCACAAATTGATTTTCAAGGGGTCCCTGACCTCCACCACCAGCGGGCGGGCCAAACTTTTGCTGTCGTGCTGGGCACATCGGCCCCGGCTCCGACCTCTCCTGCATTGGTTTGCCCCCCTCTCCCTGTTGCCAGACCGAGTCAAAACTCGGTGCCACAGGTGGTGGTGTGCACTCCCTGTCAGCCTCACAGATTATCTGCCCCTCCTGCTGTCTAACCAAGCTTCTCCTTGGCACCACAGGTGGTGGTCGAACAGTTTCCCCTTGCTCTTCCAGGCCTTCCTGGGCCGCACCCGGGCTTATCAGGCACACCATGACTTTTGCCTTAGACAGAGCAAGGTTCAGACTCTCAATCTGCTTCTGACAGGGGCCGTGGTCTCCTACCTCAAACCCCCTAGTACTGGCTACTCTGTAAGCTGTCTGAACGTCTTTTAACTTTTCTTTAAATTCCCTTAATTGCTTGGCAAGGCGGGCGTTCTCTTCCCGTAATGCCAGTTCACTACTTTTGGACTCGGTGGCCTGACACTGGAGGTATCTCTTACTGGCACGGTGTTGCTCTATTATCTGCAACTGTTCCTGATCTTTTGTGTTTAGCTCTGCTAACAACCTCTCCCCTGCTATGGCTCTGGCACAGGACAGTTGGCTTTCTTCCCTTAGCTCTTCTGTGAGAGTCTGAATGCACTTCCCCATAAGCTGCATCTGTTTCTGGGAGCAGACCAACCATATGGCCTTTTCCACAGACTTATTATATTCCTTGCTCTCAGTCCATGTAGCTGCAGCGTCCATAGGACGTTCAGCATGCAACAGCCTGAGTACCCATTTCTTGGTTATATTAACCTTTTTGTACACATAGGATGACATCCTCTCTTCCATTTTTGTTCTCTCCTCAAAACCAGCGTTTACTGCTTCACAACCCTTTTGCCAAGGTCCTGCCGTGGTCGCCATTATGTAGGGGGTGGTGTGTGGGGGGGGTCAGCCTCACCTCTGACTCAGTGAGCAGTTCGAATCGCTCCCATGTCCCTGGTTCTAGACCTTGGACTTATTTAGGGGTTGTGAACAAAGATGCAGTAGACAACAGGTTTTGCTGAAAGAATTTTGACTTTATTAACAAGAAAAAAGGTAACAAACTTAAAACACACTCAACACTTAAATACAGGTTGGAGAACACGCGGTACAGGTGAGGGAAATAACATTAGAAGAATACTTCACCCCTCCCAATCCCACTTCACTAGCTAGGTTGGACTCTGGAGAACCAGGGATAATGCTCACCAAATGAATCCTTGACAGCTGAGAGTTAGGGTTTAGAGTCTTTTGAGTAAGAGGTTTCGTGAGGCCCTTGTTGCCGTGAGGTGTCCGATGGTCACTAAGGCAGTCGCTCTGGTTTCTTCTTGCGTGTCGGTCTGCTTGTGAAGTTGTTGGCCTTCTTTGTTTAACTTCTTGCTGTAACTCTGCCTCTGTTTAAACTGTTTTCTTCCGAGCTGTGGAACTGCCTTCTTGCAGAACTGTGGAAACTGCCTTCTGCCTAACTGTGGAAACTGCCTTCTGTTGAACTTGAACTCCCTTCTTACTGAACTGTCGTAACTGCTTGATGGGCCTTCAATTATACTAAATTGAAGTGGCCTTGTCAAAACCAAATCAAATCCTGGTCATTGTAAGACCTCGTTAACAGTAACGACTTTACTAAGTGTCAAATGGCTTGCGTCCTGTCGATCTCTTCGGTGGATTACAGGTGATTGGTTTCGTGTTTTGGGTTTCTAGGCTGGACTTGGGTTTTTCTATCGAATGTTCCTGAGCGATTTGAATTATGCATGGTTTTGATGGGTCTGTGATTTGGGTGGGGCTGCCTTCTCCCAGGGCCTATTGTCCAAATGTTAATGCTTGCTGGGGCTTGAGTGAGGTCATCCCGATTCCCAGACAATGCAATTTAACTACAATACCCAAAACTGCTATTACAGAAGTTGAACCCACCTCCTGTGCAGCCTTTTCTCCCTTACAGGTCCAGACATGTCTTTTTAAAATGCTAAAACTTGGTTTTTGATCTTAAATTCCTTATGTTAGGCCCAAATGCATTTTTATCACTCTGGGGTAGTTCCAAAGTCCTTTTTCCTTAGGTTTTGGGGATCTGCAAATTTTGGAAACCTTACAGCATGGAAACCCATTATCGTGTTTAAGCGTTTTTAATCCACCTTACTGAGAAACTTACACAAGAAGAGTTTCTGTTTATCCTAAATGGAGTTCACATTCTCCCCCAGTAGGGACACAGCCCACTGACATAAGTACACAGCCATGGCTTAGGGTATATGGGGTGCTGCTGGAGTTTAAAAAGCTAAAACAACACAGCCCACCAGTACAGAGAGCTGGTAAACTTCCTGCTGCTTGTTCAATCCAGATCACCGTACCTATTAGGCATTGGATTGTAGAGTTACCTGAAGCTGAGTGGGAAGAATCCCACTCCCAGTGACAAGTCCACTGGTGAATCGTCGACAGCACCCCAGAGTAATATGCACCTGTCTAGGTTAGATATTGGAATACCTAGTCTGCCACAGAGGATTGACTTGGTCTAACCTTCCATCTCTGGGTGTATCATCTAGGTGCCACATTGACCCCAGGGAGGGTAGTCACTAGTTTGTCATTACTGTCAGTTACTGTTAACTGACAAGTATGGATTTGAGCCCTTGCTGGGCAGACAGCAGGTACCAGGAGCTCCGCATGAGCAGCAGAACTCAGCATAAAATGTGTGAGTACATTGCCACCATCATCCTGACCACAACATGGACATACAGCATTCCCCATTGACTAGTGGTTCCACTAGTTGGAGTTGAGAAGCCTCAATAGCATTTGTTTGTCTCTCTGCACCCCAATCATGGTAGGCACTGAATCTTGGATAGACGAGTGCATGTTGTCATATACGACCTCCAGGTAATGCTTTTCAGTACCTGTCATTAGAAGTCTCAGAATTTCCTCATCAGCTATACAGTCGGCATCTGTGTCCAGCATGCCAGAAGCATAGTTGTCAACCATCTATGTTTCCGGCCCTGTTTCACACAGTTTGCATGGTGGTGGGAAAGTCCGCTGCTGTTGAGGTTGCCGCACCATGATTCATCTCTTCTGCACTTGCGCTATGCGGTACCCGTGGAGAAGAGAGGAATCGCGGTGCCCTGTGTGGCGATAAACAGCTGACATTCCCACTGTAATGTATTGTCACATGGTTTGTCACATGGTTTAGTATGAGCATGCTCAGTTTGCTCTGGCCTAGTAAACAAGCACCTTGACTAGCAGCTCATCGTGTCTCTGCCCTTCATTTGTTTTACCCACATATATTACATTTTTGGCAATGAGAATGGGATTCCAAAGCCATTTTTAGGGATCATGGAAGGACACAGTGTTCAACCTTCGAGTGGAAAGGTTTAAGGTGAATTTGTGACACCTAAACTGAATCTTTTGTGATGTTTTACTGTTAATGCTGATGCAGAATTGTCTGTGCTTCGCCTTTGCGTGTATGTATACACAGTAACAGCAGTGTTGATTCTCACAGGTACACAGGTAGTGTGCTGAGTCACTGTTCAACAGGATCGGGACAATCATGGCCGCTCCTACAGGATTCATCAGAAGCCTCGGCATGTATGACCGAGCTCACAAACCATTCAGTTCTTACATTGAGCGGATGGAGATGTTTTTTAGGGTCAGTAACATTACTGAGACCGAAGGTGCAGATGAGAATGTTCAAGCTCAAAATAAAGTCATTCGTGAATGGAAGAAAGCAATTTTTCTAACAGAGATCGGGCCAGATGTCTATGGAACATTGACAAACGTACTTGCGCAGGGAAAGCGAAGGATGTGTCATTTGAAGATATTGTTGAGAAACTCGAGGACCATTTCGACCCAAAGCCATTAGAAATAGCAGAGAGCTATAAGTTTGGTACCAGAAACCAAAAACAAAGTGAAACCATCAGTGAGTACATTGTAGCTCTTAAAAACCTGTCTTTGTATTGTAACTTTGGCACATTTTTGGATCGTGCGTTGTGAGATACGTTTGTGTGTGGACTGGTGGATGAGCTCACACAGTCCACGTTACTGAACACTCCAACCCTAACGTTTGACATAGCATGCACAGTTGCCCTATCTATGGAAATGGCGTCTAAGAATGCTAGGGAGCTCCATCCAACTCAAGTGACTAGTGCAGCTGAGGGCTACAGTCACAAAGCCACCCCCAAACCTAAAGCTGTGAGACCAAGTCAAAAGCATGTCGGTGAGAGCAGTTCAGTGAATTGTTATTGCTGCAATGGAAATCACTCACCACAGTCCTGCCAATAGAGAAATACAAAGTGTTTTCACTGCCAGAAGCAAGGCCTTATTTCAACAGCTTGCAGAGCTAGATCTAAAGCAGGAAGTAAGAACCATTCTAGTGACAATGCAAAGCAGCGACAACAAAAGGGAGGAATTCACAATATTGAAGTGAACACGCCTGATGTTGAAGTACTAGGTATCTACAGTATTTATGCCACTAGCGGCAATGCTAACAGTCGTGAGAAAGAATTCTGTACAAAACTTTTGATCAACGACCAATATTTTGATATGTGTATCGACACAGCGGCAGACTGCTCTATCATGAGTAAGGACACATATGAGAGTAAGTTTAATTATATACCACTTACAAAGAGTACCGTAGAGTTAAAAACCTACGCTGGAGAAATCCTAGAGACATGTGGACAAATGGAATGTACAGTTCAACACAATGGCCAGTCAGTAAAGCTGCCTATTATTGCAGCAAGCTACAACAACAGGCCAACTCTCATGGGCAAAGACTGGTTGAGAAAGTTAAGACTAGACTGGAAAAACATCTTCAGTGTAGATGCTTCAAAGAAGCGACTCAACACAATGCTGAACAAGTATAAAAGCATATTCTCAGACAGTTATGAGGGCATCACATATCTGCATCAAGTCCAATGTGAAGCCTGTCTATTGTAAGGCAAGGCCGGTCCCCTATGCGTTGAAAAGTCAGGAGATGGAAGAGCTTGAGAAACTGAGAGAGAACGGAGTGCCAGTAAAACCTGACAAAAGTGAATGGGCTACCCCGATTGTAGTAGTGCCCAAAGCAGACAAAACTGTACACTTGTGTGATGACTACAAAGTTACTATCAACCAAGCAGTTGACGATGAGCCGTACCATTACCTACATCACAAGATTTGTATGCAGCACTCTCTGGGTCAAAGGTTTTCTCTAATCTTGACCTGTCACACGCTTACGCTCAGCTGAATGTTGACAAAGAGAGTCAGCAGTATCTCACTATCAACACACACAAAGGACTGTACTCATACACCAAGCTGCCGTATGGTGTAAAGTCCTCCCCCAAAATCTTCCAGGCTACGATAGATGAGATTTTGCAAGGAGTTCCAAATTGCTTATGCAATCAAGACAATGTGCTGATTGCAACAAGCAGTGAGGAAGAAAATCTAGAAGTGTTAGATTTAGTGCTTCGATGGTTGAATTCCCACAATGTTAAATTGAAAAGGAGCAAATGTGCTTTTGTGCAGCCTGAGGTTGTGTACCTTGGTTTGAAAGTTAAGGAAAAGGTTGATGCTGTCATCAATGCTCCAAAGCCACAGAACGTGTCTGAGTTAAGATCTTTCCTTGGAATGGTTCAGTATTACGCACGTTTCTTACCTGAGTTAGTGACCATGTTAGTTCCATTGCACGAGCTCCTCAAGAAGGATGTCCAGTGGAAGTGGACAAAAGCGCAACAGGAAGCTTACGACACTTGTAAGAGAAGTCTCTCTAGTGATGCTCTACTTGTGCACTACGACACAGAGCATGAGCTTAAGTTAGTGTGTGATACTTCCAGCTATGTTGTGGGAGCTGTCATAAGCCACCTAATGGATGATGGCCAGGAGAAACCAATTGCATTCGCATTGCGAACCCTCACAAAGAGTGAAAGAAACACTGCACAAATTGAAAAGGAAGCACTCGCCATAGTGTTTGGAATCAAGAAATTCCAATAGTTCCTGATCAGCAGAAAGTTTACCCTGATAACTGATCACAAACTGCTCCTAGCAATATTGGGGCCCAAAACTGCCATTGCTGCAATGGCCTATCAAGAATGCAACGTTGGGCAGTGTTGTTGTCACAATATGACTACTCAATTGAATATCGCACTTCAAAGCAAAACGCAATCACAGATGCCTTGTCTAGGTTGCCACATGAAGACTAGTGTTGGGAGTGAAAGTGCTATTATCATGCTAGGTTCAGTTGACAAAGACTTTCCTGTGAATGCAACTGAGATTGCAAATAAGACTCAAAAGGACTCAGTACTGAAAAGAGTCTATGAAAACACCATGAATGGATGGACTGATCAGTGTCTGGACACAGAGTTGAAAGCATTCCATAACCGTCGTACTGAATTGTCTTGTGAGCAAGGTTGTATCAAGTGGGGAAAAAGAGTGGTGGTACCTACTTGTTTGAGAGATAGAATTCTGGCCGAACTTCATACTGAACATCCAGGGATCATCAGTATGAAATCAATTGCAAGAAGCTTTGTTTACTGGCCTGGATTGGACAGTGATCTTGAATCACTTGTCAGCAAATGCAGCATTTGCCAAAATTTCAGACCACCCAAAAATCCACTACAACCCTGGTTGTGGCCAAGTAGATCTTTTCAGAGAGTACATGTACACTTCTGTGAGAAAGCAAATGATTATTTCCTGGTACTTGTAGCTAGTCACTCAAGGTGGATTGAAGTGAAACACATGGGCTCAAATACTACAACTGAACGTACCATAGATGAGTTGAGGTCTATCTTTGCATGTCATGGCTTACCTGAAGAGCTTGTTTCTGACAATGGCCCTCAGTTTTGTTCTGTTCTATTCCAAGAATTCATGAAACGGTATCAAACACACTCTCATTCCACTGTATCATCCAGCTTCAAACAGAGCAGCCGAAAGGTCAGTCAGAATAGTAAAAGAAGCTCTCAAAAAGCAAGTGTTGCAGGATTGTTTGGGACTCAGCATGAAGCAACATTTGGCAAATTTCTTGCTGAAGTACAGAACTACTCCACATACTACAACTGGATATATCCCAGCAGAACTCTTGATGAAGAGGAGATTGAGAACACGATTGAGTCTTGCTCAACCAAATTTGGCCTCAAGAGTTGAACAGAAACAGTTGAGTCAGAAGCGTTATTATGACAGCAATCAGAAAGAACGCAGTTTCAGACAAAATGAGTGTGTTCGTGTTCTCAGTGCCCCTGTCAAGTCGAGTTTACACAAGTGGGATATAGGAACCATAGTAGAGGTTGGTGGAACCAAGAGATATTTGGTTGAAATTGGTGGCAACATCCGAAGTGTTCATGTGGATCAAATGATCTCTGCTAGAGATGAACCAAAATGTGATCTTGAACCACGTGATCATGAACACATACATGAGTTTAACTCTGTTCAGACTTCAGAAACTAAAGTATCAGGTTCAAACAAATCAGAGATACAAACAGGATCATCTTTGAGTTCGGAACCAGAACAAAACAGGCCGAAAATTGGTTCAACACCAAAACCTTCTGTAAGGAGATCAGGAAGGCTCCGCAAACCTTTTATTAAACTGGATTTGTAGTTCATTTGTAGTTGATTTGAAAGAAAAAAATGCCAGGAGTTTTTGTTATGTGGTACATGTAATGCTGAGAAAGGTGGGACCAAAGATTTGTTGTATTTGAGAGGGGAATATGTACATTTTTTTTAAGGGGAAAGCAGTGTAATGTATTGTCACATTGTTTGTCACATGGTTTAGTATGAGCATGCTCAGTTCGCTCTGGCCTAGTAAACAAGCACCTTGACTAGCAGCTCATCGTGTCTCTGTCCTTCATTTGTTCTACCCACATATATTACACCCACCACATGTAAATAGCACGAACTAGGGCTGGAAGCACTGGCCGGACCTACTGCTTCCACAGGACTGTACTTTCAGTTTCAACAGTGAGCATATTCAGCGCATTTGTTGTGGAGTGTGACTATGCTTGTGCTGAAAACGGAATACTGTCGTCACTGGACACAAGAACCCAGCCTGGTAAGGGAAGAAAAGATTAAAATCCTGTCAGAAATTGTAGCAAACTTTTTATTAATTTATTATGTATGTTGATAGGCAGACAGACACATGAATAATATTTTGTCAGTAAATGTGGGAAACTTTGATTTTTTTTACATTTGTTAATTTAGACATCCTGGAAATAAATGAAATGCTCAAAACCTACTAGTGATTGCAGGAAATTATTTTTGGAGAAGAGCCTGGAAAATGAATATAAAATCTTGTAAGGATTTTTGTAATTTCTGGAAGTCTGGTAAGTTAATTAAAAGGAATGAGTGTTTTTATTTCTCACTGTCACTTGCTCCCACTATCATTTCCTGGTGCTGTTGAGTGAAGCCATTGATGCTAACTGCCCGCTTTTTGCTTGGACAACCAGTGTTTCCAGCTCTCAGTCGCAGGGTGGTGGGAAAGTCCACCATTTTCAAGGTCAGGTCGTTAAACTTGCCAAACAAAGCATCACCATTTATCTCTTTTCCGGTTTGATGGGTGAGAAATCTAGTGTTGCTGCAGGATTCAAAGGTCTGCAACAGCAGCTTAAAGGGAAGGCATGTTTTGGCCAGCCAAATGAAGTGCAAAACAATGGTGGGCAGACGTGCTGCAGCATTCTGTACCCCAACATTTAGTGATGCTTCTGTTGAGGTGCTGCTGGACCATGTGTGGCAGAGCAGGGTGACAGTCTTTACATTTCAGGACACTGTCTACATAGCCAGCAGCACAGAAGACTTGGGAAGAGGTGGACAAGCATCTGCATGTAATAAATTTAATGTGGATATTAGTCAATTGACAGAAGTTACTGGGGGGTGGGGAGGGCGCGGGGTGCTGTGGAAGCTCCAGGCGCCCAGACCCTTCCTAAGAAATACATTTTGCACCAGAGCTCACTTACCCTTCAAAAATGCCTAAATCCACCATTGAAAAACTTGCCTATAATACAACTGATGGGATATTGGGTATATCTACAGCTTAAGTCATAGCAAGTTGATGTCCCACTGCACTCTCACTGTAACAACTTATTTTTCTTTGTTATACATAAACCCCCAAGGTTTCAGTTTTCACAGAAAAACAAAGTGAATTTCAGAATATAATCCCAAAAACTAAGAACAATCCTGAAATGGGATGTAATAGAAAGGAATTGAACCTATTCAGTTGCCTTGAAGATGTAATCTTAATCATACATTTTTGTTCGGGGCTGTTTGCCAGTTGCATGTGTTTTGTTTTGAGGATTCAGCTTTTTTGCGATTGCATCAGCTTTTTTGAAGCAGTTCATCAGGTTTTCCAAGTTTTGTGGGTTGGCATAAGTGCCAAAGGACCAACACAGAGCAGCTTGTGAAGTGAGAGTCACCTTGATGTTCTAGATGTTTAAATCCAGGCTCAGTCATCACTAGCTGCTTAATCCCGAGATTCAGAAATTATGCCTTTGGATCAGAAAATTGCAAATGTCACTCCATTATTTAAGAAGGGAGGGGGAAACCAGATAACTACAGACCTGTCAGTTTAACATTCACTGTGGGGAGGTTACTGGAATCTATCATCAGAGACAATGGCCAGAATTTTGCGGGGTGTCAGCGGGCGTGATAGATGGTGGGTCAGGTGGGAAAGTGTTTTTTTTTCCATAGCGGGTCAGGACCCCGCTGTCAGCCCACCGCCACGTGCCTTTCCCAATGTCGGGTCTGTCAGCGCTGAGCAGGCCCGACATGCAGCGGTGGCGGACCCAATTCAGGTAATTAGTGGCTTGTTTAGAGCCACTTCAGAATGATTTTCAGCTCACCTTTTGCATTTGACAGCTAGCCCATGGGGTCCACACTGGTCGTGGACCACGTCTGTCAAGCTGAGGCAGGAGTTTCGTGGCCATTGAATCAGCTGTTGAGTTGACAGCTTCAAATACTTGGCAGTAAAAGCTCTCACCTTACAGAGATATCTTCCCTCAGCCACAAGCTCCTCCTCACTGCATTTCCACAACAGATTCACCATGCTGCAAGTCTTTACACAAGTCTCCATCCAATCTGATCTCATTACCCCTCTCACCATTGACAGATCGCTTCTGTCATCTCTACTTCACCTGCCATCTATTCCATCAGCATGGGTTCCCTTTATACTCTCTCACCTTGGTCCTCAGAATCCCACCATGATCAGCCCCAACACCAGCATCACCAACAACAACACCAACTTTCTTTGCACTCAACTGATGCTGCACAGGACACAGGGCATCAGTACCCAACCATATTGCTGCCTGGGAGGCCAGGGATGGCCTCACCATGGCCAGATTTACTTCACTTGATGCTGTACACCCTGGCTGCCATATGATGCACCAGGTTGGCACCACCCCACACCAACACCATAAAGCATCCCTACAATGCCCAAGCCATTCCTTTCACACTCATCACCATTATGGGGGGTACTATTATGTCTCACCAGTCACTGGAACTCACTAAGCCACTTCCAAAGGAGCACACAAATCTGTCCAAGAACACAAAGTGTTGAAAATAAAGGTTTCAATGTTTGATAGCACACTAACAGAAATTTTACATGAACATTGCATAAAACACCCAAGTGGCTACCCTTGTGTGTTGTTAGTTGGTATGATTGGACTATGATGAGGGTGAGTGTGAGGGATGACTAGTGAGATGGGGATGTGATAATATAGATAGGATGGGTGGAGGTCCAAGCTAAGTTAGTGTGAGTAAGGATGTGCAGGAGTAGGGTAGGGAAGACAGAGTGATGGGGATGTGATGAGAAGCACAGCAGGATAAGGTTGAGTGTGGCTTTGTACTAACGTTTCGTGATCTACTGAGATCGTTGAAATGTTTGTGGCACTACACCCAGGTCCTCTAGACCACATCCCTGCTTGTGTCCTCCTGTGCAATGTGCAACCAGGTTGTGTTGATCTCCTGGAGATCGGACCCACCGAGGTCAGCAAAATCACAGCCAGAGTGACTGAGCACTTGGACAAGTATCAGTTGATCAAAGAGAGCCAGCATGTCTGACTAATCAAATTGCCTTTTTTGGGGAGGTTACTAGCATAGTGGATAGGGGAGTGTTTATAGATGTTGTATATATAGACTTACAGAAGGCGTTTGATAAGCTCCTGCGCAAGAGAATATTTGCAAAAATGAGAGCACACGGAATTAGAGGTAACCTTGTGACATGGGTTGCAAATTGGTTGGGAGTGATGCGACAGATGGTAGGGATAAAGGGTTTGTTCTCTGATTACGAGATGCAACAAGTGGTGTTCCCCAGGGATCTGTACTGGGGCCTTAGCATTTCATCCTCTATATTAATATCTTGGATGAAGAAATATAGGGCTAAAGATACGTGTCTTCAGCGCCACACGTTAGCGCCACAAGATGGTGCTAAAACGCCGACCGGCACTCTACCGCCAGCTGGTCGCGGTTCAAGCAGCAGGCACCATTTTCGAGTTGTTGGTGTTGATGCCAGTAAACTCAATCGCTGGGGACATTTAAATCACAGAGATCATGACGTCAGTGAGTGTGCAACGCTCACTTGACGCCCGATCTCCTAATTTGGTTTTGGCCATTACAGTTACTGGCTGGAGAAAGCAACGACAGGTAGAGCTGGTGTGCAGCAGCAGGAAGCCGGCTCCAGCGATGATATTTAAAGGGATCATCACCAATCACTCGCACCTGACAGGGTTTTGTAGTTTGAGTGGCTGTGTGCTACTTCCTGCAACTGCAAGAGTATTCTTTAGTTATTTCAAGGTTATTTGGTATCAGGGTGTGTTCTGGCAAGTACAGAACTCCCCCATTATTTTTGAAATGCTTCAAACTACAACACTTGCTAAAAGTCATGGGGACTGTACTGGCAGTCAAATTCACCCTCTAGGATCTACAGTGGAGGGAGCGGAGGCAGTGAAAAAGATGGGAACATCTGTGCAGAGGGAGGAGGAGGGCCATCAGGGCTCTCAACAGGAGGCCTTACCCACCAAGGGTCTTCCGACAGCACTTCTCCTACCTCCAATAAAGCGAGGAGCAGTGTATTAGGAGGCTCCACTTCACCAAGGAGGTGGTCACAGAACTCTGCCACCTCCTACAACCAGACCTCCATCCTCAGACCAGGGTGACCACAGCTCTCCCAGTGGCATTCAAGGTCACCGTGGTGCTCACTTTCTTTGCCAGTCTTCCAGTCTGCAGCAGAAGACATATCTAACATCTCACTTTTCGTCATCCATCGCTGCATCCGGGATGTCACTGAAGCTCGCTGCACCAGGAGAAGGGACTACGTTGGCTTCCCTCTCACCAGAGAGAAGCAGGACGCATGTACATGTGGCTTTGCCAGAATAGCGGGCTTCCCTATGGAGCAGGGCGCCATCGACTGCACCCATGTGGCTTTGCAGGAGCTGCATGACAATCCTGAGATCTTCCATAACCGCAAAAGCTACCACTCACATAATGTGCAGTTGGTGTGTGACTACACACAGCGAATCCTCAATGTCAATGCCTGCTATCCTGGCAGCAGCCACAATGCCTTCATCCTGTGTCAGTCCGGTGTGTCAGCAATCTTCCAGCCACCACGTTAAACTCGAGGGTGGCTGCTCGGCGACAAGGGCTATCTGCTCTCCAACTGGCTCATGACTCCCCTCTGCAACCCCAACAAACATGCTCAGCACTCATATAATGAGAGCCATGTTGCCACCAGGAACATCATTGAGCAGACCATTGGCTTATTGAACCAACGGTTCCGCTGCCTTGACAGCTCGGGAGGAGCCCTCCAGTACTCGCCAGAGCGGGTGTCCCATTTCGTGGTGGTCTGCTGCATGCCCCACAACTTGGCCATAATGAGGGCACAGCCCTTGTCGCCAGGGATTGCGGGGCCACCTCAGGAGGAGGACGAGGGAGAGGAGGATGAGGAGGAGGAAGATGAATAGGAGGGAGGGAGGAAGCAGGCAGACAATCGGGCTGTCCGCAACCGGCTCATCAAACTCTGATTCCCGTTGCTCACCACATCCCTATCATACCCTCCCTGTCTCTCGGTATATCACCGCATCCTCCTGGGCGCAATGCTGAAATGAGAGACACCATAAAGGTTTCCAAACACATTTGATAAATTTATCTATAATCATATCACACATATTTATATTAATACTATTAACTAATCACCCTTGTGCAATCCCTTAGTGTCGGTCTTTCGTGTGCCCTTTCCTACTCTAGTGCTCCTACGCAGTGCTCCCCCAAAGGCTGCAGCATGGCTGGTGGAAGGCTGCTGAGTTTCCATGCATGAGACTACAGATGGCCTTGCAAGACGACCTCTAGCAGCTCTGCACCTAGAAGGCCTGGCTGTAGACTGCACCACCTCGGCATGTGCAGCAGCAGTCTGGGCTGGCTGGCTGACAGGCAGCGACAAGGGCAATGGCGGTGTGGCAGTGGTGGGAGCAGTAATGCTGTCATTCTGAGAGAAGACAGCAGGTTCCTGCTCCACTGACCCACTGCCACTCCCCTGGGACAGTGCCTCAGCATCCCTAGCAATCTGTTGGAGCACAGATTGCTGGCCTGTTGCGACACCCTGAAAGCCCCGGTCGACGATGGTAAATCCAGCCACGATGGCAGCACTCAGAGCTTGGGTGGCACCAAGCAGAGACTGCATGAGAGCAGTCTGAGCTTCTGCTGCAGCACTAAGATGTTGGGTTGCTTTCGCCTGTGCTGCAATGGAAGCTGCGACATCGCTCATCATGCACACCATCACGTCTGGGTCACCACGGTCTCTCTGGGAGTCTACCATCACTTCCAGGCTGGAAATCCTGGGCTCCGTGGTGTGCGCAGAGCCCCGTGCAATGTTGGAGGTGAACTCCTCCACGCTCCTTGAGATTGCCGAGAGGCTCTCTGGCAGGCTTGCCATTGCACCTATCATTTCGGTGTGCATGCCCATCACCCTTCTTCTGAAGGCCTCTCCATCGAGGTCCTCATCTGAGTCCTGTGCAGCAGAACTCGCGCGCGAACTCGTCCTCTGGGGAGTTGGCCGCCAAGCTACCCTTTCCCCTTGGCAGCCCACTCGTGCCCAGTGCCTCACCCTATGAAGATCCCGCTACTACACTCGCCTCTAAAGTACATAGAAACATAGAAACATAGAAGATAGGAGCAGGAGTATGCCATTCGGCCCCTCGAGCCTGCTCCGCCATTCAATGCAATCATGGCTGATCATCCAAATTCAGTACCTTGTCCCTGCTTTCTCCCCATATCCCTTGGTCACCTTAGCCTTAAGAAATATATCTAACTCCTTCTTGAATATATTTAATGAATTGGCCTCAACTGCCTTCTGTGGTAGAGAATTCCACAGGTTCACCACTCTCTGGGTGAAGAAATTCCTCCTCATCTCAGTCCTAAATGGCTTATCCCTTATCCTTAGACTGTGACCCCTGGTTCTGGACTCCCCCGCCATCGGGAACAGCCTTCCTGCATCTAGTCTGTCTAGTCCTGTTCGAATTTTATAAGTTTCAATGAGATCCCCTCTCATTCTTCTAAACTCTAGCGAATATCAGCCTAATCGACCCAATCTCTCTTCATACGTCATTCCTGCCATCCCAGGTATCAGTCTGGTGAATCTTCGCTGCACTCCCTCCATGGCAAGAACATCCTTCCTCACATAAGGTGACCAAAACTGCACACAATACTCAAGGTGTGGTCTCACCAAGGTCCTGTACAACTGCAGCAAGACATCCTTGCTCCTGTACTCGAATCCTCTCGCTATGAAGGCCAACATACCATTTGCCTTCTTAACCGCCTGCTGCACCTGCATGCTTACCTTCAGCGACTGGTGCACAAGGACTCCCAGGTCTCGTTGCACTTCCCCTTTTCCCAATCTATTGCCTTCCTGTTTTTGCCACCAAAGTGGATAACCTCGCATTTATCCACATTATACTGCATCTGCCATGCATCTGCCCAATCACCCAACCTGTCCAAATCATACTGGAGTTTCTCTGCATCCTCCTCACAACACACACGCCCACCCAGCTTTGTGTCGTCTGCAAACTTGGAGATATTACATCTAGTTCCCTCGTCTAGATCATTAATATATATTGTGAATAACTGGGGTCCTAGCAACGATCCCTGCGGTACCCCACTAGTCACTGCCTGCCACTCGGAAAAAGACCCGTTTAATCCAACTCTTTGCTTCCTGTCTGCCAACCAGTTCTCTATCCAAGTCAGTACCTTACCCCCAATCCCATGTGCTTTAACTTTGCACGCTAATCTCTTATGCGGAACCTTATCGAAAGCCTTCTCAAAGTCCAAATACACCACATCCACTGGTTCTCCCTTATCTATTCTACCAGTTACATCCTCAAAAAATTCCACTAGATTAGTCAAGCATGATTTACCTTTTGTAAATCCATGTTGACTTTGTCCGATCCTGTCACTGTTTTCCAAGTGCTCTGCTATTACATCTTTTAGAATGGACTCTAGCATTTTCCCCACTATCGATGTCAGGCTTACCGGTCTATAATTCCCCGTTTTCTCTCTCCCACCTTTTTTAAATAGTGGGGTTACATTAGCTACCCTCCATTCCATGGGAACTGTTCCAGAGTCTATAGAATTTTGGAAGATGACCAGCAATGCATCTACTATTTCTAGGGCCACTTCCTTAAGTACCCTAGGATGTAGATTATCATTCCCTGGGGATTTATCAGCCTTCAATCCCTAACACCATTTCCCTACAAATACTGATTTCATTCAGTTCCTCCCTCTCATTAGACCCTATGGGGTAAAAATTCAGTTGGTTGCGCCTCTCGTTAGCGCCTTAAGAGGGCGCTAATGGGGCGCAAAGCCGCTAACGCACGGCGCAGCGATGTTTGCGCCGCTCGGGAACTTAACTAGAGATTGTGCGGCGGCGCTAAACTTTACCCCTGCGACCACCTGCGCGCGCAGATTGTGACGTCATTCCATGGTGCAACGCCCTTGTGGCGCCCCGTAGCGGAAATTGAGTGGCGCCCCCTGCCTTACCGCCTGGCGCATCCAATGACCGGAAGACTGGAACGCTATCAATCGCTGTGGGGCTGGGGGGGGGCGCTATTTAAAGGGGGCCTCTTCCTGTCTTTTTCTGTGGTTGACATTTTTGCACCACTCGTTCTGAGAGAGAGAGAGAGATTCGGAGAGAGAGAAAGAGAGACTTCTGCATTGACTCAACGCTTTGTGAGGTAGTTTTGCCTACTGATCCTAACTTCGCTAGTACTTTAGTTGCTGTCCTTCATTACTTTGCTTGCAAAGAGACTATGGGGGCTGCACTGATTGGGGGCGTCGTCCTGCTCCAGCTGAATCGGAGGACACAGAGACGCAGAGAGTGGCAATGATGGCCAGACGGAGGAGGGCCAACAGGCGTATGTACAGGAGAGCTTACCCTCCCAGGGTATATCGTGAACAGCTCTCCTACATTCATATGTCTGAGGAGCTGTGTTTGCGAAGGCTGCGATTCAGCAAGGAGGTGGTCACTGAGCTCTGCCACCTGCTGCAGCCAGATCTGCAGCCTCAACTGAGGTCCAGGACGTCTCTGTCGGTGGCAGTGAAGGTCACAGTGGCTCTCAACTTCTACGCTACTGGCTCATTTCAAGCTGCTGCTGGGGACCTCGCCAATATCTCCCAGTTCGCGGTGCATTGCTGCATCCGGCACGTCACAAATGCCCTCTTTAAAAGGAGACGAGAGTTCATCTCTTTCCCCATGACCCCAGACAAGCAGCGTGACCACGCTCTGGGCTTTGCGAGGATAGCGGGCTTCCCCATGGTGCAGGGCGCCATTGACTGCACGCATGTGGCTTTGCGTGCTCCACATGAGAATGCCGAGGAATTCCGGAACAGAAAGGGGTTCCATTCCTTGAATGTTCAGTTGGTCTGTGACCACAGACAGCTGATACTCGCTGTCAATGCCCACTATCCTGGCAGCTGCCACGATGCTTTCATCCTGCGCCAGACTACTGTGGCAGAACTTTTCGAGGCACTGCATCAGCCAGTTGGTTGGCTTCTCGGGGACAAGGGGTATGCATTGAGCACCTGGCTGATGACACCGCTCCGTACGCCCAACACCCCTGCTGAGCTGCGGTACAATGAGAGCCATCAAGCTACCAGGAACATAATTGAGCGCACAATCGGCGTGCTGAAGCAACGGTTCCACTGTCTCGACCATTCTGGAGGAGCCCTGCAGTACTCGCCTGAGCGAGTATCCAACTTCGTAGTTGTGTGCTGCATGTTGCATAACATGGCAATCGTCAGGACCCAGCCAATGCCACCAGGCCTTGGAGCACCACCAGAGGAGGAGGAGGAAGAGGAGGAAGAGGACGAGGAGGATGATCATCAGCAGCACCAAGGCGGGAGGGCGGCCCACAATGGTGAAACTGCAAGGGCCGTCCGTCAACGGCTAATAGCAAGCCGCTTCTAGGGCCCCTGCTGTGGAAATGGCTTTTGCCATTGCTAACAACATCAATGAACCCAGCACGCAACCCCTAAGCCGGCCAAGGCACCAATAATTCCAAACACCAACCATGTATATTTTGAATACAGAAACTTATTTATTTTACAAACTCTGTGTGTGTCAATTCCTCATGACAAACTCATAGAAATAAACTCAAAAAAACAGTCAATAACATAACTGGTTCTCACAACCTGGAGATAATGTCCAAAACACTAAACCAAAGTTGGACCATGAACCTCGACCTTTAATAAAAAAATGACCAGCATTTTGTCACACCTCCTACTTTTTGCCCTTCGAGGGTGATCTCCTTCCCTTGCGCACTTCCCCCCTTCTAACCCTACTGCTCCTCCGTAATGGGACCTCAGTGGCTGCAGCAAGGCTGGTGGAAGGCTGCTGCTCGTCAGACCCTGACACTGCAGATGCCCCTGAAGGACGTCCTCGACCAGTTCTGGGCCTGGAGGGCCCGGCTGCAGACTGCACCAACTCTGCATGGGCGGCAGCAGTCTGTCCTACAGGCGGTGGCAAGTGCAGTGGAGAAGTGACAGTGTTGGCAGCAGGAATGCTGTCATCGTGAGAGAGGACAGCAACTCCCTGCTCGCCCGACACACTGGCACTCCCACGGGGCAGCACTTCAGCATCCGGAGCAATCTGCTGGAGAACAGATTGCTGGCCTGCTGCGGCGCGGTGACAGCCCCGGGGACATGTGAACGAACCATCGAGGTTGGCAGCAGTCTGTGCTCGCGTGGCCTCAATCTGAGTCTGTATGAGAGCAGTCAGAGATGGGATCACGGCAGCCAGTGACTGAATTGCAGCACTAAGCGTTAGTGTGGCATCCGCCTGTGCTACAGCGAAGTGCTCCACACTCCTTGCCAGTGACTCAATGCATTCGGGCACCCTTCCCACTGCACCCATGAGCTCAGTGTGCATGCCCACCGCCTGGGTGTTCATTTCTGCGATCAGCCGCTCCTCCTCTGCGTCCATTGCAGTAGGAGTCTCTGGCATACTCTCCCTCTGGGGAGAAGGCCCCCGTTCTTCCCTACCCCCATGGCGTTGCTGTAGCCCGCTGGGTCCTGGAGCTTCACCCTCATCAGACCCTTCCCCCCTGCTCCCCTCCAGGGAAGGCGTGTTCCCAGTGTGGGCATGGGCTTCCTCGGGAGAGGGTGGCACTGATGCTCCGGCTTCCTCTTCCTCCTCGGCTGCAGCTTCACTCCCAGTGGCAGCTTCAGGGCCCGTCTCCTCAGCTGGTGAATCACCATCTGAAAGCAGGGAGGTACAAGAGTGGCTTTAGCGTGAGGACAGGGTGGCAGTAAGGGAAGAATAAGTGCAGCGAGTTAGCAAGTTGGATTGAAAGTGTCAAAGGCTGGTGTTGTGAGGGACAAGTGGAAGGACAGAGGACAAAGAGGTGATGACCTTACCATTGCTGTCCAGAACAGGGTCGGCGTCTCCAGTGGCGACGGGACCGATCACCCGGCTTGCCACAATCCTGTGGACGCACTCCTCAAGATCACTGAGGGGTTGCAGCTGAGGCCGCCCTCCACCTGTCCGTTGCTGCTGTCTCCGATTATGCGCCAGCTTGGCCTGTAAGAAAAAGGACAGCATCTGAGTAAATATACAGCCATGGTCTTGCCTGATGTGCCTCCCATAGGTGAATAGCCCTTACTGTATGCAGCCATGGTCTTGCCTGATGTGCCTCCCATAGGTGAATAGCCCTTACTGTATACAGCCATGGTCTTGCCTGATGTGCCTCCCATAGGTGAATAGCCCTTACTGTATACAGCCATGGTCTTGCCTGATGTGCCTCCCATAGGTGAATAGCCCTTACTGTATACAGCCATGGTCTTGCCTGATGTGCCTCCCATAGGTAAATAGCCCTTACTGTATACAGCCATGGTCTTGCCTGATGTGCCTCCCATAGGTGAATAGCCCTTACTGTATTCAGCCATGGTCTTGCCTGATGTGCCTCCCATAGGTGAACAGCCCTTACTGTATGCAAAGTGTGGAATGTGTGTGTGTGTTTCATGAAAGGGCCATAGGTGTTGGATGAGTGTTGTGCATTGGGGTTTTAAGACCCTCTGGCCATAGAGTGAGGTTGAGATGGAGGGATGGAGAGGTATTGAGAAAATGCCACTCACCCTGACGACCCGAATGAGGTCGTTGAACTTTTTGCGGCATTGAGTATGGGTCCTGGGCACCATGCTCCTGGAGGAGACGCTCTGAGCCACCTCCCTCCACACTCTTCTGTACTCGCGTGGCAAAGGCCTCCTGCCACTCTCAGGGAAGAGTATACATCTTCTGCGCTCCACCGCGCCAACCAGAGCATCCAAGGCCCGCTCGGTGAAGCGATGAGCTCGTTCTCTCACCCTCTCCATCCTTGGCAGCAAAATGGATTCACAGGTCTCTCCAGGCCGAGATTCAAGGCTGCAATGAGCAGGGTGTGGCTGGGGAGCAAGTTGGCCCCCCCCGCTTTAAGAAGTGGCCGGCGCCAGTGTGTCTGTGTTCCCTCGCTAACTGGCAGCAGCTGCGCTGCACTCGCGCGCTGAGTTAGCGCCTCACTGCTCGGCCTTTGCGCCTTAAGACAGGTGTGCAGCGCCTGATTTAGCGCTCCACTCACCTCCCGGGGTGGTAAAAGTGAAGTTTCCAGTCAGTGGCGATAATTAGCGCCAGGCGCTAATATTTGCGTCCCGACGATATTTGCGCCCCAAATGGGGCGCGACCTAATTTTTCCCCCTATATTCCCAGACATCTGTGGGAGTTTATTTGTGTCCTCCTTTGTGAAGACAGAACCAAAGTATGTACTTAATTGGTCTGCCATTTCTTTGTTCCCCATTATAAATTCCCCTGATTCTGACTGCAAGGGACCTACGCTTGACTTCACCAATCTTTTTCTCTTCACATATCTATAGAAGCTTTTACAGTCAGTTTTTATGTTCCCTGAAAGCTTACTCTCATACTCTATTTTCCCCCTACACTACGTGTAGTGCCAGTATCTGAGCTGGTATCTGCGATTGACAGATGCAGTGATGCAGTGTCATCTTCCTCCTCTTCTCCCCCCTCGCTCTCTGCAGTGCCCTCAGGGACAGGCTGTTCGGGTGTTGCTGATTATCTGAAAGCAGAAAGGCACAAGGTCAGGTTATGTTGAGCATGCATACAGCCTGAGTAGCTTGAAAATGAGAAAAGATTGTGGGCTGAGGGGGCAGTAAGGTGTGAGAAGAAGGATTAGGAATGAATGCACCGTTGTTGTCCTCAAGGGAGTCAATGTTGCCAGTGGCCACGGCGTCGATGACGTGATGCCAATTATCTCCAGCACTTGATTCTCCAGCTGGCTCAGCTCTTCAATGTCCGCCTGGCCCCCGCCTGTCCACTCCTGCTCCCAGCGATTCTGTTCCAGTTTGACCTGCAAGAAAAAGAAAAGTATTGAGTAAGTTCAGTGAAATGTGTTTGGGTGATGTGCCTGCCATAGTTGAATAGCTGTCAATGTGTGCAAAGCGTGAGATGTGGGTGTGAGTGTTGATAGGTAGAGATTGTTGGTGGGTGGGTGCTGAGGGTGTGGTGCATTGAGCAGTGTGTGCAGTTTGTGGTACAGATGGTGGTATATGGCATTTGCTGAAGCCTTCACTCACCCTGACCACCCGTGTGAGGTCATTAAACTTCTTCCTGCACTGGGTGTGGGTCCTGGGAACCACAGTGCTGCCTGTGACGTGGTCCGCAATCTTCCTCCACATATTCCGGGATATTTATGGTGAGGGCCTCCTGCCAGTTTGCGGGTATGGGACCACCCACCTCCTCTGCGCTGCGGACAATAACGCCTCAAGAGCATCATCTGAGAACCTATGGGCTCTCTCCCTCCATCTTTGATCTGCCATAGCTGCAATTGGTTTCTTCTTAATGTTGCTTGCTTTGCTGTTGGGGCAGCTGCAGACCCAACATGCCTGACAATGAGATGCTGCAGCATCAATGAACCTCCCCTTTAATTTGTGGAAAAAAGCCTGTGGCAATCATGAGTTGCAATTACACTGCCTCCAATATTGGTCCAGCTGTTCAGTGAAACGCCAAATGAGCTTGAGTTTTAAGACTAAAATCATGACTAAAATCATGTTAATGAGGAGTGAGCATGAATTTGCGTGCTACCTAGTCCATCTTCAGGTAGCGCAGCTTAATCTTATTTAGTCTAAACACTGCCCATTTCTTGGCTATAACGGACTTCTAGCCCATAGAGTTGAATATCCAAGTTCGCAGATCACACAAATTTAGGAGGCACAGTAAGTTGTGTGGATGGGTGCAGGAATTTACAAAGGGACATAGACAGACTAAATGAATGGGCAAAACTATGGCAGATGGAGTTCAATGTGAGAAAGTGTGGATCTGAGAAAGATAAATTGGAATATTTTCTTAACGGTGAGATTAGGAGCAAATGTTTTTCGGTGTCCATGTACACAAATTACTAAAAACTAGGGGACAAGCACATAAATAATCAAAAAGGCGAAGGGAATGTTGACCTTTATCTCAAAGGAGCTTGGAATACAATGGGAAGGAAGTTATGCTTCAGTTGTACAGAGCCTTGGTCAGACCCCATCTGGAGTATTGTGTTCAGTTTTGGGCACTGAATCTCAGGAATGTTATATTGGCCTTGGAAGGGGTACAGCGCTGTTTCACCAGAATAATACAAGGACTTAAGAACATAAAAACATAAGAATTAGGAGCAGGAGTAGGCCATACGGCCCTTCGAGCCTGCTCCGCCATTCAATAAGATCATGGCTGATCTTGGATCTCAACTCCACTATCCCGCCCGATCTCCATGAGTCCAAAAATCTATCGATCTCAGCCTTGAATATACTCAATGACTTAGCATTCACAGCCCTTTGGGGTAGAGAATTCCAAAGATTCATGACCCTCTGAGTCAAGAAATTCCTCCTCATCTCAGTCTTAAATGGCTGAGCCCTTACCCTGAGACTATGCCCCCGAGTTCTAGACTCTCCAGCCAGGGGAAACAACCTCTCAGCATCTACCCTGTCAATCCCCCTCAGAAGCAGACAGTTCTGGATGAGCAAAAATTTTCTCCAATGAAATATTGGGAAGACCAAAGCCATTGTTTTCGGTCCCCGCCACAAACTCCGTTCCTTAGTCACTGACTCCATCCCTCTCCCTAACATCTGTCTGAGGCTGAACCACACTGTTCACAACCTTGGTATCATATTTGACCCTGAAATGAGCTTCCGATCACATATCCGCAGCATAACAAAGACCGCCTACTTCCACCTCCGTAACATCGCCCGTCTCCGCCCTTGCCTCAGCTCATCCGCTGCTGAAACCCTCATCCATGCCTTTGTTACCTCTAGACTTGACTATTCCAATGCACTCCTGGCTGGCCTCCCACATTCCACCCTACGTAAACTTGAAGTCATCCAAAACTTGTCTGCCTGTGTCCTAACTCGCACCAAGTCCCGTTCGCCCATCACCCCTGTGCTCGCTGACCTACATTGGCTCCCGGTTAAGCAGCGTCTCGATTTCAAAATTCTCATCCTTGTTTTCAAATCCCTCCATGGCCTCACCCCTTCCTATCTCTATAATCTCCTTCAGCCCCACAGCAAAGGCTATGGGCCCTGACAACATCTTGGCTATCAGGCTGAAGACTTGTGCTCCAGAACTAGCCGCGCCTCTAGCCAAGCTGGTCCAGTACAGCTACAACACTGGCATCTATCCGACAATGTGGAAAACTGCCCAGGTATGTCCTGTCCACAAAATGCAGGACAAATCCAATCCGGCCAGTTACCACCCCATCAGTCTACTCTCAATCATCAGCAAAGTGATGGAAGGTGTCATCGGCAGTGCTATCAAGTGGCATTTACTCACCAATAACCTGCTCACTGATGCTCAGTTTGGGTTCCGCCAAGACCACTCGGCTTCTGACCTCATTACAGCCTTGGTCCAAACATGGACAAAGGAACTGAATTCCAGAGGTGAGGTGAGAGTGACTGCCCTTCACATCAAGGCAGCATTTGACCGAGTGTGGCATCAAGGAGCCCGAGTAAAACTGGTCAACGTGAATCGGGGGGAAAACTCGCCACTGGCTGGTGTCATACCTAGCACAAAGGAAGATGGTTGTGGTGATTGAAGGCCAATCATCACAGCCCCAGGACATTGCTGCAGGAGTTCGTCAGGGCAGTGTCCTAGGCCCAACCATCTTCAGCTGCTTCATCAATGACCTCTTTTCCAACATAAGGTCAGAAATGGGGATGTTCGCTGATGACTGCACAGTGTTCAGTGCCATTCACAACTCCTCAGATAATGAAGCAGTCCATGCCCGCATGCAACAAGACCTGGACGACGTTCAGGCTTGGGCTGAAAAGTGGCAGGTAACATTCGCGCCACACAAGTGCCAGGCAATGACTATCTCCAACAAGCGAGAGTCTAAACACCGCCCCTTAACATTCAGTGGCATTACCATCGCCGAATCCCCCACCATCAACATCCTGGGGGTCACCATTGACCAGAAACTTAACTGGACCAGCCCCATAAATACTGTGGCAACAAGAGCAGGTCAGAGGCTAGGTATTCTGCAACGAGTGTCTCACCTCCTGACTCGCCAAAGGCTTTCCACCATCTACAAGGCACAAGTAAGGAGTGTGATGGAATACTCTCCACTTGCCTGGATGAGTGCAGCTCCAACAACACTCAAGAAGCTCGACACCATCCAGGACAAAGCAGCCCGCTTGATTGGCACCCCCTCTACCACCTTAAACATTCACTCCCTCCACCACCGGCGTAACGTGGCTGCAGTGTGTACCATCTATAAGATGCACTGCAGCAGCTCGCCAAGGCTTCTTCGGCAGCACCTCCCAAACCCGCGACCTCCTCCACCTAGAAGGACAAGGGCAGCAGACTCATGGGAGCAGCACCACCTCCAAGTTCCCTTCCAAGTCATACATCATCTTGACTTAGAAGTATATCGCCGATCCTTCTTCGTCACTGGGTCAAAATCCTGGAACTCCCTCCCTAACAGCACTGTGGGAGTACCTTCACCACACGGACTGCAGCGATTCAAGAAGGCGGCTCACCACCACCTTCTCAAGAGCAATTAGGGATGGGCAATAAATGCTGGCCTTGCCAGCGACCCCCACATCCCATAAAAACGAATTTTAAAAAACAACCCCCCGAGATATCTGCGCTCCTCTAACTCTGCCCTCTTGAGCATCCCTGATTACAATCGCTCAACCTTTGGTGATCGTGCCTTCTGTTGCCTAGGCCCTAAGCTCTGGAATTCCCTCCCTAAACCTCTCCGCCTCTCTACCTCTCTTTCCTCCTTTAAGACGCTCCTTAAAACCTACCTCTTTGACCAAGTTTTTGGTTACCTGCCCTAATTTATCCTTATGTGGATCGGTGTCAAATTTGTTGTTTTAAAATACTCCTGTGCAGCGCCTTGGGACGTTTTACTACGTTAAAGGCGCTATATTAATACAAGTTGTTGTTGTTGTTGTTGTTATATGTTCCAATGAGATCACCTCTCATTCTTCTAAACTCCAGAGAGTATAGGCTCAATCTATTCAATCTCTCCTCATTGGACAACCCTCTCATCCCAGGAATCAATCTTGTGAACCTTTGTTTCACCGCCTCTAAGGCATGTTTGTCCTTTCTCAGATAAGGAGACCAAAACTGTGCACAGTACTCCAGGTGTGGTCTCACCAAAGCCCTGTACAATTGTAGTAAGATTTCCTTACTCGTGTACTCCAACCCCCTTGCAATAAAGGCCAACATGCCATTTGCCTTCCTCATTGTTTGCTGTACCTGCATGCAAACTTTCTTTGTTTCTTGTATGAGGACACCTAAATCTCTCTGAACACCAACATTTAATAGTTTCTCACCATTTAAAAAATATTCTGTTTTTCTATTCTTCCTACCAAAGTGAATAACCACACATTTCCTCACATTATACTCCCTTTGCCATCTTATTGCCCACTCACTTAACCTGTCTATATCCTTTTGCAGGCTCTTTGTGTCCTCCTCACAGCTTACTTTCCCACCTAGCTTTGTATCGTCAGCAAACTTGGATACATTACACTTGGTCCCTTCATCTGAGTCATTAATATAGATTGTAAATAGCTGAGGCCAAAGCACTGATCCTTGCGGCACCTCACAAGTTACAGCCTGCCAACCGGAAAATTACCCGTTTATCCTTACTCTCTGTTTTCTGTCCGTTAACCAATCCTCTATCATGCTAATATATTACCCCCAACCCCAGGAGCCCTTATCTTGCATAACAACCTTTTATGTGGCACCTTATTGAATGCCTTTTGGAAATCCAAATATACTACATCCACTGGTTCCCCTTTATCTATCCTGCTAGTTGCATCCTCAAAAAACTCTAATAAATTTGTTAAACACGATTTTCCTTTCATAAAATCACATTATGATTTTTTATGTGCCCCATTACCACTTCCTTAATAATGGATTCCAGCATTTTCCTGACGACTAATGTCAGACTAACTGGCGTGTAGTTCCCTGTTTTCTCTCTCCCTCCTTTCTTGAATAGCAGGGTTACATTTGCTACCTTCCAAACCACTGGGACCGTTCTGGAATCAATGGAATTTTGGAAGATCAGAACCAATGCATCCAATATCTCTGCAGCCACCTCTTTTAGAACCCTAGGATGTAGGCCATCTGGTCCAGGGGATTTGTCGGCTTATAGTTCCATTAGTTTCTCAAGTACTTTTTCTCTACTGATATTAATTACTTTAAGTTCCTCACTCTCATTATCCCCTTGGTTCCCCACTATTTTTGGTATACTTTTTGTGCCTTCTACCGAGAAGTCAGATACAAAATATTTGTTTAAAGTCTCTGCCATTACCTATTCCCCATTATAATTTTACCTGTCTCAGCCTCTAAGGGACAAACGCTTACTTTTTCTACTCTCTTCCTTTTTACATACTTATAGAAGCTCTTCCAATCTGTTTTTATATTTCTTGCTAGTTTACTCTCATATTCTATTTTCTCCCTTCTTATCAATTTTTTGGACTTATGACGACAGGTTGTATAAACTTGGCCTGTATTCCCTTGAGATTAGAAGGATATTTAAAATGGTAAAGGGATTCGATAGGGTAGATGCACAGAAACTATATCCTCGGGTTGGGGAATCCAGAACAAGAGGGCATAATCTTAAAATTAGAGCTAGGCCTTTTAGAAGCAAAATCAGGAAGCAGTTTTTCACACAAAGGGAAATGGTAATCTGAAACTCTCTCCCCTAAAATTGAAATTTTCAAGACTGAGATCAACCGATTTTTGTAATCAAGGGATATGGAGCAAAGCCGAGTAAATGGGGTTGAGGTACAGATCAGCCATGATCTAATTGAATGGCGGAACAGGCTCAAGGGGCTGAATGGCCTACTCCTCTTCCTGTTTCCTCTGATCCTAATCCATTTCCTCATGTGAGGGCCTTTGGTAAAGAAAAGTGCCTTCTGGGAAGTGGGCTTCCCGTTCCTGCATACTCAGTGAGAGGTCTGTTTAGGCCGGAGCTCACCCTCTCTGAAACTGTTTCTTCTTTCTGCCAAAAAAACACTTCACAGTTTCGTGCTGGATCTTGCAAGTTGGCCAAAAAAAGTCCCTCCATTTCATGCCTGTGAGTTCATAGAATCATCGAATAGTACTGCACAGAAGGAAGCCATTCTCTCGAAGAGTAATCCAGTTAGTCCTACTTTCCCGCTCTTTCCCCATATCCCTGCAATTTTTTCTCCTTCAAGTATTTATCCAATTCCCTTTTGATGGCTACTATTGAATCTGTATCCTATCAGGCAGTGTATTCCAAATCCTAACCACTCATTGCGTAAAAAGGTTTTCCCTTATGTTGCCTCTGGTTCTTTTGCCAATCACCTTAAATTTGTGCTCTCTGGTTATCAACCCTTCGGCCTTCAGCCATTGTAAACAATTTTTCTTTCTTTACTCTATCTAAACTGTTCATGATTTTAAACATCTCTATCAAATATCCTCTTAGCCTTCTCTGCTCGAAGGAGAACAACCCCAGCTTCTCCAGTCTATCCACATAACTGTAATCTCTCATACCTGGAACCATTCTAGTAAATCTCTTCTGTACCTTCTCCAAAGCCGTCACGTCCTTCCTAAAGTGTGGTGCCCAGAATTGGACAAAATTCTCCAGCTGGGGTCGAACTAGTGTTTTTTTTATAGGTTTAGCATAACCTCCTGGCTTTTTACTCTATGCCTCTATTTATAGCAGTCAGGGGCATTCAGCCTCGGATCTGCGGGTAAGCGTTCTCCAAGGCGGCCTTCGGGATACACGACAGCGCAAAATCATAGAGCAGAAACTGATAGCCAAGTTCCGCACTCATGAGGATGGCCTCAATCGCGATATCGGGTTCATGTCACGATACAGAACGTGACTTGACATCATGGCCGGTCTTTCCAGCTTTTTAAAAAAAAAGAAACTAACACAAGAACCAAACTCAACTGCAGAGGATATGCAGCCAGCAGGTGTTTTGACACGTTGGACCACCTGGGACACATCTCATTGTCTTGGCTGTGCTCTTAGTGTGTCTTTGATGTAGGGAAAGATTTGAATACATTTTTTCTGTGTTTATATTGTGAATTCTGGGAGATTCTCTCACAGCTACTCTACCTGAGGAAGGGGCGACAGCTCCGATAGCTTGTAATATTAAATAAATCTGTTGGACTATAACCTGGTGCTGTGCGACTTCTCATTTCTATTTATAAAGCCCTGGATCCCATATGCTTTATTAACTGCTTTATTAACCTAACCTGCCACCTTCACCGATCTGTTCTTGCACCCCCTTTAAAATTGTACCATTTAGCTTGTATTGCCTCTCCTCATTCTTCCTACCAAAGTGTATCACCTCACACTTTTGTGCTTTGAATTTCATCTCACATGTGTCCGCCCATTCTACCAGCCTATCTATGTCCTCTTGAAGTCTATTACTATCTTCCTAAGATAAGATAAGAACATAACAAATATTAACAAAAAAAGAGTTGTCAGAGCAGCGGTGGGGCCGATTAGGGACCAGAATGGAGATCTATTGGTGGAGGCAGAAGGCATGGCTGATTCAACAATTGGAACAGATTATCCTTGTATTTTCCACTCAATAATTTCAAAATTCTCTCTTGAGCCATGTAAAGCCTTCATGGGTAAGAAATAAACTTGTTATCAAGTGCTTACATTTATCAGTAATCAATAGTTATTAATATTCATCAAGGAATTGCAGTCAGTAAATATTATTTGATTATTGATGGATTGTCTGGTATGGTTATTTGTGATTATGAAATAAAAGACATACAGCAATGTTTCCATTTACTGACTCCATTACACAATGAATGGTTTATTCAAAACACCATTTATGTCATGTCAGTTTTGCAGCCTGATTTGCAAAGATGTTAATTAATTTACTTCTTCAGGCACAGCAAATGATTGTGGACATATAACATTTATATCTGAAAAATTTACAAGATTTTAGTAAATATTGCTGGCATGTGTATTAGAGAAGACTTTATGGACATTGCTGCTGTTGCTATTCATTTTTAATTAATACAGACATCAGACATTATTAATTAGACTCAGCACCAGACTTTGATATTGAGGTGATGTAGTGCCTCGCCTTGCATTCTGATTAAATGGACTATCATCCTCTTAGTATATTGAAGAATAGTTCCTAGATGCCATATGCTTTTTGTACTTTTTGCCAATCTTCCTCCCTTCTCCCTTCTCCCCCTGAAGGGATTAGCTGTTGCTAGACTAGTTTCACAGACAGGAGCAGTGTGAGGACCGTGCAACCCATGCAATCGTACGTGGCCCTGAGCAGACCCAGTGATAAGTTTAATCATTTCAATTTTATCGATGTAGGGGCCCCAAACAGAACCTTTGCATGGGCCCCCTGATCACAAATACAGAATGTACTTTTGTACTTCAACCTAACTCTAGACAGTGATTGTTGGAGTGTATCACAGCCAAACCTGATCTAATCTTATATTTACCTGACATATGCTTTCCAGCACCGATTATTGGATACAATTAGGAGCATGAACCTGGATTTGTTTCCAGTCCTCCCTCCACCCTGGCCAATTCTGCATCCCCAACTGACAACAGCTATCTTCGCATAGACCAGGAACAGGACTTGAGACCTTCCTGGCCCATATTGCTTTAGTTTTACCAAATGCATCATCAAGGATTTGCACTTCCTCTTTTATTGTTCATGGGATGTAGGTGACAGTGGCAAGGCCGCATTTATTGCCATGCCTAAGATGCCCTGGGAAAGTGATGGTGGGCTTTCTTCTTGAACCATTGCAGTAAGTGTGAAGGTGCTCCCATGATGTGTTAGATAGAGTATTTCAAGATATTGACCCAGTGATGTCCAATAGATTTTAACCGAGGTCCCATGTGCCCTCTCAGGTGGACGTAATGATCCCATGACACTATACAAAGAAGAGCAGGGAAGTTCTCCTGGTGTCCTGGAAGGCATTTATCCCTCAACCAACACCCAAAACAGATTATCTGGTCATTTATCTCATTGCTGTTTGTGGGATCTTTCTGTACACAAGTTGGTTGCCATGTTTTCCCACAATGACTACACTTCAAAAGTATTTCATTGGCTGTAAAGCATTCTGGGACATCCTGAGGTCATGAAAGATGCTATATCAATGCAAGATCTTTCTTTCTTTGTATATATGCAAGTCAGGATACTGTGTGACTTGAAGGAGAACTTGGACGTGATAGTCTTCCCAAAACATTTCTGATTTTGGCCTTTTTGGTGGTAGAGGTCTTGGGACTGGGAGGTGCTGTCAAAATAACCTTGGTGAGTTGCTGCAGTGCACGCATTTAGATAGTACATACTGCAGCCACAGTGTGCCAGTGATGAAGGGGGTGAATATTAAGGCCAACGACAGGTGTACTAATCAAACAGCCTGCTATGCCCTGGATGTTGTTGAACTTCTTGAGTGTTCTTACAGCTGCACCCAGATGAGCGGAAAGTCTTCCACCACACTC
The DNA here is from genome assembly GCA_030390025.1 of Squalus acanthias. NCBI lineage: Eukaryota > Metazoa > Chordata > Chondrichthyes > Squaliformes > Squalidae > Squalus > Squalus acanthias. The sequence continues at coordinate 53,628,310 of CM059426.1, forward strand.
CTGACTTGATAGAGAGGCTCTGAGAGATCAGGAGGTGAGCCATTCGTCGCAGAGTACCCAGTCTCTGTCCTGGTCTTGTAGTCATGGTGTTGATGTGGCTAGTTCAGTTAAGCTTTTGGCCAATGGTAACCATTAAGATGCTGATGGTAATGGTGGTATCACTGATGTTCAGGAAGAGGTGGTTGACCACATGTGTGGCATGAATGTTATCTGTCACTGGTTAGCCCAAGTCTCGATGCCGTCTAAGTCCTGCTGTAGGCTGAAATGAGCTGCTTCATTGTTGGAGGAGCTATGAACAGAGTCGAATATAATGGAATCATCAGCAAATATTCCTGACCTTATAATGTGCCTCTGCATCTCTTTTCCAGTCATAAATCTCTGCACTTTTGGGCATTTTTATATATTTATTAATGGATTTAATGCCTCTCAGCAACCTTCTGTGATTGCTAAAGATCACTTCCTTCATTTTTTTTTGTACTGTATGATCCATGTATAAAATTCTAACTCACTGAACTGTGGTCCACTAGGTGTGATCAGTACTGTCATCCCTACCATTTACCACTATTAATGCAATCAGTCCTGTCTTTTGCACAGGTCAAAACTGCTTGTCCAACATCCAGTCCTGGACGAGAAGATATTTGCTGCAATTAAACATTGGGAAGACCGAAGCCATTGTCTTCAGCTCCCACCACAAACTCTGTTCCCTACAGATTGATTCCCTTCCTCTCCCTGGCCACTGTCTCAGGTTATACCTCTGTGTTCTATTTGACCCTGAACTGAGCTTCCGACCCCATATCCTCTCCAGCACGAATACCACCTACTTCCACTTCTGTAATATCTCCCATCTCCATCCCTGCCTCAGCCCATCCTCTGCTGAAACCCTCATCCATGCTTTTGTTGCCTCCAGAATCGACGATTCTAATGCTATTCTGGACGGCCTCCCATCTTCCACCTTCAATAAGCTTAAGCGCAATGAAAACTCTACTACCTGTATCCTAATCCACATTGGCTTCACTGAAGCCTCAATTTTAAAATTCTCATCCTTATGTTCAAATCACTCTGTGGCCTCACCCCTCTCTATCTATTCAACCTCCTCCAGCCCAGGTCAAGATGTTCCTTTTGCATGGGCAGTATTCTTGAATCATTTCAACTAATTTCTGACTGGATGGCTTAATTCAGCAATGGCAGTAAGTGACAGTCTCCAGTTACCACCACAATCCTGTCTTTATGCCTGACTACTTGAAAATAGGAATCCCCATTAGCTGATTGTATCGCTAAAATTATCTTTAAATCATGTATAAGGACAAAGAATGACTGACTGGATCTAAACTCTTATATAAACCTCCATTTCACTCACAATGTCACTGATTTGAACCAGAGCCACTGCTCTAAAGTCAAGACAACCAGATTCACAAATTGTATGAAAAAGTACACATATCCATAATAGCCATAATGAACACAAAGCCGTCTGTTAATGTAAGTTTTAACACACAAGGGTCCATTTTAGTGTTCAGATTTGCATCATGTTAAAACTATCCCTGGTGTGCTAAAACCCAAGGTGAATGTGGTCTTCTCGTTCATTATTCCCTAATTATGGAAGATTTTACTGAATCCTTAGACTGCTCAATCAAAGAGCTGATTAAACCACCAGACTTACTAGATTTATACTAAAATTATGGTCATTACCTTCAGTTGCCTCTGATTATACCACATGTATTCATTTTCCAGCATTGATTTAAATTGTGATTGGTGGTTGATGGGTCTTGTTAGAGATAATTTTGAGTATTATTGTTCCTGCTCCAGCTATCACACACCTGTCCATCGGTATTCACTTTTCCTGAGTTCTTCTCTGTTTCTTCCTGGACTTCTTCCTCTCTTGTATTTCTTTATTGTTGCCCCTCTCGCTTTCTTCGGGCCCACTCGTCTCTCATTTATGCCAAACCATTTCTTTAACCTGCTTCTCTTCCTCCTCACTGCTTTCTTTTCATAAGTTCACAAAATCAATACAGATGAGAGAGGCCATTTGGTTCCATCTTTGTTCAATCATCCAGAAAAATACCTTAAAAGTCCTCCCATCAATTTATCTAACTGTCTCTTGATGCATCGAATGTTTTCACCCTACCCAGTAAGCCGCTGCAATCATAGAATCATAGAATGGTTACAGCACAGAAGGAGGTCATTCAGCCCGTCGAGCCCGTGCCGGCTCTCTGCAAGAGCACTTCAGCTAGTCCCACTCCCCCGCCCTTTCCCTGATATTCAGCCATTTCAGCATTGTTTTTGCTCCCTTAACACCCTGGGCGGATATGGCCTCCTGCTGAGAGCCCTTCTCCCCCTCCGCCTCCCTCTGTTGGCAGCTCTGTGTTGCCTCTGCTCATTCTCCCTGTCATGCTGTAGGCCAAGTGGAATGCTTACTACTGCACCCATGTCTTGGAGCAAGCAGTCTGTGCTCAATCCTTGAAGCCAGGATAAAGTCCTTCAGCACCTGCCACACCACTCCCTGTAGACTTTAACAACTTTAAAGAACTGTACAAAGCAGTAACACTTCTACAAACTCAGCAACAGCCAGTAGAAATCAATCAGCAACTAACCTGTAAGTAGTTGATGATCCCTTTAAATAATGCTGGTGGGGGGATCCTGCCTGTTGTTGAATGCGTGTTCAGCTGTGCGTGTTTAAGAGAGGTATTAGTTGGAGTGTAGAGGTCGAAAATGGCAGCGCTGGCGTCAAATTAGCATTGCTCGCTGATTGACGTTATGATCTGCCTACTCTGCACACTTCCGCCGCACATTCCTTGCACCCATGCTAATGACCTGCCCAAGATGGCATACGGTGTGTGCGGACGCGCCACCGACGCCATTTTGGACCCGAATTGGCAACCGTAGTGTCCAAACAACGGGTGCTATGGAGCTGAATCTTGCTATGGAGCTGAATCTTGCGGCCGAAGCCTTTCAATCAGGCCCTCTTTTAAACATTAACCACTCTAATAGAATTAAGTTCAATATTGACATCCCTTTTTATTGGTTTTCTTTTTCTTGACTTCTACATCATTGTTTAAAAATTGAGGATGGAGCACTGAGGGCATGGCTTGGAGAAGTTATTGAGGGAACTAAATTGACATACACACAGTGAAAGCTAAACCACCCTGAGTTAATGATGGTATCAATTAATATTAACTGGCTCTAACATTATAAAACAGAAGAATTAACATATGCACCGTTAAAGATGCATCTCCTGGGTTAATGATGGTACCAGTTAATCTTAATTCAGCTCCTCTGCAGTGTTGGAACCAGTCAGTTCTTCAAGCTTACGCCTCAGTCATCTCATGACAGCTCGCTGTTTTATGTAATATTCAGAAAAATCAAAAAGGAAATAAATGAAACAAATGCTGAAGTCAATGAAAACTTAGAACGCTTTGCTTTTTAAAAGGTATTTCTGATGGTGAGATTACAGTGTAAGTTCGTGGAAACTCTGCCGCCTGTCTGGCTTCTCATTTAATCGGAGCACAGATTGGAGTTTCCCGTCTGATTTGCGACACTCTGGAGGGAGTTTCTCGGGGGGTCAGCGGGCACGTTTGGTGGCGGGTCGGCTGGGAAAATAATTTTTTTTGACAGCGGGTAGGGAACTATCTGTCAACCCGTCTCCACGCTAGTCTCCCAGATGTTGGGTCAGTCATCGCAGAACAGACCCGACACCAAGCGGCGGGGGAGGCAATTTATATCATTAGAGAGATTGTTAAGAGGCAATTAACAAGTATTTTATGCTTACCTTTAGATTTTTAGAGTTCGCCAACGGCTTCCCTGCTTACGCCAGGTAAGGAGGTCGGGTGTTGTATCAGCATGCAATGATTTCTTTATTTGACAGCTGCAAATGGTCTATAAAAGCTTCCATTTCATAGGTGTTCACTTTCCAAGGTTAGAAGCTGTTGCTTACTGCATTTGGAAGACAGATGCGGTAAGCATTGTGCTTGCAAGTGCTTGCAGCAAACTCTTCACTCAGTGTCACCTCATTGGAACAACCCCTCTCACCTTTGACAGATCACTTCTGTCATCTCAACCTCACCTGCCATCTATTCCATCAGCATCGGTGCCCTTGAAAAAAATCTCACCTTGGTCCTCAGAATCCCACCACGATCAACCCCAACACCAGCAGCATCAAGCACACCAGCAGCACCAACAACAACACCAACCTTCTTTGCAATTATCTGGTGCTGCTCAGGACAGAGGGCATCAGCACCCGACCACATTGCTGCCCGGGATGCCAGCGATGGCCTCACCATAGCCAAATTTACTTCACTTGACGCTGTACACCCATATGGCTGCCACATGATATGCCAGGTTGGCACCACCCCACACCAACACCATAAAGCATCCCTACAATGCCCAAGCCATTCCTCTCACACTCATCGCCATTGCAGGGGGTACTGTTATGTCTCAGCATTCACTGCAACTCACTAAAACACTTCCAAAGGTGCACACAAATCTGTCCAAGAATGCAAAGTTTTGAAAATAAAGATTTGAATGTTTGACACCACATTAACAAAAACATGAATTTACATGAACATTGGCTAAAACACCCAAGTGTCTACTCTTGTGTGTTGTTAGTTGGTATGATTAGACTAGGATGAGGGTGAGTGTGAGGGGTGACTAGTGAGATGGGGATGTGATAATGTAGATAGAGAGGGATGGGTGGAGGTGCAAGGTAAGTTGGTGTGAGTAAGGATGTGCAGGAGTAGGGTAGGGAAGGCAGAGTGATGGGGATGTGATGAGTGGCACAGCAGGATGAGGTTGAGTGTGGCTTTGCAGTAACGTTTCGTGATCTACTGTGACCATTGAAAGGTTTGTGCCACTGCAGCCTGGTCATGCTGACAACATCCCTGCTTGTGTCCTCCTGTGCAATGTGCAACCAGGCTGCGTTGATCTCCTGGGGAGGTCTCTTCCGCCTATTAGAAGGGAAGGGGACCTCTCTGCGTGCTGTGACTCCCTCCATAAGCATATTTCCTGCTTTCCCACACATCTCTTGTCCACTAAGTCTTCTCATTTAAAATGGTTATTACCTGTCAGGAAGGTATCTTTAAAGGTAAATTGTCATTTTTATCCAGCCATTCAATTGTAAGTTACAGGGATTGCTTTTGATGCACCCCTATCCCAGGATTACATGCAAGAAGACAAAAAATATTTAAAAAAAGCATGCCAGGGAAGTCAGATGGTACCAAAACCAGTGCACCTGCCATTATGCCACCAACCATTTGTACGGGCCCAGGCATAGATACATGGCCATGACAGCGGGGAAGTGCCTCCACAGGCTGTAGTTCAGTAGGGAGCTAGCTACAGAGCTGAACCATCTGCTCTAATGGGACCTGTCACTATTATAGGGTATGGTGCCATCAATGGCAGTCAAAATCAACTCCTCCCTCAGCTTTTCTGCCTTTTTATACTTTCTGGCTAACATGGGCATCATCTGCTGTATCAACCAATGCAACAATTTCATTGCACTGCTCCTCTGGCACCACCAATCGGTCCTCCTCACCTGCACATGGTGTCTCACTGAGTACGACCTCTTCAAGTTCACAAACTGCATCACTCAAGATATGCATAACTTTACTGGTCCATTGGCAGCAATGACAGGCTGCTCTTCCAGCCTACAATAGATTAGAGTGATGGCTCCTTCAAACACAGCTTGCATTGCAACATACTGTGTGTGATGTTTTGTAGTTGTGTACCAGTCAGTCAGAAGGAGGACAAGACATAAAAAGGGAAGGACGACGCTGGCATTAACCCTGAACTTGTGGGAGGCCTACAGCTTCACTTTATTGTGCTCCCTTGATACTCTTATATGTTTTCATGCTTTTCAGGAGGCCGCTTTCGGGCGTTCGGTCGTCTTCTTGATGACATTAGCTGGCAAGTTCTTGGTGAACTAGCACACACGCCAGATTGTCATCCGCTCCCATGGCCCGGAAACTCGTTGGAACGTCTTGGGGGAGCACAGCCAGAACACTTTGCACTGCAACAGTGGCCCTAATCTACTCTGCTGCAGAATAATGCGCTGCCTTATGGTCCAGCAGCCATCACACAAAGCTGAACACCGCCATGAGAATGGTGTCAGGGATGCTTAAGTGGCTCCTGGTGCTGTCCCACATTGCCCTGCCTCCTATTCACCACAACGGCACCGTGCTCCGTGAGAGGGAAAAAATCATGAGCAACGTCGACCTTCCCATTCATGAAGAATTGAAAAACCCACCACGAAAGCACTTAAAATCACGCCGGCCAATCTGGGAAACGGCAGCCAATATTCATGCAGCTGGAGTCAACCCGCTATCCAGATCGACGGAATCATGGGGCACATGCAACATAAAGAAACAACACCTCATCACTGACCCAACAGTAGAGGTCCCTGGCTTCGACCTCCCTCGAGGACAGTGGACAGCGCTCAACCGAGTCTGCACAGAGCATGGACGACGCGGCCATCGCTCCACAAGTGGAAGTGAGGGACGACCCGAAGAGCGATTGTGGTCATGAGTCTCAGACCATGGAACACATCACATCAACGTGCCCACTCAGATCTGTTGCGGGAGGCACCTCATTTCTCTACTCAGCATCTCAGGAGGCCATCGAATGGATAGGCAAAGTAGACATCCCATTATAAGCTTTTCCCGTCACACGAAAGTAGTAAGTAGTACTCTTATATGTAAGGTGTGTAAGGTGGTCCACTCAAAAGGGAGTCAAATGGTTGAAATTTCTGGGGCCTCTGCCTTTTTGGGTCTGTTCCCTTTTATTACATGCCATTTCATTCTGTAAGAGTCATACAGGCAAAAATTCGGTTGATTTGCGCCTCCCGTTAGCGCCCTAAGAGGGCGCTAATGGGGTGCAAAGCAACTAGCACCCGGGCGCGCCGATGTTTGCGCCACTCGCAAAATTAACTAGAGTTTTTGTGGCGGCACAAAAGTTTACTGCCCCGATCTCCTGCGCCCACAGATCATGACGTCAGTCGAGTGTGCAATGCCCTGGTGGCGCCCCGGACCGGATATTGAGTGGCGCCCCCCTCATTTCCGCCTGGCGCAAGCAACGACAGGGAGACTGGAACGTTTCCCAGTCGGTGAAGGGTTGGGGGGGCGCTATTTCTGGCTTTTTCTGTGGTAGACATTTTTGCACCACTCATTCTGACAGAAAGAGAGATTCTGAGAGAGAGAAGGAGAGACTTCTGCATAGAGTCAACGCTGTGTGAAGTAGTTTTGGCTACTGAGCATCACTTTGCAGGTACTTTTGGATTTGACCTTCATTACTTCGATTGTCAAGAGATTGTGGGGGCTGCACTGATTTGGGGCATCGTCCTGTGCCTGCAGAATCGGAGGCAACAGAGACGCAGAGAGAGAGTGGCAATCATGGCCAGACAGAGGAGTGCCAACAGGCCTCTGCACAGGAGACATTACCGTCCCAGGGTATTCCGTGAGCAATTCTCCTACATTAATTTGTCTGAGGAGCAGTGTTTGCGCAGGCTGCGCTTCAGCAAGGAGGTGGTCACTGAGCTCTGCCACCAGCTGCAGCCAGATCTGCAGCCTCAACTGAGGACCAGGATGTCTCTGTCGGAGGCAGTGAAGGTAACAGTGGCTCTGAATTTTTATGCCACCGGCTCCTTTCAACCAGCTACTGGGGACATCGCCAATATCACCCAGTTTGAGGTCCATTCCTGTATCCGTCAGGTCACAAATGCCCTCTATAAAAGGAGACGCCAGTACATCTCTTTCCCAATGACCCGGGCCAAACAGCATGAATGCGCATTGGGCTTTGCGAGGATAGCGGGCTTCCCCATGGTGCAGGGCGCCATTGACTGCATGCATATGTAATTGCGGGCACCGCATGAGAATACAGAGGTTTTCCGAAACTGCAAGGGGTTCCACTCCTTAAACGTTCAGTTGGTCTGTGACCACAGACAGCTGATACTCTCTGTCAATGCCCGCTATCCTGGCAGCAGCCACAATGCTTTCATCCTGCACCAGACTGGTGTGCCAGAACTTTTCCAGGCACTGCATCAGCCAAGTGGTTGGCTCCTCGGGGACAAGGGTTATCCACTGTGCACCTGGCTGATGACACCGCTCCGTAACCCCAACACCCCTGCTGAGCTGCAGTACAACGAGAGCCATCTCGCCACCAGGAACATCATTGAGCAGACGATCGGCGTGCTCAAGCAACGGTTCCGCTGTCTGGACCACTCAGGAGGAACCCTGCAGTACTCGCCTGAGCGAGTCTCCCTCTTCATAGTTGTGTGCTGCATTCTTCATAACCTGGCAATCCTCAGGACCCAGCCAATGCCACCAGGCCTTGGAGCACCACCGGAGGAGGAGGAAGAGGAGGAGGAAGAGGAGGAGGACCAGCAGCAGCACCAAGGCGGGAGGGAGGCCCACAATGTTGAAACTGCAAGGGCCGTCCGTCAATGACTGATAATAAGCCGCTTCTAGGCCCCTACTGAGGAAATGGCTTCTGGCATGGAGAACAACATGAATGAAAGCAACCCGCAACCAGAAAGCCGGCCAAGGCAGCAATGATTCCAAAGGCCAAACCTGTACATTTTGAATACAAAAACTTTTTTATTTTACAAACTCTGTGTGTGTCATTTCTTCATGACAAACTAATAGAAACAAACACAAAAAATCATTAATTAACATAACTGGAGATAATGTCCAAAACACTAAACAAAAGTTTGAACACGAACCTCGGCCTTTAATAAAAAAATTCCCAACCTTTTATCACACCTCCTACTTTTTGCCCTTCGAGGGTGATCTCCTTCCCTTGCGCACTTCCCCCCTTCCCACCCTACTGCTCCTCTGTAATGGGGCCCCAGTGGCTGCAGCAAGGCTGGTGGAAGGCTGCTGATTGTCAGAACCTGAGACTGCAGATGCCCTTGAAGGACGGCCTCGACCAGCTCTGGGCCTGGAGGGCCCGGCTGCAGACTACACCAACTCTGCATGGGCGGCAGCAGTCTGGGCTACAGGCGGTGGCAAGTGCAATGGGGAAGTGACAGTGGTGGCAGCAGGAATGCTGTCATCTTGAGAGAGGACAGCAACTCCCTGCTCGACCTGACACACTGGCACTCCCACGGGGCAGCACCTCAGCATCTGGAGCAATCTGCTGGTAACAGATTGCTGGCCTGCTGCGGCGCGGTGAGAGCCCTGGGGAAATGTGTCCGAACCAGCGACAATGGCCTCAATCTGAATCTGCATGAGACCAGTCTGAGATTGGATCACGGCAGCCAGTGACTGAATTGCAGCACTAAGCATTTGCGCGGCATCCACCTGTGCTACAGCGAAGTGCTCCACACTCCTTGCCAGTGCATCAATGCATTCGGGCACCCTTCCCACTGCACCCATGAGCTGAGTGTGCATGTCCACCGCCTGGGTGTTTATTTCAGCGATGAGCCACTCCTCCTCTGCATCCAGTGCAGCAGGACTCGCTGGCCTACTCTCCATCCAGGGAGAAGGCCCCTGAGCTTCCCTAGCCACATCGCGTTGCTGCAGCCCGCTGGGTCCCGGAGCTTCACCCTCATCAGACCCTTCCCCCCTGCTCCCCTCCAGGGAAGACGTGGTCCCAGTGTGGGCATAGGCTTCCTCGGGAGAGGGTGGCGCTGATGCTCCAGCTTCCTCTTCCTCCTCACCTGCGGCTTTGCTCCCACTGGCAGCTTGAGGGCCCATCTCCTCAGCTGGCATCTGAAAGCAGGGAGGTACAAGAGTGGCTTAAGCGTGAGGACAGGGGGGCAGTAACGGAGGAAGGAGTGGAGCGATTTAGTAGTTGGATTGAAAGTGTCAAAGGCTGGTGTTGTGAGGGACAAGTAGAATGAGAGAGGAGAGAAAGCTGATGACCTTACTATTGCTGTCCCGAACGGGGTCGACCTCTCCAGTGGCGACAGGATCGATCACCCGGCTTGCCACAATCCTGTGGACGCGTGCCTCAAGATTGCTGAGGGGTTGCAGCTGAGGCCGCCCTCCACCCGTCCGTTGCTGCTGTCTCCTGTTATGAGATAGCTTGGCCTGCAAGAAAAAGGACGGCGTCTGAGTAAATATACAGCTATGGTCTTGCCTGATGTGCCTCCTATAGTTGAATAGCCCTTACAGTATGCAAGGTGTGGAATGTGCATGTATGTTTCATGAGAGGGCCATAGGTGTTGGATGAGTGTTGGGCATTGGGGTTTTAAGACCCTCTGGCCATAGAGTGAGGTTGAAATGGAGGGATGGAGAGGCATTGAAAAAAAGCCACTCACCCTGACGACCCGAGGGCGGTCGTTGAACATTTTGCGACATTGAGTATGGTCCTGGGCACCATGCTCCTGGAGGAGACGTGCTGAGCCACCTCCCTCCACACTCTTCTCTAGTCGCGCGGCAAAGGCCTCCTGCCACTCTCAGGGAAGAGTATAGATCTTCTGCGCTCCACTGCGCCAACCAGAGCCTCCAAGACCCGCTCGCTGAAGCGCTGAGCTCATTCTCTCACCCTCTCCATAGTCCTTGGCTGGAATATCTAGTCACAGGTCTCTCCAGGCCGAGATTCAAGGCTCCAATGAGCAGGGTGTGGCTGGAGAGCAAGTTCGACCCTCCCCTTTAAGAACTGGCCGGCACCAGTGTGTCTCTGTTCCATTGCTAACTGACATCACCTGTGCTGCGCCCGCGCTCTGAGTTAGCGCCTCGCTCCTCTGCCTTTGTGCCTTAAGATAGGTGTGCTGCGCTTGATTTAGCGTTCCAATCACCTCCAGGGGCGATAAAAGCCAAGTTTGCAGTCGGAGGTAGTAATAAGCGCCAGGCGCTAAACTTTGCGCCCGGCCTGATAATCGCACCCCAAACAGGGCGATACCGAATTTCTCCCCCATAGAGTCAAAGGGCTGGATTTTCCAAGCCCCAAGGAGGCAGGCATGGAGGCGGGACAGCCGGTAAACTCGGAGAACGTGGGGGCGGATGGCAAAGCCGCCCCCATCCCGCCTCCGTGCCCTTTTGCCAGGAGGCGGGAAGATGTGTAGCTTCGGGTCCCATCTCCTGGAGACGGGATAGGCATTTAATCCTTTTAACTGCCTGTTAACAGGTAGTTAACAGGCAGAAAAAAGGATTAGTGCCATTTTACCTTCACAGGTGAAGGCTTCCTGACCTCGGAGAACCCCGCCGGGTTGGAGGAGACGTGAAGGAGGTCTGCGGCGGTCGGAGGCACCTGGAAGTAAGGTGTAGAGCTGAGTGATGGGTGCAAGTGTGGAGTGGTAAGTATGCAGGGTGAGTGATGAGTTTAAAAAAGTGTCCACTTACCTTGTTTTCTTCCTACAGCCTTTAGCCGCGATGGATCGGGAGAGCCGACATCCTGCTTGTCAATTTCACAGAATGGCTGTTGGAACCTCCGTTCCGACAGACATGTGAAATTTACAAATTTGAAAGGTTTGATGAGTCCTCAACACAAGGAATCATCAAACTGAAGAGAATGTCAGTGTTTGACAGCTTCACAGAGCTGTCAAATGCTGACATTTCTTCTTTCAAGAAGTCTTGACAGATAGCACGTCTGACATTGACGTGATCTGTCAGTGACTTCCTCACTAATTGGCCTGCTGAGCCCACAGGGCAGGCTTAATGAGCTCAATCAGGGGAAAATCCCTCTGGTTGGTCAGGCGAGGATGGAGGCGGGACATTGACAAGACAAGCAGCTGTCCCACCTCCAACTCACCTCCATTCACAAAATCTAGCCCATAGAATCATACAGTACAGATGGAGGCTATTCGGCCCATCGAGTCCGTGCCGACTCTCTGCAGAGCAATCGAGTCATTCCCATTCCCTTGCTCTATCCCCGTAGCCCTGCAAGTTTATTTCCCTCAAGTGCCTATCCAGTCTCCCCTTGAAAACATTGAGTGTCTCCGCTTCCACCACTTCCGTCGGCAGTGAATTCCAGGTCATCACCACTCGCTGCGTAAAAAAGTTTTTCCTCACGTCCCCCTGTATCTCTTGCCCGAAACCTTAAATCTGTGTCCCCTAGTCCTTGTACCATCAACTAGTGGGAAGAGCCTTTCCCCGTCTAGCCTATCCAAACCCGTCATAATCTTTTACACCTCAATCAAATCACCCCTCAACGTCCTTTGCTCTAATGAAAACAAATCCAGCTTCTCCAACCTGTCCTTGTAGCTAAGATCCCCCATCCCCGGAACCATTCTGGTAAATCTCCTCTGCACCCTCTCAAGGGCCTTCACATCCTTCCTAAAGTGTGGTGACCAGAACTGGACGCCTAACCAGCGCTTTATAAAGGTTCAGCATAACTTCTCTACTCTTGTACTCAATACCTCTAGTTATGAAGCCCAAGATCCCATAAGCTTTGCTAACCACTCTCTCAATACTCAATATGTCCCGCCACCTTCAGAGACCTATGCACATTAACTCCCAAGTCCCTCTGTCCCTGCACACTCTTTAAAACTGTGCCATTAAGTGTATATTGCCTCTCCCTGTTCCTTCTGCCAAAATGCATCACCTCACACTTCTCTGTATTAAATTCCATCTGCCAGAATGGTTCCGGGGATGGAGGATAAGAACATAAGAACATAAGAAGTAAGAGCAGGAGTAGGCCATTCGGCCCTTCGAGCCTGCTCCGCCATTCAATGAGATCATGGCTGATCTTCTGCCTCAACTCTATTCACCGGCACTATCGTCATATCCCTTGATGCCCTTACTAGTCAGAAATCTATCGACTTCTGTTTTGAATGTACCCAATGACTGAGCCTCCACAGCCCTCTGGGGTAGAGAACTCCAAAGATTCACCACCCTCTGTGTGAAGAAATTTCTTCTCTTCTCAGTCCTGAATGGCCTACCCTTTATCCTGAGGCGGTGGCCCCTGGTTCTAGACTCCCCAGCCAAGGGAAACATTCTCCCAGCATCCACCCTATCAAGCCCTGTAATAATTTTGTATGCTTCAATGAGATTCCCTCTCATTCTTCTGAATTCAAGAGAATACAGGCCTAGTTTACTCAATCTCTTCTCATACAACAGTCCCGCCATCCCAGGAATCAATCTCGTTGTACTCCCTCTATGGCAAGTATATCCTTCCTTAGGTAAGGAGACCAAATTTGTACACAGGTGTGGTCTCACCAAGGCCCTATATAATTGAAGTAAGACTTCTTTACTCCTGTACTCAAATCCTCTTGTAATGAAGGCCAGCATACCATTTGCCTTCCTAATGGCTTGCTGCACCTTCACATTCACTTTCAGTGACTCATGTACAAGGACACCCAGGTCCCTTTGAGCATCTGCATTCCCCAATCTTTCACCATTTAGGAAATACTCTGCCTTTCTGTTTTTTCTACCAAAGTGGATAACTTCACATTTATCCACATTATATTCCATCTGCCATGTTCTCGCCCACTCACTGAGCCTGTCGAGATCCCCTTGAAGCCTCTTCACATCCTCTTCACAACTGACACTGTAGTCTTGATGTTGTATGTTGAAGGAGCGTATACAGTGAAACCTGAAGCCCATCCTATATGTCAATAGCTGAACATGCATATAGAGTGCAGTGGATGGTTTTGGTTGTGCCAATGTTAAATTGGAGAAGTTCTTGCTTATCCACAACTGGGGAAAGTGCAGAAAAATTTACCCGATGTTACCAGAACTGCGAGGGTGCAACTCTCAGGAAAGATTGAACAGGCTGCGGCTTTCTTCTCTGGAAAAGAGATGACCTGATAGAATCCTTTAAAATTATGAGGGTTTCGATAGGGTGGACATGAAGAGACTGTTTCCACTTGTGGGTGAGCTTAAACTCAATGGAGCGTAAATTCCGACAGGGTGTAACTCGGACGTCCTATCCAAGCCCGCCCCGTTCTCGCCAGGCAGGGTAGGTTACAATCAGGGTTTTGGTGTCTGAGAGCAATCCTTCTCTTACCTCTAACGCACTCTTTTGCATGACCTCAAAGTTGTAGAACTCCTCACCTCCCTTAGTTTTCTCTTCCTCATACAATCTAATGACTTGTAAAATCCAAACTCGGCATTTCCTAATCACTTGATTTATTCTTTTCAGCCTTGGGTATCCTTCAGTTTGAGCCTTGATCTTTCATTTAGATTTTGTCAATTAAAAATAATGTTAAATTATTACTGCCATTTTAAACCCCTGCCTAAAAATGGGAACCAGCTGGGGTTTTATATCTGGCATTGTACTCGCATAGCAGTAGATTGGCACCAAATCATCAACAGGCAAAAAATTGTTCCAATGCCCCTTAAATGATGTGATTGCATCTCTATACTTCTAGGGTCTAGAAATTACGTTGTGTGATCTTTATCAAATTGGTTAATGTATTTGGATGAGATTTCTGTTTGTCACCATATTAATAAAGTTAGTAATCTATTTAAAATAATTCCATGCTCCTATAAACAGTGGGCTAGAATAGGGCAGAGTTGGAGCAGTCAGAAAAAGAGAGATGATTTGGGCAGAACTGGTAAACTGAAAATGGATCAGACAGAATTTAAAAAAAAGAGAATTTGAAAGCTTTTGAAAAAAGAACAACTTAGCTAAGAAAGGATGGCCCTGAAAAAGTATAAGTTAAATTGTGGTGGTTAGTAACAGGGATGATTAACATTCGGGCTATTAGTTATATGGAGCAAAGTATCTTAGAATTAGTTGTCACTGGGGCCAAAGTCAAAGGGTGAAAGAGAAAAACAAATAATCATGTTACAAGTTGTGTTGAGAAGTTGTCTTGATCATGTTCAACAGTAAACCTGATACTGGGGCATTTCAGTGTTTTGTAAAGTAGAAAACAATCTCTCTTCAATTAATTTTCAATGCAAGGGCACAGTGGAAGAAGTGATACTGTAAGTAAAATGATTCGACCAGAAGGGTATGAAACCGTGCTTTGTCTATCAATGTCATTTAATAAAATAACTATCTTTTTATTAGCGATCTTCAGCCATCATCTAACAAAAGTTGCTAATGCTTTTCTTGTAGATATACATGTCCATCTCAAATTGCAACAGCAAAGTGCAATAGTTTAATTACACAAAACTTTCTTGTTGTATTTTCAGAAAGGCCAGCATTTTTATGAAAGCAAAAAGGAGACATGCAGAATATTGTAGACTGGCTCGATAATCAATTCTAAACTTAAACACAAACTGAAAAATATTAATGTTAAAGATGGTAGTGCAGAAAATGATCTGTATTCCATTTTGCAAAACACATTGACAATTGCATAACAGCTGCTCTATTTGTAAGCTGCTGATCATATAAACCACAATTATCATGATAATAGCCTTTTCTGAATCATTTTATCTAAGTGAATCAGTTTACCATGTGATTATCATGGGAATTGTAATATATGCATAGAAAGCGTGAGAAACATAACAAGTGTGCAAGTGTAGGCAGAAATGTGGTGATGTTGGCATGTATGTGCCTTGTGCAATAGCTGACAGAACCCACAGAACTAAAATAATAGCCAAGAATGCTGCCAAACATCTCTGGATGACTTCGTCTGCATTAAGGAATTTTTGTTTTAGAAACCAATTTTTCATATAATTAAGTGTCAACACTTAAAATGTCAATACTCAGTTGATGACTATCATATTTTCAAGATGTGTGGTGGTAATTATAAACAATGTAATTTATTGCAGCAATAAACTACTGATGTGGGCCAACCAGTCCAATTTTCTGAGGTGAGGATATTAACTCCTTCAAAGTGGCCAGCTGTCAAGATAAGAAATCTCTCTCCACTGCAAGGTACAGGCCTATATTTCCCTCATTATGAAACGGGTCCAGTGTGTGAACTGGTCAGGGAATCTGTTTTTGTAGATCCTTTTAAAACTGCAATATTATCAACACAAATGGATTTGCTCCTGTTCATAAAGTGTTGACAAGTAATTAACAAAAAAAATTCTTGTTAAGAGCTTATTCATTGCTTATTAAATGTCAGGAATATGCGTGTGGAATAGAAATAATTGGTGCTTTCCTCAACTGAGAGATAATTAGAAAAGGGTGATAGTGTCAGCTAGCCAGATGTGGTGCTAAACACACACAAAGATGCACTTACTCAAGAAGTGGTAATGTGTGTAATGCCAAGGAAAAATTCTTTAACTAAACCATCATTATAAACCAATTTTTCGTTAACTGCACACACAGAAAAATGTCCCCCAAGTCTCAGTGGAGCACAATTTCTGAAGCAAGATGTCTGTTGCTCAATTGCTGTGGTGACTCGCCCACTGTCATTTTCCACCTGATTTCCATAGTCACATGTGGCCCCCATAATCAGTCTTTACCTCCGCACTCAAACCAGCGTAGTTGTACAAAGTGGCAGCTCAATGTGAAGCATGAGATGCTAGTTTATTTTTTTGCTGGGCAAACCTACATTCTCAGCAAAATAAGGCATATATGTAGTACTTGGCTGACGGAATGGACTCACAGGTGTCATTAAACTTGTTCTGACCCCATGATATTTCTAAGTTATAACTTTAATTGCCAGATTCAACTTTTTAAAAAAACATAATGCCTACAAAGTAGATATTTTCTTACATCTCAGGAGAAATCAACATCTGTTGCTTGCAAGCAAACCCTTATTGAGAGGTTAATAAATCACAGACATGAATGATTCTGCTGATAGTCTCCTGGGGAAAAGTACTGCCTTGGGTAGTACAAAATCATACTGACCACTGGATGTCAACAACAACAACAACTTGTATTTATACAGCGCCTTTAACGTAGTAAAACGTCCCAAGGTGCTTCACAGGAGCGATATCAAACAAAATTTGGCACAGAGCCACATAAGGAGATATTAAGGCAGATTGGTCAAAGAGGTAGGTGTTATGGAGCATCTTAAAGGAGGAGAGAGAGGTAGAGAGGCTGAGAGGTTTAGGGAGGGAATTCCAGATCTTAGGGCCTTGGCAGCTGAAGGCAGTCCATCAATGGTGACGCGATTAAAATTGGGGATGCTCAAGAGGCCAGAATTGGAGGAGCACAGATATCTCGGAGGGTTTTAGGGCTGGAAGAGATTACAGAGATAGGGAGGGGCGAGGCCATGGAGGGATTTGAAAACAAGGACGAGCATTTTAAAATGGAGGCGTTGCTTAACAGGGAGCCAATGTAGGTCAGCGAGCACAGGGGTGATGGGTGAACGGGACTTGGTGCAAGTTAGGACAGAGACAGCAGAGTTTTAGATGACCTCAAGTTTACGAAGGGTAGATTGTGGGAGGCCGGCCAGATGTGCATTGGAATAGTCAAGTCTAGAGGTAACAAAGGCACGGATGAGAGTTTCAGCAGCAGTTGAGCTGAGGCAGAATCGGAGTCGGATAATGTTATGGAGATAGAAAAAAGCAATCTTAGTGATGGCGCAAATATGTGGTCGGAAGCTCATCTTGGGGTCAAATATGACACCAAGGTTGCAAACAGTCTGATTCAGCCTCAGACAGTTGCCAGGGAGAGGGATGGAGTTGGTGGCGGGGACAGAGGCTAGAAATCCGATGCCTTAGCACCTCCCATTATTGCCTCCAGGGGGGGAGATAACGGGGCGCTAAGGTCTTACCGCCCGGGCACGCGCCCACGAAATTCACCTGCCGGTTTGCGGCAGCGGTTACCCTTATCGCCACGCCCACCTGCGGCCGGAGATCGTGAAGTCATCCGACTATGCATCGCCCCGGTAGCGCCCCGGACCCGAAATTCATTTTCGTCCCCTGAAGCAACGCCAGCTTCAGGGGATGTGCATCGGGCGACCGGCCACTTCGGGGGCGATGCTTAAAGGTGAGGTGGCCGAGGTAAGTAAAATAAACGTAACTTTTTTGATCCAGTTTTTTTCGTGGGTTCACCACTCCCTTGGTGGTCCAGGTAGGTGCCCTTTCTTTTGCAGAGCCTGCAGTGATGGCCCTTCCCTAAGGAGCCTTCCAACACGGCAGCGCTGCACGGCCCAGTGTGCAGCACTGCAGAGCTCAGCGCCCCGCCTGCTGCCAATCACGCTCCAAGAGGGAAGTGGAGCGCTTGATTTAACGCTCTACCTCCCTTTTGGAGCCAGAAAACCAAATTTTTTAAAAGTTAGTAAAACATAGCGCCTGGCGCTAATTTTTCAAACTTTTTAAAGTTATCACCCCAAACGGGGCGATACCCAATTTCACCCCCAATGGCTTTGCTCTTCCCAGTATTTAGTTGGAGGAAATTTCTGCTCATCCAGTACTGGATTTGTGACAAGCAGTCTGACAATTTAGAGACCGTGGAGGGGTCGAGAGAAGTGGTGAGGTAGAGTTGGGTGTCATCAGTGTACATTTGGAAACTGATGCTGTGTTTTCCGATGATGTCGCCAAGGGGTAGCAAGTAGATGAGAAATTGGAGGGGGCCAAGGATAGATCTTTGGGGAAACCAGAGGTAACAATGTGGGAGTGTGAAGAGAAGCCATTGTAGGTGATTCTCTGGCTATGATTAGATAGATAAGAATGGGACCAGGCAAGTGCAATCCCACCCAGCTGGACGACAGTGGAGAGGCGTTGGAGGAGGATGAAGTGGTCAACCGTGTCAAAGGCTGGAGACAGGTCAAGAAGGATGAGGAGGGATAGTTTACCTTTGTCACAGTCACATAGGATGTCATTTGTGGCTTTGATAAGAGTTTTTTTAGTACTGTGGCAAGGGCGGAAACCTGATTGGAGGGATTCAAACATGGAGTTCTGGGAAAGATGGGCACAGATTTGGGAGGTGACAACCCGTTCAGGGACTTTGGAGAGGAAATGGAGGTTGGAGATGGGGCGGTAGTTTGCAAGGACAAAGGAATCAAGGGTTGTTTTTTGAGGAGAGGGGTGATGACGGCAGATTTGAGGGAGAGGGGGACAGTACCTGAGGAGAGAGAACCGTTAATAATATCATCTAACATGGGAGCCAGGAAAGGAAGTTGGGTGGTCAGCAGTTTAGTGGGAATAGGGTCGAGGGAGCAGGAGGTGGGTCTCATGGACAAGATGAGCTCGGAAAGGGCATGAGGGGAGAAAGGAGGGAAACTGGAGACAGATGTGAGTTCAGGGCTAGGGCAGGTGGGAACCTTAGCGGAAGTTTGGCCCGGTGGGCTAGGGGAAGGAAGGGAAGTGGCAGAGGCAGCTGATTGGATGGTCTCAATCTTAGAGACAAAGAAGTCCATGAGCTCCTCGCACTTGTTGTTGGAGTTGAGGGTGTAGGGGAGAGGGGAGAGGGGTTTAAGAAGATGGTTTGCAGTGGAGAAAAGAAGCTGGGGTTTGTCTTTGCATTCCAGAATGATCCTGGAATAGTGAGCAGTTTTGGAAGACGAGAACATAACCCGATAGTGCTTTATGTGGTCCAGCCAGATCTGGCGGTAAATGGCTAAACCAATTGTCCGCATATCCATTCAAGTCTGCGTCCCTTGGACTTAAGGGAGCAGAGATGAGGGCCATACTGGGGGAATGGTCAGGGTGAGAGAGAGTAATTGTTTTAATGGGGACTAGGGCATCAAAGGTGGGGGTGAGGATGTGGTTTAGCAGAAAGCAGATCAGTAGCTACAGAAATGTCATGGTGAATGGAAGGCCAAAGGCTAGACAGTTGGGATTTTGAAAGTGCAGTTGTAAGTGAAGTGGGAGAGAGGTTTTTCCAGGGGCGGATACAGAAGGAAGTAGGGTTGGGAGGGGGAAAGGGGATGTGGGTGGAGAGCAACACAAGGAAATAATCAGTGATGGACTTATCTGTGATTGACATGATTGGAGTAGCGAGGTCACGAGAGATGCCAAGGTTAAGTGGGTGGCCGTGAATATGGGTTAGGGATGTTATATGGAGGGAGAGATTAAGGGAGGACAGGAGGGCAGTGAACTCAGAGGAGAGAGAGCAAGAGAGCATGATGAATTGAGATGGAGGTTGAAATCACCTAGGATGAGAAGTCGCTCAGTGCAGAGACTGAGCGAGGAAAGCAGTGAAGATATCTCGGCAAGAAAATGTTTATGGTACTTGGGTGGGAGGTAGAGAACGAGGATTTTAAATGAGAGGCAAGAGGGGTAGAACAAGATGAGATGCTCAAAGGAGGATAAGGTGCCAGAGGAATAGGGGGACGGACCAAGGTGTGATTTGGTGATAAGAGCCACCGTGATGGCCTGGGCGGGGCAAGTGGTGGAAGGTATAGCCAGGTGGGGAGGCTTCATTTAGGGGGAAGGTGTCATCACCCCTCAGCCAGGTTTCTGTCAAGACCATGATGTTGATGCAATCATCCACAATAACCTCATGGATGGCAAAGGCCTTGTTCACAAGTGAACGGACATTCTGGAGGGAGATGTGGAGCGGGGCGGTGATAGCTGATCCGCTGGCTGAGTCCACAGGGTCAGCACTAGGAGGGGTGAGTTGGATGGGAAGGAGATTGGCAAGATTAGCCGAAACACCAGTGGAACAGTACACTAGCAGCAGTGAGTGCCTTCAGAAGTGGAGGGGAGACAACGATACAATTTTGCTGAAAGGATGTACCTTTTATTGGCATGTAACACAAAAGTACTGAAGTCATTAGAATCTATTCAGAAGAGATTTGGGAGATCAGATTAACAAGGACAGTTGAAACCAGTGTGCTATTTTCATACTGTTTGAACAAGTTGTAAAACCAAAGATACAGTTTAAGCTGCTACCTAAATCTACATATGCCACAGACAGAATAAGTGGCCTTATACCTTCAAATTTTGAAGAAAAGGTGTTGCATTCGATCCCATTACCACATATTCTGGGAAAGTTGTCATTAATAACTTAGTAACAATAACCATTTTGCCTTTGTTACCTCTAGACTTGACTATTACAACGCACTCCTGGCTGGCCTCCCACGTTCTATCCTACGTAAACTTGAGGTCATCTATAACGCTGCTGTCTATGTCCTAACTCGCACCAAGTCCCGTTCACCCATCACCGCTCTGCTCGCTGACCTACATCGACTCCTGGTTAAGCAATGCCTCGATTTTAAAAGGTTCATCCTTGTTTTCAAATCCCTCCATAGCCTCGCCCCTCCCTATCTCTGTAATCTCCTCCAGCCCCACAACTCCCCGCCCCGAGATATCTGCGCTCCTCTAATTCTGACCTCTTGAGCATCCCTGATTTTTATTGCTGCACCATTGGCGGCCATGCCTTCAGCTGCCAAGGCCGTAAGCTCTGGAATTCCCTCCCTAAACCCCTCTGCCTCTTTAACTCTCTTTCCTCCCTTAAGACGCTCCTTAAAACCTACCTCTGTCATCTGCCCTAATTTCTTTTTAAGTGGCTTGGTCTCAAATGTTGTTTTATTACACTCCTGTGAAGTGTCTTGGGATGTTTCACTACATTAAAGGTGCTCTATAAATACAAGTTGTTGTTGTTATATTTCTGGTGGGAGTTAAAAAATTAGAGGAAATAATTGTCTGTGAGTGAATTGCATAGGCCCAGAAATTGATCTCGCTCTGTTCCCGCGGGGGTAAGGCTTCCCCGCAATCTCTCACCTCGCTTATGCTTTTTCAGATCCAGCTCGCACGAACTTGATGTTCCAGACATCAGCTGGGCAGTGCTTGCGTATCCCAGCGGCGTAGTGAATTCGTGCGAGCTGTGGGATCACGTGACTCAGTTAGAGCCAATGGCAGCACACCATCTTCCGTTCATAAGTCTCACAGCATGGCTGTGAAATCTATGAATCTTACACCCCCCCAAAATAACAGCTAAACCTCAATTAAATTAAAAAAAAAAACCATCACATTAATAAAATAAGTATAGTTAATTAAATTAACCATTTTAAATAAAAAATTAAATTTTTGAAAAAATTTAAAATCTTTTAAAAAGTTATAAAAATAAACTTACCTGTCTTTAAAGTCTATAAAAAAGATATACCTGTAAAAAAAAATTCAAAAAAATACTTAATTCACTACTTACCTTCTTAAAAGTGGGTCTTACTCCTCCTTTTTACATTTCCAAAATCTTCCCTACTTACCTGCGCGTCCAAAGCATGAAGTGCACAGCGTGCGCGCAGCCTGTAGCGCGCACGCGATGCACGCAGGCCCCGCCCCCTTTTCAGAAGAGCAATTGCCGGTTTTCAGCGCATGCGCAGGGCATGCAGAAAACCGGCAATTGGAGTGGGAATACGCGAGAGTACGCAGTGCGTACTCTCGCGTCCCGGGATCAATTTTCGGCCCATTGTGTATTCAGACATAGCTGGGATGTTATCTTAGCATAATGTCCAATCAATGTAGAGCAGCAATCAACAAAACCAACAGAATGTTGAGCATAAGAACATAAGAAATAGGAGCAGGAGTAGGCCATTTGGCTCCTTGAGCCTGCTCCGCCATTCAATAAGATCATGGCTGATTTTCTACCTCATTTCCACTTTCCTGAACTATCCCCATATCCCTTGATTCCCTTAAGATTCAAAAATCTATCGATCTCTGTCTTGAATATACTCAACGACTGAGCCTCCACAGCCCTCTGGGGTAGAGAATTCCAAAGATTCACCACCCCTGAGTGAAGAAATTTCTCCTCATCTCAGTCCTAAATGGCAGACCCCTTATTCTGAGACTGTGACCCCTGGGGGGTGATTTTCCCACTAGAGGCGGGTTGGAGGCGGGTTTCGGTTTGGATGGGTTTGAAACCCCCCTCCACTGATAGGTTTGAAAAAATTGTGATTTTCCCCTGATTGGCCACTTGATTTCAGAGGTGAGGCTTGCCCTTGATCAATTAGTGTTTTGGGACTGAAACTCGCCTCTGCTGACATCACTTTTCCAGCCTCATTTAAGGGCTGCATGCTGCCTTGGATCATTCCACTGGATTTCTGCCAATGCTGCACCACCTGCAACATATTTTGAGAAAACACTATGTCCAATTTCAAGGCAAGGGCCTCCCCGAGGTTCTCGGATGAAGTGCTGCAAATGTTGGTTGAGGGGGTGAGACCTAGCAGGGAGGTGCTCTTCCACTCATCTGGGAGGAAGAGGCCTCCCAAAGAAACCAAGGCTGTGTGGGTCCAGCTGGCAAGGGATATAACCTCCAGATCTGTGTGCAGATTGGGAGAATGTTTATGTGTATTGATGAAATGCCATCCCTGTTGGAAAGCATTAAAATGATTTGATGGCAAAATGTTGACGTCATGGCATCTGTTCTTTCGCCTTAGGCAGCTCCACTTTGCGGGCTCCGCGACACTTGCGTTGTCAGGTTGGTGGCCAGAGTGAAAGGAGGCCAAAGAGTCATGTCCATTGTCTATGATGTCTTAAGATGGAGCCAAGGACATGTGCCAACTTGGACAACCATGTGCTCGCATGCTTCCGCTGCTGCTGGTCGATAGATCGGCGCTCTATCCTCCTCCTGCTCTCCTCCTTATCCTCCTCCTCCTCCTCCTCCTCCTATCTCCTCCTCCTCCTCCAGCTCCTCCTCCTCCTCCTCCTCCTCCTCCTCCTCCTCATCCTCATCTGAGGAGGCCTGGAACTAAGCCACTTGCTCATCAGGAAGCTGCAAGCCACGACGCTGTGCGATGTTGTGCAGTGCACAACAGACCACGACCATTCTGGAGATCCTGTATGGTGTATACTGCAGGGCTCCACCTGATCGGTCAAGACATCTGAAGCGCATCTTCAACAACCCAATGGTTTGCTCAATGATGGACCTGGTCGAAGTGTGGCTGGCGTTGTAGCACTCTTCAACCTCGTTAGCTGGCCTCCTGATCGGCGTCATTAGTCACTTCTTCAGGCGGTAGCCTTTGTCACCAAGGAGCCATCCGTTAAGTTGGTTTGGCGGATTGAAAAGCGGAGAACACTAGAGTGCTGCAGGATGAAAGAGTCATGGCAACTACCACAGAACTTGGCGCAAACATGCAAAAACTCCTTCTTGTGGTTACACACCAGCTGTACGTTGAGGGAGTGGAAGCCCTTTCGGTTGACAAAGATAGCTGGGTTGCGATGGGGTGCCCTAAGGGCCACATGTGTGCAGTCTATGACGCCCTGCACCATTGGCATGCCTGCCATATTTGCAAAGCCAACCGAACAGGCGGTTATACTTGCTTGATCCCTTGAGAACTGGATGTAATTGTGGGCCTTAGCGAAAAGGGCATTGGTAACCTGCGTGATGCCACTGTGGGCGGCCGACTGGGAGATGCCGCTGATGTCTGCTGATGATCCCTGGAAGGAGCCTGAGGCAAAGAAGTTGAGTGCGGTGGTGACTTTGACAGCCACTGGTAAGGGGTGTCCACCCGTTCCTCTGGGCACCAGGACTTGCTGCAGCAGTCCGCAGATCTCTCAGACAACCTCTCGCGAAAGTCTCAGCCTCCTTTGGCACTGCTGCTCACTCATGTTGAGGTAGCTCATCCTCTGTCTGTAAACCCTCTGTTGGGGGTATCTCATGCGGCGAGGTGCCTCGATGCGCTGGCGCCTTCTGCCCTGTGCAGCATCAGGTGGCTGAGCAGGAGGTTGGGGCTCCTGCTCCTGTTGCTGCTGAGCTGCCTGGTTCTGCTGCTGCCGTGGATGCTCCTTATCCGAATCTGAGGTCTATGGTGAAAGAATATGAATGGTTCCCATGCTGCTTGCAGATGCCTCCGTTGGGGAAGTGCTCATTGCAAGCGGGGAGAGGGTCGTCCCAAGGAGGTCCCACAGTTGATAGAAACAAGCTGCAGCACCTCCGACTTCGAAGGCCTGCTAAAAGTGCTGAAAGAGCTTTTAAAGCAAAGTTCTGCCACCTGCAACTAATCCCTGATGAAATCTCCGATTTAATAATGGAGCTGCAGCTGTGAGGAGGCCATCCACTTGTCAACCCGCCATGTTTAGCTGGTGTGGTTTCGGAGGGTCGTGGAACATGCTGAAATGGTCGAAAAATAACGAAGGCCTCTCAAAATAGGCTTAGAGAGGCCCTTAACGACCATTTAAGCCTCTTAACAACCTCTCTGGCCAGCTGGAGGCGGGACCGTTTCCCACCCTGTAAAACTGGCACCGGCAAAATCGCGCAGAGGCGGGTTGGAGGTGGGTTCCGAACCCGCACACATATTTTCCGATTTTCCCGCCATTCCCGCCTCCAAATCCGCCTCCTCGGGGCTGAGAAAATTGACCCCTGGTTCTAGACTCCCCAAGCAGGGGAAACATCCTCCCTGCATCTAGCCTGTCAAGCCCTGTAAGAATTTTGTATGTTTCAATGAGATCACCTCTCAATCTTCTAAACTCTAGAGAATATAGGCCTAGGCTACTCAATCTCTCCTCATAGGACAATCCCCCCATCCCAGGAACCAGTCTGGTGAACCTTCGTTGCACTCCCTCTATGGCAAATATATCCTTCCTTAGATAAGGAGACCAAAACTATACACCGCACTCCAGGTGTGGTCTCACCAGGGCCCTATATAATTGCAGTATATATCGCCAAAACAATAGAACATAAGTCAAAGGAAGTGATGACCAAACTATACAGTGCTCTTGAATACTATGCCTAGATCAAGATAAATTGAACGATGAGTGTAGAACAAGGGATTGCAGGTTTAAACTGGTAAAAGACAAATTTAGGCTTGATATCACGAAATTCATCTTCACACAAAAAGTTCTCAACACATGGAATTGACTCCCAGATGGAGCAGTGGTAGCAAAAACCCTGGACTCATTTAAGAACCAACTGGATGCTGCATTGAAGGAAATTTAAGATCTTTCTAGATGAATGAGCTGAAAAAAACCAAATGGCCGACCTTATCTGTAATTATTTTGTGATCTTGTGATACTCTGTACTGTATTCAATTTCCATGAATGGATTCATATCCTGTAATGAGCTCCTTAGCCTTGTCAACTGTGGCTCAGTGGTAGCACTCACGACTCTGGGTCAGAAGGTTGTGGATTCATGTCCCACTCTAGAGACTTGAGCACATAATCGAGGCTGACACTTCAGCTGCGATTTCGCCAGCCGTGTCGAGTCCGGTGCGGCCAGAGTAGGCAATGGCCTCAAACCCCGCACACGTCTTCATCCCGCCTCCTCCAAGTGATTTTGCCCTGATTGGGCTTGTTAAGCCTGCCCTGCGAGGTTCCCGGCCAATTAAAAGGAAGCGGGTCTGATGACGTCATTGAGGAGCTGCAAACACTGACAAGCACTGCACAAAGGTGCACGGCTGCACCGAGGCTCTCCCATGACTCCCTCCATATGAATCTTTGGAATGTGAATGCTGTGAATATGCTTTGAGTATATTCAAGGCTGAGATAGATAGATTTTTGGACTCCAGGGGAATCAAGGGATATGGAGATCGGGCAGGAAAGTGGAGTTGAGGTCAATGATCTTATTGAATGGCGGAGCAGGCTCGAGGGGCCGTATGGCCGACTCCTGCTCATATTTCTTATGTTCTTATGTTCTTATGGAGGGAGTCGCAGCACGCAGGGAGGTTCTCTTCCCTTCAAATGGGCGGAAGAGAGCTCCCCAGGACACCAACGCAGCCTGGTTGCACATTGCACAAGAGGGCAAAAGCAGGGATGTCGTCAGGAGGACCTGGCTGCAGTGGCGCAAACCTTTCAATGATCTCAGTAGATCATGAAACGTTACTGCAAAGCCGTGTGTGCTAGGCCGATGTAGCAGAGCCTGGTCTCCAATCGTCTTGGATCCCCTTGCCATGGGACCAAGACCTTGCTCTGTCAAGCCCGTGTGGTAGCTGGTGTGCAACGGCCACCCCACGTTAAAAGAATTCACGCACAGGCATCTTCCACCCTTTAAAATGAAGTTCGGGACCTGGAACGTCAGGACCCTCATGGACAACCGCAACAGCAACAGACCGGAACGCCGTACAGCTATCGTTGTCCGGGAGCTCAGATGTTTCGACTTAGACATCGCCGCCCTAAGCGAGACCCGGCGGGCAGGGGAAGGTCAGATCAACGAGCAAGGGAGTGGTTACACCTTCTGGAAAGGCAAACCTGAAGAAGAACGGCGCCTCCATGGGGTAGGTTTCGCCATAAAAGATGAGCTAGTTGAACGTCTCAGAGGCTCCCCTTGTGGAATAAACGAACAGCCTCATGACTCTATGGCTCACCCTAGCCCAGAACCAGTGCGCAACAGTCATCAGTGTGTACACCCCAACACTGGAAGCCACAGACGAGACCAAAGAGGAATTCTACTCCAGCCTCAAACAATCTCTTTCCCGAGTCCCAACGGGCGACAAGCTGATCCTTCTTGGCGACTTCAACGCCAGCGTTGGAAAGGACACAGACCTCTGAGGAGGTGTGATCGGCAGAGAGGGGGTAGGGAAAGCCAACTCCAACGGTACCCTCCTCCTGACGAAATGCTTAGAATATGGCCTTGTCATAACCAACATCTTGTTCCATCAGAGAGACAAGTAAAAGGCTTCATGGCAACACCCTCGCTCCAAGCATTGGCATCTGCTGGACTATGTCATCGTCCGAGCGAGGGACCGCAAGGACGCCCGCATCACCCGCGCCATGACAGGAGCTGACGACTGCTGGACAGACCACCGCCTAATCTGCTCTGTCATCTCCATCAATGTAGCCCCAAAACGGCGGCGGCAACAGAAGCAATGCCGCAGGAAAATCAACGCTGGAGCACTCAAAGACCCTGCTAAGAAAGCCCTATTCAGCCTGGGCCTCACAACCAACCTGATGACTCCCAGTGATTCAGAGACACAGAGTGTCCACAGCGCTTGGACTGCACTCAAGGCCTCCATAATCAGCACCTGTGAAGAGATGCTTTGTCACACGACCAGGAAGCACCAAGACTGGTTCGACGAGAACAACCAGGAGATCCAGGAGCTAATAAGCCGTAAGCGCAAGGCATTCCTGATCTGGAAACGGCAACAGAACTCGAGAGCAAGAAAGCAGCTCTACAGACGCCTGAAGGCCGAGGTCCAACAAAAAACTCGTGACCTGAAGAACAGATGGTGGGTGGAGAAAGTGCAGGAGATCCAGCAGCTAGCCGACAACCACAACATGCGTGGATTCTTTAGCGCAGTCAAGACCACCTACGGCCCAAGCACCCAAGGTCCTACCCCACTGCAGGCCAAGAACGGAGAGGTACTCATCAAGGACAGAGAGGCAGTCAGTGTCCGCTGGAAGGAACACTTCGAAGATCTCCTTAACCGAGACTCTGTCTTCGACGCAAGTGTCCTCAACTCCATCCCGCAGCATGCTACCCGCCACCACCTCAGCACAACCCCAGCCCAGCATGAGGTTGAAAAGGCCATCCGACAACTGAAGAACAACAAGGCCTCAGGAGCAGATGGAATCCCCGCCGAGGCACTAAAACATGGCGGAGAAGCACTATTGGTGCGAATACATGAACTCATTTCTCTTATTTGGAAGGAGGAGAGCATGCCAGGGGATCTCAGAGATGACGTAATCGTGACCATCTTCAAGAAAGGTGACAAGTCCGATAACGGTAATTACAGAGGAGTCTCCCTGCTGTCTGCTACAGTGAAAGTCATCGCAAGAATCCTCCTCAATCGCCTTCTCCCAGTGGCTGAAGGGCTCCTCCCAGAGTCACAATGCGGATTCCACCCACTAAGGGGCACAATGGACATGATCTTCACCACACGTCAACTACAAGAGAAATGCAGGGAACAGCACCAACTGCTGTACATGGCCTTCTTTGACCTCACAAAGGCCTTCGACACCGTCAACCGTGAGGGATTATGGAGTGTCCTCCTCAAATTCGGCTGCCCTCAAAAGTTTGTCACCATCCTCCGCCTGCTTCATGACGACATGCAAGCCGTGATCCTGACCAACGGATCCACCACAGACCCAATTCACGTACGGACCGGGGTCAAGCAAGGCTGTGTCATCGCACCAACGCTCATCTCGATCTTCCTGGCTGCAATGCTCCATCTCACCCTCAGTAAGCTCCCTGCTGGAGTGGAGCTAATCTACAGAACAAACGGAAAACTGTTCAACCTCCGTTGCCTCCAGTCCAGATCCAAGGTCATCCCATCCTCTGTCATCGAATTACAGTATGCAGATGACGCTTGCGTCTGCGCACACTCTGAGGCCGAACTCCAAACCATCGTCAACACCTTCACCGAAGCGTACAAGAGCATGGGCCTTACACTAAACATCCGTAAGACAAAGGTCCCTCTACCAACCTGCCCCCTGCCACACAGTACTGCTGCCCGATTATCAAAATCCACGACGAGGCCTTGGACAACGTGGACCACATTCCATACCTCGGGAGCCTACTGTCAACAAGGGCAGACATCGATGACGAAGTCCAACACCGCCTTCAGTGCGCCAGTGCAGCCTTCGGTCGCCTGAGGAAGAGAGTGTTTGAAGACCAGGACCTCAAACCCAGCACCAAGCTCATGGTCTACAGAGCAGTAGTGATACCCGCCCTCCTGTATGCTTCAGAGACATGGACCATGTACAGCAGGCACCTCAAATCACTGGAGAGGTACCACCAATGCTGCCTCTATTGGCAGGATAGCCGCACCAATGTCAGTGTTCTCGCTCAGGCCAACATCCCCAGCATCAAAGGTTTGACCACGCTCGATCAGCTCCGATGAACGGACCACATCGTCCACATGCCCGATACGAGACTCCCAAAACAAGCGCTCTACTTGGAGCTCCGACACGGCAAGAGAGCCCCAGGTGGGCAGAGGAAACGCTTCAAGGAAACCCTCAAAGCCTCCTTGAAAAAGTGCAACATCCCCACCGACACCTGGGAATCCCTGGCCCAAGACCGCACAAAATGGAGGAGAAGCATCCGGGAAGGCGCCGAACACCTCGAGTCTCTTCGCCGGGAGCAAGCGGAAGCCAAGCGCAAACAGCGGAAGGAGCACATGTCAACCCAAGCACCCCACGCACCTGCCCCTTCAACCACCGTCTGTCCCACCTGTGACAGAGACTGTAGGTTCCGCATTGGACTCATCAGTCACCTGCGAACTCATTTTTAGTGTGGAAGCAAGTCATCCTCGGTTCTGAGGGACTGCCTAAGAAGGAGAAGACTGCAAAGCCACACTCAACCTCATCCTGCTGTGCCACTCATCACATCCCCATCACTTGGCCTTCCCTACCCTACTCCTGCACATCCTTACTCACACCAACTTACCTTGCACCTTCACCCATCTCTCTCTATCTATATTATCACTTACCATCTCACTAGCCACTTCTCACACTCACCCTAATCCTAGTCCAATCATACCAACTAACAACACACAAGGGTAGGCACTTGGGTGTTTTAGCCAATGTTCATGTAAACTTTCTGTTAATGTGTTGTCAAGCATTGAAATCCTTATTGTCACCACTTTGCCTTCTTGGACAGATTTGTGTGCACCTTTGAAAGTGTCTTATTGAGTTCCAGTGAATGGTGAGACATAACATTCCTCCCCACCACCCACAATGGTGATGAGTGTGAAAGGAATGGCTTGGACATTGTCGGGATGCTTTATGGTGCTGGTGTGGGGTGGTGCATCACGTGGCAGCCAGGGTATACATTGTTAAGTGAAGCAAATCTGGACATGGTGAGGCCATTGCTGGTGTCCCGGGCAGCAATGTGCACGGGTGATGATGCCCTGTGTCCTGTGCAGCATCAGTTGATTGCGGAGAAGTTTGGTGTGGATGTTAGTGCTGCTGGTGTGCCCGGTGATGTCATTGAGAACACGACATACTTACTTACCTGACATGATAGCCGCTCTCTGAGAACCTCGTTGAAAACCTGGTAAAATGGTAAGTACATGGGAAAATGGTCCCTAACTACCTTTTAATAAGCTTTTAACTATCTAAATTGGCTGACCCGCCGCTTGGTGTCGGGTCTGTTCAGGGATGACAGAACCGACACTCAGGAAACTGACAAGGAAGCGGGTTTACAGCGGGATACCGACCCACTGTCAATCTTTGTGATTTTGACAGCGGACCCGCCTCCAAACCCACACTCTGAGCGCCGGTAAAATTCTGGCCTAAAGCTCAGAACTGAGGGAGTGCTGCACTGTCAGAGGTGCCATCCTTCAGATGAGATGTTAAACCGAGGCCCCGTCTGCCCTCTTAGGTGCACATAAAAGATTCCGTGGTACTGTTAAAAGAAGAGCAGGGGAGTTTTCCCTGGTGTCCTGGCAAATATTTATACCTTAATCAACATCACTAAAAAACAGATTATCTGGTCATTTATTTAATTGCTATTTGTGGGAGCTTGCTGTATGCAAATTGGCTACCGTGTTTCCTACATTACAACAATGACTACACTTCAAAAGTACTTTATTGGTCGTAAAGTGCTTTGATACGTCCTGATGTCATGATAGGTGCTATATAAATGCAAGTCTTACTTTTGTTCTTGGCCTCAGTCATGGCTGGAGCAGCAATTTTCTTCTTTATTATCAGAGAAACTCAGCAGATGTTTCCTCCTTCATCTTTTTCTTTTTGAAGGCCAGGAACTTTACAAACAAGCTTCAGAGGGAGGTTGGCTGATGGCTACCATGTTCTGAAGTAGCTTCACTCAGTGCCAGGATTCTAGAATCTGGGATTTACTACAGTCTTTGGCTTCACTGTATGGGCAAAAAAAGGATAAGGAAAGCTAGAAGGGAGTATGAGGAGAAAATCTAAAAAAATATTGAGAGCAATAAAGTATTCTGCAAATAGATCAGTAAAAAGAGAATTAACTGTGAAGTGGGAGCCCTGAGAGGAGAGGATAGTGTGTTAGTGGAGGATAAACAAAATTGGTGGAAATATATGAGTACTTCATATTAGTGTTTACAGAAGAGAAGGACATTGGGGAGGATGTAAAACCTGAATTGGTTAAATGGAGTGGGTCAGATTGGATGGTAGTTGGGACTCTTGGGGGGAGAAACTCGGTATCGGCCCGTTTGGGGCGCAATTATCGGCCGGGCGCAAAGTTTAGCGTTTGGCACTAATTATCGCCTCTGACTGCAAACTTGGCTTTTATCGCCCCTGGAGGTGATTGGAGCGCTAAATCAGGCGTTACACACCTGTCTTAAGACGCAAAGGCCGAGGAGCGAGGCGCTACCTCAGAGCACTGGCGAAGCTCATGTGATGTCAGTCAGCAATGGAACACAGACACATTGGCGCCGGCCAGTTCTTAAAGGGGAGGGTCGATCTTGCTCTCCATCCACACCCTGCTCATTGCAGCCTTGAATCTCGGCCTGGAGAGACCTGTACATCAAATCTGCTGGAAAGAACAATGGAGAGACCCAGGGAAAGAGCTCAGAGTGCAGCCCCCACAGACTCTTCTAAATCGATGCAAGGAAGGTCAAATCAAAATGAACCTGCAAAGTGCTGCTCACTACCCAAAACTCCTTCACACAGCGTTGAATCTCTCCAGAAGTCTCTCTCTCTCTCTCAGAATGCGTGGTGCAAAAATGTCGCCGACAAAAAAAGGCAGGAAGTGGTCGCCTTTAAATAGCGCTCCCCCAGTCCCTTCCTGACTGCAAAACGCTCCCCTCAACCTGTCGTTGCTAGTGGCAGGCGGTATGGCAGGGGGCGCCACTCAATATCTGGTCTGGGGCGCTACCGGGGCGTTGCACGCTCAACTGACGTCACGATCTGCGTGTGCAGGAGATTGTGGTGGTAGTGTTCAGCGCCGCCGCAAAATATCTGGTCAATTTCGCGAGCGGCGCAAACATCGCCGCGTCTGGGCGCAAGTTGCTTTGGGGCGCTAATGGGAGGTGCTAAGCAACCGAATTTTTCCCCCTTGGTGTTTTTGGGGAAGGGTTTGATTAGAGAATCTCTTCTCATAACTTGTTGCCTTACAACTCTGACAGCTGGCAGCACTGCTTGGCCTTGGTCTTCCTCATCATCCTCTTCCTATCCAGAGGCTTACTTTAATGGAGGTGGGGATCTCGTTAAATATCGCTGCTTCAGCCTGGTTTCTGAGTGTTTGCGCCATTATTTTCTGGGTGGGCTTAAGAATGATCAAATCAATCGCTCGCAGGCACCAATTTCCCCAAAAGGTCCTAAAGCAAGCGCAGGACCTCTATTTAAATATTTTAATGAAGTCGGTGTTCATTTCAGGCGGCAGCCAGGGACAACTAAGGAGCGCATCAACCAATGGTGGCAGCTGCATTTCGTGCGCATTTCCACTGTGGGACGTCGCACCGTGAAATTGATAAGTGGAACACCGATTTCGCGCCCAAAAGTTTGGAAAAGCGTTAATTAATTTCTAGAACCTCTTGAGCTCAGTTTTATATCTGTTGTTGCACTAGTAGCTGGAAAATGGGGAGTGGACAGATGTTGAGTTCCACACATTTAAGTTGGATACAAAATGAATGTGACCAGTGGGAGAAATTCAGTTACTCTGAATTTGGTCAATTTTATTGAACCGAGACAAGATTAAACTTTTCTCAATTGAGATTCGGAAAATCTCAGAATTATTCAGTTTTTAAAAAATAGGGCAATTTTACTTTTTAAGGTTAAATTCAAATTTTTTAAATATTTTGCTACACCAGTATGAGGTAAGAATTCCTCCAGTAGTTGTGTGCAGCCACATTGTAAATGTGTTTTTGAAGATTTCCTCTATTTGGTAGCGGGAATGCACTACCTGAAAGGGTGGGGGAAGCAGATTCAATAGTAACTTTCGAAAGGGAATTGGATAAATACATGAAAAGGAAAAATTTGCAGGGCTATGGGAAAAGGGCAGGGGAGTGGGACTGATCAGATGGCTCTTTCAAAGAGCCAGCACAGGCACGATGGGCCGAATGGCCTCCTTCTGTGCTGTAAGATTCTTTGATTCTAAAGTACTTTTAGTGAAATCATAAACAAGATCTAAAAGACGTAATGAACAATGAAAAAAATTACTACACATTTATGATCCTGTTACACACAATGACCGTTGGAATTCTCATCCATATATGTGTTAGTTCTAATTCTGGAGTACAAGTTTAGAATTTTTGTCCTGTAAAAATCAGTATGTTGGATTACTTTATAAAAAGTAGTCTTTGATAGTTAGTTTCTTAAAATATAGCATGTAATATTAGTAGTGTTTGGATTTGTTTACTTTTACAAAATATTCTTAGTATTCGCATGACTTTGAAAAATCACAATCTTTTGAATTTTTCTTTGCATAAACATACTGGCCGGAATCTTCCCAGCCCTGTGAGTGTGGGTTTGGAGGCGGGCCCCCTGGCAAAATGGCCCTTATTGATAGCGGGGCGGGAGTCCGCTCTGAACCCGCCTCCGTGTAAGTTTCTCAACTGTCGGGCCTGCCTGTATATCGCAGACCCGACACCGAGCAGCAGGACAGTTAATTAAGGTACTTAACCGGTAGTTTAAAGCAGGCACGTACAATTTTACCAACTTTTTGGCGAGTTTGCCGTCCCTCGGGGAACACGCCAGGTAAGTGGAGTCGGGTTCTCAATGACTGTCCATTACTTTCATAGAAACATAGAAACATAGAATCTAGGAGCAGGAGTAGGCCATTCGGCCCGTCGAGCCTGCTCCGCCATTCAATACGATCATGGCTGATCATCCAAATCCAGTACCCTGTCCCTGCTTTAATCCCCACAGTACACATATCCCACCCTACCCCCGTAACCCCACGTATTTAATTCCCCCTAACATATCCCATCCTATCCCCATAACCCCACATATTTAATCCCCCCTAACACTAAGGGTCAATTTATCATAGCCAAATCAACCTAACCCACACATTTTTGGACTGTGGGAGGAAACCGGAGCACCCGGAGGAAACCCACGCAGACACGGGGAGAATGTGCAAACTCCACACAGACAGTCACCCGAGGTCAGATTCGAACCCGGGTCTCTGGCGCTGTGAGGCACCAGTGCTAACCACTATGCCACCATTTTACAGCTGTTCACTTTCCAATGTCAGAAGCTGTAGCCTTCAGTGTTAGGAAGAGTCTTTTCAGCCTCATACACTTTGGAATTGTTTGTAGTGAACTCTATATCCACTGTAATTTTCTTTGAAGAAAATTTCTGACCAGTGACAGATTGCTTCTGTCAACTCAGCTGGATCTGGCATATCAACAATCAAAATGGGCACAATTCATGCTCTCTCATCTTGGTCCTCCGAGTTTGATGAGGAACAGCCGCAGGAGCAGCAGAACCAGCCACACCAGCAGCAGCAACAACAAGAGTTCCAACCTTCTCCTCAACCACCTCATGCTGCACAGGGCGGAAGGGCATCAGCGCAGGGATGCACCGCGCCGGAGGCATTACCCCCAGCACAGGATCTATAGGCAGAGGATGAGCTACCTAAACATGATGGAGCAGCAGTGCCGAAGGAGACTCAGGCTATCGCGCCAGGTGGTCACCGACCTTTGCTCATTGCTGGAGGAAGACCTGCAGCCAGAGAAAGGGGTGGACAGCTATTACCAGGCTGTCAAAGTCACCCTTGCCCTCAACTTCTTTGCATCAGGCTCCTTCCAGGCATCTGCCACATACATTAGCAGCATCTCCCAGTCTGCCGCACACAGATGCATCACACAGGTCACCGATGCCCTGTTTAAGAAGTCGGGCAACTATATAAAGTTTACCAATCATCAAGCCAGTGTGACTGAGCGGGCGATCGGCTTCGCTGCTCTGGCTGGCTTCCCACGGGTGCAGGGAGTGATTGACTGCACACATGTGGCAATCAGGGCATCCCATCACAATCCGAGAGCTTTTGTGAACCGCAAGGGTTTCCACTCCCTAAATGTTCAGCTGGTGTGCAACCACAATAAAATCATCATACATGTGTGCGCCAAGTTCCCTGGCAGCTGCCATGATTCGTACATCCTGCGCCACTCCACCGTCCCTCAGCTGTTCCAACCGCCAACCAGGCTGCTTGGGGACAAGGGCTACCCCCTCAAGACATGGCTGATGACACCTTTGAGGAGGCCAGCAAACGAGGCTGATGGAAGGTACAATCAGAGCCTCATCTCCACGAGAACTATTATCGAGCAAACTATAGGGTTGCTTAAAATGCGGTTCAGATGCCCAGACAAATCTGGAGGGGCCCTTCAGTGTGCACCAGCGAGGGTATCCAGAATAGTTGTGGTCGGCTGCGCCCTTCACAACATCGCTCAGCAGTGAGGACTGGCGCTAGATGATGAAGACGGCGCAGAGCGAAGAGCATCATTGGAGGAGGAGGAGGAGCAACATGAGGTTGCCAACGCCGATGAGGAAGACCTGGAGGAGCTGGCACGACCAGTGCGTGAAATGTTGCTGGTCGTAACGCCAGGGACGCCCTCATAGATGCCAGGTTCCAGTAACATTGTGGATGTCACACATTTGCCTGGCACAGGCGTCCACATGTTGGCATCATCCCAACCAGCAATATAAACCATTCAATCAATGACTACTTCCTTCTTTTCATCATCAGCACCATTGCTGCATGTCCAATTAGCCCTGACCATGCACTCTGCCACCTCCATTCTATCCCATACATCTGGCTGCGACTGCAAAGTGAGAGAAATAAATGATTTAATTACATAGCTCCATATTTTTACAACCATCATAATGATACTGATAAACACACCTTTGTGACTATTTGTGTGGGATCTTTCTTTTCCGGGTGCTTCTACGTGGTGCTACCCCTGTGGCTTCAGCAGATGTAGAGGCAGCCTCCTCACCTCCCTGCTGCAACTGTTTAGACACCTTTGGCAGTCGTCCTCTGGGTTTCGGGGCCTGTGAGGGCCCTGCCAAAGTCTGCTCCTCCTGCGACTGTTCAGGGGCAGACTCGGCTATCACTCTCCGGGAAGGCATCTGTGGCTCTGACCGAGGAGCTGGCAAGGGGGTGGAAGTTGGAGCGCTTGGAGCGGAGCCCCCACTTACATGTCCCTTCCCACCATCATCCCTCTCATGGGATACCCGCACTTCCCTGCTAGCAAGAAGCTGGAGAGCACCTTGCTGCACTTCAGTGCGGACATTAGGGTCCACGTCTATATTGACATCCCTCCTAGAAAGGACGTCCATGAGCCTCTGGTTTCTCTCCTCCATAGATGCCCATCTATCCTCCATAGATGCCCATTTATCCAACATAGATGCCCATCTATCCTCCATAGATGACCATCTAATCTCCATAGATGACCATCTATCCTCCATAGATGCCCATCTATCCTCCATAGATGACCATCTAATCTCCATAGATGACCATCTAATCTCCATAGATGACCATCTAATCTCCATAGATGACCATCTAATCTCCATAGATGACCATCTATCCTCCATAGATGCCCATCTATCCTCCATAGATGACCATCTAATCTCCATAGATGACCATCTAATCTCCATAGATGACCATCTAATCTCCATAGATTACCATCTATCCTCCATAGATGACCATCTATCCTCCATAGATGACCATCTATTTAGAAGAGAAACCATGTTGTCATTACACTGGCGCTGTGATTCCTCCATACAGGTGGCCATCCTATCAATCGAGGAAGCTATAGATGCCAGTGACTGCGCCATGGTGCTGCTCATGTTGGAGATGGACTCCTCCATTCTCTGCACACTCATAGTCAGCGCAGTCGCAAAACCAGTCAGAGCCCCCTGCACTTGTTCCTGCCGCTCCAGGATCGCTCTCTTCTTGAATGACCCCTGAGGCTCAGCGTCTGAATGCAGCTGAGCAGAGCTGGGAGTGTCCTGCGCCCTCCGACGAGGACTCTCCACTGCTGTCACTGTCTCCACCATCTGCTCTTGCTCACTTGTGATGTGTGAGACACCAGGTGACAACACTACTCTATCTCGCGACGGCCCCACTGAGGGAGGTGTGCGCCTCTGCGCTGGTGCTGGGTTGCGTTCTGTGAGGTGACGCTCTCGGACAGTGGGGGAGGGGATGCTCCTGATGGACCTGTTGGAGAGTAAAGACATGATTTAAATATATGACATCTTAAGTGCAGACACATCACCATTAATTTTCTGATCACATAACACCCCATATGAGTGACTGATGAAAGGCATGCAACTGTATGGATAATAATTCTGTCACCAGCTTCTTCTATTGAGCCCCTCTCTCCGTCCCCCACTTCTGGAACCTCCACCACACCAGAAATATCGAGTGCTGCCTCCTCCACGCTTGACAAATGAAAGATGGACTGAGGGCCTCCTCCCGTTCTCTCCCTCTCCCTCTTATTGTGGGCAATCTTTTCCTGTGAGGAGACAAAGAAGAGAAGGTTTAAAGAGACTGATGGAATGATCGTCATTAATGGAATGGCATACAGCTTCACAGGGAGACTTTGATGGAGTGGCTTGATGATATCAAGTTGCCTCCTTTTGTGCTGTTACTTGCTTTCATTGCATAATGATGATGCTGAGTGTGAGGGGGGAAATTAAGATGGGGACCTTATAATGTAAATAGAGAGAGATGGATGGATGAAGGTTTAGGGATCTTGGGCTGAGTAACTTTGTGCAGGAGTGTGGTTGGCAATGCACAGTGGTGGTGATGTGATTTCAGGCACAACATTATCCAGGTAAGTGTAAGTTTATACTTACTTTTCCTGATCTTAGAAGATCATTAAACCTTTTCCTGCACTGTACCCAGGTGCGATGCACTACTGAATTCGCCATTATCTCTTCGGCTACATTAAGCCACGCTGATTTAGTCTGTTGGGGAGGCCTCTTTCTGCCATCCGCAGGGAAGAGAACCTCCCTATGTGCCCTCACTCCCTCAACAAGATGCTGGAGGGACTCATCACTGAAATGAGGTGCAGATCTCTGCCTTTCAGACATCATGGTACAGACCTCCACTCACTAACACAAGCTTCACGAAAGAAAATCCAACTGTCAGCAAATGGGGCCATGGCCCCTTTAAATGTACCGGCATGAAGCGCGTCATCCGGTGACATCACCGGACCCGCTCCCATTAATTGGAACGGGAAACGCACAGGGCGGGCCTAACGAGGCCCTTAATGGTAAGATCTTATTTTTGGCCGGGATCGCCGCAGGAGTGGGTTCATCACCCGCCACCACCTTCACCCCGCCCAGGTCGGGGAAATCGTGGCCACTAAGTGTGTTCGTCTGCGTGAATGAAATGCTTGTTTTGTTTTGTCTACTCGATAAGGCTGACTGTGGGAAGTTCAAGCTTTCGAGTTTTGGGTCAAATAAAAGTAGAGAGAGTGTAAAGTACAGGTCTGGGATCCATTTTTCTCAAACATTTACTCATACTATTAATATAATTGACTGGACTACAAGTTTTAAACAAATTCCAGAAAAATATATAGGATGTGTTAGTTTGAGGACATGAATGACAGGTTTTGAATTCTTTCCAGAAAATAAAGTGTGTTGGCTCGAATATGTGACTCTTGGTCTTGAATACTTTCCAATATGTTTGTCAAGGTAGGTAACCATGGCCTTTAGATTTATTTGGAGGATTAAAAAACATTGAAACAGTATAAAATGAACAAGATAGGAGGCAATCTTTAACAGCAGTAGCAACTTAAAGCTTCAGATCCTACTATCATCACAGTATCTACAAGAATCATACATTATTTTAGTCTTAACTGTAAATGTTTCCTCTATTAGCTGTGTTCGGCTCAATGGGTAGCACTCTTGTCTCTGAGTCAGAAGGTCATGGGTTCAAGCCTCACTCCAGAAACCTGAGCACATAATCTAGGCTGACACTCCAGTGCAGTACTGAGGGAGTGCTGCACTGTTGGAGGTGCCGTGTTTCAGATGACCCGGTGGATGTAAAAGATCCCACAGCACTATTCGAAGAAGAGCTGGGGAATTCTGCCCTTATTATCAGCACATAAGGTTAATGTATCTTTTTTAAAATGTTATTTCATCTTTGGATGTGGATAATACTAGCAAGGGTACATTTAATGCACTTCCCTAGTTACACTGACAGGGTACAACTGAGTGAGATGCTGGGCCATTGAGTCAACCTTGTAATATGGACTAGAGCCACGTGCAGGCCTGATCAAGTAGAGGGGATGGGGTGGCAGGTTCCCTTCCCTAAAAGGACATTAATGAACCAATTGGGTTTCTATGACAATACGGCAGCTATTATGGTGATTTTTCTTCTGGTGCAAGTCCACAACTTACTATGTTGCACTAGTCCAACACCATATCCATAACACTACTGTAACCATACCTTCACCCTTAGCACTCTCTTATACATTTATTTCAACATCAACACTTACTTTACTGGTCATCCTAAGCTTGGTACAGGACTAATAAATAAGATCAGAAATTAAGAGTTACAGTGGCTCATGCTGCCTCTTTTACGGTCATCGTCATTATTGCTTCCTCTCAAGAAGACGCCTGTTTCGCGGGCTTTTGTTTGCAGAGGTTTACCAATCTCAGACCGGCGGCGGCGTTCCAGAGCCACGTTACGATTCAAAACGTGACGTGGGCAGGAGGGAGCGGCTGATTGGGTGAGTAAGGCAGGTTAGTATTTATATTACTTTATAGTTTGATAGTTAAGGTTCATAGTTTATAAAGTTTCGAAGATCTTAATTTTGTGATTATAATTTCTAGTGCTAGTAACCAAGGGCCCTTGAGTAATTCATTTAATTGAGTGAAATTGGTGGTATTGATTTGATTTAATTAAAGTTCAATTAATTAAAGGGTAAGTCATGGCAGGACAGCCCAGCCCCGTGTTGTGCTCCTCCTGCTCTATGTGGGAAATCAGGGACCCTTCCGGTGTCCCTGACGACCATGTGTGCGGGAAGTGTATCCAGCTGCAGCTACTGACAGCTCGCATTTTGGCGCTGGAGCTGCGGCTGGATGCATATTGGAGCATTCGCGATGCTGAGAACCTCGTGGATAGCACGTTTAGTGAGTTGGTCACACCGCAGGTGAAGGGTGTACAGGCAGGAAGGGAATGGGTGACCACCAGGCAGAGTAGGAGGTGCAGGCAGGCTGTGGCCATCCCCCTCTCAAACAGATATACCGCTTTGGATACTGTTGGGGGGGATGACTTAGGGGAAGGCAGCAGCAGCCAACTTCCTGGCACCATGGGCGGCTCTGCTGCACAGGCTGGGAGGAAAAAGAGTGGAAGAGCTATAGTGATAGGGGACTCAATTGTAAGGGGAATAGATAGGCGTTTCTGCGGCCGCAACCGAGACTCCAGGATGGTGTGTTGCCTCCCTGGTGCAAGGGTCAAGGACGTCTCGGAGTGGCTACAGAACATTTTGGAGGGGGAGGGCGAACAGCCAGCTGTCGTGGTGCACATAGGCACCAACGATATAGGTAAAAAAGGGGATGAGGTCCTAAAAGCAGCATATAGGGAGTTAGGAGGTAAATTAAAAAATAGGACCTCAAAGGTAGTAATCTCAGGATTGCTACCAGTGCCACGTGCTAGTCAGAGTAGAAATAGGAGGATATTTCAAATGAATACGTGGCTAGAGGAATGGTGCAAGGGGGAGGGATTCAAATTCCTGGGACATTGGAACCGGTTCTGGGGGAGGTGGGACCAGTACAAACCGGACGGTCTGCACCTGGGCAGGGCCGTGACCGCTGTACTAGGGGGAGTGTTTGCTAGTGCTGTTGGGGAGGATTTAAACTAATGTGGCAGGGGGTTGGGAACCTGAGCAGGGAGACAGAGGAAAGCATGTCAGGAAGGGACAGAAGGTATGGAGTAAAAGGTAAAGTGTTAAATAAGGAAAAAGCAGGAAGTAAGTGTCGCAAAACACATTTGAAAGTTCTTTATCTGAATGCACATAGCATTCGTAACAAAATTGACGAGTTAACGGTACAAATAACTATGTATGGGTATGATCTTGTGGCCATTACAGAAACATGGCTGCAGGGTGACAACGTCTGGGAATTAAATATGCCAGGGTATTTAACAATCAGGAAGGACAGGCAGGAAGGAAGGGGAGGGGGGGTGGCTATGTTAATAAAGGAAGGAATCACTGTAATACAGAGAAATGATATTGGGTCAAAAGATCAGGATAATGAAACAGTTTGGGTAGTGATAAGGAATAATAAGGGGAAAAAAACACTGGTGGGCGTAGTATATAGGCCTCCTAATAGTTGCAACTCTGTTGGAAGAAGTATTAATCAGGAAATAGTTGGGTCATGTAATAAGGGAACAGCTATAATTATGGGGGATTTTAACTATCATATTAACTGGACAAATCAAATTGGGCAGGGCAGCCTTGAGGAAGAGTTTATTGAGTGTCTTAGGGATGGATTTCTTGAGCAGTATGTAACTGATCCTACAAGGGGGCAAGCAACCTTGGACCTGGTACTATGTAATGAGTCTGGATTAATTAATAATGTCCTAGTTAAGGATCCCCTTGGAATGAGTGACCATAACATGGTTGAATTCCATATTCAATTAGAGGGTGAGAAGGTTGTTCTCAAACAAGCATACTGAGCTTGAATAAAGGAGACTATGATGGCATGAGAGCAGAATTGATTAAAGTGGACTGGGAAAATAGATTAAAGGGTAAGACGGTACATGAGCAGTGGTGTTCATTCAAGGAGTTATTTTACAACTTTCAAAATAAATATATTCCACTGAGGAAAAAAGGGTGTAAAAGAAATGACAGCCATCCATGGCTAAGTAAAGAAATTAAAGAAAGTATCCAACTAAAAACAAGGACATATAAGGTAGCCAAAGTTAGTGGGAGGATAGAAGATTGGGAAGTCTTCAAAAGACAACAAAACGTAACTAAAGGATTGATTAAGAAAGGGAAAATAGACAATGAAAATAAATTAGCAAAAAATATAAAAACAGATAGCAAGAGTTTCTATAGTTATATAAAAAGAAAAAGGGTGGTTAAGGCAAACGTAGGTCCCTTAGAGGATGAGACCGGGAAATTAATGGTGGGAAACATGGAGATGGCAAAAATGCTGAACAAATATTTTGTTTCAGTCTTTACGGTAGAGGACACTAAGAATATTCCAACACTGGACAAACAGGGGGCTCTAGTGGGGGAGGAGCTAAATATGATTAAAATCACTAAGGAATTGGTACTCAGTAAAATAATGGGACTCAAGGCGGATAAATCCCCTGGACCTGATGGCTTACATCCTAGGGTCTTGAGGGAAGTGGCAGTAGGAATTGTGGATGCTTTGGTAATAATTTTCCAAAACTCCCTGAACTCAGCAAAGGTCCCGGCAGATTGGAAAACTGCTAATGTAACACCCTTATTTAAAAAGGGTTGTAGGCAGAAGGCTGGAAATTATAGACCAGTTAGCCTAACATCTGTGGTGGGTAAAATTTTGGAGTCTATTATTAAGGAGACAGTAACGGAACATTTAGATAAACATAATTTAATAGGACAAAGTCAGCATGGCTTTATGAAGGGGAAGTCATGACTGACAAATTTGCTCGAGTTCTTTGAGGACATAACGTACAGGGTGGATAAAGGGGAACCAGTGGATGTAGTGTATTTAGACTTCCAGAAGGCATTCGACAAGGTGCCACATAAAAGATTATTACTCAAGATAAAAAATCACTGGATTGGGGGTAATATTCTGGCATGGGTGGAGGATTGGTTATCTAACAGGAAGCAGAGAGTTGGGATAAATGGTTCATTCTCGGACTGGCAACCAGTAGCCAGTGGTGTTCCGCAGGGGTCGGTGCTGGGTCCCCAACTCTTTACAATCTATATTAACGATTTGGAGGAGGGGACCGAGTGTAACATATCAAAGTTTGCAGATGATACAAAGATGGGAGGGAAAGTAGAGAGTGAGGAGGACATAAAAAACCTACAGGCTGGGTGAGTGGGCAGAGATTTGGCAGATGCCATACAATATTGGAAAATGTGAGGTTATGCACTTTGGCAGGAAAAATCAAAGAGCAAGTTATTATCTTAATGGCGAGAAACTGGAAAGTACTGCAGTACAAAGGGATCTGGGGGTCTTGGTGCAAGAAAATCAAAAAGTTAGTATGCAGGTGCAGCAGGTGATCAAGAAAGCCAATGGAATGTTGGCTTTTATTGCTAGGGGGATAGAATATAAAAACAGGGAGGTATTGCTGCAGTTGTATAGGGTATTGGTGAGACCGCACCTGGAGTACTGCATACAGTTTTGGTGTCCATACTTAAGAAAAGACATACTTGCTCTCGAGGCAGTACAAAGAAGGTTCACTCGGTTAATTCCGGGGATGAGGGGGTGGACATACGAGGAGAGGTTGAGTAGATTGGGACTCTACTCATTGGAGTTCAGAAGAATGAGAGGCGATCTGA
Source organism: Squalus acanthias (assembly GCA_030390025.1). NCBI lineage: Eukaryota > Metazoa > Chordata > Chondrichthyes > Squaliformes > Squalidae > Squalus > Squalus acanthias. Next base: position 53,672,213 of record CM059426.1, read on the forward strand.
TTGAAACATATAAGATTGTGAAGGGGCTTGATCGGGTGGACGCGGTGAGGATGTTCCCAATGATGGGTGAAACTAGAACTAGGGGACATAATCTTAGAATAAGGGGCTCCTCTTTCAAAACTGAGATGAGGAGAAACTTTTTCACTCAGAGGGTAGTGGGTCTGTGGAATTTGCTACCCCAGGAAGCTGTGGAAGCTACATCATTAAATAAATTTAAAACAGAAATAGACCGTTTCCTAGAAGTAAAGGGAATCAGGGGTTATGGGGAGCGGGCTGGAAATTGGACATGAGTTTGAGTTCGGATCGGTCAAGGCCCTGTGGGTGGCGGAGCGGGCCCAGGGGCCGAGTGGCCGGGTCCTGCTCCTACTTCTTGTGTTCTTTAGAGTTGAGGTTGGATCAGTTCAGCCATGATCTCATTGAATGGCGGAGCAGGCTCGAGGGGCCGATTGGTCTACTCCTGCTCCTATTTCTTATGTTGTCTCTCGTGAGTCTGAGCGAGCAGACCTGCAGGAGGAACGGAGTCGGAGACTGGGGATAAAGGCAGCGCGGAGCAGAGACCTGGAGTCTGAGTGAGCGGACCTGCGGGAGGAACGGAGTCGGAGACCGGGGATAAAGGCAGCGCGGAGCAGAGACCTGGGAGTCTGAGCGAGCGGACTACCTGCGAGGGAGACAGTCGGCAAGCAACACAATGAAGGAGTGACGTCATAATTCAAAGGTGTCGCTGGCACAAGGGAGCTGAGAGGTGAGTATAGGGTGAGTATTTGTGGTAAGCTTTTTTTTGTTATGTTTTCAGTATATTTCTGCGAAGTAGTTCATCGCCTATCTAATAGAGGGAGGTACTGATTGGTGGGTAGCTGTCGTGTGTTTCTTGTTCAGTTTATTTCTGCTAAATTACTTCCATAGTCTGGTAAATAGAGGCATGGCAGGGCAGCTCAGTCCCGTGATTTGCACATCCTGCGCCATGTGGGATAACCTGGACGCTTCTGGACAGTGTGCAGGAAGTGTCGCCAATTGCAGCAACTCGAGCTTCGGGTTTCAGAACTTGAGCGGCAGCTGGAGTCACTCCAGAGCATCCACGAGGCTGAGAAATACTTGGATAGCACGTTTCTAGAAGTGGTCACCCTGTAGCCTCGGAATGTGCAGGCAGAGAGGGAATGGGTGACCACCAGACAGAGAAGGAGGACCAGACAGGTAGGGCAGGAATCCCCAGAGTGCATCTCGCTCACTAATCAGTTCACAGTTCTAGAAACTGGTGGGGGTGATGGCTCCTCTGGGGAGAGCAGCCAGAGCCAAGGCCACGGCACTGTGGGTGGATCAGCTGCACAGGGGGGAGGAAGAAGAGTGGAAGAGCAATAATGATATGGGATTCATTGGTTAGGGGAATAGATAGGCGTTTCTGTGGCCGCAGACGTGACTCCAGGATGGTATTTTGCCTCCCTGGTGCCAGGGTCAAGGATGTCACTGAACGGCTGCAGGACACTCTGAGGGGGGAGGGTGAACAGCCAGAGGTCATTGTCCATATCGGCACCAACGACATAGGCAGAAAGAGGGATGAGGTCCTGCAAGCAGACTATAGGGAGCTAGGAAAGAGATTAAAAAGCAGGACCTCAAAGGTAGTAATCTCCGGATTACTCCTGGTGCCACGTGCTAATGAGTACAGGAATAGGAGGATAGAACAGATGAATGCGTGGCTGGAGAGATGGTGCAGGATGGAGGGCTTTTAGATTCTGAGGCATTGGGACCATTTCTGGGGAAGGTGGGACCTGTACAAGCCGGACAGGGTTACACCTCAACAGAGCCAGGACCAATATTCTCGCGGGGAGGTTTGCTAGTGCTGTTGCGGAGGGTTTAAACTAGCTTAGCAGGGGGATGGACACCAGCAGGTAGGAGTGGAGGGGAGGAATGGGGTGCATGGAAGAGTCAGTGTGTTAGATGGTACTGGAGGGGAAGGCAGTGCTGGAGGCAGAAGTAATACCATATTAGATAAGAGCAGACTAAGAAAGACTACGAAAAATTCAAAAATGGGCTTAGAATGCATATATGTAAATATACAAAGTGTGGTGAATAAGGTTGGTGAGCTACAAGCACAATTAGCCGTGTGGCAATATGATGTTGTGTCAATAACGGAAACGTGGCTTAAAAACAGTGAGGACTGGGCACTTAATATTCAAGGGTACAAGGTGTTCAGAAAAGATAGGGAAGGAAAAAAGGGAGGTGGGGTGGCAGTGCTGATTAAGGAAGACATTGTAGTGTTGGAAAGGGAGGATGTTGTTGAGGGGACAAGGACAGAATTCATTTGGTTAGAGTTGAGGAGCAAAAAGGATATGATCACGCTATTGGGGGTATTCTACAGGCCTCCAAATAGTGAGAGGGAGGTAGAGGAGCAAATCTGCAGGGAAATCGCAGAGACATGCAAGAGTTATAGAGTGGTGATATTGGGGGACTTTAATTACCCAAATATCGATTGGGATAATGCTAGGGTAAAGGAAAAGAAGGGGGAGGAATTTCTGAAATGTGATCAGGAGAATTTCCTTGACCAGTATGTTCTTGGCCCAACTAGGAAGGAGGCATTGTTGGACCTGGTGCTGGGGAATGAGGTGGGCCAGGTCGACCAAGTGTCTGTGGGAGAACACTTGGATACGAGTGATCATCGTATCATAAGATTTAGATTAGCAATGGAGAGGAGCAAGGAACAATCTAGAGTGGAACTTCTAAACTGGAATAGGGCTAACTTCAATGGGATGCGAAAGGATCTAGCCAGGGTAAAATGGAACCAAAGACTTACAGGAAAAACTGTAATGGAACAATGGGTGATCTTTAAGGAGGAGATGTTCCAAGTACAGGCTAGGTACATTCCAACAAGAGTGAAGGGTAAGGGAACCAAAGCAAGGGCTCCTTGGATGACGAGGGAGATAGAGAAGATGATGAAACAAAAAAAGAGGGTGTATGATGAATGTCAGGTGAATTCTTCAAGGGAGAACCAGACCAAATACAATAAGTTGAGAGGGGAAGTGAAGATGAAAATAAGATTGGCAAAGAGAGAATATGAGAGTAGAATGGCGCTTAACATAAAATGGAACCCAAAAATCTTCTACCGGCATGTAAACAGTAAGCGGGTAGTAAGAGGCTGGGTGGGGCCTATTAGGGACAAAGAAGGTGATATATGCTTAGAGGCGCAGGGCAAGGCTGGAATACTCAATGAGTACTTTGTATTGATGTTTACTAAGGAGGTGGATGCTGACAAAATATCGGTAGAAGTGGAAAAGGTAGAAGCAATGGAAGGTGTGAAAATTGATCGACAGGATGTACTAGAAAGGCTGGGTATGCTTAGAGTGGACAAGTCGCCTGGTCCAGATGGCTTGCATCCCAGGTTGCTAAGGGAATTGGGGGAGGAGATAGCGGAAGGGCTTGCCATAATTTTCCAATCTTCCCTAGATGCGGGGGAGGTGCCTGAGGATTGGAAAGTGGCAAATGTGACACCATTGTTCAAGAAAGAGTGTAAGGACAATCCTAGTAACTACAGGCCGGTCAGTTTAACATCAGTGGTGGGTAAAGTTTTAGAAACAATAAGCAAGGAAAAAAATAATGGGCACTTGGAGAGGTTTAAGCTAATTAAGGAGAGCCAACACAGACTTGTAAAAGGTAGATCGTGTTTGACTAATCTAATTGAATTTTTTGATGAAGTAATTGGGAGGATTGATGAAGGGAATGCAATGGATGCCGTCTACATGAATTTTAGGAAGACATTTGACAAAGTACCACATAGAAGGCTGGTTAACAAAATTGAGGCTCATGGAATAGATGGGTCAGTGGCAGCTTGGATAAGGAATTGGCTTAAGGACAGAAAATAGCGAGTTGTAGTAAATGGCTGTTTTTCAAACTGGAGGATGGTAGACATTGGTGTTCCTTAAGGGTCAGTACTGGGGCCACTGCTTTTTTTGATAGATATAAATGACCTGGATATTGGAATACAGAGTAGAATTTTTAAATTTGCTGATGACACCAAACTTGGGGGTGTGGCAAACAGTGAGGATGATACCAATCGACTGCAACAGGACCTAGAAAGGCTAGCAGAATGGGCAGACAGGTGGCAGATGGAATTTAATACAGAGAAGTGTGAGGTGATGCATTTTGGCAGAAGGAACAGGGAGAGGCAATATACACTTAATGGCACAGTTTTAAAGAGTGTGCAGGGACAGAAGGACCTGGGAGTTAATGTGTATCGGTCCCTGAAGGTGGCGGGACATATTGAGAGAGTGGTTAGCAAAGCATATGGGATCTTGGGCTTCATAAATAGAGGTATTGAGTACAAAAGTAGAGAAGCTATGCTGAACCTTTATAAAGTGCTGGTTAGGCCACAACTGGAGTATTGCATCCAGTTCTTGTCACCACACTTTAGGAAGGATGTGAAGGCACTTGAGAGGGTGCAGAGGAGATTTATCAGAAAGGATCCAGGAATGGGGGATCTTAGCTACAAGGACAGGTTGGAGAAGCTGGATTTGTTTTCATTAGAGCAAAGGAGGTTGAGGGGTGATTTGATAGAGGTGTACAAGATTATGACGGGTTTGGATAGGCTAGACGGGGAAAGGCTGTTCCCACTAGTTAATGGTACAAGGACTAGGGGACACAGATTTAAGGTTTTGGGCAAGAGATACAGGGGGGACGTGAGGAAAAACTTTTTTACGCAGCAAGTGGTGAGGACCTGGAACTCGCTGCCGACGGAAGTTGTGGAAGCGGAGACACTCAGGGGGAAAAATTCAGTTGGTTGCGCCTCCCGTTAGCGCCTTAAGAGGGCGCTAATGGGGCGCAAAGCCGCTAGCGCCCGGGCGCAGCGATGTTTGCGCCGCTCGGGAACTTAACTAGACATTGTGCGGCGGCGCTAAACTTTACCGCCGCGACCACCTGCGCGCGCAGATTGTGACGTCATTCCATGGTGCAACACCCTTGTGGCGCCCCGGAGCGGAAATTGAGTGGCGCCCCCTGCCTTACCGCCTGGCGCATCCAACGACCAGAAGACTGGAACGCTATCAATCGCTGTTGGGCTTGGGAGGGCGCTATTTAATGGGGGCCTCTTCCTGTCTTTTTCTGTGGTTGACATTTTTGCACCACTCGTTCGAAGAGAGAGAGAGAGATTCGGAGAGAGAGAAAGAGAGACTTCTGCATTGAGTCAACGCTTTGTGAGGTAGTTTTGCCTACTGATCCTAACTTCGCTGGTACTTTGGTTGCTGTCCTTCATAACTTTGCTTGCAAAGAGACTATGGGGGCTGCACTGAATGGGGGCGTCGTCCTGCTCCAGCTGAATCGGAGGACACAGAGACGCAGAGAGAGAGTGGCAATGATGGCCAGACGGAGGAGGGCCAACAGGCGTCTGTACAGGAGAGCTTACCCTCCCAGGGTATATCGTGAACAGCTCTCCTACATTCATATGTCTGAGGAGCTGTGTTTGCGAAGGCTGCGATTCAGCAAGGAGGTGGTCACTGAGCTCTGCCACCTGCTGCAGCCAGATCTGCAGCCTCAACTGAGGTCCAGGACGTCTCTGTCGGTGGCAGTGAAGGTCACAGTGGCTCTCAACTTCTATGCTACTGGCTCATTTCAACGGTTGATAGCAAGCCGCTTCTAGGGCCCCTGCTGTGGAAATGGCTTCTGCCATTGCTAACAACATCAATGAACCCAGCACGCAACCCCTAAGCTGGCCAAGGCACCAATGATTCCAAACACCAAACATGTATATTTTGAATACAAAAACTTATTTATTTTACAAACTCTGTGTGTGTCATTTCCTCATGACAAACTCATAGAAATAAACACAAAAAAACAGTCATTAACATAACTGGTTCTCACAACCTGGAGATAATGTCCAAAACACTAGACAAAAGTTGGACCACGAACCTCGGCCTTTAATAAAAAAATGACCAGCATTTTGTCACACCTCCTACTTTTTGCCCTTCGAGGGTGATCTCCTTCCCTTGCGCACTTCCCCCCTTCTAACCCTACTGCTCCTCCGTAATGGGACCTCAGTGGCTGCAGCAAGGCTGATGGAAGGCTGCTGATTGTCAGACCCTGACACTGCAGATGCCCCTGAAGGACGGCCTCGACCAGTTCTGGGCCTGGAGGGCCTGGCTGCAGACTGCACCAACTCTGCATGGGCGGCAGCAGTCTGTCCTACAGGCGGTGGCAAGTGCAGTGGAGAAGTGACAGTGTTGGCAGCAGGAATGCTGTCATCGTGAGAGAGGACAGCAACTCCCTGCTCGACCGACACACTGGCACTCCCACGGGGCAGCACTTCAGCATCCGGAGCAATCTGCTGGAGCACAGATTGCTGGCCTGCTGCGGCGCGGTGAGAGCCCCGGGAACATGTGAACGAACCATCGAGGTTGGCAGCAGTCAGTGCTCGCGTGGCCTCAATCTGAGTCTGCATGAGAGCAGTCAGAGATGGGATCACGGCAGTCAGTGACTGAATTGCAGCACTAAGCTTTAGTGTGGCATCCGCCTGTGCTACAGCGAAGTGCTCCACACTCCTTGCCAATGACTCAATGCATTCGGGCACCCTTCCCACTGCACCCATGAGCTCAGTGTGCATGCCCACCGCCTGGGTGTTCATTTCTGCGATCAGCCGCTCCTCCTCTGCGTCCATTGTAGTAGGAGTCGCTGGCATACTCTCCCTCTGGGGAGAAGGCCCCCGTTCTTCCCTACCCCCATGGCATTGCTGCAGCCCGCTGGGTCCTGGAGCTTCACCCTCATCAGACCCTTCCCCCCTGCTCCCCTCCAGGGAAGGCGTGTTCCCAGTGTGGGCATGGGCTTCCTCGGGAGAGGGTGGCACTGATGCTCCGGCTTCCTCTTCCTCATCGGCTGCAGCTTCACTCCCACTGGCAGCTTCAGGGCCCGTCTCCTCAGCTGGTGAATCACCATCTGAAAGCAGGGAGGTACAAGAGTGGCTTTAGCGTGAGGACAGGGTGGCAGTAAGGGAGGAATAAGTGCAGCGACTTAGCAAGTTGGATTGAAAGTGTCAAAGGCTGGTGTTGTGAGGGACAAGTGGAAGGACAGAGGACAAAAAGGTGATGACCTTACCATTGCTGTCCAGAACGGGGTCGGCGTCTCCAGTGGCGACGGGACCGATCACCCGGCTTGCCACAATCCTGTGGACGCGCTCCTCAAGATCGCTGAGGGGTTGCAGCTGAGGCCGCCCTCCACCTGTCCGTTGCTGCTGTCTCCTATTATGCGCCAGCTTGGCCTGCAAGAAAAAGGACAGCATCTGAGTAAATATACAGCCATGGTCTTGCCTGATGTGCCTCCCATAGGTGAATAGCCCTTACTGTATGCAAAGTTTGGAATGTGTGTGTGTGTTTCATGAAAGGGCCATAGGTGTTGGATGAGTGTTGTGCATTGGGGTTTTAAGACCCTCTGGCCATAGAGTGAGGTTGAGATGGAGGGATGGAGAGGTATTGAGAAAAAGCCACTCACCCTGACGACCCGAGTGAGGTCGTTGAACTTTTTGCGGCATTGAACATGGGTCCTGGGCACCATGCTCCTGGAGGAGACGCTCTGAGCCACCTCCCTCCACACTCTTCTGAACTCGCGTGGCAAAGGCCTCCTGCCACTCTCAGGGAAGAGTATAGATCTTCTGCGCTCCACCGCACCAACCAGAGCATCCAAGGCCCGCTCGGTGAAGCGCTGATCTCGTTCTCTCACCCTCTCCATCCTTGGCAGCAAAATGGATTCACAGGCCTCTCCAGGCCGAGATTCAAGGCTGCAATGAGCAGGGTGTGGCTGGGGAGCAAGTTGGCCCCCCCCCTTTAAGAACTGGCCGGCGCCAGTGTGTCTGTGTTCCCTCGCTAACTGGCAGCACCTGCGCTGCGCTCGTGCGCTTAGTTAGCGCCTCACTGCTCGGCCTTTGCGCCTTAAGACAGGTGTGCAGCACCTGATTTAGCGCTCCACTCACATCCCGGGGCGGTAAAAGTGAAGTTTCCAGTCAGTGGCGATAATTAGCACCAGGCGCTAATTTTTGCGTCCAGACGATATTTGCGCCCCAAACGGGGCGCGACCTAATTTTTCCCCCTATGACTCCTACAGCTACTGTTGGTGCAGAACATTTTCATGCTTTCCAAAACTGCACCTGTAGCTCAAAATGAATGCCACCCACACGCCTTTTCCAGTCATGAAGATCACTTACTCTTTATTACTAACAATGCGACCATTATTTTCATCATTACAATTGGATTCCCCAGCAGTATCACAAATTAATAAAGGTTGTACACCGCGAAAGGGCAAACCACAGCTTTCGTGCATTAATAAAATCAAATAAAATCTATCCAGCACGTGATGTGGATTGAAATCATATTAAAATAAGCTGTTTGTTCTTTATCTTAATGGTGGAGAACATAATTAGCTACTTGGATAAAAGCTGGTTATTTTACTATTTGAATCATAGTAAGGATGTTCGATGCATTCTTTGAGAACTTCCAATAAGATCAATTCAATGTTGCCCTAGTTAATCCTGAAATTCTACATGTACAACATTGCTTGCAGCATCTGTCATAAGTTGAAACTTGTCTATGTAGTTCTTAAATTAGACAGACTGATTAAGCACTAGAAAGTGATCCAGTATTCTGTCCAGCATCCATAACTTCATGACAGTTGTGACACATTCTTGACTGTGAGTGCATTTATTCTTTCAATTACATTCATGCAATATTTTTTGATGGCTTAACTTTAGCTAAGTGATATCTGAAAACAAGGCCTCGCGCACATGGGTTGTAAAAGTTGGCACCCAACCTCATGCAGCCAATTTGTGGCAGCCTGATATTCCTATTGGTGATTTGGGGGCAAAAAAAGGAGGGTATAGAACTATTCAAATTATCTTCACAAGGTTCCACACTTTCACCTCATTGAGCTAGGCTTTGCCCACAGCATGAGCCTTATGAATAAATCTGGGTGCCTGGGAGTCCCAGGACCCGACCTGCCGAAACAGGCTTTTTAAATGTAGGAGGTAGGTTTTCCGGAAATAGGTTTTTGCATTTTGCTCCATGCATTAATTACTTTTGCTAGGCAACCCTCCATTTTTGCATTTTTGTTTTTAGTCCCACAAACACTTTGCTTTATTATTCTTGGTTGCTACGGGCTTTGGCATTACCCTGTGCAAAGAGATAAAATTGGTGTTCTTCTGGGAGTTCCAAATGCAGGCTATAATTAAGATGAGGAAGAGGTGTTCTTGAGGAGCCAACACATTCAAGTTAAATGGCTCCTGAGACATTTTGGTCACATCCATCTACATCCAGAATTTGCATTTCTAGACTCCTCCACATGTGTCTGGACATGTCAAAGGAAACCAATCCTCATCTCCTTTGCTGCACAGGACAGGCTGCCAGAGAGTTGTACCATCTGTTGCATAATGATCTGCAAACCTTTGGATCGGCAACAGCTCTTTCCACAGAAGTGAAGGTTACTACAGCATGACGTTTTAATGCTATCAGAACCTTCCAAGCCACTGCAGGAGACATCTGCCATTTCAGGCAGTCTGCCGTGCACACATTTGGATCAGGAGCTGTTCTTTCCATAAAAGCAAAGTTACCACAGCATGAAGTTTCCATGTTATTGGATCCTTCCAAGTCACCACACGGGACCTCTGCCATATCAGGCAATCTGCAGTGCAGATGTGTATCAAGCAAGTGACAACCACTGTGCTTGCGGGAGGCAGCGTATACATCACTTTTTCAGCAAAAAAGAGGCATCAGCTGGACAGGGTGCACAGTTCTCGCTGGGTGACGGGGTTGTAAGTGGAAAGCATCATTCCTAGCGGAGCAGCAGGGCACTTCGTTTCAATGGCATGGCTTTTATAAACAGAAAGGGTTAGCACTCAATCACTGTTCAGGTAGTATTTGACCACAGAAACATCATTATTGATGGCCAGGAAACAGCCATAATACCTTCATTCCAATGCACACACATTATTTGAAAAGGAAACTCGGAGAAGTAGTTTTTGCTGGCGCTGCACTGCTTTTGGACGCTTTCAATACAGTTTCACTGCAGTCATGGGTGGGCTGGTAGCAGTGCCTTTGGGGTTGGAGGACTGGCGGAAGCAGCCAAGAAGACAGGCATGGATTCTACTGACCCACACTATGTCCTCTAAGCCAGAGACTTTGCTCCACCTGGCGCCTAAATCTTCTGCCCCCGCTGGCTTCCTTTGCCAACTGGTGTTGTAGTCACCCATACCGCAGGCTCGCTCCACCAGTTGCCTTGCCTTCTGATGTGGTCTCCCTCCCTTCCTCTGATGTGTTTGTATCTGATGGTGGGCATTGTTCCTTCCTCCTGCCCCTGGAATTTTTTGCCCAGGCATTGTTTTTACACCCAGGCTCTGAAAAGGCAAATATGCCCCAGAGAGTGGCACAGAAGGATAGAAATTGCAAATGGTATTATTCTCATATGAATACTTAACACACTCATACCAAATTGTTTTCTGTGCTCTTTTAATACAGGTGTTAAACCAATAGGGCTGCATTAAAAAGTACAGAGAAGAATTTTGTCCGACGAGAACAATATCAGGAGATCAACTGTATTGCATAAAAATCAATACCATTGATTTATAGTTTTCACAGAAAAACTGACAGAATCACTGGGAATGGGAAAAAAAATCTGTTGAGTTGCAAGACCAATTTCACTGGAACTGACTTCAAACCCCAAAACACTGATAAAAATCCCAGAATAAAAAATGTTTTTAACTTATTCGGTTACTGTAAATCAATGCCCTTTGATGATAAATTGTGCGTTACATTACCTTAAATTCCTGTTGTTACAAAATGGCATATCCACTGTGAGCAACACCATGGGAGATCTGCTAGTACGTTTAAAGTGCTCTTTCATAATAACTATTTCTAAAATACCCTCTCAATTTTTAAAATACTCTGAAGAACAATGCTTATTTGTTTAGAAACCTAGGATTTAATAGGGTTCAGAAACAGTTTACTGTGCTCAGTGATGCTGAGCTGTTTACAGTATTAGCTGCCAACTTAAACTGAACTGTCTCACCTGCTTTTTCAGCTGGCCAGCTCAGTCAGCTAAGTATTAAATTGCAGCTGGGAAACTGGTGCCATTAAAGTATCAATGGTTACAACATTGTACTTCCTAATAAATTAATAATAATCAATTTCCTCTGAGCATTAAAAGTCATTGAAGGGCTTTGCGATGTGGTAAGGTCGTGAACGGCGCTCTATCAATGCAAGTTCTTTCTTAACATTTCAGCTGAGTTTTCTTGTTTCAAATTAGATTTTAAACTCAAAACATTATTTGGGCAGAATTTCTAATGCGCAAATGACATGTATGAATGCTCAATGTGCGCTGCATTCCTGTGTGTGCGAGTGTTACACTGACTTTAACCAATTTAAAAGCAGTTAATGAGTGGACATTGATTATCTTCAGAGAGACATGGACCTATTATGTAGATTGGCTGATGTATGGCAGATAGGGGAAAAGATTCGTTTCCCTTAGCGCCTCCTGTTAGTGCCAGCAGATGCCGCTAACGGGGTGCTAGAGCATTATCGCCTGGGCGAGGCGAATTCAGCGCCGCATGCCAAATCCTCCCCCCCCCCACCCCATAGCGCGCCAATAAGAGTTATCGCCGGGAGCGTCAACACCAGGTGGATCGTGATGTAAGTGAGTTTGCAATGTTCACTGACCGCCTGATGTGCGAAATTGATTGTCGCCACCTACCTTAGCACCTGGAGTAAATATTGACAGGGAGAGCTGGCGTGAAGCACCAGGAAGCCGGCTCCAGGGATGTTATTTAAAGCAATCATCAGTAATGACTCGCAGCTGACAGGTTAGTGCAATTTCAGTGGTTTCTTGTCAGTTTCACATACTCCAACAGTTTCATTCAGTAATTTCAAGGTTCTTTTGTATCAGGTGTGTTGTGGCAACTAAAAAGTAGCTACATTTATTCTTAAAAAAACTGCTACACTTGGTAACATTAATGGGGGCTATACTGGCATGCCACCTCACCCTCCAGGATCTATGGTAGAGGCAGCGAGAATGAACATGTGCGCAGAGAGATGAGGAGGGACATCAGGGCTCTCAGCAGGAGGCCTTACCCTCCAAGGGTATTCTGAAAGCACTTCTCCTACCTTCAATGAAGCGAGGAGCAGTGTATTAGACAGCTCCACTTCACCAGAACTCTGCCACCTCCTCCAAAACAGACCGCCAGCCTCACACCAGGATGACTTAAAGCCCACATCTCCTTTGCTCACCACATTCTCATCATCCCATCCCTCTCGCAGGCCATTTCACAGCACAAAGCTGAAATGATAGATGCCACAAAAGAATAGTAAGTGAATTATAAATTTATCAAAAATCAGTGAACACATACTTACAACAAAAATATTAACTATTCACCCTTGTGCAATCCGTTAGTGGCTCTTGTTACTGTGCCTTTGCCTACTCTAGCGCTCCTACAAAGTATTGGCCCAATGGCAGCAGCACGGCTGATCGAAGGCTGCTGAGTGTCCTTGCGGGAGACTTCAGATGGCCTTGCAGGTTGTCCTTGACCAGCTCTAGGCCTGGAAGGCCTGCTGTAGACTGCACCACCTCAGCATGAGTGGCAGCAGTCTGGGTTGGCTGGATGACAGGCAGCGACAAGGGCAATGACGGAGTGGCAGTGGTGGGAGCAGGAATGCTGTTATCCTGAGAGAGGACCCCAGGTTCCTGCTCCACTGACCCACTGCCACTCCCCCGGGGCAGCACCTCAGCATCCCTAGCAATCTGCTGGAGCACAGATTGCTGGCCTGCTGTGACACCGTGAAAGCCCCGGTCGACGGTGGTAGACGCAGCCACGATGGTGGCAGTCAGAGCTTGCATGGAATCAAGCTGAGACTGCATGAGAGCAGTCTGAGATTGGATGCCACCAAGCATAGACTGCATTACAGCACGTTGCGCCGCTTCTGCCTGTGCTGCAGTGGAAGCTGCCAGATCGCCCATCACACTCGACATCAGGTCTGGGTCGCCACTGTCTCTCTGGAAGTCTGCCATACTTTGCAGACTGGAAATGATGGGCTCCATGGTGTGCGCAGAGCCTTGTGCAATGTTGGAGGCGGACTCCTCCACACTCCTTACCAATGCCGAGAGGATCTCGGGCACCATTGCCATTGGACCTATCATCTCCGTGTACATGCCCATCACCCTTCTTTTAAATGCCTCCCCATCGAGGTCCTCATCTGAGTCCTGTGCAGCAGAACTCGCGCACGAACTCACCCTCCGGGGAGCTGTCCCCCGAGCTACCCTTTCCCCCTGGCCTTGCTGCAGCCCACTCGTCCCTGGTGCCTCACCCTGTGCAGATCCCGCTACTATACTAGCCTCTAAAGAATGCGTAGTGCCAGTATCTGAGCTAGTGCCTGCGGGTGAGACATGCAGTGATGCCGTGTGTTCTTCTTCCTCCTCTTCTCCCACCTCGCTCTCTATGGTGCCCTCAGGGACAGGCTGCTCAGCTGCTTGCTCATTATTTGAAAGCATAAAGGCACAACATTCGGGTTAAGGTGAGGGGGTGGGGCAGGAAGGGAGAAATGCAGGCATAGAGCATGATTAGCTGGAAAGTGCGAAACGCTTGTGGGGTGAGGGGGAAGTGGGATGTGAGAAGAAGGACTAGGGATGAACATATCGTTGTTGTCCCCAAAGTGGTCAACGTCGCCAGTGACCATGGTGCCCACCACCTGGCGCCCAATAATCTGCAGCACTCTATTCACCAGCGCCGACAGTGGTTGGGTGTTGGCATGTCCCCCGCCTGTGCGCTCCTGCTCCCTCCTGTTCTGAGCTACCTTGGACTGCAAGAGAAAGGAAAGTGTGTGAGTGAGTGTGGAGCAATGTGTTTGGGTGATGTGCCTCCCATAGTTGAATAGCTGTCATTGTGTGCAAGGTGTGGAATGTTGGTGTGAGTGTTGGTAGGTAGAGATTGTTGGTGGGTGAATGCTGGGGGTGTGGTGCTTTGGGCAGTGTGTGAAGACTGTGGTTCAGATAGTGGTATGTTTGGCAGGGCAGACCCACCAGGGGTTCGGGCACAGTGGTATACAGTCGGGAAGGAGTGGCCCTGGGAGTCCTCAGCATTGACTCCGGACCCCATGAAGTCTCATGGCTTCAGGTCAAGCATGGGCAAGGAAACCTCCTGCTGATTACAACCTACCGCCCTCCCTCAGCTGATGAATCAGTACTCCTCCATGTTGAACACCACTTGGAAGAAGCACTGAGAGTAGCAAGGGCACAGAATGTACTCTGGGTGGGGGACTTCAATGTCCATCACCAAGAGTGGCTCGGTAGCACCACTACTGACCGAGCTGGCCGAGTCCTGAAGGACATAACTGCCAGTCTGGGCCTGCGACAGGTGGTGAGAGAACCAACACGAGGGAAAAACCTACTTGACCTCGTCCTCACCAATCTACCTGTCGCAGATGCATCTGTCCATGACAGTATTGGCAGCAGTGACCACCGCACAGTCATTGTGGAGACGAAGTCCCCTCTTCACACTGAGGACACCCTCCATTGTGTTGTGTGGAACTACTACCGTGCTAAATGGGATAGATTCAGAAAAGATCTAGCAGCTCAAAACTGGGCATCCATGAGGCGCTGTGGGCAATCAGCAGCAGCAGAATTGTATTCCACCACAATCTGTAACCTCATGGCCCAGGATATCCCTCACTCTACCATTACCACCAAGCCAGGGGACCGACCCTGGTTCAACAACGAGTGTAGAAGAGCATGCCAGGAGCAGCACCAGGCATACCTAAAAATGAGGTGCCAACCTGGGGAAGCTGCAACACAGGACTACATGCATGCTAAAAAGCGGAAGCAGCATGCTATAGACAGAGCTAAGCGATCCCACAATCAACGGATCAGATCAAAGCTCTGCAGTCCTGCCACATCCAATCGTGAATGGTGGTGGACCATTAAACAACTAATGGGAGGAGGAGGCTCCAAGAATATCCCCATCCTCAATGATGGTGGAGCCCAGCACGTGAGTGCAAAAGACAAGGCTGAAGCGTTTGCAACAAACTTCAGCCAGAAGTGCCGAGTGGATGATTCATATCGGCCTACTCCCGAGCTCCCCATCATCACAGATGCCAGTCTTCAGCCAATTCGATTCACTCCACGTGATATCAAGAAACGGCTGTGCGCACTTGATACAGCAAAGGCTATGGGCCCTGACAACATCCCGGCTATTGTGCTGAAGACTTGTGCTCCAGAACTAGCCGCGCCTCTAGCCAAGCTTTTCCAGTACAGCTACAACACTGGCATCTATCCGACAATGTGGAAAACTGCCCAGGTATGTCCTGTCCACAAAAATCAGACAAATTCAACCCAGCCAATTACCGCCACATCAGTCTACTCTCAATCATCAGCAAAGTGATGGAAGGTGTCATCGACAGTGCTATCAAGCGGAACTTACTCACCAATAACCTGCTCACTGATGCCCAGTTTGGGTTCCGCCAAGACCACTCGGCTGCTGACCTCATTACAGCCTTGGTCCAAACATGGACAAAGGAGCTGAATTCCAGAGGTGAGGTGAGAGTGACTGCCCTTGACATCAAGGCAGCATTTGACTGAGTGTGGCATCAAGGAGCCCTAGTAAAACTGAAGTCAATGGGAATCAGGGGGAAAACGCTCCACTGGCTGGAGTCATACCTAACACAAAGGAAGATGGTTGTGGTGGTTGAAGGTCAATCATCACAGCCCCAGGACATCGCTGAAGGAGTTCGTCAGGGCAGTGTCCTAGGCCCAACCATCTTCAGCTGCTTCATCAATGACCTTCCCTCCAACATAAGGTCAGAAATGGGGATGTTCGCTGATGACTGCACAGTGTTCAGCGCCATTCACAACTCCACATATAATGAAGCAGTCCATGCCCGCATGCAACAAGAGCTGGACGACATTCAGGCTTGGGCTGATAAGTGGCAGGTAACATTCGCGCCAGTGCCAGGCAATGACTATCTCCAACAAGCGAGAGTCTAACCACCTCCCCTTGACATTCAATGGAATTACCATCGCCGAATCCCCCACTATCAACATCCTGGTGGTCACTATTAACCAGAAACTTAACTGGACCAGCCACATAAATAGTGTGGCAACAAGAGCAGGTCAGAGGCTGAGTATTCGGCAGTGAGTGTCTCACCTCCTGACTACCCAAAGCTTTTCAACCATCTACAAGGCACAAGTAAGGAGTGTGATGGAATACTCTCCACTTGCCTGAATGAGTACAGCTCCAACAACACTGAAGAAGCTCGACACCATCCAGGACAAAGGAGCCCGCTTGATTGGCATCCCATCCACCACTTTAAACATTCACTCCCGCCACCACCGTCGTACCATGGCTGCAGTGTGTACCATCTACAAGATGCATTGCAGCAACTCGCCAAGGCTTCTTCGGCAGCACCTCCCAAACGCACGACCTCTTCTACCTAGAAGGACAAGGGCAGCAGGCGCATGGGAACACCACCACCTCCAAGTTCCCCTCCAAGTCACACACCATCCTGACCTAGAAGTATATCGCCGATCCTTCATCGTCGCTGGGTCAAAATCCTGGAACTCCCTACCTAACAGCACTGTGGGAGTACCATCACCACACGGACTGCAGCGGTTCAAGAAGGCGGCTCACCACCACCTTCTCAAGGGCAACTAGGGATGGGCAATAAATGCTGGCATTGCCAGCGACGCCCTGATCCCATAAACGAAAAAAAAAATGTAGCATTTGTTGAAGCATTCACTCACCCTGACCACCTGAGTGAGGTTGTAAAATTTCTTCCTGCACTGTGTGTGGGCCCTGCGGACCACAGTGCTGCCCGAGATGTGCTGGTCTACCTCCCTCCACATGGCATGGAAGACTTGCGGCGAAGGCCTCCTGCCACTTACGGGGTAGAGCACCATTCTCGGTCTCTCCACAGTAAAAACCAACGCCTCCAATGCTTGATCGCAGAATCTGCGGGCTCTCTCCCTGGGGCGTGGACCTGCCATGAGTACACCTGGTTCAGTCCTCCGGCTCCTTCTCCTTGTCCTGCTGCAGCTTGCTGAGGCAGCTGCACAGCCAGCATTGCTGAGAATGAGGTTCTGCAGCATCAATGAACCTCCCCTTTAAGTAGTGAAAAAAGCCTGTGGCAATCATGACTTGCGATTAGACTGCACCTGACATGGGTCCACCCTTTGAGTGCACTCCTTTGTGTGGACACTAAAGCAAATAGGGGGAGAAATTCAGTATCGCCCCATTTGGGGCGCAATTATCGGCCGGGCGCAAAGATTAGCGCCTGGTGCTAATTATCGCCACTGACTGCAAACTTGACTTTTATCGCCCCTGGAGGTGATTGGAGCGCTAAATCAGGCGCTTCACACCTGTCTTAAGGCGCAAAGGCCGAGGAGCGAGGCGCTACCTCAGAGCGCTGGCGAAGCTCATGTGATGTCAGTCAGCAATGGAACACACACACAATGGCACGGGCCAGTTCTTAAAGGGGATGGTTGATCTTGCTTTCCATCCACATCCTGCTCATTGCAGCCTTGAATCTCGGCCTGGAGAGACCTGCACATCAAATCTGCTGGAAAGAACAATGGAGAGTACCAGGGAAAGAGCTCAGAGTGCAGCCCCCACAGTCTCTTCTAAATCGATACAAGGAAGGGCAAATCAAAATGAACCTGCAAAGTGCTGCTCAGTACCCAAAACTCCTTCACACAGCGTTGAATCTCTCCAGAAGTCTCTCTCTCTCTCTCTCTCTCAGAATGCGTGGTTCAAAAATGTCACCAACAATAAAAGGCAGGAAGCGGTCACCTTTAAATAGTGCTCCCCCAGTCCCTTCATGACTGCAAAACGCTCCCCTCAACCTGTCGTTGCTAGCATCAGGCGGTAAGGCAGGGGGCGCCACTCAATATCCGCTCCGGGGCGATACCGGGGCATTGCGCACTCGACTGACGTCACGATCTGCCGGCGCAGGAGATCGTGGCGGTAGTGTTTAGCGCCGCCGCAAAATGTCTAGTTAATTTCGCGAGCGGCGCAAACATCGTCGCGCCTGGGTGCTAGATGCTTTGCGCCCCATTAGCGCCCTCTTAAGGCGCTAACGGGAGGCGCAACCAACTGAATTTTTCCCCCCATAAACTGTAACTAATAAAACATTAATTGAAACTTAACAACTTAAATTAAAATTTGATTGGTCGGGGTGATGATGCACTCCAGCCCCCGCGGTGCCCACCGGTCGCAGAAGACCCTTTGAGTGTAACGCCAATGCGCTTGAGCTTTAAAATTTAAATTAGGACTCCAATCATCTTTTTGAGCAGTGAGCACGAATTTTGCGTGCAGTCTAAAGCATTAGCGCCTGCCGCTAATTCTCCAACTTTTCTACTGATACCGCCCATTCCTGGACTATAATGAATTTCTAGCCCTATAGATTTTTATGGCAGAGATAAAAATAATAAAGTCTTTCGTCAACTAACCAGAGAAATAGTATATGTAAATAAGTGCTTATGTTTTTCTATATATAGGTGGGTAGGGAATTAGTTAGGAGGTAGGAGACAGAGAGTAGGGATAATGAATATGTACTCAAATTGGCAGGATGTAATTAGTGGTGTCCTCCAGGGATCTGTTCTGGGGCCTCAGCTTTTCACTATATTTAGAAATGACTTAGATGAAGGAATAGAGTCTGGTTCCAAGTTTGCTGATGACACCAAGTTAGGTGGCACAAGAAATATTGTAGATGGGAGCAGAACGTTGCAAAGTGACATTGATAGATTAAGTGAGTGGGCAGAACTGTGGCAGATGGATTTCAGTGTGAGGTCATCTACGTTGGACCTAAGAGAGATAGACCAGAGTATTTTCTGAATGGTAAGAAGCTCGGAACTGTGGAGGAGCAGAGAGATTTTGGTCACTGCTCTTTCTTTGGCTCAGCATGAATGTTTTTCTGATTATACCTCTGTGAAGCATTGTGGAACATTTTCCTACATTAAAGGCATTATATAAATACAAGTTGCAGCAGTTGTAGTAGAAAATATTCATAATGAGTTAGTCTTATTTACTTCTGTGGAAATATGTGAAAAATAATAATAATAAGTAATGAATGTTGTGTCAATTTGAAATGATATATTTGTTTTTCTTTTTATAGATGTAAGAAAGATACATTTGCATTTATATAACAGATGATCACATCTTTAGGAAGTTCCAAAGTGCTTTACATCCAGTGAATAACTTTTGAAATGTAGTCGCTGTTATTATGTAGTGAGCGGAGTGCCAATTTGCACATAGCAAGATCCCACAAACAATAACTGAGATGAATTTCCAGTTAATCTGTTTCAGTGGTGTTGGTTGATGGAGGATATTTTACATCTATCTGAATTACTAGAACAGGCAGATGGAGCCTTAATTTAATATGTTGGGCCAGAAATTTGGGTCTCCACGGGTGGGTACGCGCTGGGTACTCACCCGTAGACCCAACGAAAGTGCAGGTTTCGCGCATGCACTGCGCATGCGCTGGAAACCGGAACTTCCGTTCCCCTGAAGGAAGGGGTTCAGAGGTCGAACACGTGCACCGGAGAGGCAACGCACACGCAGTGAACTTCGTTTTTTTTTTCAGGTTTCTCCGTGAGGGTAAGTACGGAGAAGCTGTGCGGGGAAAAAGGAGGCGCAAGGCCTGCTTTTAACAAGGTAAGTGGTGAATTAAGTACAATTTAAACATATTTTCAACAGGCTTATCTTTTTTACATACTTTAAAGAAAGGTACGTTTATTTTTAGCACCGTTAAAAAGTGTAATTAATTTTTTCAAAAATTTATAGTTATTTTAAAAATTTGATTTTTTTTAATTTATTTGAAGTTTAAGTGAGGTTTTGGGGCCGATCTCTATTCATAGATTTGACAGGTCTTCCTGTCAAAATCTATGAATGAAGATTCCCTGCTCCAATTGGCTCTCCATGGCCCACATGATCCCAGGGGACGCTTCGAACTAACTGCGCCCCTGGGATACGCAAGCACTGCGCGCCGGCAGCTGCAGCAGGCCCAGGAGCCAAATTCCACGCGGGCCCAAAGCACAACGACAGGCGCACTATGTAAGTACACGCGCAATTCTTGCACCCGCGGGAAGCCGGAGAGCCGAATTTCTGGCCCGTTATCTGAAAGACGACATTTCTGACACTGGAGCACTCTATCTATAATGCAGTGAAGTGTCTGCTCAGGACTTGGAGAGGAGCTTGAACCCAAAACATTCTGACTCAAAGCCTGGAGTGCTACCAATTAAGCCAAGCTGGTATCCCTAGGACATGGTTGTAAATGTGGATTATGAAGATGAGATTGCTATTGTGGTACTTTTCTTGATTACTCTTGTGGATTGGAAAGAAGTTTTGCAGAGCTTTGGGGGAAATTTTAACTCTCCCTGCTCGGTGGAAACTGATGGGAAAACAGTTAAAATTGGGCGGCACTATTTCCCTCTCTGTTCCTACAGATTTTAACGCTATTGGTTTTTGCGGGTTTCCCTCCAGGCTGAAGCAGGTTGGCAGCTGGTGCTAAAGATGAAGAGGCCCTTTAGGTAAGGCATAAACATTTCCTTTGTGGGGCCAGAAGGAGCAGGAGAGCTCCTCCAGGCTCCACAAGGAAAGTCATGGCCTTCCCTGCCCCAGACGCTCCCCTTCTCTCTCATCAGACCCTCCTGAAACCCCCTCATCCCATTTACCTGGACGATGGTGGGCACCCATTCTGAGCGGGAAGTAGACTGGCGGCATTTAAACAAGGCCCAACAGTTAAAAGTGCCATGTCCTCCTGCTGCTTCTGGCAGGTGGGAAATTAACTTCCTGACAGAAACCTGCTTCAAGTTACAATCCACACTTTATCTTCTTGGAGGTTTACCAGTGTTTGGTTTGCCTCCCTTAGGAGTCTAAGGTTCCGCAAATTGTATATTAGCTACAGAAGGATATATATATATTGCTGGTATGGATATTAGTGAAATCTTTATAAATAAAAGACTTGCATTTATACAGTGCATTTCACGACCTCCGGATGTCCCAAAGCACTTTACAGCCAGTGAAGTACTTTTGAAGTGTAGTCACTGTTGTAATGGAGGAAACGAAGCAGCCAATTTGTGCACAGCAAACTCCCACAAACAGCAATTAAATAAATTACCTAATGGTCTGTTTCAGTAATGTTGGTTGAAGGATAAATATTGGCCAGGATACCAGGGAGAACTACCCTGCTCTTCTTCGAATAATGTCATGGGACTTTTTCCGTCCACCTGACAGGCAGACGGGACCTCGGTTTAATGTTTCATCCAAAAGACGGCGCCTCTGACAGTGCAGCACTCCCTCACTACTGCATTGGAGTATCAGTCTAGATTTTGTGCTCTAGTCTCTAGAGTGGGACTTGAACTCACAACCTTCTGACTCAGAGGCAAGGGTGCTGCCACTGAGCACTATGATATATGTTTTTGTTAATGAAAAAAGAAAACATACTGATATAATTTACCAGATTCAACAGCAAATTCTGAACCAGAGTTGATATTTTCCTCACCTCTTAATTCGAATAATTATGTTGTAATTTTCTCCGGCTATTTGAGTTTTTTTTGTGATCTTCTGCTTTCTGTTCAGTAATATTTTTGTGTGAACAGGATGTTAATAATTGTTAGATATGTCAACTATCCACAGAGTTCACAGTAATATATTGCCAATTACCCTTTGTTACTATACAGATGATGTCGGGGCTCCTGTGATATCACTCTCCCCTGAACCTGCAACCCCTAAAGAATTTATCATTATGGAGTTAGAGATGTACAAGGGACTGTCTCACAGTGTAACAAGTTGTGTATTCTTTGAAAGTGATTTATTTGCTTATGCTATCTTATTAATCAACCGAGCAGCAATGATACCTCCCAAAATAAGACTCCCGCATGTGAATAGTCAAACATCAGTGGAAGAAGCAGTGACCCCATGGAAATCTAGCAGGAAACCAGGAAGCAAATGTAAGTAGTGCACCAGGAATCCACATGAAAAATAAAGAAAAGCACTTCATCAACCATGGTCAAGGGCTGAACAGGATTACCTGAAGCTGAGTCTGAGAATGTTGGAGGTAGGGAAGCTCTTGGCTTAATACAGTTATGGAGGAGGTAGGAGATGCTCTCCAGTCTGGTTTCAGACAGGTGGATAACAACCCATGCATTCTGTTGTGTAAGCTGACTGGAGGCAAATGAGCAATCAGGTTGGATCACTTGTCAATTTTCTGACTGAATTTGCCTCTTTTTGGACAATTTCTTCCATGTACCTTAGGGATGCTCCCACTCGGATTGTCACGGGATGTAAGATGGTCTGAGAAATGTTGAGGTATTCTCCAGTGCCCCTGTGGCAGAATTGTTCCACACTCTCCACAGGTTGGGTCTGCACAACCTCTGAATGCTGATCCTTACTCCCAAAACTTCACATCAAGCAGCAGGAACCAGCTGGCTTCAGCAAAAGATGAATTAAACAAGACAAAGTACAACACACAAAATTCTACCATCAAAAAAAATCTGATGATTACTTTTAAATCTACTCAGGTTTAATGGACCAGCTGGTCTTTACCTGTCCATCATTTTCACATGTTCTTATGTAACCACCAAGAGAAAAATCGAAGCCTGTGTTTTGTGGGGAAAAAATCTTTTTTTTTTACCGGTTTTATATATATTTAATATATAATAATGTTGATGGTTCGGCTCAGGGTTTGAGTTTGGCCAATATGAACCACTTTGTATTGTTTGAATTTTACAATACATAAATAAATAAAAAATCTGGCTTTGGCACTAAATATATCTCTTAGCTTTTTATGCTTTAATATTTAATGAAATAGGCATGAAAATGTATAAATAGTAAGTAAACAGCTGTAATTCATCCCATATGTTAAAATGAGCGAAAAGGAACACTTGAACGTGACAGCACGTTTGCCTTGAATCATTTACATCATTTTTTTACTAACAGACTTAATAATATTCACTTACAGTTTCCAGTCACACATTCTTTCTCCATAATTTAATTCTTAGCGTTTTACGAGTACCTGTAGTCACTGCTAATTTCAGCTGCCAGTCTGTCAGCTTCTGCAGTGCCACAGCCTGCCGTTTCAAGCCCTGTCATTAATCCTTTTGGCAAGTGGTTAGCAGCGAGCTCTGTTGCAATCCTGCATCAGCTGCACCATCTTGACAGCTTAATTGAACCATTTTGTTGAATCTCATCTGAGCGCTTAAATGATATATATATATATATATATTATTTTTACTTGCACATTCTTCAAAATTTTTGTATTGTATCGAAGTCACTTGGCGTAGCTGTCAAATCAGGTACGAAATGTATAGTCGTAACCCCCTTTTTTTCTTTTTCTTTCAAATTAGCACAGAAATGTGGTCACACTACTGTAGCCAGGATTTGAATTGCTTCAGGCTCATTAGCTCACAGCAAGCTGTCCAGATGTGGTATGGTGCTGTTTTTCTTTTATCATTCAGGCTTGAAAGCAAGCTGTCAGCAACCATTTACCTTAAAAAAAGAAAATGCCAAATTGATGAAACTGATAACACAGATTTTCTTTTGTTATAGGAAACCCAACCACTGAGATTCCAGACTACCGCATCTGTGTACTTTAAAAAGAAACCCTTTACATTTGAGAGGTGATTGTATTTTTGTTGTTGTTTTTGTAAATTATTCTAATTGCTTTGTACTAAACCTGCCTTCTCGAACAGCAAAGTAGCAGATCACCTGTAAGCAACAACTGAGCTCAAAATGTGACACGCAAGCATAAGATGAAAAAAATCTATTCATCCATAAATTATACGCTGTCTGTTTGTGGGTATCACTCATTCCAGCACAGAGCCAAGTCTTAAAGCCAAGTCATAGTTGCTATATCAGAGGATTAGGCAGATGTCAGTGAATAATTAAAATAAGCAGAAGATGATTTACAACATTTTAATTCACATTCCATTATATAGTTCTATTGTATATTGCCATGCTTTCTGCCTCATATGTTAGAATTAAATTCTCTCATGTAAGATATGGAAACAAGTCTGTCATACCTGGTTCTTTGCTCGGTCTACTGTTTTATATAAAATATTCAGTAGAGTCTATTGAAAAGACCTATTTCTTACTTGTTATTTTTATCTATATTTTACTAAACATCTTACATCTTTTTCCCATTTGTAAGTTCCTATGTCTACATTTCCCATTCAGTTTTCCTATGTTAACATTATGGTTTGTTGTTGAACCAACTGAATCACTTAGAATTTCATCCACCATTTGCTTTTCAGTAACTGAAATTTCTAAAGTTCAAAATAAAGTTTTAAGCAAAATAAAAAATTGAAACAATTATATATTTCACAATGACATGATTACATTTTGACTGAATATTTTGTTACCTCAACAGTTAAGAGAGAGCTTTCAATTATATCTGTATATTCTGAGAATGAGCAGTTTTCAGAATTTCCCAGCATCCGACCTATGTATCAACAGGAGTGAGGATTCGAGAGCTTCCTTGATTTTTCCAAAAGAATTTGAAAATGTTGGGGGGAGGGGATGTGTTTGGTTCTTGGGTGGAGACTCTCTATGGGATACAGTGCTACGGGAGGAGTCTCTGCTCTTGGTGCACAGAAGGAGGCCATTCAGCCCATCATGCCTGTACCAGCTCTTTGAAAGAGCTGTCCAATTTAGTCCCACTTTTTCCCCAGTCCAGCTTTTTCCCCATAACCTTGCAAATTAGTCCTCTTCAAGTACATGCCAAATTGCCTTTTGAAAGTTCCTATGGAATCTGATTCTACCACCCTTTCAGGTTTTGTATCCAGATCTTAACAACCCCCTGTGTGAAGAAATGTCTCCTCATTTCCCCTCTAGTTCTTCTGCCAATTATTTTAAATCTATGACCTCTGGTTACCGACCCACTTGCCAGAAGAAACAGTTTCTTGCTCTACTTGCTCTATCATTACCCCTTATAATTTTGAATGCCTCTATTAGGTCTCCCCTTAACCTTCTCTGCTGTAAGGAGAACAATCTCAGCTTCTCCAATCTCTCCACATAACTGAGGTCCCTCATCCTTTGTATCATCCTGGTAAACCTCCTCTGTACCCTCTCCAAAGCCTTGACATCATTCCTAAAGTGTGATGCCCAGAATTGTGCACAATTCTCCAGCTGAGGCCTAAACAGTGATTTGTAAAGGTTTAGCATGACTTCCTTGTTTTTGTATTCAATGCCCCTATTTACAAAGCTCAGTATCCCATACACTTTCTTAACCACCTTATCAACTTGCCCTGCCACCTTCAAAGATTTGTGAATATGCACCCCCAGGTCCCTTTGCTCTTGCACCCCCCTCAAATTAGTACTATTTAGATTATACTGCCCCTCCATGTTGTTCCTCCCTAAGTGCATCACTGAATACTTATCTGTATTAAATTCCATCTGCCATGCATGCGTCTGCCCATTTCACCAGTCTCTCTATGTCCTTCTGAAGTCTGCTACTATCCTGTACACTATTTACTACGTTGCTAAGTTTTGTATCATCCACAAACTTTGAAATTGTACTCCCTGTACCCAAGCCCAGGTTATTTATATATAACAAGGAAAACAATTGTCCTAATACCAACCCCTGCAGGATCCCACTGCATACTTTTCTCCAGTCAGTAGAAGATCAGATCACCACTACTCTCTGCCTCCTATCCCTTAGCCAATTACGTACCCAACTTACCACCATCCCTTTATTACCAGGTGCTTCTATTTTCTGAATAAGTCTGTTATATGGTACTTTATCAAATGCCTTTTGAACAACATCTAATGCACTACCTTCATCAACCCTCTCTGTTACTTCATTAAAGAACTTACAATTGCAGACCACTAAATTAATTTAGTGGTCTGCAATTGTAAGGTACACATGCATTGTTCTCTATCTATATATGCTTTGGCGATTCTGTATCTAATTTACTTCACCTGAGGAAGGAGCAATCGATAGCTCCGAAAGCTTGTGATTTCAAATAAAACTGTTGGACTATAACCTGGTGTTGTGCGACCTCTCAATTTTGTCCCATATTAACCCATGCTTCTCCAAGTGAGAATAAATTTTGTCCTTGACAATTGTCTCTGGTAGTTTTCCCACCACTGACGTTGGACTGATGGGCCTGTAGTTCCCAGGTTTATCCTTCTCCCCTATTTTGAACTGGGGTTCAATCCTCCAGTCCTCTGCCACCACTCCCATATCCAAGAAGGATTGAAAGATTGTGGCCAGAGCTTCTGCTATCTCCACCCCAGCTTCCCTCAGCAATCTAGGATACATCCCATCTGGACTGGGTGACTTTTCTACATTGAGTGATGCCAAACTATTTAGCACCTCCTTTCTATCTATTTTTATCCTATCCAATATCGGTTTTGGGTTCCCTTTTATGTTACTTGCTGATCTTTTCTCGTACTCTCTCTTTGCCCTTCTTATATCTTTTTTCAGTTTCCCCCTGCACTCTCTTTATTCTGCTTGGTTTTCTACTGTATTCTGTACCTGACATTTGTCATAAACCTCCTTTTTCTGTTTTATTTTAACTGTTATTTCCTTTGTCAACCAGGGAGCTCTAGCTTTGGATGCCCTGTCTTTCCTCCTTATGGGAATATGCCTGGTTTGTACCTGAACTATCTCCGTCTTGAAGGCCTGCCATTGCTCAGTTACTGTTTTCCTGGCCAATCTTTGTTTCCAGTCCACCTGTGCTGGATCCCTTCTCACATCATGGAAGTTGGCTCTCTTCCAGTTGGGTATTTTTTGTTGGTCTACTTTTCTTCTCTTTGGGCCATCAGACCCTGCCCTTTTTTGACAGATTTTCCTGCTTCAGTTTGAGACCTAATTTTCCCCATTGCCTCAGCTATGTGCACATTCTTTGTCTCTCTGTTTAATTTCTTTTATTGGCCTGGATTTTGCGGTCAGCGGTGAAGTGACGGCGCTCGCTGCTTACCTCGAAGAAAGCTACCCACAAAGGTCTCACAATCTCTGTGGCATCGGCTTCACCTTTCCCGACATTAATTTGATTTTGGAGCCAAGTCTAGGGGCTCTCCAGCGTCCAGAAACAGTGATGTCATCAAGTAGGCTAAGCAGCCAATCACATTGAAGAATTCTCACAGACAGCAAACCAGGAAGTAAAATACATTGATTGTCCTTCACTTATTAATCATTTTACAGAGAGCGAAATAAATATTGGAACATACACATGGGATTAAGGTAGAAGCTGAAATATCATAAACAAACTTAAAAAAAATAATAACTTTTATTATATTAAACAAATATGGAATTTTTATCATAATGGAAAAATTTGACATTCCACAAGTATAATATTAGTTTTTCAGGGCCAGAGAGGTTGGTCAGCAGTAATTATGATTTAGTACGCCGTTAAAAACCCAGTTACAACTCATTGAACAAGGCTTAACATTTTGGGGGGGTTTTAACAGTGATATTTCAGCTTAAAAGGGCATGTTCACGTCAAATCACTGATTCTCTGCTGGTTGCTGTCTGCGGGGTCTTATTTAGTGTACCCTGTGGAGGATCAGGGAATCACTGACAGAAACTTCTGGATTTCCACGTTTAACTGCGTAAGTACGGATGCCAGAAGTTGCTGTCAGTTTCACAGTAATGATGGCAAATGCTGACAGTTTCGTCGTCATTACAACCGCAAAATCCGGGCCATTATGATTCTTCCTATACTTTGATGTAACGACTATCTCATCCTGTTTTTCTTTCAAGCACCTCATAGGTCATTTCACCCACATTTCCTCTCTTGTGTATGTGACTTTCTGTTCATTTCCTGCCCCTTCCCTTTACTATTCATATTTTTCATTTTGATGGAGGGTTACATCTATAACATTTACTTATCTGTTCACTCCTACAGATGCTAATTGACCTGAGATGTGTTTCCAGCATTGTCTGTTTACGACACTACTAATGTAGGGGGTCATGCATCATATGTCATGACAGTAATTGTCTATTAATAAATATACATTAACCTTCTTACCAATATTGTCAAAATGAAATGTAATAAACTGCTAATATGTACCTTTCTTCTTCTCGTAGATGAAGCTAGACTACTTGGAACTCAAACACACACAGTATAGTGAAAAAAACTGCACACAACAGAATGTGCATTTTAGCAAGCGCCAGCATGCGGATTCAGGTAGTTGGACGCACACATTAGACTCCATCACCACATTAGGAAAACTTACCCAGCACAAAGCACGAAAGACTACCAGTGCAGGAAAGTGAATTAGACAAGTGTGTTGTAGATTGTATGGAATAAAGACATAAGGCGGGGGGGGTCTAAATTCAATATTGTTGCTCCCATTTTATGAGCTTAAAACAGGTGCAACAATGACAATTTAGCAGTGGGAAGGCCCGCACCCAATTTGCGTGTGCGCCCAGGCCACTGCAAAATCCTGCAGGGTCTTTCTTTAGAAAGCAAGCCCCATTTCAAAATTAAAATGAGGCATCTGCTCCCATTTCTGGACCCGTTCCCGAAATTGACGTATTGCCTCAAGCTTCAACTACTTTTATTGGTTCTCCAGATGCCTAACCAGTGGTCCTTACAGAGGCCGCTGGAGACCATGGAAGAAGCCTGCAGGTAAGTTTCCTTAACTTACCTGAATGAGGAGCTGCGAGGTGCAGGAGTGCTCCGCCTGCCTCCACGTTGAGACTGGCTTGCCGCCCTCCCGATTGCCCTCCCTCCTCCGGACTCACCCATGCAATTCGAATGGCATTCAAGCTGGCTGAAATTTAAAGGTTCCTGACCAGCGAGCTACATGGAGGCGCCCTCAGCTCACCGCAATTTTGATGACGAGGCCTGAGGATAAATTTAGGATGGTCCTTGGGCCTCTCCATTCTGGCAGCTGTGGCTGGTTTCGGGCACTAATGAATTTAATCCTCAAGGTGCCTACGGTAAAGCATGTCAGGACGTCACCTTCATGTTGAAAAATGAGAAACTCTTAAGGTTGATGTAAGATGTTGAATTGATCAGCGCTACTCATATTCCAGCGAATCATACCCAGCACTCTGAATTGCATACAATTTCCGTTGTGCGGACGAAACAAAATATCCTATTTCCTGTTGAAACTACTCCCCAGAAATGACTGTTTGTGATATTAGCAGATAAACATTTAGGGGCTGAAAATTCTCAGGCCTTTAAAGTGCCGAGATCAGCCAGCTGGGGACATCTGTTGCTGTCCTGCCAAAATTATTCAGAGTCAGGAAGAGCATTACTAGTTTAAATAGTAAACAACATTGTAGCTGAACCTTGAGCATCCAGCAGTGCACAGAGGTGGCAATGGGCAATAGATGCTGCCAGCTCTGGGGAGGGGGCGGTAAATTGGTTGTGTGCACTCACAAAAAATTATTAAAATAAATATGTACTCGTCTTTTCTTCTGGGCTCTGGCCCATATCCCTGGGCTGGTCACACAGGTAGGCACCACTTGCGCCCCTCCAATGGTAGGTACACTTCCTTTCACCTACTGTACCAACTACCATTTTTCCTGCAGGACAGGCCTAGGAAACTCTTGGCCTGGGAGTTCCCTCCCTCCCTCTGGCCTTGCCCCCGCTGACTTAGGTGACCATGTTTGGGACAGATGGAGGTTTCACCCCTAACAGGGCCCCACAGAAACTGAGTGCAGAGGTTGGTATCTGGTGTATCTGGGTCTCACCTTAATTTGCGACTCTTGTGTTGTATTCCGCCTGACTTATAGCGGGAGTGTGCCAGCAGCGCTGCAGATTCTTGGGGCCTTACTGTGTTTGTGTGACATTCCTCTGTGAGCTATTTTAATGCAGCATGAACCCATTTTATTTATTTGAAATGAGTTAACACCTCTGTTAAACTAGCAAGGGAATTTCATATGAACAAGTTCATCAGTTGTGCCCTAATATCAGAACAAGTTATTTTGAGGCTAATATCACCTTATGGAAAAGGTAATGTGAAACTAGAAAAAAGATTGTAATTGACTTTTTGCAGAAAGCTTAATTTAGTATCATTTTTTCATTTGAATAATTCCATTCCCTTTTATACATCTTAACAGCAGGCACGATCAAGTTTCTAATACATCCAATTTAAGAAACCTAGGCTTATACTTGGGCTACATTTGTCCATTATGTTGGAGTCATCTGCACCTACAATCTAGAGAGGCTCATTACAACTTACTGTGGATGCATAAATTATCATTTATTGAAATTAAATCTAAAAAGGAAAGTGCATTTTATGTAGGGAATCTTATGATACTCACTGTGCGAGCAGAGATATTATCCAACCCCACGTGATACAGAGAACCAATCTGAACTTTTACTCCAGGTCAGACATGGAGTTAGTGGGCTAGAAATTTGATTGCGCTGCACCTGCCTTACAGGGCTAAAATGGGCGCCTAAGGAGCCAATGTGGCATGCAGCGTGTGCTTGCTCATTCCGTGCAAGAAGTGCCTCCCCCCCACATTGAATCGGACTGCTCACTAGGCATCCAGAGCGTGCGCCTGAAACTGCCGTTGGCCCATTGCATATGCAAATCGAGGCCTTACACCTGTTTCAGGCTCCTTTGTGAAATTGGTTTGCGACAGTGAGTAGCATGGTGAATGGCTACCTAGCCAACTGTGAACTGCAGGAGATAAAGAATGCCCGCTACCTGTACCTGATGCACCTGCAGAGGTCCCTGTTACTGTAGCTGCTGTGAGCGTAGTGCTTTCAGATTGCGCTGCCTGTGGTCACTGCTACAGGGCTATGCTATGGTGCACATTTATCACTAAATGAGCCCAACTTCTTTCTCCTGTGCTACTCCACACATGCCACTAGTGCAGACTATCTCATTACAATGCCCACTGTCCAGTAGGCATCTGTGAGATTTCAGAAGTCTTCCATCCACAGTTGCCTGTAATCATTTTTAAAGCAAGATGAAAGTACCTAGAACTGCACCTTGCAGTATGGATCCCAAAGTCTCTGTAACAGCAGTGAGTGCTTTGATTAGATGTCATTTCCATTGGGGTAAGTTATAAGTAGATAAATTGGGTGCAACCTTTTCAGTAGGTGATCTGAAGAATGGAAGTGAACAATTTAAAGCTGCCTACAGCATTGAATACTTTTGTCCAAATCTCATATTTGCTTGCATCCTTTGAGAAATATTTTTTGTTCTGGGGAGCTATTCAGCTGAATTTCAAGCTGTCAGAATGGGGGTCTCCCTGGTTTCCAGCACACTTTCAACCCCGACCTACAGTAAAGGAATACCACAGAGCATGACTTTCCCTATGGGGATTCCTTTGTCTGTTACCTTAATGGCAGAGGGGAGCAAAGGAGATTAAAGCAGTTACAAAGGATGGGCCCATTATGAGTTGCATCTCTTCTGCAACTGCAGGCTCATATCAGTGGACTCCAGCCACGCCAGTACTGGATACTAGGTCCAGGCTCCAGGTGGCCACCAATCATCAGGGTGACAGATCTAATGGCTCTCACCAGATTCTGAAAGCCCTGTTTGCTGTAGCCCAGCCCGAAGTGTCTGAAGGCCAGAATGTAGGGCTCCCTCCAGCATGTGCCCCAGAGCCTGCAGGGCTGTAGTCTGTACTTCCCACATGGAGGAGGCATCGACTTTTCCTGGGACAGTGCTTTTGGGGAGGACGATTGCAGTCCAGAGGATCAAATCAAAACCGCTGTCACATGCTGCACATCGAGATACAGACAGCCGAGAATTTGGCAGCTTGGTCCTTTAAAGTACTGTAGCAGGAGAAAGTACTGCATTTCTCCTACTCACCTGCAGCTGGCACTGGCCCACCGACTATGCCACCGCTGACATCCACTGCCATTTGCAGTAGGTGAAGGCAAGCATGTGAAGGGAAGCTCCAGATTGTAGCAAACAGCTGATGTAACCAGAAGGACAAGTGCTAGAAGGACCCTGTAATGTAACAGGCTGGAATTACAAGGCCAGCATGCAAGAAGGGACTTGTGAGGGGATTTTTAGAGTGGTTCCAGGTGGATGAGTTACAGATCCATTGAGCCACAATGCAATGTAAATGAAGACTTGTCAGTCTATTTAAGAGGTGAATGTGATCAGTGAAGGGGGTCCCATGGCACCAATGTGAAAATGGGAAGGTGACAGTTCTCTTTCCTTAGCTGCATTGCTCATGTTATTAAGCTTCTTATGGCATTGATCCACTGTCCTGGGGGTGGAGGAGTAGGTTGGGGGGGGTGAGGTGGCAATCATTGCCACTGCCACCTCTCTCCACATGGCTCTAGTGACTGCTTTGAGTGGCATTCCTCCCTACAAGCCCAGCAGGCAGTCGC
This sequence comes from Squalus acanthias, assembly GCA_030390025.1. Lineage (NCBI taxonomy): Eukaryota > Metazoa > Chordata > Chondrichthyes > Squaliformes > Squalidae > Squalus > Squalus acanthias. The sequence continues at coordinate 53,704,460 of CM059426.1, forward strand.
TCCTCTGTCTGATCTCATTAAGGTGGATCCACAGATGAGTATCTGAAAACATCACTTGCCTGAGAGTTCCTTACGAGCCACCAGAATGTGAGATAGAAGCCATTATGAAGTCTTCAGAAAGAACAAGGAATCCTTTGGTTAGAAATCACTGCTGTTAAACATTCTGACAAAAACTGGAGGAGAAAACACTCATCACATCACATACCACTTACCTGCTGTGCCTCTAAGAATCTGCTGCCACCTAGAGTCACTGCTTGCTTTTAAAACCCGCAGCAACGAGCTTCCTTCTCTCCCCATGGTTTACTCCCATGTTGCACAGGAGTTGCCCTCCAGGCCCGCCAATGGATACTAAAATGAGCTAACTCTGTAAGTTCTGGTGGGGTCAGCGGCCCAATTGTCCAGCCAGCAGAATACGAAAACGCAAACAACAATGCTGATTTTTGGGGCTTTCAAGGTATTTATCCATTTGTCATGTTGTCATTGCCTGTGATAGTGCACAGTGTATAAGGACTAGTTGATGTAACATGCAAATCGTGAAACATATGGGGGCTATTTTGACTTTGTGCGATAGTGTAAAATGGATAATAGTGATAGTGAATCGAGAGCCCGTTTTCTATCACTCCTGCTTTTTACTTTCATTGAAGTCAATGGGAGCATTGTAAAACAGGCTGGCGAATCACTTTCGCCCATTCTACACTATCGCACAAAGTCAAAAGTCTCTTTTTTATGAGAGGAACCAGGATTGCTCTCTGCTCCAATCTTCACAATTCCAATATCCTCTAAACTCTCCCTCCCAATCAAATCATCTATAGCTTTCTCATATGCAGTGAGTTCTTTAATATTTAGGGCTCCAACAACAGTAATGTACCAGTTTGCCTTAAACATAAGGGGGGTTAGAAATTGGTCTTCGCCAGTAGCACGAAATGGGCCCATAGTGAATAAGCAGCCCTATTTACTTTTCCACTGACTTCAATGGAAAAGGTCATCTGGTGTGGTGTGAGATGGGCTGCCGATTCACTATGAGCCCATTTTGCACTACTGGCGAAGACCAATTTCACCGCCAATGGCTCCTTATTTCCTTGGGGGCTCTGCTGGACCTCTGCCAAAACTCTGGAGGGAGTGCAGCAAAACTTGGTGGAAAATGCCAGGGATCTGGTTGTCTCAGGTCCCTGCTAATTCTGGGATCTTCCAGTCATCCTTGTAAGGGTTGGAACCTCCACCCCCCTTTACATGACCAATGAAAGCAGGGAAAGCCCCGGAGGCATGATTTTGCTGCACTCCCTCCCGAGTTTTGGCAGAGGTCCAGCAGAACCCCCAAGAAAATGAAGAGTTACCACTTCCCTGGCTTACTCAGGATCCAGTGTAGGACAGGAGGCTGGTACACTGAGTGAGGTGAGGCAAACGAGAGAGGCGTGAGTAGGCCCCATTTGCAGGGGGGGGGGGGGGGGTGGGTGGTACTCAAGAGAAGGGACCAGCCTTAACTCCCAAAGAAATTGTAAGTTTTCTTAAAAATAATTCAATGCCCCCTTTTCCGCAGGGGCCGATGGAGGACGCTATGGAGTCTTGGGGGCAGGGGCCTTGTGAACTGCCACCAATGGCAGGCAGGGGCTGGAATTGCACCCATAGTGGCACAGGTGCCCGTCGGCTCCCTGCTAATTAGATGCTATATTACTGACCCTATAAACTCCAGTGGGGTCAATCCTGGAGTGCACCAGTAGGTACGAACCTAGGATAAACACCATTATTGCTGTCCATTGATTTTCGGGCAAAGAGCACGCGGGATTGCGATTTGGTGATTTGATCCATGGAAATTTCTTCTTAAAGTATATTTCTTTTATCATGTATAATGTAATTTGCATAACCCTGGTCTTATCACTTCCACTGCCTTATGTGCGCCATCCTTGTTAACATTTTCCTTGTCAGTTTGTGGTTTCTTTTACACATACATTTAATTATTAATTTTCTTCATGTCCATATATGTCCTGTACTCATGCTTTGCAATAATATTTATGCCTTATCTTCTTTAAATCGCGCTTCTGCTTCCAGAACATGCACAGGGGCAAATGTCTGTCTGTACCACCTGGCTGTGAAGTCTTATCCAGACGGAGGCAGAGAGCAAAATTGTATAGGGAGGAACACAAGCCCATAACAGAGACTTCCTAATTTTCCTTCTATTTAAATCATTGGAAGAAAAATCGAGTGGGCTACATTCCAGGCATCCAACCCTCCCCACCTAATTTTCCTCTCTACCCTTGGCCCAGGGGATACTTTCCACCCACGTGATACAGATAAAAATCTACCCCTCCTTGTTGGTTACTGATTCCAATGGCGCTCATCTATTGGGGGCTTTTCTCCCCCACTACAAATAAGTTTGCTTCCCTCCATTACTGTGCTTAGCAGAACTTGCAGCGCCTAATCATTAAATTGGCCTTTTCTCTGTTGGCGTTCAGTTACTGTCTCCAACATCAGTGTTCTCGCTCAGGCCAACATCCCCAGCATCGAAGCTTTGACCACGCTCGATCAGCTCTGATGGACGGGCCACATCGTCCGCATGCCCGATACCAGACTCCCAAAACAAGCGCTCTACTCGGAGCTCCGACACGGCAAGAGAGCCCCAGGTGGGCAGAGGAAACGCTTCAAGGAGACCCTCAAAGCCTCCTTGAAAAAGTGTAACATCCCCACCGGCACCTGGGAATCCCTGGCCCAAGACCGCACAAAGTGGAAAAGCATCCGGGAAGGTGCCGAACACCTCGAGTCTCTTCGCTGGGAGCAAGCGGAAGCCGAGCGCAAACAGCGGAAGGAGCGCACGTCAACCCAAGCACACCACCCACCTGCCCCTTCAACCACCAGCTGCCTCACCTGTGACAGAGACTGTAGTTCCTGCATTGGACTCATCAGTCACCTGAGAACTCATTTTTAATGTGGAAGCAAGTCATCCTCGGTTCCGAGGGACTGCCTAAGAGAAAGAGACTGTCTCCAAAAACTGAGCAACCCACAATTGGATTATTGAACTTTTTGATATTCATACTGGCTAAGTGGCTTGTTAGCTGCTTGAAAATGTTAAAGAATTGTTGGTAAAGGTTTAATGTGAATGGCTTCTATTTTTCCATTACTACTAATGAAATTTCATTCTCGCAAATCACATGTTTTGAAGCCTGAGTTCCTACAATGTCATTTAATGGTTTAATTTTGAGGAATAAAATGCTTTTCTCCCAATTTTAACTAAAGCTTTTCCATCTAATTTCATTATCAGCATACATTTCTCTGCGCTATTAATGAGACTGTATGGAAAACCTACGATAATGAAGTACAGATTCTGTTTGATTCATATCATTTAATCCTGCAACAACAGTAGTTTGCATGTATATAGTACCTTGAAAAGAAAGAAAGACTTGCATTTATATAGCGCCTTTCACGACCACCGGACGTCTCGAAGCACTTTACAGCCAATGAAGTACTTTTTGAAGTGGAATCACTGTTGTAATGTGGCAAACGCGGCAGCCAATTTGTGCACAGCAAGCTCCCACAAACAGCAATGTGAAAATGACCAGATAATCTGTTTTTGTTATGTTGGTTGAGGGATAAATATTGGCCAGGACACCGGGGATAACTCCCCTGCTCTTCTTCGAAATAATGCCATGGGATCTTGCAACAAAGAAAAACTCTCAAGGCACTTCACAGAGGCGTAAGGGAAAAAAATGGGAGCTGAGCCAAAGATGGAGATATTAGGGCGAGTAACCAAACGTTTCCTCAAAGAGGTGCATATTAAGAAGTATCTTAAAGGAGAGTGAGGTGGAGAGTGGTTTAGGGAGGGAATTACAGAGCATGAGGCCTCGATGGCTGTAGGCACGGCTGCTATGTTATGGCGGGTGCACAAGAAGCTGTTGTCAGATGAAAAGAGAATGCATGGGGGGAGGTTGTAGCATGTAGCGCTGGAGGAGGTTAAGACACAGATAGGGGCAATGCCATGATTTAAACACAAGGATGAGGACTTTACACTTGTAGTGTTAGGGTAGCCAATGTAGGTCAGTGAGGACAGCGGTGATGGGCAGTAGGACCATGTACATTTGCTATTTCCGATTACACCTCTGTGAAGTACTTTGGGGCACTTTACTAAATTAAAGGTGGCATATAAATGGAAGATGTTGTTAGCAAAAATCCAAATCCTTATTCTGTTCTGGAGAGCCTGAGCTATTGACACTGCTACATAATGATGCCAGCGATGCCACATGTTCTACACAGTAGATTGATTGATGTCTGCTTGCTTGGTTTCTGCAGAAAAGAGAACAAACAGCAGGACTGGCACTTGTTAAACAAGATAGGGAATAGCAATTGGTAGCTGCAGTCACCTTAAAGGTAATATCCCTGAATGGTTTTGCTTCTTCCTGCAGACAAAAGGAGTAATTTTAACTTTTGGCGATAGTGTAAAATAGGTGCTAACAGGTCGGCCGCCTGTTAGTCAACTCTCCGGATTTTCTTTTCCATTGAAGTCACTGGAAACCAAAATCAGGAGAGATGTATAACAAGCGGCCGATCTGATATCATCCGTTTTATACTATCGCCAAAAGTTAAAATTATCCCCAAACAATATAGTTGCAAACACAAACATTTTTCATCTGGTAATTGTCCGTCTCCAATTATCTATTGATATTGATAATCTTAGGAACAAATAAACACTTGCTATGCTTCCAGCTGCTTAGGAACATGTTATTCTTTCACTGATTTACAGTCACTCCCTCAGCACTGGTAGGACTCGCCAAGATTTCTCAAACCACATTCAACAGTCACATTTATATGGTACTTCAAGTTAACAGTAGACATGTCTGGCACATTATTAACATTACTCTTGTCAAGTTAACAAGAGAAAAAAATTGCAAAGGCTTGCAGGATGAAAGGGGTCAAAATTCATTTGCGCCACTAGGTCGGCGTGAACTCAGCGCAGAAAACGATTCCTGCGCCGGAACAGGTAAACCTGAAGCCCGTTTCCAAGTCTAGAATCGGCGTCGTGTCGGCAGCATGTGCTCGAACTGGGAGGCCAGAAGTCCGGGCCTCCTCCAAGTAATGTGTGCGAGCTGCCACCGCCTGTTCTACCTCCACAGGCCCATTTCAGAAAATCTATTTCAGGCCGCTTGCCTCGCTGGTAAACATTGGGAGGGGAGACAGGAGCGGGGGAAGGGGGGAGGGGGCTGATTGTGTGTTGGCAGCGGCCATCAGGAGTTCTGTGCAATTGGGAGCAGCGCTCCTGCTCTTCCTGGCTCCACATGAATTTAAAAAAAATTAAACTGACCTTTTTTGGTGGCGGCTACTTGCTAGGCCGCAACCACGCCTGGAAAACCACAGCAGAGCAGGCTCACAGCAGCTCAATTTTCCTGAGGGGACCTAAAACATGCCTTAGGCCCCTCATTAGAATATGCAAAGGTCCTAGGGTGCGAAATTCGGTTTGGGGCACTAACTTTTAACTTGTTGTAAAGTTAGCGCCCAGCGAAATCCATTGAAAAATGTTGCAAAATTGGGCGTTTTCGTCCCAGGAGTGAGCGGGGCGGTAAATGAGGTGCTGATGGTCTCAGTGGAGCGCTGCAGGGGCGCTATTGCCAGAGCGCTACCCAATTCAGCTGACTTGCATTCAGCAATCAGCCTTCAAGCCTTGACTCAAACTTATTCCAGCTCTTAAAGGGGAGGTCATTTCAAGCTGCAGCTGCTCATTATGAGCACTGATGCACTTGAGTGCGACCTCTCAGCTACTGACTGACACAGCTTTGTGCCATGGCTGCTGCGAGGGAGAGGGAGAGGGCTACTCGATTCAGCAATGTGGAATTGGATATGTTCAGCAGTTTGTCTGACAATGTCGCAGCAGAGTTATGGCGACAAAAAAGTTTCCCCAGATGGTGCCTTTAAATAGCGTGGGCGGAACTGACTCCCGACTGCAACTTGACAACTGATGCTGTCGTTATTAGCGCCAGGTGGTAAGTGAGGGGACGCAGCCGAATTTTGCATCTGGGGCGTTAACGGGGCGCTGCACATGGCGATGACGGCATCATCGCCAGGCGCGGCCGAGCAGAGTGGTACCTACAGGAGCAGAGTGCTAACTCTTAGCGCCTCCTCAAAAACCAGGCCCAATTTAGCGCGGGCCGCTAATATCGGCGCGCCCGGGCGAAAACACATTTGCGGCAGGTGCAAAGCAGCCGAATTTTGCACCCCTAATATCTGTTTTAGGCGACCACCTGAACATCATCCAAGCCCAATATGGCAGACATTTTAAAGGCGTCCTTGGGGCACAGGGTAAAGCCCTGCGAAATTGGTCATTTTTGCCCCCGTTCTCCGTCCAAAAAACGGACACAATGGTGACCAATTACTACCCTGTAATTTATTCTTAGGTACGGCACGCCAGTTTATCGATAATTATGAAAGCACCATGAGGAATAAAAAGCAGAAATTCTTGGAAAAAATGGTTATTAAACTGTGTAATAATTATAACATTTGTTTTCCATTTCACAACTGTGCAGTTTTTGCGTAACAATTTTAAATAGATGGTTCACTGTGATTCTGATGTTGGTTCACAAAGTTAATTAACTTGAATGGAAAAACATACTCTATAGTTATGATTTTTGGCAGCCCATATAACCTCTCACTTTATATTTCAACTCCACTGAGTGCCTTGCATTCCACTATTCAAATGCTAGAAGTGATGATAATATGTTCCAAATGTGTCAAAAACAGCAAGCTGATCCTCGCTCTCTCCAAACTGGAGTAAACGGAATTTTAATGACATTATAGCTGTAACACAAAAGAGAAAATAAAAAACAGATTTTTGAAACTTAGTCTTGCCTTTATGTACTTTAACCCATGGGCACAACAATTTTACTTTTGGTAACTGGATAATCATGGCATGACACAAAGATTGAGTTTTAATAATAGGAAAAACCATTACTTTGCTTCCTCCTGCTTTTCCACATTTTCAAGTATCTTGCATCTGTGTGCACTTTAATTCTGTGGCTTCAGCTCCATGCACAGGGTAATTACCGCAGTCTTCCTGAATTATATAATGGCAGTTCATAAATTGAACTCTTTTAACCCAGAATAGTAATTTTCCACTTCATTACAAATCATTGCAATAAGTTTCCATATCTGCACCTCATTTGAGGATTTTAATATTTTTTCAGAAAAACATATTATGATGTGCTGTATACTTTTTGTTCTTTTTTATAAGTGTAGTCAACTTTACATCACTGATTACATTGCACTGTAAACCTTGTGAGAAAAATAGGTCTTTACATGTTTGCTATATGGTGATTATTTTCAGCTTACCTGTAAGTTTACAGTGGTTAGTTTTATATATTTTTTTAATGATTCAGAACATTCATAGTGTGTCCAGGGAAGCTTTGTTTGAAAAAGGTAGAAAAGAAAGGACTTACATAATTTTAATTGAAATAACTCAATCTTAAAATTACGTGTTGCATATATAAATGTATTTATTTAGCTTTTTAATAAAGAAAATAATATGAGGAATATTGGGACTTTAGAATTTTAAGCAATTCAGCAGGTCATGCAATTAAGCACTGTGCATTGAAGTGGGATCTGCAGCAGTGTGCACTGTACGCATCATTCCATCAATTAAAGAAATTGTACATTTGAATTTTATAGGCTGATGACATTTTTGAAACTTAAATGCAGGATATTTAGATGATATTCTCAGTGAACTTTTAGAATTACTTGGTGAATTGTAAACTCCGATAATACTTTTGGTTTATTATTTAATGCGTTTACAAAATCCACCTAAGCAAAAGGCATTGTTTACAAAGCCAAGACTGTGGATTTAACAAAACATTGTACGAATTCACCTCACTAACAGGAGTGCACATCAGCAAATTCTAGTTGAGTCTTTTGCCAGAAGTGTGCATTTGTAAAAGTTAAACTCGGTGTAAGCTTCAGCAGACGTGGGGCTTCATAGTCATATGTTACCAGCACTCAAAACCCATAGAAAGTGACAGCGGCTGAAAAATCAATGGCAGATGGGTCGTGGCATAAGCAAAGCTTCCAGTATTGATGTCATCATAGTTTGTGGGGTCAGGGGGATGTCACTTGATTTAAATGTCTTGGACTAGTCCCTCTGCCACTGGGGCAGATCTGGGGTGCCCACCCACTGAAGGAGGCGGCATACTACGATTGGGGTGTCCAAGGCCAAGGGTTGGTGTTGAGCCACAGCCCCAGAAAGTGGCCTCTCAGTCTCCTTAATCGGGGGTCCAAAAAAAATGTTTTCTCCTCAGGGATCCAGGCCATGCCATTATCCAGGCCTGAACCCCCAGGTGTTCCCTACTTACGCCATTCGGCGGACAGCTAAACATGGTCTCACCCAGCATACCAGCTGCCAATGATCTGAGAGGCTGGGACTCAGGGCACATGGGTTGGAGGCGGGAGGGAAGTAAAATGTTTTAAATTTCAAACCTAACCCGCCCACTTCCGGTTTTAACAGAGGTGGAACAACTCACACGTTCAAGGATTCAAACAAGGATTCTACCCTACGTAAACTTGAGGACATCCAAAACTCGGCTGTCCGTGTCCTAACTCGCACCAAGTCCCGTTCACCCATCACCCCTGTGCTCACTGACCTACATTGGCTCCCGGTTAAGCAATGCCTCGATTTCAAAATTCTCACCCTTGTTTTCAAATCCCTCCATGGCCTCGCCCCTCCCTATCTCTGTAATCTCCTCCAGCCCCACAACCCCCTGAGATATCTGCGCTCCTCTAATTCTGGCCTCTTGAGAATCCCTGATTATAATCACTCAACCCTTGGTGGCCGTGCCTTCTGTTGCCTAGGCCCTAAGCTCTGGAATTCCCTGACTAAACCTCTCCGCCTCTCTACCTCTTTTCATCCTTTAAGATGCTCCTTAAAACAAGCTTTTGGTCACCTGCCCTAATTTCTCCTTATGTGGCTTGGTGTCAAATATTTTGTCTTTTAATACTCCTGTGAAGCGCCGTGGGACGTTTTACTACATTAAAGGCGCTATATAAATACAAATTGTTGTTGTTGTTGTTGTGGAACGGGGTGGTGGGGGCAAAAGACCAAACCGCTCTCAAGACGTGGGTCAGTCAATTAAAGCTTTTAAAGAGGCTGTTTGCGTCCATTTTAATAAAGTTTTTATTTTTAACCCATGGAGGCTGTTTTTCTCAGGGCCCGGGAAACCCAGCTCCATAAGCGAAGTGTAATTACAGCACTGCTTCTGGGCCAGGAGGAGCAGGAGTGTTTCCTCCAGGCCCAACAAGCTAACCTCTTTATACACCCCGCGATCCGCCGAACTATCTTCCACCCCTCCCATGAGCTCTGACTCACCCCACCCCTCCCCGTGATCTCGGACTCCCTCCAACCCCCGCGATCTCCAGTTCCCCCCACCCCCTCTATCTCTGACACCCCACCCGATCTCCAACATCCCCCACCCGATCTCTGACTCCCCCCATCCAATCTCTGACTCCCCCCACCCTCGCGATCTACGACTGCCCCACCCCCCACGATCCCCAACTCCCCCCACCCCCAATCTCCAACTCCCCCCAATTTCCAACTCCCCCCACCCCCCAATCTCCAGCTCCCCCCACCCCCCAATCTCCAACTCCCCCACCCCCCAATCTCCAACTCCCCTCACCCCCCAATCTCCAACTCCCCCCACCCCCCAATCTCCAACTCCCTCACCCCCAATCTCCAACTCCCCCACCCCCCAATCTCCAACTCCCCCACCCCCCAATCTCCAACTCCCCCCACCCCCCAATCTCCAACTCCCCCCACCCCCCAATCTCCAACTCCCCTCACCCCCAATCTCCAACTCCTCCCACCCCCCAATCTCCAACTCCCCCCACCCCCCAATCTCCAACTCCCCCACCCCCAATCTCCAACTCCCCCCACCCCCAATCTCCAACTCCCCCCACCCCCCAATCTCCAACTCCCCCCAATCTCCAATCTCCAACTCCCCCCACCCCCCCAATCTCCAACTCCCCCACCCCCCCAATCTCCAACTCCCCCACCCCCCCAATCTCCAACTCCCCCCACCCCCCAATCTCCAACTCCCCCCCATCCCCCAATCTCCAACTCCCCCACCCGATTTCCAACACCCCCCCACCCGATCTCCTATGATCACCGACTCCCCCTATCCACCCGCACCAATCTCTGACTCCCACCTCCATCCCCGATCTCCAACTCCACCGACCCCATCTTCCCTCATCTCCAACACCCCCCCCCCCCCCCACACCTCCCCCCCCCACCTGCGAGCTCCTACTTATTTGGCACCTGCTCCCCAGCTGCTTTCCCACCCGATGGGCAGCCAGCCTATCAGTCAGGTTGGCTCTCGGGCAGGAGTCCTGCTGAAAAAATGTCCTTCGGTTAATTTCAGCAGATCGGGAAAGCCGTACTTCCAGATTTCCCATCCAGAAATCCTCCCCTCCCTCCCCCCTTTCACGACCGCGAGTAAATATTGGGGCCATGGTGTCGCGAGTTACCTGTCCCACTCATGCCTGCACTCAGGACCTTGTTTGGGCAAGTAGAGGCTCTGCCTCTTACAATGCTGCAAGGCCGGGACCTGGATCTAGCATAATTTGTGGACATTCTCCCGTCCTCCTGTCAGGGTTATGGTGGGAGTGCACGGGAAGGGCTGCAGATTTTCGGACCCACAGTCTTTTACTTTGAAGGATCCATTTATACTACAGGTTTAGCATTGGGGCAAAGTAGTTTGGTTTCATACTTGACTCCACGTTTAGGCTCTATTCGCACTATAACTGCAGTGTTGGGGCGATTCCGCTTCACACTCATGCTATGGTTGTAATGCAAATATTTTACAAATCAGAAGTGCAGAAGGATACTTCGAATAAGTATTACGTTACTTATCATTATGTCAAATTGTGAAATCTAATTGGCTGATTGCACAATGGTGATAGATAGCCCTTTCTTTAATTTCAAGACAACACTGTCGGAGCAGTGTCATTTGGAGATAGTTTATGTTGTACAAACAAGAATTATACCATGGAAATAAATTTGTGTATACAGTTTTACATGTTAATTTGATACTGTAGGGTCATATGGTAAAGGTTAATGTCACAGGTAGCATTCTTGTCAATTTGGCAGGGGGTCACACATTGACCCCATGGAACTTATTTAACTGGGATTATAGGATCTAGCCATGGCTTAAGATGGGTAAAATTAGGAAGAGTGGGATCAAAGTACAATTTCATGGCATCTGCTTTAGATTCTGAAAAGATAGTAGGCACAATGATTCATGAAGTGTGTCCAGATCTGAAACATGTCTGAGAAGAGAATGATTTCTGACTGGGCAGTAACTTTGATGAGCGCAGGCTAACAGTCAAGGCCATGGTCTCATCTCTTAATTTTAGAAAATTTACTATACTGAGGTGCCCTGCTTAAATATTCTGAGGCATGTTTACAGATCTTTAAATTGGCTGCATCTTGCATTATTTCAACAATAATCTACAAGTACTGCGTTCACTGTTTATCAGCGATGCACAGAACAGCTGATCCAGCTCTCTCTTGTAATACATATGATGTAGTCAAAATTGATCAGTCGAGAGCAAGAAGACTTCATTTTCAGGTATCTGAATAAATGGTAACAAAAGGTTCTGATAAGTTAATAGAATTTACCTAGCCACAAAAACTTTATGTAATGATATTATTTCACTCTCTAATCTGTCTTTATCAAGTCTTTTTTTAAGTTACAGAAAATGTACTTCTCTCCTTTATAAACTCCGAATCCTTTTCACTTACACATGCACTGGGAGCATTGTACTGTGTATCCAAAGATAATAATTAATCCTAGCTCCAATCATAGGATTATAAATGAGTCTTTAAATTGCGATGACTCACAGTTGCTTTATAATTACATTTTCCCCCGTGTGTAGGTAAGAGGTAAGGAAGCCTGCCTCTGAAAAAACATTGCTCCTCCAGCCATCTGTTTGGAAGATCTTTAACTTTTTGCAGCACGAATCAATTTCAGTAAAACACAGTTTGTGAACTCATGCTGCTGACCTCTGCTCTTCACCCTTGGGTTCCGACTCTGTGATTGGCAGGAACCTGAGGCGATTAACAGGGGTCAGTTGCATTGAAAAAAATTGTTCATTACTGAAATTGATCTCCATTCCAAAAAGTGAAATATCTTCCAAATGGATGGTGAGGGAATGTTCAGTATTAAAGGAATTGCAATGATTAGACTCTTTAATGGCACATTCCTATACTTCAATGTGTGTCCATCATTATTATAAATTTGTTTCATTTCTGAATGCTACATATTGAAATAATTCTTTCTGAGAGCTCCCCAGTGGCTTAGTTGGTAAAAACACTTCCCAGCATGGAACTGAGTTATACAGAGTAGGAAGGTCCCAAGTTAAGCCCCTACTCTGTGCTGAATTACCTGATCTTAGTTGAGGTAGCAGAACAGGCACTGCAGTAGCCCCAGTGCTCCTAGGTTCGAGAGGAGGGAAAATCAGATGGATTTTGCACTCCTGGGACTGAAATTCTGCTTCCATGTTCTAGCAGTGCAGACACATACCAGGTACAGAATGGGTTGAAAACTGGGGACAGAGGCCATGTGCCAGATGTGTGCTTGATCTGGCCTGCACTGGTAGAGCTCCATGGTTCTAGCCTCATTAGGACCACTAATTTGAAGTACTTGGGGAGGGGTGGGGGTGTCCTTGCTGCCCCCAAAATTGTGCCAGGACGTCTTTTTCTCTTCAATGCCCCGGGATATGTCTACGTTAAAGGCACTATGTAAATGGAGTTGTTATTGTTCTTTTTGTTGTAGTAGCAGTTCTAGTAGTAGTAGTAAAACCTGAGCACAGCACACTACAGGTGAACGTCACTGAAAGTAATCTTAAAGTGGTCTAGCCTGGGCTTTTTGTGAGAGTTCGCAGTCATAGAAACATAGAAGATAGGAGCAGGAGTAGGCCATTCGGCCCCTCGAGCCTGCTCCGCCATTCAATGAGATCATGGCTGATCATCCAAATTCAGTACCCTGTACCTGCCTTCTCCACATATCCCTTGATACCTTTAGCTTTAAGAAATATATCTAACTCATTCTTGAATATATTTAATGACTTGGCCTCAACTACCTTTTGTGGTAGAGAATTCCACAGGTTCACCACTCTCTGGGTGAAGAAATTCTTCCTCATTTCTGTCCTAAATGGCTTACCCCTTATCCTTAGATTATGACCCCTGGTTCTGGACTCTCCGACCATCGGGAACATTCTTCCTGCATCTAGTTTGTCCAGACCTGTCAGAATTTTATATGTTTCGATGAGATCCCCTCTCATTCTTCTATACTCCAGCGAGTATAAGCCCAATCGACCCAATCTCGCCTCATATGTCATTCCTGCCATCCCAGGTATCAGCCTTGTGAATCTTCGCTGAACTCCCTCCATGGCAAGAACATCCTTCCTCAGATAAGGCGACCAAAACTGCACACAATACTCAAGGTGTGGTCTCACCAAGGCCCTGTACAAATGCAGCAGGACATCCCTGTTCCTAAACTCAAACCCTTTCGCTATGAAGGCCAACATACCATTTGCCTTCTTCACCGCCTGCTGCACCTGCATGCTTACTTTCAGCGACTGGTGCACAAGGACACCCAGGTCTCGTTGCACTTCCCCTTCTCCCAATCTATTGCCATTCAGATAATAGTCTGCCTTTCTGTTTTTGACACTAAAGTGGATAACCTCGCATTTATCCACGTTATATTGCATCTGCCACGCTTCTGCCCACTCACCCAACCTGTCCAAATCATCCTGGAGTTTCTCGGTATCCTCCTCGCAGCACACACTCCCACCCAGCTTTGTGTCATCTGCAAACTTGGAGATATTACATTTAGTTCCCTTATCTAGATCATTAATGTATATTGTGAATAGCTGGGGTCCAAGGACCGATCCCTGCGGTACCCCACTAGTCACTGCTTGCCACTCGGAAAAAGACCCATTAATTCCTACTCTTTGCTTTCTGTCCGCCAACCAGTTCTCTATCCAAGTCAATACCTTGCCCCCAATCCCATGTGCCTTAACTTTACACGCTAATCTCTTATGCGGGACCTTATCGAAAGCCTTTTGAAAGTCCAAATACACCACATCTACTGGTTCTCCCTTATCTATTTTCCCAGTTACATCCTCAAAAAATTCCAGTAGATTAGTCTAGCATGATTTAACTTTTGTAAATCCATGTTGACTTTGTCCGATCCTGTCACTGTTTTTCAAGTGCTCAGCTATTACATCCTTTATAATGAACTCTAGCATTTTCCCCACTACCGATGTCAGGCTTACCGGTCTGTTATTCCCCACTTTCTCTCCAGCACCCTTTTTGAATAGTGGGGTAACATTAGCTACCCTCCAATCCATGGGTACAGTTCCAGATTCCATCGAATGTTAGAAGATGATCAGCAATGCCTCTACTATTTCTAGGGCCACTTCCTTAAGTACCCTAGGATGTAGATTATCAGGCCCTGGGGATTTATCAGCCTTCAATCCTGTCAATTTCCCTAACACCATTTCCCTGCAAATACTGATTTCTTTCAGTTCCTCCCTTTCATCAGACTGTATGTTCTCCAGTATCTCTGGGAGGTTATTTGTGTCCTCCTTTGTGAAGACAGAACCAAAATATGCATTTAATTGGGCTGCCATTTCTTTGTTCCCCATTATAACTTCCTCCGCTTCTGACTGCAAGGGACCTACACTTGATTTCACTAATCTTTTTCTCTTCACATATCTATAAAAGCTCTTACAGTCAGTTTTTATGTTCCCAGCAAGCTTACTTTCATATTCTATTTTCCCCTTCTTAATTAATCCCTTTGTCCTCCTTTGTTGAATCCTAAACTGCTCCCAATCCTCAGGGTTACTGCTTTTTCTGGCCAATTTATATGCCCTCTCCTTGGATCTAATGCTATCCCTAATTTCCCTTGTTAGCCACGGTTGAGTCACCCTTTTTGTTTTATTCTTATGCCACACTGGGATGAACAAATTCTGTAGTTCATCCATGCAGTCTTTGAATGTTTGCCATTGCCTATCCACTGTCAACTCTTTGAGTGACATTCCCCAATCAATCCTACCAATTCGCGCGCCTCATACATAGATACATAGATACATAGGAAGATAGGAGCAGGAGTAGGCCATCCGGCCCTTCGAGCCTGCTCCGCCATTTAATGAGATCATGGCTGATCCTCCAATTCAGTATCCCGTCCCCGCCTTCTCTCCGTAACCCTTAACCCCTTTTGCCTGTAGAAATATATCTAATTCCCTCTTAAATATATTTAATGAGCTGGCGTACACTGCCCTCTGTGGCAATGAGTTCCACAGGTTCACCACCCTCTGAGTGAAGAAATTCCCCCTCATTTCTGTCCTAAATGGTTTAGCCCTTATCCTTAAATTATGTCCTCTAGTTCTGTTCTCACCCGCCAAGGGAAACATTCCTTCTGCATCTAGTCTGTCTAGACCTGTCAGAATTTTATACACTTCTATGAGGTCCCCTCTCAATCTTCTAAACTCCAGTGTGTACATCCCTAAACTACATAGTCTCTCCTCATAGGTCAATCCCGCCATTCCTGGTATCAGCCTGGTGAATCGCCGCTGCACCCCCTCCATGGCAAGAACATCTTTCCTCAGATGAGGCGACCAAAACTGTACACAGTACTCGAGGTGTGGTCTCACCAGTGCCCTGTACAGCTGCAGCAAGGTATCCCTGTTCCTGTATTCCCACCCTTTTGCTATGAAGGCCAGCATACCGTTTGCCTTCTTGATCGCCTGTTGCACCTGCATGCTCGCCTTCAGTGACTGGTGTACAAGAACACCCAGGTCTCTCTGTACTTCCCCCTCTCCCAATTTATTGCCATTTAAATAATAATTTGCCCTCCCGTTCCTGCACCCAAGGTGGATAACTTCGCACTTGTCCACATTATAGTACATCTGCCATTTATCCGCCCAATCACCCAGTCTGTCCAAATCGCTCTGGAGCTTCCTGGTCTCCTCCTCTGAGCCCACCCCCCCTCCTAGTTTAGTGTCGTCTGCAAATTTGGAAATGCTGCATCCGACTCCCTGATCCAGGTCATTAATGTAAATTGTGAACAGCTGGGGACCCAGGACAGATCCCTGTGGTACCCCACTTGTTACTGCCTGCCATTCAGAAAATGAGCCGTTTATTCCAACTCTCTGTTTTCTATCTGACAGCCAGTTCTCTATCCACGTCAATACTTTCCCCTTTATCCCATGAGCTTCAATTTTCCCTGCTAATCTTTTATGTGGGACCTTATCGAAGGCCTTTTGGAAGTCCAGGTACACCACATCTACTGGCTCTCCCCCATCTATTTTACCAGTTACTCCCTCAAAAAATTCCAATAGATTAGTCAAGCACGATTTACCCTTTGTAAATCCATGTTGACTCTGTCCTATCCTGTCCCCATTTGCTAAGTGCTCCGCTATTTCATCCTTAATGATGGACTCCAGCATTTTGCCCACAACTGATGTAAGGCTTACAGGTCTGTAATTACCTGCTTTTTCCCTACCCCCCTTTTTGAATAGTGGGGTAACGTTAGCTACCCTCCAATCCATGGGCACTGTTCCCGAGTCTAATGAATTCTGAAAAATCATACTTAGTGCATCCGCTATCTCTAGGGCCACCTCCTTCAGCACCCTAGGATGCATGTTATCAGGCCCTGGGGATTTGTCCGCCTTCAATCCCTTTAGCTTCCTTAACACTATATCCTTAGAGATATTGACTTGCGTCAGTTCCTCCTTTGCAAATGTCCCTATTTTTCCCGATATCCCAGGGAGGTTTTTTGTGTCTTCCTTCGTAAAGACTGACCCAAAGTATGCATTTAGTTGGTCTGCCATTTCATTATTTCCCGTTATATATTCCCCCGTATCTGACTGCAATGGGCCAACTTTGGTTTTCACCAGTCTTTTCCTCTTGATATACTTATAAAAGCTTTTGGAGTTAGTTTTTATATTTTCCGCCAGCTTGCTTTCGTAAGCTATTTTGCCCCTCTTGATTAAGCCCTTTGTCCTCCTTTGCTCTATCTTAAACTGTTCCCAATCTTCCGCTCTGGAGCTTTTTTTGGCTATTTTATACGCCCTATCTTTGGATTTTATGCTGTCTCTAATTTCCCCTGCCATCGTAGTTTCCTTTATTTAAATTCAGGACCCTAGTCTCTGATTCAACTACTTCGCTCTCCATCCTAATGAAGAATTCCATCATATTATGATCACTCTGACCCAAGAGGCCTCGTACAACAAGATTGCTCATTAATCCTTTCTCGTTACCTAATACCCAGTCTAAGATGGCCTGATCTCTGGTTGGTTCCTCGACATATTGTTCCAGAAAACCATCCCGTAAACATTCTAGGAATTTCTCCTCCACAGTATTTTTACTAATTTGGTTAGCCCAGTCCTCGCTTTTGTGCCTTTTTTGGTTTCTTTGCATTGGACTGGTGAGTTTGCTCCCTTACTTGACCTTATAAAAGGGGCATCCAGTGTTGCTAACATATGCTGTTTGGAAGGGCACTTAAAGAGACCTATAGTAAGATTTGTAGCAGCATTTGGAGGCTATTTCTGAACCATTTTCTTGTCTATTTTGTGTTTTTGCTCCTGCTTCCATTTAGTCAGGAGACTTTGCGCCAAGTGTTCTGGCATGCTAGTAAGACAGTGCATTTCCCAGTGGGAATCCCACTTTATTTATGTTTATTGGAGGAAGAAGAGGAGGAGCAAAGGAGAGATGCTAGACAGGGTAAATGCACTGTGTGCACTCGTCAGTAGCCGCCCACACTCATTTAACAGGCAGAGGCGCACCTACCTGGCAATGAGCTTGCTGAATTGGCCTACTATGCTCCAGGTCAGTGGAAACCATGATAGAGAGCAGTGCCTCCTTCTGCTAGAACATCTGCAGTTAATATACACCAGAGGGCTGGCACTGTCGATGTGCAGTGTGTAGCATTGCGTAGCATGCAATTTTCATCAACAGGAATTGAAGGGTAGAAGCGTATGAAAGGATCTGAGAGTCTACTTTCTTCAAAAGGCTTTGAAAGACACTGAAAATTGATTTGATTTTAGGCGAGTCTGGCATTTATTTAAACTTATTAAAAAATGTTGTCATCTGTTAGGAACTGTTCAGAAACTGTACTCCAGGTGTGGTCTCACCAAAGCCCTATATAATTGCTGCAAGACCTCCTTACTCTTATACTCCAACCCCCTTGCAATAAAGGCTAACATATCATTTGCCTTCCTAATTGCTTGCTGTAGCTGCATGTTAACTTTCAGTGATTCCTGTACAATGACCCCCAATTCCCTTTGAATATGTACATTTACTAGTCTCGCACTTTAAAAAAAAATTCTGCTTTTCCATTCTTCCTACCAAAGTGTATTTCCCACTTTCCCACATTATACCCAATCTCCCACATTCTTTCCCAATCATTTAACCTGTCTATATCCCTTTGCAGGCTCTTTGTGTCCTCCTCACATCTTACTTTCCCACCTAGCTTTGTATCGTCAGTAAACTTGGATACATTACACTCAGTCCCCCCATCTAAGTCATTGATACAAATTGTAAATAGCTGAGGCCCAAGCACGGACCCTTGTGGTGCTGCATTAGTTACAGCCTGCCATCCCGAAAATGACCCGTTTATTCCTACTCTCTGTTTTCTGTCTGTTAACCAATCCTCAATCCATGCTAATATATTACTCCCAATCCCATGAGCCCTAATCTTGTGTAACAAACTCTTGTATCGCACTTTATCGAATGCCTTCCGAAAACCCAAATATACTACATCCACTGGTTCCCCTTTATCTACCTTGCTAGATCCACACTCAAAAAGCTCTAATACATTTGTCAAACATGAGTTCCCTTTCATAAAATCGTGTTGACTCTGCCAGGACTACACTGCAGCAAACTGAGCACCTCCAGTCTGTAATATTCCATCCATTAATTTTAAGAAGCAGAAATACTTTAATCCAGGAACATAGAAAGAAAAAGAAAGACTTGAATTTATATAGCGCCTTTCACGACCATTGGATGTTTCAAAGCGCTTTACAGCCAATGAAGTACTTTTTGAAGTGTAGTCACTGTTGTAATGTAAGAAATGCAGCAGCTAATTTGCACACAGCAAGCTCCCACAAACAGAAATGTGATAATACTCAATTAATCTGTTTTTGTTATGTCATGAGGGATAAATATTGGCCAGGACACCGGGGATAACTCCCCTGCTCTTCTTTGAAATAGTGCCATGGGATCTTTTACCTTCACTTGAAAGCGCAGATGGGGCCTCGGTTTAACGTCTCATCCGAAAGACAGCACCTCTGACAGTACAGCACTACCTCAGTACAGCACTGGAGTGTCACCCAAGATTTTTGTGCTCAAGTCCCTGAAGAGCATGCCAGGAGCAGCACCAGGCGTACCTAAAAATGAGGTGCCAACCTGGGAAAGCTGCAACACAGGACTACATGCATGCTAAAAAGCAGAAGCAGCGGCTATAGACAGGGCTAAGCGATCCCACAATCAACAGATCAGATCAAATTTCTGCAGTCCTGCAACATCCAGTCATGAATGATGGTGGACCATTAAACAACTGACGGGAGGAGGAGGCTCCATGAATATCCCCATCCTCAATGATGGCGGAGCCCAGCACGTGAGTGCAAAAGACAAAGCTGAAGCGTTTGCAACCATCTTCAGCCAGAAGTGCTGAGTGGATGATCCATATCGGTCTCCTCCTGAGGTCCCCACCACCACAGAAGCCGGTCTTCAGCCAATTCGATTCACTCCACGTGATATCAGGAAACAGCTGAGCGCACTGGATATAGCAAAAGCTATGGGCCCCGACAACATCCCAGCTATCGTGCTGAAGACTTGTGCTCCAGAACTAGCCGCGCCTCTAGCCACGCTGTTCCAGTACAGCTATAACACTGGCATTTATCCGACAATGTGGAAAACTTCCCAGGTATGTTCTGTCCACAAAAAGCAGGACAAATCCAATCCGGCCAATTACCGCCCCATCAGTCAACTCTCAATCATCAGCAAAGTAATGGAAGGTGTCACCGACAGTGCTATCAAGCGGCACTTACTCACCAATAACCTGCTCACTGATGCCCAATTTGGGTTCCGCCAAGACCACTCAGCTCCCGACCTCATTACAGCCTTGGTCCAAACTTGGACAAAGGAGCTGAATTCCAGAGGTGAGGTGAGAGTGACTGCCCTTGACATCAAGGCAGCATTTGACCGAGTGTGGCATCAAGGAGCCCTAGTAAAACTGAAGTCAATGGGAATCGGGGAGAAAACTCTCCACTGGCTGGAGTCATACCTAGCACAAAGGAAGATGGTTGTGGTGGTTGGAGGTCAATCATCACAGCTGCAGGACATCGCTGCAGGAGTTCGTCAGGGCAGTGTCCTAGGCCCAACCATCTTCAGCTGCTTTATCAATGACCTTCGCTCCAACATAAGGTCAGAAATGGGGATGTTCGCTGATGACTGCACAGTTTTCAGTGCCCTTCACAACTCCTCAGATAATAAAGCAGTCCATGCCCGCATGCAACAAGACCTGGACGACGTTCAGGCTTGGGCTGATAAGTGGCAGGTAATATTCGCTCCACACAAGTTCCAGGCAATGACTATCTCTAACAAGCGAGAGTCTAACCACCGCCTCTTGACATTCAACGGCTTTACCATCGCCGAATCCCCCACCATTAACATCCTGGTGGTCACCATTGACCAGAAACTTAACTGGACCAGCGACATAAATACTGTGGCAACAAGAGCAGGTCAGAGGCTAGGTATTCTGCGGTGAGTGTCTCACCTCCTGACTCTCCAAAGCCTTTCCACCATCTAAAAGGCACAAGTAAGGAGTGTGATGGAATACTCTCCACTTGCCTGGATGAGTGCAGCTCCAACAACACTCAAGAAGCTCGACACCATCCAGGACAAAGCAGCCCGCTTGTTTGGCACCCCATCCACCACCTTAAACATTCACTCCCTCCACCACCAGTGTACCGTGGCTGCAGTGTGTACCATCTACAAGATGCACTGTAGCAACTCGCCAAGGCTTCTTCGGCAGCACCTCCCAAACCCGCGACCTCTTCCACCTAGAAGGACAAGGGCAGCAGGTGCATGGGAACACCACCACCTTCAAGTTCCCCTCCAAGTCACACACCATCCCGACTTGGAAGTATATCGCCGTTCCTTCATTGTCAGTGGGTCAAAATCCTGGAACTCCCTCCCTAACAGCTCTGTGGGAGTACCTTCACCACAAGAAGGCGGCTCACCACCACCTTCTCAAGGGCAATTAGGGATGGGCAATAAATGATGGCCTTGCCAGTGACGCCCACATCCCATGAACGAATGACAAAAAAGTGTCTGGAGTGGGACTTGAACCCAGAACCTTCTGACTTAGTGGCGAGAGTGCTACCCACTTTTAAAAAAAATTATATTTTATTATTTATTGAACAATAAAAACATTTACAACATCATGATCATTCCATTGTATCATACAAATCCATTCCGCCGCTCTGCACAGCCATTCCTCCACCACATATTAACATCAAAACCTGAAGTTTAATTTGTCTCCCATAACATATACTAATCTATTGTACTTTAAAAATTGATCAGTAATCATGGCTCCGAATAAGGGAAGTGTGCCTGATAATTCCCACATCATTTAATCTCTGGCCCTTCCCTTCTCTCATGCTCCTTCCCAACTTTTCGGGCAGCTGTTGCTTTCTCCTGCAGCCTCCGGCTCTTTTTCACCTCCTGTTTGAACCTGGTTATCCTGCAGTTTCAGCCTCTTACTTACATTAGGTTGGGCTGAGGAGCTGCCCCTTCTCCCTCCTTCTGCCCCTCACTAACCTTTCCCTTTCCACATGATGGCACCCCACCCCCCACTTCCATGTCTCTGTTCCCCTCTGACTCCTCACTCTTGAGTTCTTCTGTAACCTCCCGTCCCTGCTCCCCATCAGTTACATAATCTCCCTTAGAGAGTCTTCCTGCTATCACGGTTTCTCCAGCAGTGCCACTCCCTTCGGCCTCATCTCCACCGCTGACCCTTGCTCCCCGTTTCTTCTCTCTCTGGGCCAATGGCGCATCTGCACCTGCACCTATCTTGCTCTCTTCTGGCGTCTTTGTCTCCCCACTCCCGTCCTGCTGCCCCTTTAAGGCTCCTGCCTCTTGCACCCTCTCCTTGTCTTGCCCCCTTCTGCTCCCTGAGATGGCTGACTCCCCGTCTTTCTTTGGAGTACTTACACTTACCCCGCACCCCGCTCCCACCTCCTCTTCCCTTGCGGACACCAGATTCTTTAGGGAGAGCCGAGCTGTATTATGGCTCGACTCTGCCCTTGACCCATGCTGCCCGCTGCTGTCATTGTCCTTTTCCATCGTACTTGGTGTGTTTTCCACCATTTCCATCCTGTTCGCTTCTTTGCAATTTTCTGCCTCTTCCTGCGCTCTTTTCTCCTTCCATTCATCAGCTGTGTCCTCCGCCTGCTCCACTCCTCCAGCCGCTCCACTCACATCACCTACTCCTTCTCCTTCTCCCATCTCCTCGTCACTCAAGGGGCTTCCTTCTGCCACACATTCACAGCGGGTGGGGCCTTTGTGACACGCCCCACAGCTCTCCACCTTGCAGCTCCGAGCGAAGAGTCCAGACTCACCGCAGTTATAACAATACAAGTCTGGAGAGCTTCTTACAAGATGGTCGTGTCCAAGACAATAATAACAAACCTGCAATAAAAACAGAAAATGCTGGAAACACTCAGCAGGCCAGGCAACATCTGTGGAGAGAGAAACAGAGTTACCGTTTCAAGTCTGGGACCCTTCATCAGAACTGGAAAAAGTTGGAGATGGAACAGGTTTTTAAGCAAGTGTAGGGGCAGGGAAAGAGGGGATGGGGAGGAAAGAACAAAAGGGAAGGTCTGTGATAGGGTGGAAGGCAGGAGAGATTAAGAGACAAAAGGTATGATTGTACAAAGCAAAAGGAGATGGTAATAGGACAAGTTAAGAAACATAAGGTGACTCTAGATGAAGTGTAAATGACAATGGCAGAATGATCGACAGCTGCCATGTGAGAGAGAGAGAGAAAAAAAAGATAGGGGCAGAGGTTATGGTCTGAAATTGTTGAACTCAATGTTGAGTCCAGAAGGCTGTAAAGTGCCTAATCGATAGATGAGGTGCTGTTCCTCGAGCTTACGTTGAGCTTCATTGGAACAGTGTAAGAGGCCGAGGACGGAGAGGTCAGAGTGGGAGTGGAGCGGTGAATTAAAGTGACAGGCGATTGGAAGCTCGGGGTCACTCTTACGGACTGAATGGAGGTGTTCCGCAAAGCAGTCACCCAATCTGCGTTTGGTCTCCCTGGTGTAGAGGAGACCGCATTGTGAGCAGCGAATACAGTATACTAAATTGCAAGAAGTACAAGTAAATCGCTGTTTCACCTGGAAGGAGTGTTTGGGGCCCTGGACAGTGGGAAGGGAGGAGGTAAAAGGGCAGGTGTTGCATCTCCTGCATTTGCACGTGAAGGTGCCGGGTGAAGGGGAAGGGGTGTTTGGGGTGAGAGAGGAGTGGACCAGGGTGTCGCAGAGGGAGCGGTCCCTTCGGAATGCTGAAAGGGGAGATGAGGGGAAGATGTATTTGGTGGTGGGATCATGCTGGAGGTGGCGGAAATGGCGGAGGATGATCCATTGAATGTGGAGGCTGGTGGGGTGAAAGGTGAGGACAAGGGGAACCCTATCGTGGTTCTGGGAGGGAGGGGAAGGGGTGAGAGCAAAAGTGCGGGAAATAGAACGGACACGGTCAAGGGCCATGTCAACCACAGTAGAGGGGAATCCTCGGTTAAGGAAAAAGGAAGACATGTCGGAAGCACTAGTATGGAAGGTGGCATCGTCAGAGCAGATGCAGCGGAGATGGAGAAACTGGGAGAATGGAATAGAGTCCTTACAGGAAGCGGGGTGGGAGGAAGTGTAGTCCAGATAGCTGTGGGAGTCAGTGGGCTTATAGTGAATGTTTGTCAATAGCCTATCCCAAGAGATGGAAACAGAGAAGTCAAGGAAGGGAAGGGAAGAGTCAGAGATGGACCATGTAAAGGTGAGGGAAGGGTGGAAATTGGAAGCAAAGTGAATGAAATTTTCTAGTTCAGAGCGAGAGCAGGAAACAGCACTGATACAGTCATCAATGTACCGGAAAAAGAGGTGAGGGAGGGGACCTGAGTAGGACTGGAACAAAGAATGTTCCACATATCCTACGAAAGGGCAGGCATAGCTAGGACCCATGCGGGTTCCCATAGCAACACTTTTAATTTGGAGGAGGTGAGTGGAGTCAAAGGAGAAGTTGTTCAATGTGAGAACAAGTTCAGCCAGGCGGAAGAGGGTGGTGGTGGATGGGAACTGGTTGGGCCTCTGTTCAAGGAAGAAGCGGAGCGCCCTCAGGCCATCCTGGTGGGGGATGGAGGTGTAGAGGGATTGGATGTCCATAGTGAAAAGGAGACGGTTGGGGCCACGAAACTGGAAACTGTTAAAGTGGCGGAGGGCGTCGGAAGAGTCGCGGATGTAGGTGGGAAGAAACTGGACAAGGGGAGAAAAAATAGAGTTGAGATAGGAAGAGATAAGTTCCGTGGGGCAAGAACAGGCTGAAACAATGGGTCTACCAGGGCAGTTCTGTTTGTGGATCTTGGGAAGGAGGTAGAAGCGGTCTGTGCGGGGTTGGGGGACTATGAGGTTGGCGGCCATGGAGGGAAGATCTCCAGAGGAGATGAGGTCAGTGACAGTCTTGGAAACAGTGGCTTGATGTTCGGTAGTGGGGTCATGGTCCAGGGGGAGGTAGAAGGAGGCGTCGGAGAACCTGCACCTGGTTATCATGCAGTACCCGGAAGTACTGCACCCCTTCCATTGTCTCGAATTTCATACTATATGGCAATGACTTCACCCCCGTCTGAGAACCGTACCTTTACATAACGGGTTCCATCTGCTACCCGCGTTCCTGGATAGTAGTTCCTCTTTATTGCTGAGCAAATTTTAATGTCCCACGACTCCAACGTTTTTATTATCGCATCATCCTCAATATAAACCAGCAGGTTTAAGAATGAGACCACCACCTCTTCAGAATATAACAGAGTTACCTCCAAGAACTTATCTCCAACCTTCAAACTCAGTCTTTCCACCTCCTCTCGGCCACTGACCGTCACCTCAAACCGAACATTCGGCTTTGGTCGGCAGGCAAAGCAGCTTCCCTCATCGCAGTCCTCATGTACCGCCTGGATAATATCCCAAGCTCATACCTCCTTATCCTCGCACTGAACCACCACCGTGTTTTCTTTTACAAACCTCCTGGGGTCCCGGCCCAAATCTTTGGGCCTTTTTTTCTCCCTTCCCCCAATATTTTCTCCCCTGATTAAATTCAGCAGCCATCTGGCTCCTGCTTAAGGACCAAAAAGGCCCTAAATCCTGAAAAAAAAAAACGCCAACTTTTTACAATCTCACTCCAACTCCCTGCAGCAATCAAGCACCCAGCAGCACCTGCTCACTCCTAGCCCCTCCCACTAGAGAGTGCTACCCACTGAGCCACAGCTGACACAATATAAAGATATAAACCAGCTAATAATGGAAGAAGTGTTGGGGAGGCTGCCATAGTTGCAAAAGGAGCTGCGGACAGGTCAGGGGAGTAGATTCAAGGGTAGAAACATGTGGGTGTTGGGTTCTTATAGTTTGAAAAGAGCCAATGGCAGTTTGGGTCTCATTCTCCAGGGTACCCTGCTCTACATGCTGTTAGACTCTGCTCCCTCTAATACTATCTGATCCCAGAAACCCACAATGCTGCCAGACTCTGCTTGCCTCCATTCTCCAAATCTTCCCCAGTCCTGCTGGTCCTCAGGACCTCCTCACCATGTTCACTGTGCTCCCAAATCCTGGGACCCCTCTCAGCGTTCAAAACCCCCCCTCAGATCCATCTCCAGTATTCCCAGATCCCAGGATCCGTCTCCCAATAATCCAGTAAATGTCACACTTACTTTGTTTATAACACAACTATTGTTATAAAACAATTTATTAGCGGCCTTTGTAAAAGATAACAACAATTTTGTCCTCCTATTGTGTGATTTCCTGCCCCACTCCGATGGGCTCCAACACCAGGCCCAATAACAGTTGGGAGTTCACCCGTACTATGTGAGTGAAACCTACCCTACAAAATCAGGGTGAGTCAGCACACTATGGCAGATGCTAACTGTGAACTACCCGATCAGAGGCCAGAATACAAGAATCTACAAAAGCACCTGTTGGAGAGAAGAAAGGAAAGTGAGAGTAGAAAAAATAATTCTTTCCTTTTTCAATTGGTTTACCACTTTTATTGACATTTCTTGTATTTAAGTGCACTGGAATGATGTTTCAGAAACGAAAAATTCAGAATCAGGATAAATCCAATAGGGAATTCAGGAGAAACCCAGAGAGTGGTTAAAATGTGGAACCACAAGGAGTAGTTGAGGCGGGTAGCATAGATGTATTTAAAGGGAAGCTGGATAAGCACATGAGGGAGAAAGGAATAGAAGGATATGTTGATGGGGTTAGATGAAGAAGGTTGGGAGGAGGATCGTGTGGAGCTTAAACACCGGCATGGACCTGTTGGGCTGAATGGCTGGTTTCTGTGCTGTAAATACTTTGTAATTGTAATACTTTGTAATGCTTTCCCCTCTTACTACTGATCGCACTACTCTGTCCTTTGCCTGACCTCCATAGCATCTTCTCAGCCAGCAGAAATGTGTGACTATCAGACATTTAAACTCATTTAGCTCCAATTAAAACTTTGTTCTGAAATAATTTTTTGCCAAGACTCTCCCACTGGAAATTCACTGTGTATAGATTGAAAAAATATATACAAGTTAAAAAAAAATTGTCTTTCCTGGTATATATTCTAATCTGGTTGGTGCAATGTTTGATTTAAAATTAGTTCTGCATTTCATTTAAAAAATATCAACATTGCAAAAAGCAGTATTACCATTATCCACATTTCATAGCACAATGTGGAACTCATTTTGAATCTAAATTTTAATATTTTTGATGTACTATTTAGTCATTGAGCTATATGCTTTCACCAACTCAGTGACCAATTACAAAACATAAAAATACCATAGTTCTGGAGCTACCAGGCAAACGTTGTTTAGCCTACCTCCCTCTTTAGGGGATTTTCAAAATGGCACTCGAAGAACTGTTGGAGACTTAAAGTTAATCCAGTCACAATATTATTCAG
The DNA here is from genome assembly GCA_030390025.1 of Squalus acanthias. NCBI lineage: Eukaryota > Metazoa > Chordata > Chondrichthyes > Squaliformes > Squalidae > Squalus > Squalus acanthias. The sequence goes on from CM059426.1 coordinate 53,731,683, forward strand.
CAGGTATCTGTAGAATTTATAAATAAATGCCATGAGGTTAAAGGACAGAAGAGCGGAGTATTAAAAGTCACACCCGAAAATTGGATAAGAGAATCTCCTTACATGTAGCCACTTGTGCAAAGTAGAACTTCAACATCTAAAAATCTTCTACTAGACACCTCTATTTCAACCCATGGCAATCTAGGCCAGCAGAAAGCATCAGAAATATCTAAACAGCAAGTATATTGCCACTCAACACAGCTTAAATGTCATCCTCTTATAAAGGGTATGTTCTCAGGTAGCAGACATTAGTGCCCTAGTGGATTAAGAATGTCTTACGTCTCCAGTAGGGGACTGATTGGCTTCTTTTTTGGAGGAGGAAATATTAAACTTATTTGAGTAACTCCATCAAGAAGTGAAACCAGATGCAGTAATACTTGTAGCTATTGATTGTCTCAATGTCACCTCATTGCCAAAACTTAGCTCTGAGTGTATGGTAAGTTGTAAATTTATGAAGATATTTGCTTGATGGTGCATTTAATTATCTGATAATTCAATTTGCAAGCACTAAATTCTAACTTTGCTGTACTAATTGCATTGCTTAATTTGAATTATTGGATGATTTGATCTTTTTAGCACCAAAATAACTTCAAATTATCCGGAGTAGATTGTATTTCATGCTACATTGTGACAATTTTTTGGATATTCTTCAGGAACCCATTGTTGTGTTCATCAATCACATGTAAGATTTCATTTGGCTGCAAACAATATTACATTTTATTTAAATTCGCCACGTAGACCCATAAATAGGCAGCTTTGAGACTGGGGCTGACAAGAAATTAATGCAATAAAATGAGAGTGGCTAAAGAACACAACAGCTGTTCCAGCAGCAGTCAGCCCTCAAGCAGGAGAGAAGGTCATTTCATTGAGTATTTGGAGTTCCTCTTGACCAGAGTCATGAGGAATATGGCCAAGCTGTTTGATGCTGACATGCACCATCCAGAAACCAGCACGTTATCAAAAATGTGGATAGAGGTTGCCTGCCTGAATAAGTGCTTGCTCCAAAGACAAGAGGGAAGAACAAGTGCTTAGGTTTTGTTAGCATGACAGTGACTTGAAGTGGAGTGGGAAGATAGCACTGGCAAAAATTAAATGGAAGTTGACATACCGGGCTGATCGTGTTCTGGACCCGGCCTGTGTGGAACGTGTAATAGCAGGACTACTATCATTACTAACTCACCTCTAAGCTTTTGAAATGGGCAATAAGAGAGCCACATCAATAGTAAAAATTAATGTCACTTAATTATCAGCACTAGCATTGCCACCAAAGCCAGCAATTCCTACAAGGAAACCTCTATTATGTTTGTAAAGTTCCTAATGAATGAAGTCATTTACATAATGTTCCACAGGGAGATAAGCAAAAGATTCATCTGGTCAGTAGTCATTGACATTCTGGGAAAGTAGAAATACTGTGCTACTGATACCTTGCTGTTTTTGGGAGGCCCTGTTTGGATGGACCTCTTTTCAACATCATAGCTAACCCAGGTGGGACACTGACGTAGACATCCAAGTTGATTGTGACTTGGATCAATAAGGTCAAGTAATGGGTACACTTCTTAGGACTGCGTCAGTCATTGGTCAGTCAAGGGACACAGGCGTGAAGGAGATAAGCAGTGAGTAAAGTATGTAGATTTTTACCTTGCCGCCCAGGTGTAAAACTGGTGATACGGATCGGTCGCCCATTATAGAAGCCACCTGATTTTCATTTCCAATTATTTCAAAGGTGGTACACCATGGTTGCAGTGTGTACCATCTACAAGATGCACTGCAGCAACTCGCCAAGGCTTCTTCGGCAGCACCTCCCAAACCCGTGACCTCTACCACCTCGAAGGACAAGGTCAGCAGACGCATGGGAACACCACCACCTCCAAGTTCCCCTCCAAGTCACACACCATCCTGTCTTGGACATATATCGCCGTTCCTTCATCATCACTGGGTCAAAATCCTGGAACTCAATACCTAACAGCACTGTGGGAGTAACTTCACCACACGGGCTACAGCGGTTCAAGAAGGCGGCTCACCACAACCTTTTCAAGGGCAATTAGGGCTCGGCAATAAATGCTGGCCTTGCCAGTGAAACCCACATCCCGTGAATGAATTTAAAAAAAGTAATAAAAATCAGGTGGTTTCTTTAGCAGGCACCCAATCTGAAATGCCCATTTTACGGCTGGGTAGCAAGTTGAAAATCCACTCCCTTGACTCATTTTGTTTGTCTCTTTCACTACATGTAAAACAGGCTGCTGATTCACTATCACCTGTTTTACACTATCGCGCAAAGTCAGAATCTACCCCACTGTGCATAGACTGAAAAAATATCATATATAAGTAAAAAAACATGTGTTTCCTGGTATGTATTCTAATCCAGCTGGTGCAACTTTTGATTTAAAATTAGTTCTGCATTTCATAAAAAATGTCAACATTGCAAAAGGCAGTATTGACATTATCCACATTTCATAGCACAATGTGGAACTCATTTTGAATCTAAATTTTAATATTTTTGATGTACTATTTAGTCATTGAGCTATATGCTTTCACCAACTCAGTGACCAATTACAAAACATAAAACTACCATAGCTCTGGAGCTACCAGGCAAACGTTGTTTAGCCTACCTCCCTCTTTAGGGGATTTTCAAAATGGCACTCGAAGAACTGTTGGAGACTTAAAGTTAATCCAGTCACAATATTATTCAGCAGGTATCTGTAGAATTTATAAATAGATGCCATGAGGTTACAGGACAGAAGAGCGGAGTATTAAAAGTCACACCCGAAAATTGGATAAGAGAATCTCCTTACATGTAGCCACTTGTGCAAAGTAGAACTTCAACATCTAAAAATCTTCTACTAGACACCTCTATTTCAACCCATGGCAATCTAGGCCAGCAGAAAGCATCAGAAATATCTAAACAGCAAGTATATTTCCACTCAACACAGCTTAAATGTCATCCTCTTATAAAGGGTATATCCTTGGGTAGCACACAATTTGCTCATGGAACACATTAGTGCCCTAGTGGATTAAGAATGTCTTGCGTCTCCAGTAGGGACTGATTGGCTTCTTTTTGGTGACGGAAATATTAAACTTACTTGAGTAACTCCATCAAGAAGTGAAACCAGAGGCAATAATAATTGTAGCTATTGATTGTCTCAATGTTACCTCATCGTCAGCCTGAGTGTATGGTATGTTGTTTGTGTTTTGTGTTATGTGTAATATTAGAAAATGAAAAGTAAACTATTGTTGCCTTTTTGGCTGGCACGGAAAGCAGTTTTGTGATAGAATAAAAGCCTCATTTACAGGCACAAAGGGCTAGAAATTGACCTCCTTTGCGCCACCCGTTATCGCCTCTGGGGGGTGATAACAGGGCGCTAACGACTTACTGACCGGGCACGGCGAAAGAAACGACTCCCGCAAAATTCAATGGGGGGGGGGGGTAGCGCTGGCGGTAAAACTTACCGCCTCCATCTCCTGCATGGCTACAGGTAGGTAGGGAGTGTTTGTATCATGATTCATTAGGCATCACAACAGATGGGACAGGCTAGATGGACCAGTGGGTCTTTTCCTATCTGTCATTTTCATATGTTGATATGAGCAATTTGGACCATAGCTCAGTCTATGCCAAGGAAAATACAATCACCATTGTTGTAACAGATATTGATGGTGTTTTTAAAACAGATGTGCCAACCCAATATCAGAATCTAAACAGTCGATTCAAAAGTCTAAAAATTGTGCTGAATCTGAATTTGGTCAAGTCTGAGAGATAAAGGATGTGATCGAGCTGCTGGAACACAGATATTCACAGAACACAGAGTTCTGAATACACACAGAATCCCTACTTTTGTTGAAAATTATAAAATGTGTATGACTGATTTATTTACAGGTGTCTAATTATGTTTTCACATCAGATACTCTAACACCCTTAACAATTTAAAAGTATTTGGCGGACCTTTTAATTTTTTTTAAATAGTAAATGCTTTCAGTCTGAATGAACAGAAACCTTGAGTAGGATTTCCCTCCATTCATACTCAATGGGCAAAAACCCCACTTGTGTCTAATGCTAAGTGACAAACTGTAGCTGACCAAAACTTGATTGCCATGGCAGCACAAACACACTCACGCTGTTCTCATAATGTACGGTCACTCAAGGTTGCAACATAGAAAACAAAACAAGCCAAGCCAGCCAGAAGTGTTGAAAAGAAGGAAATTTGTTAAATTTTATGGTGCAAGAACTCTCTCAGCTCGTATCAATTTATCTTAAGTCATGTGAATATGCTAGCTCCTTAAACCTCAGGTCGATGGTGACAATAAAAGTGCGTGAATTTGAAACCATTACAGCTTCTGTTCTGTTCATCCACTGGTCATGGCTGTGGAACTAAGGCAAAAATATGACCTGTAAAGGAAGAAGGGATTTGTTCTAAATAAAAGAAAGCAAAGAAACAGCGGGTTACCCCCCATTGTCCCTATTTTTAAGTCTTCTCCTCATCCTGGCACCGTGACTGTACCCAATTCTTTCACTTGTTTATACTTGGAAATGTTCTCCATATTGTCGGCTAAATTTCAAGAGTGTTTTATAAAATTGCAAAAAAAAAGACTGGAAAAAACCCTCAATACTTCTATTTTAGGCAGAGTATTTAAAAAAAATTATTAAACTGCCCTTGTTCCAAAGCAAAACCCACTCTAATTAGCCATGGAATGTGCTACTACATCAGACATTAAAGTTTCACTTTCAAGTTCTTAACACATCTCTTAATACCCGGCCGGCATCGAATGTTCTCACTGAAAAGGAATTCCTTGCAATTCAGTCCATAATCCTCAGAGCAGAAAGAGGCTAATAAACAGGCTGTCAATGCTACCAGACAGGAAGGTGCTTGAACTTGGCAGTCTGATCTATAAAACAGACAAAGAGACTGGGAGCGAGTGTGAAAAGGCCTAGGATGGGGCACAGCGATCTTGTGAGAATTTTCCTGCTCATTGAATGAAGATGTTAATTTCACAATTGCTAACAAAATGTATAGGAAAGTACAAGCTTCAAATCTCACTATTAGGAAGCTCATTAAAAAGACTAGAATGGAAAATGAAACCATTCATTATTGAAACAAATGTAAATTCAGTTAATGTGTGCGGGGAGCTGACTGGTTTCAGGAGCAGGTTCTTTTGGTCATCCTTTTTGTGGCTTTCAGTCTTTTTTACATCTCTGGAAGAGTGCAAGATGGTTTGTAAGGGGTTGGTAGCTGAAATACATCTTTAAGCGTGCAGGTGGCCGTGTATAATCAGGCTATTCCCTGGTTGCACGATTCTCGAAATTAGATGTTAATGATTTTCTGGAAAAAAATGATTATGGAAGGTTTGAGATGAAACCTAACTGTCTGCACACTGAGTTTGTTTTGTACAGTGTAGTATATTTTATTTTGTGGGTGCAATTGCTGAAGGTGTTTAATTCAGATGTGTGAAAATAAAAGGCAATTATTTACATATGTGAATTATCACACCATAGTTGAGAGTAGCAATGAATCCTCAATAACCGATGTAGGTCATAAAAACAGAAAGGGCTGGAAATTCACAGCCCGTACGGCAGAGTGTGAAAAGAGAAAAGATAGGTTCATCTTTCAAGTAAAGACCTGCTGAGTAGTTGCAGCATTTTCTGTTTTTATTTCAGATTTCAAATGTTAGCTGTTTATCCTTTTTATCCCAGGTCAATTTTATATCACTTCAAATGCACGCGATTCTGTTTGTCTTGGCTGTTTGTGCTGTGGAATCTGACTCATTCACATTGTGGGGCAGGTTTCAGAACACCAGCAGCATCAAATAAACTGCTCACGCACAGCCATGCTCGTGTACAGTTGTTTCAACGTGACAAATTACTACTTTCACTGATGGTTGTGAACCTTTCCCAATGGGTAGATATGATTTGTACAGGCCAGCAAGGCAAAGAACTATGTGACACAAGTGGGGTGAGTATTCGACCTGTCCACAGCCAGAAAGGAATGGTGGTCGGCAGCTAACTGCCGCTGACAGGAATTATTTGCATTGCAGCATTGCAGCACTGCTGCTCCTGATGGTGTGAGGAGGTGCTCCTCTAGTACAGCAGTGACACCACTTCAAAAGTACTTCATTGGCTGTAAAGCACTTTGAGACGCCCAGTGGTCATGAAAGGCGCTATAGAAATGCAAGTCTTTCTTTTTTCTTTTATGATGCTGGTGTCAGTGCATTCACCTTACTTACATTGGAGCACTGTTGGTGAAGTTAAGGTTGCTGCTTGTGGTTGCTAACTGTACAGAAAGAAAGAACTCACATTTATAAACCGCCTTTCACAACTTCAGGATGTCCCAAAGCGCTTTACAGCCAATGAATAAACATTCACGCAGCATTCAAGAAGCACTATGATTACAGATTTTAATCCTTGTGACTAAAATCAGGGAGGGATAACAGAAGAAAGAGGAACAAAACAGATACTTTGCCGGAATTCTAAGCTTTTGACCCGGGGGTCCCCGGTAGAGCGCGGGGGTCCGGGTTTCCCCGTATGCTGTGCAGTTAACTCCACAGTGTGCGTGTGGCATCACGGACAGCTTCCTGCCTAGAAGTCAGCCTGATTGACAACCTGGCTTCCAGTCAGGCGAGGAATGCTGGACATGAGGCCGCAACTACAGGTAGCTGCAAGCCCCGACCCCGGAGGTCCCGATCCTGGGGGTCCCGATCCCGGGGGTCCCGATCCCGGGGGTGGGGTCTGATCCACGACACCAGGGGGGGTACGATCCCCAACCCCGGGGAGGGGGTCTGATCCCCAACTGCAGGGGGGTCCGATCCCCGTCTGCAGAGGGGGTCCGATCCCCATCTGCGGGGGTTCCAATCCTGAGTGGGGTCCAATCCCCGGGTGGGGTCCAATCCCCAGGGTGGGGTCCAATCCCCAGGGTGGGTTCCAATCCCGGGTGGGGTCCAATCCCCAGGGTGGGGTCCAATCCCCAGGGTGGGGTCCAATCCTGGGTGGATTCCAATCCCCTTGTGGGGTCCAATCCCCAGGGTGGGGTCCAATCCCCAGGGTGGTCCGATCCCCAACCTCGGGGGTGGGGTTTGTATGTGGGGTGCTTATGGTGGGGGAGCTTGGGAGCTGTGAGGAAGCTCCTGCTCCTCCCGGCCCACAAGGATTGCTCCCCGATGCTGTCCTCGCCTCGCTGCAGCTGCCAGGATTCCCAAGGCCCAGGATCCCCGGCCGGCCACAGTTAAACTTGCAGGTTATATCAGAGGCTTCCAGCCTCATCATAATATTTAAAGTGTCAACCCCCCTCCTGGAAGCGGGTTGGCTGCCCGTCCCCATCCCGCCTCGGTTAAACCCGGAAGTGGGAGGGTTGGAGACGAGTTGGGGACGGGATTCACATTTTTAATACTTTAGCCTCCCACCCGAACCCAACCCACCTGTTTTTGGGGGTTAAACATCCTCCCTTTATTTCTGAAGGATTAAAAGTTATTTAAAGGAAAAAGATTAAACATGATAACACTTCTAAGTTTAAAAAAAGTAACAGATTTAGCTTTAAACAATAACAGAACAAGGCCAAAAATACTCAGCAGGGCAGGCAGCATCTGTGGAAAAACAGAAGTCATTGGAAATAAAAATCGGGAGAGATGGAGGCCGTGAATTTCCCAGCGGAGGCGGGATGGTGGCAGGAGAGCTGGTTTCCAGGTTCTAGTCATGATCCTGGCTGCAGTCACTCTGTCAAGGGATTTTCCCTTGATTGGCCTTGTTAAACCTGCCCTGGGACCATGGCCATATTGAGTTTGACAGTTGTTCTGTCAGTGTTTGACAGCATTGAGGTGCTGCAAACACTGACAAGCACTGCACAAAGGTGGACGCTTGTACCCAGGCTCTCCAATGACTCCCTCCATATGCTTATGGAGGGAGTCACAGCACGCAGGGAGATTCTCTTCCCTTCCAAGGGCGGAAGAGACCTCCCCAGGACACCAACATAGCCTGGTTGCACATTGCACAGGAGGGCAAAAGCAGGGATGTCGTCAGGGGTCCCTGGCTGCAGTGGCGCCAACCTTTCAATGATCTCAGTAGATTACAAAACGTTACTGCAAAGCCACACTCAAACTCACCCTGCTGTGTCACTCAACACATCCCCATCACTCTGCCTTCCATAACCTTCTCCTGCACATCCTTACTCACACCAACTTACCTTGCACCTCCACCCAACCCTCTCTATTTACTTTATCACTTCCCCATCTCACTAGCCACCCCTCACACTCACCCTCATCCTACTGCAAGCATACTAACTAACAACACACAAGGATAGGCACTTGAGAGGTTTAGCCAATGTCCATGTGAAGTTTCTGGTAATGTGTTGTCATACAGTGAAATCTATTTTTCCAACACTGCCCCTTATTGGACAGATCTGAGCGCACTTTGAGAAGTGTCTTACTGAGTTCCAGTGAATGTTCAGACATAACTTCTCCCCACCCCCCCCCCGCGCCCCCACCCCCTCCGCTATAGTGATGAGTGTGCATGGAATGGGTTGGACATTAAAGGGAAGCTTCACGGTGCTGGTGTGGGATGGTGTCAACCTGGCGCATCATATGGCAGCCAGGATTAACAGCGTCAAGTGAAGTAAACCTGGCCATGGTGATGTCATCGCTGGTCTCCTGGGCATGTCCACAGATCCCTGAAGGTAGCAGGCCAAGTAGATAAGGTGGTTAAGAAGGCATACGGAATGCTTGCCTTTATTAGCCGTGGCATAGAATACAAGAGCAGAGGGCTAATGCTTCAACTGTATAAAACACTAGTTAGGCCTCAGCTAGAGTACTGCGTGCAGTTCTGGTCACCACATTATAGGAAAGATGTGATTGCACTAGAGAGGGTACAGAGGAGATTTACAAGGATGTTGCCGGGAGTAGAGAATCTTAGCTATGAGGAATGACTGGATAGGCTGGGTCTGTTTTCCTTGGAACAGAGAAGGCTGAGGGGAGACCTTATTGAGGTGTATAAAATTATGAGGGGCATAAAGTGGATAGAAAGGACCTATTTCCCTTAGCAGAGGGGTCAAAAACCAGGGGGCACCGATTTAAAGTAATTGGGGGAAGGTTTAGAGGGGATTTGAGGGGAAATTTCTTCACCCAGAGGGTTGTGGGAGTCTGGAACTCACCGCCTGAAAGAGTGGTAGAGGCAGGAACCCTAACCACATTTAAAAAGTACTTGGATGTGCACTTGGGATGCTCTAACCTGCAGGGCTACGGACCAAGAGCTGGGAAGTGGGATTAGGCTGGATAACTCTTTGTTGGCCGGCGCGGACACGATGGGCCGAAATGGCCTCCTTCCGTGCTGTAACTTTCTATGATTCTATGATTCAATGTTGTCAGGGGCTGATGCCCTGTGTCCAGCGCAGCATCAGGTGATGGCGGAGAAGGTTGGTGATGTTGTTGGTGATGTTGGTGTGCCTGGTGATGTTGGTGTTGGGGCTGATCGTGGAGGGATTCAGAGGACCAAGGTCTGATTTTTTCAAGGGCACAGATGTTGCGGCAATAGATAGCAGCCGCAGGTGAGATTACAGAAGCGATCTGTCACTGGTGAGAGAGGTTGTTCCAATGAGGCAGCACTGGACATACAGTTGCCTCTGAACACTTATAAGCTAAAGAAATCTCTATATGTATTACAAATGAAGTAACCAAAAGTTTCTGCGCTCTGAAACTGACCATCTGCAACATGACATCCTTTACACCACTTCTGCAGCTGTCAGCTTATCAGAAACATCAGAGCAGACTCAACTCACGCCACGTTGAGCTGGCGTGTTCCCCGAGCAGCGGGTAACCCACGGGGGAGAACGTAAAATGGGAAGGAAGCCTCAAAATAGTATTAAATTGGCTCTTAACAAGCCATTTAATGAGCTCAATTGTATCCCCTGCTGCTTGGTGTCGGGTCAGTTCTCCGCTGACATACCCGACACCTGGGAGACTCGCGTGGAGGCGGGTTGACAGCGGGTTTCCTACCCGCTCTCAATCATAGCGACTTTAACCTCTGACCCACCTCCAAACCTGCCCTCTGAGCGCCGGCAAATTCGCGGCCGGAAAACCAGCTGCTGATTTGCTATCACCCATTTTACATTATCACACAAAATCAAAATTACCCCTTTTGTGTAAAGAACTTCCTGATAACTGTCCTAATTTTCCTTTTATGAGTTGGAACCTGTGTTCCTTTGTCCTATTGCCATAGTTTAATTTTAAGTAGTATTGGATTTTCAATCTTTTATCCCTTATAAGACCACCTCTCAGTCATCTCTTTTCAAGTCTGAAAATCCTAGATTTCTCCAATCTTTCCTCATAACTCAAAACACAAGGGAACAGTCCTGTGGTTCTTCTCTGAATTGCCTCCAGGGCATCTAAGTTACTTTGCCGTCTCCATGGGCAGATCACTGTGCAGTTTGATCATGACTTGGTCCAACTGGTATTCAACTGTTTTTGCTAAATACTTCAACATACTAGCCCAGAAATTGATCTCGCTCTGTTCCCGCGGGGGTAAGGCTTCCCCGCGATCTCTCACCTCGCTTGTGCTTTTTCAGATCCAGCTCGCACGAACTTGATGTTCTAGACATCAGCTGGGCAGTGCTTGCGTATCCCAGCGGCGTAGTGAATTCGTGCGAGCTGTGGGATCACGTGACTCAGTTAGAGCCAATGGCAGCACACCATCTTCCATTCATAAGTTTCACAGCACGGCTGTGAAATCTATGAATCTTACACCCCCCCAAAATAACAGCTAAACCTCAATTAAATTTTTAAAAAAAACCATCACATTAATAAAATAAGTATAGTTAATTAAATTAACCATTTTAAATAAAAAATAAAATTTTTGAAAAAATTTAAAATCTTTTAAAAAGTTATAAAAATAAACTTACCTGTCTTTAAAGTCTCTAAAAAAGATATACCTGTTAAAAAAAATTCAAAAAAATACTTAATTCACTACTTACCTTCTTAAAAGTGGGTCTTACTCCTCCTTTTTACATTTCCAAAATCTTCCGTACTTACCTGCGCGTCCAAAGCATGAAGTGCACAGCGTGCGCGCAGCCTGTAGCGCGCACGCGATGCACCGAGGAACTGCCCCCTTTTCAGAAGAGCAATTGCCGGTTTTCAGCGCATGCGCAGGGCATGCAGAAAACCGGCAATTGGAGTGGGAATACGCAAGAGTACGCAGTGCGTACTCTCGCGTCCCGGGATCAATTTTCGGCCCACAATTTGCCTTGTTGATTGCTGCTCCACAGTGATTGGACATGTTGAGCGTCAAGTCTATTAAAACCCCCAGATCTCTTTCAACTTTATCTTTAGCTCGGTCTACACCATTCACACAGCGCTTACATCCTCCATTGTTTTCTTCCTAGGTACAGTGTATTTACACTTGTTCATATTACATTTTATCTGCCACTGATCTGACGAAAGGTCATCGACCTGAAATGTTAACTTTGTTTCTCTCTCTACAGATGCTGCCTGACCTGCTGAGTATTTCCAGCATTTTCTGTTTTTATTTATAACTGTCTCAGTTTGACGCCCAAATTCCCTCCAAGTCACTCATGGACTCCTATCACCACCATTTCCCCAATACAGTTCTCACCTCCACACCCTGAAGGTTAAAGGCTGCAGACTTGAAGTGAATCTTCTGTACAACCAGCCTGGTTGTCGACTGCTGATCTGGCTTGACTATGTAAAGCAATACTGTGCCCCCTCTCCACAGACAAATCTTGCTGCTGCTCTGGAATCATCTTCAATGGTAAGGTCAATCCCAGACTTCTTTTCTCAACAACCAAATGTCTCCTTCTACCTCTTACCTCAAACCTCCTTGCTCACGCCCAATGCCAGGTGTGAGGAGCTTAGTGACTTTGTTGATTCAAAGATTAAGATTAACCAGATGGTTGTCACTTTCACCGTGCTCCGTATTCATCTCCCACAACTAAAGAAGTTAAGGATAGTATTACATTAAAAGAAGAGGCTTATAATGTTGCAAAGAATAGTAGTAAGCCTAAGGATTGGGAGAGCTATAGAAACTAGCAAAGGATGACCAAAAAATTGATAAAAAGGGAGAAAATAGAATATGAGAGTAAACTAGCAAGGAATGTAAAAACAGCTTTTAAGAGCTTCTACAAGTATGTAAAAAGGAAGAGAGCAGCAAAAGTAAGCATTGGTCTCTTAGAGACTGAGACAGGAGAAATTATAATAGGGAAATCAAAATGGCAGAGACTTTAAACAAATATTTTGTATCTGTCTTCACAGTAGAAGACACAAAAAGCATACCAAAAATAGTGGGGAACCAAAGGGCTAATGAGAGTGAGGAACTTAAAGTAATTAATATCAGTAGAGGAACAAGTACTTGAGAAACTAATGGGACTAAAAGCCGACAAATCCCCAGGACCTGATGGCCTACATCCTAGGGTTCTAAGAGGTGGCTGCAGAGATAGTGGATGCATTATTTGTGATCTTCCAAAATTCCCTAGATTCTAGAAGGGTCCCAATGGATTGGAAGGTAGCAAATGTAGTCCCGCTATTCAAGAAAGGAGGGAGAGAGAAAACAGGGAACTACAAGCCAGTTAACTTGACATCATTCGGCAGAAAAATGATGGAATCCATTACTAAGGAACTGGTAACATGGCATTTAGAAAATCAAAATATGATTAGGCAGAGTCAACATGGTTTTATGAAAGGTAAATCATGTTTAACAAATTTATTAGAGTTTTTTGAGGATGTAACTAGCAGGGTAGATAAAGGGGAACCAGTGGATGTAGTATATTTGGATTTCCAAAAAGCATTCGATAAGGCGCCACATCAAAGGTTATTACGCAAGATAAGGGTTCATAGCTTTGAGGGTATTATATTAGCATGGATAGAGGATAGGTTAACAGACAGAAAACAGAGACTAGGGATAAACGGATCATTTTCAGATTGGCAGGCTGTAATTAGTGGGGTGCCGCAAGGATCAGTGCTTGGGCCTCAGCTATTTACAATTTATATTAATGATTTAGATGAAGGGACTGAGTGTAATGTAGCCAAGTTTGCTGATGATACAAAGCTAGGTGGGAAAGTAAGCTGTGAGGAGGACACAAAGAGCCTGCAAATGGATAGGTTAAGTGAGTAGACAATAAGATGGCAGATGGAGTATAATGTGAGGGAATGTGAGGTTATTCACTTTGGTAGGAAGAATAGAAAAGCAGAATATTTTTTAAATGGTGAGAAACTATTAAATGTTGGTGTTCAGAGAGATTTAGGTGTCCTCGTACAGGAAACACCAAGAGTTAGCATGCAGGTGCAGCAAGCAATGAGGAAGGCAAATGGCATGTTGGCCTTTATTGCAAGGGGGTTGGAGTACAAGAGTAAGGAAGTCTTACTACAATTGTACAGGGCTTTGGTGAGACCACATCTGGAGTACTGTGTACAGTTTTGGTCTCCTTATCTGAGGAAGGATATACTTGCCTTTGAGGCAGTGCAACAAAGGTTCTCTAGATTGATTCCTGGAATGAGAGGGTTATTCTACTTGGAGAAATTGAGTAGATTAGGCCTATACTCTCTGGGGTTTGGAAGAATGAGAGGTGATTGATTCTGAGGGGGATTGACAGGGTAGATGCTGAGAGGTTGTTTACCCTGGCTGGAGAGTCTAGAACTAGGACGCATAGTCTCAGGATAAGGGGTTGGCCATTTAAGACTGAAATGAAGAGAAATTTCTTTACTCAGAGGGTTGTGAATCTTTGGAATTCTCTACCCCAAAGTACTGTGGATTCTGAGTCGTTGAGTATATTCAAGGCTGAGATAGATTGATTTTTGGACTTTAGGGGAATCAAGGGATATGGGGGATCGGGCGGAAAAGTGGAGTTGAGGTCGAAGATGAGCCATGATCTTATTGAATGGCGGAGCAGGCTCAAGGGGCCGTATGGCCTGCTCCTGCTCCTAATTCTTATGTTCTTATGGCAGTTTGTTTTGAAATCTCCTTAATCTGACTTCCAATGTGTTCACAGCACCAATCGTATCAAAATCAGTCAAAATCAGCAATACATCCTCTGTGGCGGCAACCATGGTGTGTTATCTTACCTTGATTTCTTTGGCCTCTGCAGCATTCAATACAGTCAACTGTTTCATTCTCTTCCACGTTCAGGGGAAGCGGCATGGGTGATAGGAATGCAGGACTTTGTGCTTGTAAGAATGTGAGCTGCAGCTTTCTGAATTAATTGCAATTTGTGGAGACTGGAGCCAAGAAGGCCAGAAGCAGAGCATTAGAGAAATTGGGCATGAGTTAGGATTTTGGCTAGAGGGTTGGAGTGGTAGAGTGGAGGTGATTATGGAAGTGGAAGGCACATGTATTGGAGAAAGAGATCAGCTTAGGGCTTAGCAGTATACAAAAGTTCCACACTTCTGGACTTGGCCTGAGACATTAGCTCGTGAATTTGAGAGGTTCCAAGCTATAGGCACATAGGTGAAGGCAAGAGCCGAAGGGAATGGCTTTGCAGAGGGTATCAACAGATACTCCCCACTATATCATAATTCCTTCTACATCTACTCTGCCACAAGACCATCAGAAATTGGACGCCGACCAGGGAAAAAGATAAGTTTCCAAACTTGCCTTTTTATTAAATGAGTCAGATGAATATATATGCACTGTATCACTAAGATAACAAAAACTAGGCCTCCAGCTCCAATAGACAGCAGGAATAAAAACAGAGAATGCTGGAAACTCTCAGCAGGTCAGGCAGCATCTGTGGAGACAGAAACAGAGTTAACATTTCAGGTCGGTGACCTTTCATCAGAACTCCTGTTTGATGTTGTCCATCAGAACAACAGGTGGTTGCACACCAATCGGCCTGATGCCAGTACCTTATAGTAAGAAAAGGACAAATGGCATATGCAGGTAAAGAGGAGCACTTTGTCCCTTTGTGTGTGACACTGAAGTATATATACAGCATTGCACATGTGGAAAATGACATTTTGATTCACCACTTAAGGACACTAAGCAGCAAGTCGATACATAAATTGTATAGTGTTAAATCAAAAAGGAACCTTTCCAAAAAAGAATAGTCGTGACTCTACTGTTGTATCTTTTCATATTTGCAGCTTTGACCTTTCCACAGCAAACCACAGAGATTCATTGAAGAAGCTGCCTTGCAACAGCAGTAATTTCAGTGGTACTTCCTCTCTGCTTTTCATTTATCTCCAACTGAACATTACCAACACCTCTACTCTTCATTATGTTTCTTCATGATCTGCCTGGCGTTGAAGTCCCCGGCGGTACCTCGTACCGGCGACGCAACAGGGGGTCTGGATTTGCCGTGCGGCGCTGGATTCGCCTCACCCCGGCGCTACTGCATCAGCGCTCCATTACTGCCCTCTGCAGGTGCTAACGGGAGGCGCTAACCAACTGAATTTTTCCCCCTAGGACATTATTTTAACAACAATTAATAATCTATTAGGGCATGATCAACGTAACTGGCATTAGGTCCAATTAAACTATGTCCTGACATCTTATGGTGCTGAATATCACAAAGCATAATAGTCTAGAACTTCTGGTACCTCCTTGGGGCAGAACCCAGCAGCCATGCCAAACTCCAGTGGTGGGGCAATGGGTGCTTTCTCCTCCTGAGGTACTTCCATCCTGGGATGTGGGACACGGTCATAGTGAAACCAAAGTGGTGGGAGGAAGTTCTGCCTCACTTTATTTCCCAGTGGCACAACAACGCTGCTTGAATTTCCACACAAATGAAAGCAACGTCTATGTACTTAATACATATCAGATTATTAAAAAAAACGTCGGTAAGAAAAGCCACTGCACTTCAAAAATAATTAATTGCATAAAGTGTTTTGAGGTGTTTTACAATAATATGGCATTATTAATATAGGTATCCAGTTCTGAGATCAGGGAACAATGGGATTGATGTTCCTGGGGTTTGAGTGCATTATTTGTTGGGGGCGGGGGGTGGTGGTGGAGTCCTGAAATCATAAAGTCCTGAGAGCAGGAGTCCTGGCATCCAGGAGGATTGGAAACGAGGGGATTCTGGGATGATGGGGGAAACCGACATCTGGCAGTATTGCAGGGTTGCCAGGTTCTGACAGTGTTTTGGGGGCAGCGTCTAGCAGCCTTGTGGGGAGGGAAGCCCAGAAGAATGAGACCCAAACTCTCCTTGACTCCTTTCAAGATCATCAGGTGCCACCCCATATTTCCACCTGTCAACCTCCTCCCCAAACCAGTCAAGCCCCCTTTGGGATGTCAGACATCTCCTCCCTCCCACCACCAAATTCCCTGTCACCAGCCGTTAAGTGCACTATTAGTAAGTTTGCCATCTTAATCATTTATAATAAACATGAATTACCATAAAAAATTACATTATTACTCAATAGTCCATTGTTTATGTCGTTTTCACATTTTTAAACAAATACATTACTTTAATGATTTGCTAGTTTTCTAAGAACAGAAAGATTTTTGGGGGTAGAAATTGGACCTCGCTTTACGGGTGGGAGCAACGTTCTGCACCTGATCAATGCCAGGGATACAAGCACCGCCATATTGGCAGAGGCGACCGCTCGGGCGTCCATAGCGTCTTCCTGAAACAAGCATAAGACCCCTTACATATGTGGAGTTTTGCTCGTTTTTTGAAGGATAGGGATAAACCTTTTTTGAAGTTGAAATGGGCTGGGCAGAGTCCATGATTGAGTGGATTGTATGTGGTTTGTAGAAGCGATGGGTTTGATATACTAAATGACCATTTCTTCAGTCACGTTTAACAAATTTAATAGAGTTTTTTCACAAATAATTAATTGTACAGATAAAAGAATGCAGCGGATGTGATATATATGGATTTTCAGCATGACTTTTTTCAGGTGTCTAATAGGAGGCTTGTTATAAAAATTCAGGTGTATGAAACAAGAGAAAAGGTAGTAATATGGCAAGAAAGTTGTTTGATAGGCAGGAATCAAAGAGTTAGGATTTATGGGTGTTGCTTGGATTGGAGAAGATTTCGAAGTGGTGTACCCCAGACATCAGTGATGTGGCCAATTTTCCCTTTAGGGTTTAAAGATGATTTGGGCATAGTGGGCATCATATTGAAACTTGCTAACAACACACAAATAGATGGTTTGGCTAACAGTGAGGGGGACAGTAAAGATCTAGGTTAGCAGAACTGACAGACAGATGGCAAAAGCAATTTAATTTAGTTAGAGAAGTGAAGCAGCTATTGACAGGATACAGAAGAGAGCAAGCAGAATGATTGAGGAGATGGATGGATGGATTGGATTATGAGGAGTGATTATGTAAATTGGGCATGTTTTCACTGGAAAAGAGTAGGTTGAAAGGTAATATTATTGCAGTTTGTAGGATTCTAAAGGGACTAGATAATGTAGATGATGACAAGCTGTTTCACCTTGTCCAGAACAGTAGAGCCAGAGAACATGGCCTGCGCTTGAAGTGAGGTAAATTTAAAACTAATCTGAGGAAACATTGGCCCCAATGTTAATGGGGTGGGCGGAGAGGGTGTGGTGGAGCCCAGTAGTGCGTCGAAAACCCAGCAAAGCAGGAGACATGGAGGCTCTGCTGATCTTAACGGCAGGGCATCATTTAAATAAAATGCTGCAGTATCCCGCCTGACAGCCGGCCAGATTGACAGCCTGGCTAGCGGGAGGGGTGCAAACAAGCGACACGCAGCCCCTTCCAGCACATTCTTGCTGTAATTCTGATAGGGTTGGAGTGGACGGGCTAGGTGCTGGGCCGGGACACGGATATGTTGAGTCCCAGCCTGTGCTGAGACTTCCCACATGGCCTTGTAACCAGTAGAGCCTCTGTCTGGCGAATACAAGGCCCGTGAGGCAGAGGGGTTGAGGCTTCACTACATTGGGAATCCCCACGACCATGACCTTGTAAAATAAAAAAATAGGCCCAGAGTTTTTGAAATAGGAGCATAGGCATATAAATTGGTTTGCATTGCACTTGTGTTTGGGGCTTAAAATGGGTGCAACATATACCAATTTCTAGGCATGAGGTCCTGCACCCGATCTGTGCTGACGGCATGGCTGCTGCCATATTGGTCCTTGCTGTTTTTAGGCGTCCTTGACAGCTGCCTGAAATCAGTGTTGGACTAATTTAAATATGCAAAGAAGGGTCCTGCGCCTATTTCAGGACCCTTTTGCAAAACCTGTGCAAAAGCTAAACCGATCATGCGACCAGCATGCTCCAACTGGATTTTCCACTTCTACAGCAAACGAACCAGGAGCCCTTAAAAAACAACTTCTACTCCACAGAGTACAAGAAGTAATAATAAATTTCCAAGAGCCCAGGGGTCGGTATTAGGAACATTGCTTTTCTTGATATAAATAAATGAGCTAGATTTGGGTATAGGGAGTAGAATTACGAAGTTTGCGGATGATACAAAACTTGGCAACGTAGTAAATAGTGAACAGGTTAGTAGCAGACTTCAGGAGGACATAGAGAGACTGGTGAAATGGGCAGACACGTGACAGATTCAATTTAATGCAGATCAGTGTGAAGTGATGCACTTTGGGAGGAACAACATGAAGAGGCAGTATAATCTAAATGGTATTATTCTGAGTGGGGTGCAGGAGCAGAGGGACCTGGGGGTGCATATTCATAAATCCTTGAAGGTGGCAGGGCAAGTTGATAAGGCAGTGAAGAAAGCGTATGGGATACTTGGCTTTGTAAATAGGGGCATTGAATACAAAAACAAGGAAGTTATGCTAAACCTTTACAAATCACTGGTTAGGCCTCAGCTGGAGTATTGTGTACAATTCTGGGCACCACACTTTAGGAAGGATGTCAAGGCTTTGGAGAGGGTACAGAGGAGGTTTACCAGGATGATACCAGGGATGAGGGACTTCAGTTATGTGGAGAGATTGGAGAAGCTGGGATTGTTCTCCTTACAGCAGAGAAGGTTAAGTAGAGACCTAATAGAGATATTCAAAATTATAAGGGGTTTGATAGAGCAAGTAGGGAGAAACTGTTTCCTCTGACAAGTGAGTCGGTTAACCAGAGGTCATAGATTTAAAATAATTGGCAAGAGAACTAGAAGGGAAAATTCAGAGAAATTTCTGCACACAGAGAGTTGTTAAGATCGGGAACACACTACCTGAAAGGGTGGTGTAATCAGATTCCATAGGAACTTTCAAAAGGCAATTGGACATGTACTTGAAGAGGACTAATTTGCAAGGTGTTGGGAAAAGGCTGGGGTGTGGGACTAAATTGGACATTTCCTTCTGTGCTGTAAGATTCAATGGGGGGAAAATTCGGTGTCGCCCCTTTTGGGGCACTAACGGTGCTAATTTTAGCGCCCCGAAAAAATTAGCGCCCCTCCGCCTGAAATTCAGTTGTAGCGCCCCAAGAAGGAAGTGGAGCGCTACTTGAAGTGCTCCCAATTTTTCCCCCTATGATTCTATAAATGGTTTTCATAGAGTGTTGTGTGCTGTTTTGGCTTCTCCATTATAGAAAGAACATTGAAGCTGTCGCGAATGTACAGTGTAGATTCACCAGAATGGCGGGATGGGAAACTACATCTATGAAAGGAGACTTGAGATACTGAGACTATTTCCATGGAAGGGTAAGAGGAGTTTTAATAGAGATTTTTTTAAAATCTGAATGGTTTTGGTAAGATGAGTAGGGAAAGACTGGTTAGGGAGTCAGTGACAAGGGGTTATCACTTTAAAAGTGTTACTAAGAGAAGTTAGGAAAAGCCTCTTTACATCGAGCTACTGGAGCATGGAATGCTTTACCACAGGCTGTGGTTGAGGCAGAAAACATTGGTCTAGAAATTTGATGACATTGCGCCCATCAGGCGCAGGAATCTTCTCGGCCATTGTGTCTTTTAAGGGGAAAGTGGATCAATATTTGAAACAGAGGAAGACACAGGGCAATGGGGGGAGAGAGTGGAGCAGAGGGGTTAGTTTAGGATTGCTCTATCAAAGAGCTGGTACAGACATAATGAGAAAATGTGCTATAAACTGCTGTAGGTCTATATCAAGGGTGTCTTCTCTTGACTCTTTTTTTAGTTATTCGTCACAGTTGTGGCATTCAGACGGAAGTCTCAAAAAGCCATTCTCTTGCGTCTAAGCTGTGTAAGTAAATTACATAATTCTACTTTTCTCTCTGTTGCTTTCAAATGACCTGTGAATATACATTGCTGTCTGTGAGATCAAGTCAGGGATCACAATTCAAACATGGTACACAAAATACATAAACAAAGACATTGAGTAATATGGTGATTGAAATTAATTTGATTTTTCCTAATCCAAATGTGAACTCTGCATCTTGGAGGATTTTAATTGTCCTCTAACATTTGAAAAACAATCTGCTCTGTATCTGTTTGTGTAGTACAGTACTCACATTCAATCCCCACAGTAATCTTCATTCAAAACAGAATACAGACTGCATTTCAAAAGAATGTAGACTTTGCTAATTGAAACCAGCTTAACTATTTTGACAGATCTCATCATCAGTAAAAACTTTGGCTGGAAGCGACAGTTGGCTGTTGATGAATAACAGCTGATGTCATTTTTTATATTGCGAGAGTTCAAACAATAATGTTAACCATCCTTCTAAATGGAGGCAAAGATTTTTCCTGAGAAATGTGATCAGATTGGTTCTGTCGGTTTGCAATTAGACATGTCCATTTCAGAATCCAGTGTTCCCAAACACTTTTCCCAAGACATTCCCTTATTTCACAAAGGAGTTTTTTCTTAAGATATAGAATCACTTGCAATTTATTTTCTGAATAAGAAGGATTAGTTGAGTATGAATGACAGTTTGAAGCTTTTTCATTGCATTATTGATAAAATGTGTTTCTTTGCTGTCATTGTCAAGTTGTGTAACCCCGCTGATCTTTAAAAGCTGTCCACCACTATGTTCACAGCCAATTACAGAGATGCAGAACAGTCATCAGATGCAGGGCACCCATATGAATTTTTAAAGTGCTTATTCAGGATCAATATCAGTCAGAGACAAAAACTTCCAATTAATGAGTATAACTTCACCTGATGCAAAATACATTTTAAAATGCTCCAAAGCAGTAACATTTTAAAGTTGGTTATTTTTTTTATTTTTAGTGTTAGCAAAGAGCGAGCTGTTCATTGGTTCTTCGTCAATGTTAAAAAAGTAACTGTCATTAAGTCTTGGGAACAAAAGTTTCCTTAATGAATTTGAATGTATTGAATAATTTAGAAGCAATAAGTGAATTTGGTGTAGATCTTCCAGGATTATTTTAATTTCTGTTTCTTAATGAATATTACAGTCCGACAATTATGTTTAGCTTCTGAACTGTAAATTTTAAAAGCATAATTGGTGACCTTAATTAATTTGCCACAAGTGGTTTGATGTGACAAACTCTCAGCAGGTAGGACCTCGGTGAGGATACCACTGATAATTTCAAACTCATTCTATGCCTTTTTCAATTAAAAAAAAGAATACTTATAGATCTCCTGTGGCATTGCTTTTAGTGAGTCAGAGGATAAGAACATCAGAACATAAGAAATAGGAGCAGGAGTAGGCCATTTGGCCCCTCGAGCCTGCTCCGCCGTTCAATAAGATCATGGCTGATCTTTTACCTCAACTCTACTTTCCTGCAATATCGCCATATCCCTTGATTCCCTTAATATCCAAACATCTATCAATCTCTGTCTTGAATATACTCAACGACTGAGCCTCCACAGCCCTCAGGGGTAGAGAATTCCAAAGATTCACCACCCTCTGAGTGAAGGAATTTCTCCTCATCTCAGTCCTAAATGGCCAACACCTTATTCTGAGACTGTGATCCTTGGTTCTAGACTCCCCAGCCAGGGGAAACATCCTCCCTGCATCTACCCTGTCGAGCCCTGTAAGAATTTTGTATGTTTCAATGAGATCACCTCTCATTCTTCTAAACTCTAGAGAATATAGGCCTAGTCTACTCAATCTCTCCTCATAGGACAATCCCCCCATCCCAGGAATCAGTCTGGTGAACCATCGTTGCACTCCCTCTATGGCAAATATATCCTTCCTTAGGTAAGGAGACCAAAACTGTACACAATATTCCAGGTGTGGTCTCACCAGGGCCCTATATAAGTGCAGTAAGACATTTTTACTCTTATACTCAAATCCTCTTGTAATAAAGGCCAACATACATTTGCTTTCCTAATTGCTTGCTGTACCTGCGTGTTAACTTTCAGTGATTCGTGTACAAGGACACCCAGGTCCCTCTGAACACCAACATTTCCCAATCTCTCACCATTTAAAAAATAATCTGCTTTTCTATTTTTCGTACCAAAGTAGATAACTTCACATTTCTCCACATTATATTCCATTTGCCGTGTTCTTGCCCATTCACTTAGCTTGTCTATATCCCCTTGAAGTCTCTTTGCATCCTCCTCACAACTTACATTCCCACCCAGCTATGTATCATCAGCAAACTTGGATATATTACATTTGGTTCCCTCATCCAAATCATTAATATAGATTGTGAATAGCTAAGGCCCAAGCACTGATCCTTGCGGTACCCCACTATTTACAGCCTGCCAACTTGAAAATGTCCCGTTTATTCCTACTTTCTGTTTTCTGTCCGTTAACCAGTCCTCAATCCATGCTAGTATATTACCCCCAATCCCATGAGCCCTAATTTTGTTTAATAACCTCTTGTGTGTCACCTTATCGAATGCCTTCTGAAAATCCAAATACACCACATCCACTGGTTCTCCCTTATCTATTCTGCTAGTTACAACCTCAAAAAACTCTAACAGATTTGTCAAACATGATTTCCCTTTCATAAATCCATGTTGACTCTGCCCAATCCTATTATTATTTTCTAACTGCCCTGTTACCACATCCTTAATAATAGATTCTATCATTTTACTGATGTCAGGCTAACTGGTCTGTAGTTCCTCGTTTTCTCTCTCCCTCCTTTCTTAAATAGTAGTCATTTGCTACCTTCCAATCCGCGGGAACTGTTCTAGAATCTATGGAATTTTGGAAAATGACAACCAATGCATCCACTATCTCTATAGCCACCTCTTTCAAAACCCTAGGATGTAGGCCATCAGGTCCAGTGGATTTATCGGATTTCAGTCCCATTAATTTCTCCAGTACTATTTTTTTACTAATACTAATTTCTTTCAGTTCCTAGACTTTTGGTTCTCCACTATTTCCAGGAAGTTTTTTGTGTCTTCTTCCGTGAAGACAGACACAAAGAATTTTTAATTTCACTGCCATTTCCTTATTCCCCATTATAATTTTCCTGTCTCAACCTGTAAGGGACCCACATTTACTTTTGCTAATTTTTTCTTTTTTACATACCTATAGAAGTTTTTACAATCTGTTTTTATGTCTCTCGATAGTTTACTCTCATATTCTATTTTCCCTTTCTTTATCAATTTCTTGGTCCTCCTTTGCTGAATTCTAAAATCCTCCCAATCCTCAGGCTTACTACTCTTTTTGACAACATTATAAGCCTCTTCCTTTGATCTAATACTATCTTTAACTTCTCTTGTTAGCCACGGTTGGACCACTTTTCCTGTGGGGTTTTTGTGCCTTAAAGGAATGTATATTGTTGTAAATTATGTCTTAATTCTTTAAATGCTAGCCATTGATTCTCTACCGTCATACCTTTTAATGTAGTTTCCCCAATCTACCTTAGCCAACTCGCTCCTCATACCTACATAGTCTGCTTTGTTTAGATTTAAGACCCTAGTTTCGGATTTAACTAAATCACTTTCAAATTCAATACAAAATTCTATCATATTATGGTCACTCTTCCCTTAAGGCCCCTTTACTACAAGGTTATTAATTAAAACTTTCTCATTGCACAATACTAGATCTAAAATAGTCTGTTCCCTAGTTGGTTCCTCAACATACTGATCTAGAAAACTATCTTGCATACATTCCATGAATTCGTCCTCCACACTATTACTGCAAAATTGGTTTGCCCAGTCTATATGTAGATTAAAGTCCCCCATGATTACTGTATTACCCTTGTTATATGCGGCTCTAATTTCCTGATTTATACTCTGCCCTACATTACAACTACTGTTTGGGGACCTGTAAACAACTCCCACCAATCTTTTCTGCCCCTTGCTGTTTCTTAGTTCCACCCAAACTGATTCTACTTCTTGATTTTCAGAGCTAAGATCCTTTCTCTCTACTGTCTTTATCCCATCCTTTATTATCAGGGCTACTCCTCCTTCTTTTCCATTTTGCCTATCTCTTCTAAAAGTTAAGTATCCTGGAATATTTAGTTCCCAACCTTGGCCACATTGCAACCACGTCTCCATAAAGGCTATTAGATCAAACCTATTAATTTCTATCTGTGCTATTAATTCATCTATTTTGTTGCGAATGCTTCGCGCATTCAGATATAGTGTCTTTAGCTTTGACTTATTTCTATTTTTCCCTGATGTCACCTTACTCACTGATGCCTCATTACCTTTGTTACTCTCTCTGTCCCTTCTTGACCCACTCTGCTTATTTTTTACCCAAACTCTACTCTGCTCTAGAGCCTTGACATTTCTCTTGCTGCTTTTAAATTTACTCTTTCCTGAATCCTCCCACCCCCCCCACCCCCTCTCCCCCACCTTCATTAGTTTAAAGCCCTAGTTATTCGGTTCACCAAGACACTGGTCCCAGCCCAGTTTGAGTGGACCCCGTCCCAACGGAACAGCTTGCTCTTTCCGCATTACTGGTGCCAGTGCCCCATGAACTGAAACTCCTAACTCCCACACCACTCTTTTAGCCACGCATTTAAACCTCTATCTCTTTGTCCCTATGCGAATTTGTGTGTGGCTCAAGTAACAATCTAGAGACCTTTGAGGTTCTGCTTTTTAATTTGGATCCTAGCCCCTGTAGGGAATAACATCAGGACCACTGGTTTACAGTGACTGAATACATCAAATGTCATTGAAAAAACATGTATTCTTGGATTTTTACTGGTGCTTTCAGGATTGAATTTCAAAACTCCATTCATTACATTGAATTACATAGAAAATACAACATGGAAACAGATTGTTCAGCCCAACCAGTCTGTATTGGTGTTTATCCTCCACACTAGCAGTTGTCCTATTTCCATGTGCTTTCCTCGTTCCCATATGCCTTTATCTAATTTTTCTTAAACCACCTATCTAACCTATTATTAAATGTTGACATGGGCCGGGAAGTCTCTCGGAGTTGGTCCTGATCAGCTACCATAAATTTGCTGGAATTGCAGTGGAAATTCTGTTTACACAAGTAAGCAGGGTTTCCACCGCACTTCCGGCGAAGTTATGGTAGCGGAACAGGCTAGCTTCGAGGAAATTTCCGGCCATGGTCTATGCTACAATCACTAATTCAGAACTCTCTGTGTAACAAAGTTTCTCCTGCTCTCTGTCCTAAATTTCTTACATTTAATCTTATATCACCCCCTTGTCCTAGATCCCTCAACCATGTAACCAGTCTACTTATATCCCTTCATAATTTTAAACAATTCTACCAAATTACTCCATAATCTCATCTGTTCCAACAAAAACAGCCCCAATTTTTCAAGTCTTTTGCTTTGTATTTCCTCATACTTTGCAGCATCCTAGTGAATCTGTGCTGTACCCTCTCTAATGCCTCAACATCCTTCCTAAAGTACAGAGCCAAAAACTGCATTCAGTACTTAAACTGTGGTTTTATTTTGATTCACCATTAAATTTTGCCTTTACTATTCTATACACCTTCCCATAAACCCATTAGCATTTTATGCCTTATCTACTTGAGGTACTGCTTTTAATGTCTTGTGAATCTGAACCCCCAAATCACTCTACTCTTCCACATCAACCAGCCTTCCCCATTCAAAGTATAATGGGCCAGATTTTGATGTAAAAATTATGGTGAGGCTAACAGCAGTATTAATGTGTACATCAGATAGCAACTTCCAGTGACTGCACGTGCACAGTTACATGCGTAAATCAGGAAGTTGCTGTCTGAGATGCTCTGCTCCTTCAGAAGCTGTGCGATAATCGTATCTCGCCGAGAGACTCGGCATTGAAATGTATGGAATGGCATGAAGTTGCTGTACTTACCTGATAGATAGGCACTAAACTCGCCAGAAAAAGTTAGGGCTTGTCCATTCTAGTGTAAGTACCCTTTTAATGGCGTGTTAAGCCTTAGTTACATCCAAACAAACTCTCTGTGATTGAAAATTAACATTTAACAAGTGTGGAGTCTCATTCCTTTAGATTTTAATTATTGTTGAAGATTTAAAAAAAAAATTTGAAATAACTTTTTTAACTTTTTCTTTCTGTCTCTTTTATCTATCTCTCTCTTCATTCAATCTTTCTTTTCTTCTCTTTATTTCGCTTTCTGTATCTGATTTGACATTGAATTAAATATTCTAACTGACACTTCCTGGTTTAGACTCTGCGCTGCTCACTAACGAGTCTGCAATCTGATTGATTAAGGAGATGCACAGTTGCTTGCCCTGTTCACACAGGTCCAAGATGCTCTATAGAGGGCGCTGCGCTTTTTTGATCATTGGCTGACAGGAACTGCCAGCGCAAAAGCCCATAAGAGTCTATGGGCAAGTGCCGCTGACTGCAAAATCCGGCCCATTACTTTTTTTAAAACCAAAATGTATCACCTCTCTATTATCGGAATGAAAATTTGGTAATTTGTCCTCCAGCACTTTTTGAAAATCTTTTGAGCAGAAGCTGATAGAAATTACAACACAGAAACAGGCCATTCGACCCAACCAGTCCATGCCCTCCACATGAGAAGTGGTCCTAATCCCATGTGCCCACCCTGTTTCCATATACTTTTATCCTCATCTCCTTCATCTACCTAACCTATTAACAGAACTTAGGTACACTGCACATGCTCATATTGCACAATCTAACCTCACCTCAGAGTCACGCATCTAGGCAAAAATATCAAATCCAACCTCAGGTTATTAGGGCAGATTGAGGCCTTCAAGTAAAAAAATTAGTGAAGGCACTAAAAAACACAAATAACAATGCCGTGGATAAATGTAATCAACTTATTGTGAAATATGTAATATTTTGCATTATTAATTTTACAGTGGACAGTAGAAATGTTAGTTACTGAGAAAAAATGGCAGTAAAATTTTTTCCAAAAGCAATCTGAGTGATTTATTGGTATCCAGTGGCCAGGTTAGACAATCCAAGGGTGATTTACTTTCACTATAAAATAGTTTGTAACAGGGAAGCAGGACACCTTTGACATTGGAAATACCTAACACAGTGCCACCTACAGGAATAACCGGTGCTGCTGGTACTTACAATGAGTTTGCAATGAGACACATACAGGGGTAAATTTTCCCTCAGTGCAGTTTCTGGGCGGGTGGAAAATCACGCTGGCTAGCCACCCAATAGTACAGGCAGGAAGCCTGATCCATTTTGAGATCCAGATATCATTAACACACGGGCTGCAGACAGAAAACGTGTGTCCGGTGCAGTCTGCCAGCTCCAGGGTTGTATGTACGCCATAGGACCACGACTTACATATTAAAAGAGCTTACCGCTTGACCTAGGCAGGCGCTCCAGCCACCTAGTGCTAGGCCCTTGGGAATATAGATTTGGCTGCCCTGTTGGAATAAATGAGGCCGTAAATCATAGCCCAGCATTTCTGGGGTGCCACTGTCCCATCACCACCAGCAGGGTGGCCTCAAAATCTCCCCCATTGAATTTAATATATTATAGAGAAATGTACTGTACCTCAATTAAGTCCAATTAGGCCACAGTGTTATTACAGCTCCCCAACATCTCACATACGCTAACACAAAAGGAAAAGCACACACTGTAAACTTTAATATGAAGGATTCCCACTAAAAATATGGGGAGAGAAATTCGGTATCGACCCTTTTGGGGCGCTAAATTTTGAAAGCTGGAAAAATTAGCGCCAGCCGCTAATCATTCTCAGCTTTCGGTAAATTCAGTGTTAGCGTTCCAGGAAGGAAGTGGAGCACTAAATCAAGTGCTACCACTTCCCATCTGGAGCGCTAAACCACGCAGGGGGGGCGGTAGAGGTGCAGCGCTGCACGATGACCACTGCACCGCTGCCGGGATCCGAGGGCTCCTTCACTCCCTTAAAGGGAAGGGCCATTGCTGCAGGCTCTGCATTGGAACGAGCTCCATCATTGCCGACGGCAGCCGAGATCCTCGACGATCAGCCCCAAGCCCTCCAGCAGAGTGCAGGGCTGATCAATCGCGCCATTTAAAAATGTTCAAAATGCACGCTAAAGGAAGGAAATACATTTCCACTGAAGACCAGCGGCCTTACCTTTAATTAGCGCTCCCGAAGCGCCCGGCCTCCCGAACAACGCCTCCTGCAGCTGTCGATGTTATCGGCCGGTGATGCTGCAGGGGGCGGAACCGAATTTCAGGTCTGGGGCGCTACCGGGGCGCTGCACAGCCGGATGACGTCATGATCTCCGGGCGCAGGATAGCGTGGCGCTAGGGGTTACCGCCGCTGCAAACCGCCAGGTGAATTTCGCGGGCGGCAGTACTATCGCCGCGCCCAGGCGGTAAGTCGTTAGCGCCCCGTTATTGCCCCCCGAAGGCGCTAACGGGAGGCGCAAAGGAGGCCAATTTCTAATCCATGATGTTTCAAATTGAAGAGCCAATATAACAGTTTAAAGATTTGCTTTACCAATGACTTTGCTGTTTTCTCCACTAAACAACCTGTCATTCATTAATGCCATTCCTTCTGATAATAGCCTGAT
Source organism: Squalus acanthias (assembly GCA_030390025.1). Lineage (NCBI taxonomy): Eukaryota > Metazoa > Chordata > Chondrichthyes > Squaliformes > Squalidae > Squalus > Squalus acanthias. The sequence goes on from CM059426.1 coordinate 53,760,377, forward strand.
GTGTATGTTGCAATATTTGTTTTAGTTACTGGTTACTTCTGGCATTTTTCCTACAAGAAACAAACTTACAGATGAACATATGTACTGCGGCAGACTGCGTCAATGCTGTAAAAGGAAATAAATATTTAAACACTCAGCATGATTATCACCCAGTTACTGATACTGCACCACATGGATTCTCTTTATATGATGTGTTAATGGAGATTGGGAAAATTATTCAAGGAAGACCATCTTGAATACACTTCTCTCCCATAACATTAAAGGAAGTGATACTAAAAGTAACTTTTGTGTAGGTGTATGTACAATGAATGATTTATCCTTACCCTTACTTTTATCCTATGTCAATACCTCCTTTATCTTCATTTTTATTGTTTTATTAATGGTATCTGCAATTTCAATATGATTTTAATGGAGTGACTGCTATTTGATAATGAGCAGCAGGGTAGCCTGACCCTCTCTACAGCACTACGGAACCAAGGCGGAAACACGGAGTTACAATACAGATCAGCCACGATCTAACTGAATGGCGGAACTGCTGTTCCTATGTTCCACTTAATTTTACATAGAATTAGATAGTATTTACAGCACAGAAACAGGCTATTTCACCCTACTGGTCTATGCCGGTGTTTATGCTCCACACGAGCCTCCTCCCACCCTACAGCATCTAACCCTGTCAACATATCCTTCTATTCCTTTCTCCCTCAAGTACTTACCTAGCTTCCATTTAATCTGGTGTCTGATTTATTGCTGGGCCATTTCTTAGATGTCAGTTTGTTCAATATTAACATAATTGTCTGATTTGAAACTACTTTATCACCATGAACTAAAAAACTGGTGTAAATGAAGCTTGTAAAAAAATCTAAGTGCAAAAATATAACAAGCAAAATAAGCTGCTGGAACAAATTCCTACACTCTGGCCTCTTGCACATCCTCGATTTTAATCTCTCCACTATTGGCAGCCGGAACTCCATATTTGAATCCTTCAATCAGTACCGAAACGGCTCTTATCAAAGTCACAATTCACATCCAATGTGACTGTGACAAAGGTAAACTATCCCTCCTCATCCTTCTCGACCCTTCTGCAGCCTTTAACACGGTTGACCACTCCATCCTCCTTCAATGTCTTTCCACCATCATCCAGCTGGGTGGGACTGCACTCACCTGGTTCCATTCTTATCTATCTAATCGTAGCCAGAGAATCACCTGCAATGGCTTCTCTTCCAGCTCCCGCATCGTTACCTCTGGAGTCCCCCAAGGATCTATCCTTGGCCCCCTCCTATTTCTCATCTACGTGCTGCCCCTTGGCGACATCATCCGAAAACACAGCGTCAGTTTCCACATGTACGCTGATACCCAGCTCTACCTCACTGCCACCTCTCTCGACCCCTCCACGGTCTCTAAATTGTCAGACTCCAGTACTGGATGAGCAGAAATTTCCTCCAACTACATATTAGAAAGAATGAAGCCATTGTCTTCGGTCCATGTCACAAACTCCGTTCCCTAGCCACTGACTCCATCCCTCTCCCTCGCAATTGTCTGAGGCTGACCCATTGACCCAGACTGTTCTCAACCTTGGTGTCATATTTGACCCTGAAATGAGCTTCTGACCACATATACGCCATAACTAAGACCGCCTATTTCCACCTCCGTAACATTGCCCAACTCGGCCCCTGGCTCAGCTCATCCGCTGCTGAAACCCTCATCCATGCCTTTGTTACCTCTGGACTTGACTATTCCAACATACCCTGGCTGGCCTTCCACGTTCTACCCTCCATAAACTTGAGGTGATCCAAAACTCTGCTGTCCATGACCAAATTCGCACCAAGTCCCGTTCACCCAATACTCCTGTGCTCGCTGACCTACATTGGCTCCCGGTTAAGCAATGCCTCTATTTTAAAATTCACATCCTTGTTTTCAAATCCCTCCCTATCTCTGTAATCTCTTCCAGCCCCACAACACTCCGCGATATCTGCGCTCCTCAAATTCTGGCCTCTTGAGCATCCCCGATTTTAATCGCTCAACCATTAGCGGCTGTGCTTTCAGCTGCCTGGTCACTCACCCCTAGAATTCTCTCCCTAAAGCTCTCCACCTCTCTACCTCTCTTTCCTCCTTTAAGATGCTCCTTAAAACCTACCTCTTTGACCAAGCTTGTGGTCATCTGTCCTAATATCTCCTTATGTGGCTCAGTGTAAAATTTTGTTTAAAATGCTCCTGTGAAGTGCCTTAGGATGCTTTACTATATTGAAGGCGCTATATAAATACAAGTTGTTGTTGTTGTGCCTTCAACTGCCGAGGCCCTAACTATGGAATTCCCTTCCTAAACCTCTCTGTCTTTCTACCTCTCTCTCCTTCTTTAAGACACTCCTTAAAACCTATCTCTTTGACCATCTGCCCTAATATCTCCTTATGTGTCAAATGTTGTTCGATAACGCTTCTGTGCAGCGCCTTGGGATGTTTTACTATGTTAAACATGCTATATAAATACAAGTTGTTGTTTTTGTTGTTTTTGTTATCTTGGGAGTTGTGTTGAAATGGTGGAGTTTCTAGAGATCAGATCTAATTGAGACAGTAGTGAAGGAATAAACTAACCAGTGTGTAGGATTATAGTGAGGGAAGATTTTTTCTGCGCTGTATAGAGCCGAAAATATGGCCCCCATGTTATGCCGTTAGTGCCGGTGCTACGTGGACCAGAGAACTAATCAGCTGACCTTGCTCCATTAATTGTGGTCAGCCCAGGCGCATCTCTCATAATGGGCGAGGACTGTCAGGAATGGATTGTTAGGCAGCAGCAGCCAATGAAAGGCTGCTGACTGCTCATTATACATCAAGCACTTTTCCAGCATGGGGAAGGAATACCGGGCATTAGGCAGATGGGCAAATGTAAAGGGGATATGATAGTCACCAGGCAAAGGCGCACTGGTACCAGGGGCACCTGGTAATGGTGGGCAGGATTTCGTTCTCAAACATTCCACCTCCATGTCAGCGCCAACCTCATTTACATTAAAACCTAACCTTGGTTAGACCACACCTGGAGCACTGTGCACAGTTCCGGTCTCCATATTATAAAAATATATAGGGGCATTGGATAAGGTGCAAAAAAGATTCATAAGGATAGCACCAGAACTCCAAGGGCATACTTATCAGGAAAGGCTGAACAGGCTGGGCCTCTTTTCTCTAGAAAAGGGAAGGTTAGAGGTCTTTAAAATTATGAAGGGAGTTTGATAAGGTAAACATAGAGAAGGTGTTTCTGCTTGTGGGGAATTCAAAACTAGGTGTCATAAATCTAAGATAGTCACTAATAAATCCAAAAGAAATTCAGGAGAAACTTCTTTAACCAGAGAGTGGTTAGAATGTGGAATTTGCTACCGCTTGGAGTAGTTGAGGCGAATAGCATAGTTACCTTTAAAAGGAAGCTAGATAAGTGCATGAGGGAGAAAGTAATAGAAAGATCTGCTGATAGGTTCGATGAAGAAGTATGGTAGGAGGTTTGTGTGGAGTATAAACACTGGCATAGACCAGTTGGGCTGAATGGCCTGTTTCTGTGCTTTAAACTCTATGCAATTCTATGTAAAGTTGAGGGCCTAATGAGCCTAGTGCATGGTTGTGCATAGGCTACTGACTCCTTTGTGCATTGTACTGGGGTGTACTGGGTGCCTAGGCCACATTGTAGACCACAGGCCTCCACGTGCCTGGGCACCCACCATCCTATTATCAGCCTCTAAGTGTAATAAAATTGTAATCCCATTTAAAATGATTTTGTTATATATAGCACACAAAGGAAATATTTCCCCACTGAGTCAAAGTTGAACTTGAGGAATCAATTTGGATACAGTTTAGAACCCACCAAATGGCATCCTATTGATGAGAATTTGTGAAATTATTTCATTCTTTCGACCTCTGACCAGAACTGAAGATTTTTCGTGGTCCATGCATTAGGATCATGAATGGAAGCATTATTTGTCTGAGCACTTGCTAATTCTTAAACTATCCAATCAGAAGGTGAACCCAAGACTGTGGCCAATTAGTTACTGCGCAACTGGCTGGATATTTTCGTTCACAGACAGTCACTTTTCCAGCAAGAGTCCTACTTCTGCTCATTCTGCATTTGGTTAGAATAACGGAATAAGTTGAAGTAAACTGATATATAACCTTGAATATTTATCAGCTACGATTTTCTGAATTTCCAGAACGTGAACAGCTGGTCAGGTTAAAATTCAGATCCCAAATAAGTGACTTCTGGGAGAGTGCAGATTTACATTTTGAAGTAAGAAGAAAAAATATTGGGTTTGCTAAAGATACTCACTTTTTTTGGAATTTACTTACTGATCCTATTCGGAAAGTTAGCAACAATGTGAAAGGTGTCGGGGGTCATTTTCATCTTCATCACCTGGGCAGAGCGGATAACCCACCCATTGTAGAACCTGCCCTATTTTTGTTCCATTGAAAGCAATGGATCAAAAATCTGCCGGGTTCTATAAAGGGCAGGTAATCTGCTGCACGAGGTAACTGCCGAGGCGATGAAGATGAAAATTGCCCCCATTCATTTTAATGGGGTGAAAATTGGACAAGTTCTATAATGGGTGGGTGATCCGCTCTGTCACATTGCTGCTCAGACAGTGATGTTGAAAATTACTGTTATCATCTATTATTTTTCTTATACAATTTGCTACAAATTCGTCACATTAATACGTTAAACAGTTATATTCATTGTCAACGAGGAGCTAAAAAAAGCCAAGCACTATTCAATTGCCATGAATTCATCTCATGTGGACCAGTTGACTTTCATTGTCAGATAAATGAGTATCAAAGGGCATCCAGTTGAATGCTTTCAGAAGTTTATTCAGTTACAAGCTCATGATTCCCAAGAGTTCTTTCAGTGAGAGGGTGGCACAGATGCAAATGATTGCCACGGCCAGAGCTACGATAATTCACACAATATGGCTGTAAAATATGCTGGAGAATGTGAAAGTTCAATCTGCTTGCTGGCTCTGTCCCAAACTCTGCACATTTGTTGAGTTCAGGCTAGTAATATGCTGCACATTGATGCATTTGAGTTGTGTTCTTTGGATTCCTTTGAAGGTTGTGTACATTTCATCTCTGGTTCAACTCATTAATTGGATCAACTGTTGAAACACCTCCCAAATCAAGTTAATGTAGTGAAAACTTCTCTGCAACAAGATGGTTCGCTCAAGCAGAAGCTTCCAACGCCTTGTACTTGAATTACATATTCGTCCAGGATACACTGGAAGCTTTAGCCAAAGATAACATTCAATTAGCCATGTGGCTGGAAACTGACAAACTTACAACTAAGATGGAACATCTGGAAACTGTGCTCATGACCATTGTTTGGAAAACCATTCTGGAGCTGTTCAGACGCCCCCGTCAATCACCTTGGAAAGTTCAGATTCAGTCTGACATTGTGTTAAATCTCTACAAGTCTTTGTCAGGCCTTTGCCATTCATTGCAGGAAAATTTGGATGAGAATAAAAATATAGCAAAATTCATCGCGAGGTTACTGATATATAAAGCGAAAAGTAATTTTAAAAATAGTACTATATATGAATGTTATGTGACAGTAATGATTCTGATGCTGGAAGAGCCATAATCAGTTTGGGACCCGTTCAGTGGCAGGACTTGTAAACTTGAAAATCAATGCACTGACTGTTACTCTAAAGAAATGTGAGGATATTGAAGCCTATGGGGGGTATTTTTGATTTTGGACAATAGTGTAAAGCAGGGTGATATCGGAGCTGATCCGATATCGCCCACTTTACACTATTGGCCGAAGCCAAAATTACTCCCATGGAAACTGAAATCCAGCAACAACAATAACTTGCATTTATACAGTGTTTTTAACATAGTAAAACATCCCAAGGCTCTTCTGTAAGGGGTTCGGTTCAGGGTGCTTGTGCGGGGTTAGGCCTTCGTTGCCTAATACTATTGCTTGCTCTGGTCTCCAGCCAGCCTTGTAGCACTAAACACCTGTGAGTGGTTCGACCCACTCGCCCTTACGGTTCTGACACTGGACTTAGGTGCGAGAGCAGTAATGCAGAGAAAACTCAGGTAGACCCGGTTGAATAGTACGAAATGAAAATCTTTATTGCATAATGTTCAGAATTACGAAATACATGTCATGAGCACAGATTAATGACAGTACAAGCTTACATACATTTATTAAACTAGGTTTAGGGAAACGAGGAGCGCACGACACATCGAAAAAGGGGACACACATTATAATTATCCTTAATAAACCCCCCTCCCCTATCAATGCCTGCTCTAATCTAGATCTGTAGGATCGAGAAACATGCTCACCACTCGTAATACCTCGGAGAATTCTAAAACGGTGCTCGGCTGTTTTCGCTGCAACACCTGACCGTTCATGTGTTGACCAGGGGTCTCTGTACCCCACTTGTTTATTTTCTCTGCTGCTGCAAGCAGGCTGGGCTCCCCGTTGTCATGAAGAACTCGACAGTGCTCGGGCCCGGCTGTAGAACTCAAAGAAAAGTCTTTCTGGACCGACACCAGTTAGCCGGTAGAATTCAAAGAAGAGTCTTTGACCAGTTCATGCAGTAACCTGTAGAGTTCAAAAATGGTCTTTATATTTACGGGCGCGGTCGGGGTTTACTGACCGCGGCGGCACGTGGATTCTTCTTCTTCTCTTCTCATCTCATCTCGTCTCCTCGGGCCTTCGGGTCCAGACACCGTTTACCGACCTTCGGGATGGTGCACCCGATTTCGCAGCGCGCCACGAGGTCGACCCCAAAAGGGATCAGCAGAACAAGAGAGAATAACGGTCGTCCGGATAAGAGCCAAGAGTCGATTCCAAGCGAATGACAGAATAAGAGAGAGATGGACGTTTGGACACTACAGTTATAGTACTGTAATTCCTTATCTCCCTGCCCAATCTTAATGTTCATCTTTTGTCATGTTTTGGTGCTCAAACTTCTTGTATGGGGTGGTTCTTGTCATTAATGGGTTTCGGTGATACTTGTAACTGTCTAAGTACCCGTTAATATTTCTCCCATTGTGGAACCGGCTAGGAGTCTCCCTGGAGGGGTTTTGGGGGCCTCCAAATTCTCGCTGTGAGTACCCGCGAACGGCTCTCTCATCGTAGAGCCACGGGGAATTTGTGTATCAATGTCTTTGGATGGGCCCTTGATTGCTCAGTACAATAGCCCTCGTTTGTGCATGGAGAACCGATTCCAGCACTTATAATTCTTGCTTAGGTGTCAAAATGCAAAACGATCGCGTCTTGTCTCATATCAATATGCTGTATGCTGAGCATTGTCCGATCTTGCTGAAATGTTTATTGGAACGCCATCTTGTCTGCCTACTGAAAAGTCTAGAAACTTCTGCCACGAGGCGCGGCGGCCATTTTACAGGCTTCTTGTGTCCGTTTTGAAACCTGACAGCATTTTGCTGAAATAAAACTGTTTTAACGAATCTGTATCTCTCTTTCTCGTTATTTCGAAATCGCGATAATTTGCGAATTTTACACTTCACAGGAACATCAACAGACAAAATTCAAAACCAAGCCACATAAAGAGATATTAGGACAGATGACCAAGAGCTTGGTCAAGTCTTTAAGGAGAGATTTGAAGGAGGGGAGAGAGGCAGCGAGGTTTAGGGAGGGAATTCCAGATTTAGGGCCGAGGCAACTGAAGGTACGGGCATCAATAATGGAGCAATGGAAATTGGGGGTGCACAAGAGGCCAGAATTGGAGGAACGAAGAGATTTCAGAGGGTTGTAGGGCTGGAGGAGGTTACAGAGCTAGGGAGTGGTGAAGCCATGGAGGGATTTAAAAACAAGGATGGAAATTTTAAAGTCAAGGTGTTGCTGGACCAAGCCAATGTAGGTCAGCAAGCACAGGGGTGATAGGTGAAGAGACTTAGTGCGAGTTAGGGTGCGGGCAGCAGAGTATTGGATGAGCTGAAGTTTACAGAGGGTGGAAGATGGTAGGCCAACCAGGAGAGGTTTGAAATAGTCGACTCTGGAGGTAACAAAAGCATGGATGAGGCAGCATATTACCAATGTCCAACTTTGTACCTGCCATTTAATGGTGTACTAACAAAGCATCTTGGAAACTGGTGTCCAGAATAATATTTCACATTCTGCAGTGTCCACTGGTTGTGCAATGTGAATTATAGAATAATACAATCTTACAGCACAGAAGGAGGCCATTCAGCCCATCATGCCTGCGCCAGCTCTTTGAAAGAGCTGTCCAATTTATTCCCACACTCCAAGGGGGAGAAATTCAGTATCGCCCCATTTGGGGCGCAATTATCGGCCGGGCACAAGATTAGCGCCTGGCGCTAATTATCGCCTCTGACTGCAAACTTGACTTTTATCGCCCCTGGAGGTGATTGGAGCGCTAAATCAGGCGCTACACATCTGTCTTAAGGCGCAAAGGCCGAGGAGCGAGGCGCTAACTCAGAGCGCAGGCGCAGCGCAGGTGCTGTCAGTTAGCGATGGAACACAGACACACTGGCGCCGGACAGTTCTTAAAGGGGAGGGTCGATCTTGCACTCCAGCCACACCCTGCTCATTGGAGCCTTGAATCTCGGCCTGGAGAGACCTGTGCCTAAATCTTCCAGCCAAGGACTATGGAGGGGGTGAAAGAATGAGCTCAGCGCTTCAGCGAGCAGGCCTTGGATGCTCTGGTTGGCACGGTGGAGCGTAGAAGATCTATACTCTTCCCTGAGAGTGGCAGGAGGCCTTTGCCGCGCGAGTACAGAAGAGTGTGGAGGGAGGTGGCTCAGCACGTCTCCTCCAGGAGCATGGTGCCCAGGACCCATATACAATGTCGAAAAAAGTTCAACGACCTCACTCGGGTCGTCAGGGTGAGTGGCTTTTTTTCAATACCTCTCCATCCCTCCATCTCAACCTCACTCTATGGCCAGAAGGTCTTAAAACCCCAATGCCCAACACTCATCCAACACCTATGGCCCTTTCATGAAACACATACACACATTCCACACTTTGCATACAGTAAGGGCTATTCACCTGTGTGAGGCACATCAGGCAAGACCATGGCTGCATACAGTAAGGGCTATTCACCTATGGGAGGCACATCAGGCAAGACCATGGTTGTATATTTACTCAGACGCCATCCTTTTTCTTGCAGGCCAAGCTATCTCATAATAGGAGACAGCAGCAACGGACGGGTGGAGGGCGGCCTCAGCTGCAACTCCTCAGCGATCTTGAGGCGCGCATCCACAGGATTGTGGCAAGCCGGGTGATCGGTCCCGTCGCACTGGAGACGCCGACCCCGTTCTGGACAGCAATGGTAAGGCCATCACCTTTTTGTCCTCTGTCGTTCCACTTGTCCCTCACAACACCAGCCTTTGACACTTTCAATCCAACTTACCAAATCGCTGCACTCCTTCCTCCCTTACTGCCCCCCTGTCCTCATGCTAAAGCCACTCTTGTACCTCCCTGCTTTCAGATGGTGATTCACCAGCTGAGGAGACGGGCTCTCAAGCTGCCAGTGGGAGTGAAGCTGCTGGCGAGGAGGAAGAGGAAGCCAGAGCATCAGCGCCACCCTCTCCCGAGGAAGCCCATGCCCACACTGGGAACACGTCTTCCCTGGAGGGGAGCAGGGGGGAAGGGTCTGATGAGGGTGAAGCTCCAGGACCCAGCGGGCTGCAGCAACGCGATGGGGTAGGGAAGCTCGGGGGCCTTCTCCCCGGAGGGAGAGTATGCCAGCGAGACCTACTGCACTGGACGCAGAGGAGGAGCGGCTCATCGCTGAAATGAACATCCAGGCGGTGGACATGCACACTGAGCTCATGGGTGCAGTGGGAAGGGTGCCCGAATGCATTGAATCACTGGCAAGGAGTGTGGAGCACTTCGCTGTAGCACAGGCGGATGCCACACAAATGTTTAGTGCTGCAATTCAGTCACTGGCTGCCATGACCCCATCTCTGACTGCTCTCATGCAGACTCAGATTGAGGCCACGCGAGCACTGACTGCTGCCATCCTCGCTGGTTCGGACACATTTCCCCGGGGCTCTCACCACGCCGCAGCAGGCCAGCAATCTGTGCTCCAGCAGATTGCTCCGGATGCTGAAGTGCTGCCAGTGTGTTGGTCGAGCAGGGAGTTGCTGTCCTCTCTCAAGATGACAGCATTCCTGCTGCCACCACTGTCACTTCTCCACTGCACTTGCCACCGCCTGTAGGACAGACTGCTGCCGCCCATGCAGAGTTGGTGCAGTCTGCAGCCGGGCCCTCCAGGCCCAGAGCTGGTCGAGGCCATCCTTCAAGGGCATCTGCAGTCTCAGGTTCTGACAATCAGCAGCCTCCCACCAGCCTTGCTGCAGCCACTGGGGTCCCATTACGGAGGAGCAGTAGGGTGGAAGGGGGGAAGTGTGCAAGGGAAGGAGATCACCCTCGAAGGGCAAAAAGTAGGAGGTGTGACAAAATGTTGGGAATTTTTTATTAAAGGCCGAGGTTCGTGGTCAAACTTTTGTTTAGTGTTTTGGACATTATCTCCAGGTTGTGAGAACCAGTTATGTTAATGACTGTTTTTTGTGTTTCTTTCTATTAGTTTGTCATGAGGAAATGACACACACAGAGTTTGTAAAATAAATAAGTTTTTGCATTCAAAATATACATGTTTGGTCTTTGGACTCATTGCTGCCTTGGCCGGCTTAGGGGTTGCGGGTTAGTTTCATTCATGTTGTTCTCCATGGCAGAAGCCATTTCCTCAGCAGGGGCCTAGAAGCGGCTTGCTATCAGCCGTTGACGGACGGCCTTTCCAGTTTCTACATTGTGGGCCTCCCTCCCGCCTTGGTGCTGCTGATGATCATCCTCCTCCTCTTCCTCCTCCTCTTCCTCCTCCTCCTCTGGTGGTGCTCCAAGGCCTGGTGGCATTGGCTGGGTCCTGAGGATTGCCAGGTTATGCAGCATGCAGCACACAACTACGAAGTGGGAAACTCGCTCAGGCGAGTACTGCAGGGCTCCTCCAGAATGGTCCAGACAGCGAACCATTGCTTGAGCACGCCGATTTTCCTGGTAGCTCGATGGCTCTTGTTGTACCGCAGCTCAGCAGGGGTGTTGGGCGTACGGAGCAGTGTCATCAGCCAGGTGCTCAGTGGATATCCCTTGTCCCCGAGAAGCCAACCAACTGGCTGATGCGGTGCCTGGAAAAGTTCTGCCACAGTAGTCTGGCGCAGGATGAATGCATCGTGGCAGCTGCCAGGATAGTGGGCATTGACAGCGAGTATCAGCTGTCTCTTGTCCCAGACCAACTGAATGTTTAAGGATTGGAACCCCTTTCTGTTGCGGAAATCCTCGGCATTCTCAGACGGAGCACGCAAAGCCATATGCGTGCAGTCAATGGCGCCCTGCACCATGGGGAAGCCCGCTATCCTAGCAAAGCCCATTGCACGTTCTTGCTGCTTGTCTGGGGTCATGGGGAAAGATATGTACTCCCGTCTCCTTTTAAAGAGGGCATTTGTGACCTGACGGATGCAGCAATGCACTGCGACCTGGGAGATATTGGCGATGTCTCCAGTAGCTGATTGAAATGAGCCAGTGGCATAAAAGTTCAGAGCCACTGTGATCTTCACTGCCACCGACAGAGACGTCCTGGACCTCAGTTGAGGCTGCAGATCTGGCTGCAGCAGGTGGCAGAGCTCAGTGACTACCTCCTTGCTGAAGCGCAGCCTTCGCAAACACTGCTCCTCAGACATATTAATATATGTGAATTGTTGGCGATATACCCTGGGAGGGTAAGGTCTCCTGTACAGAGGCCTGTTGGCCCTCCTCCGTCTGGCCATGATTGCCACTCTCTCTCTGCGTCTCTGTGTCCTCCGATTCTGGTGGCGCAGGACGACGCCCCCAATCAGTGCAGCCCCCATAGTCTCTTGGCAATCAAAGTTATGAAGGTCAAAAACCAAAGTACCTGCAAAGTTATGATCAGTAGCCAAAACTACCTCACACAGCGTTGGCTCAATGCAGAAGTCTCTCATTCTCTCTCTCCGAATCTCTCTCTCTCTCTCAGAACGAGTGGTGCAAAAATGTCTACCACAGAGAAAGAGAAGTCGCACAACACCAGGTTATAGTCCAACAGTTTTATTTGAAATCACGAGCTTTCGGAGCGCTGCTCCTTCGTCAGGTAAAGTGACTATAACCTGGTGTTGTGCGACTTCTCATTTTTGTCCACCCCAGTCCAGCACCGGCATCTCCGCATCACAGAGAAAGACAGGAAGAGGCCCCCTTTAAATAGCGCCCCCCCAGCCCCCACAGAGACTGGGGAGCGTTCCAGTCTTCCGGTCATTGGTTGCACCAGGCGGAAAGGATGGGGGCGCCACTCAATTTCCGCTCCGGGGCGCCACAAGGGCGTTGCACCTTCATATGACGTCAAGATCTGCATGCGCAGGAGATCGCGGCGGTAAAGTTTAGCGCCGCCACAAAATGACTAGTTAATTTCGCGAGCGGCACAAAGATCGCTGCGCCCGGGCACTAGTTGCTTTGCGCCCCATTAGCGCCCTCTTAAGGCGCTAACGGGAGGCGCAACCAACTGAATTTTTCCCCCCAACTTTTTCCCATTACCCTGCAAATTGGTCCTCTTCAAGTACATGCCCAATTGACTTTTGTAAGTTACGATGGAATCTGCTTTCACCACCCTTTCAGGTAGTGCGTTCCAGATCTTAACAACCCTCTGTGTGAAAACGTCTCCTTATTTCCCCTCTAGTTCTTTTGCCAATTATTTTAAATCTACCAACCTACTTGCCTGAGGAAACAATTTCTCCCTACTTATCAAAACCCCTCATAATTTTGAGTACCTCTGTTAGGTCTCCCCTTAACCTTCTCTGCTCTAAGGAGAACAATCCCAGCTTCTCCAATCTCTCACATAACTGAAGTCCCTCATCCCTGGTATCATCCTGGTAAACCTCCTCTACACCCTCTCCAATTCTGTGACATCCTACCTAAAGTGTGATGCCCAGAATTGTACACAATACTCCAGCTGAGGCCTAACCAGTGATTTATGAAGGTTTAGCATGACTTCTTTGTTTTTTATTCAATGCCACTATTTACAAAGCCAAGTATCCCATGTACTTTCTTAACCATTTAACCACCTTGCCACCTTCAAAGATTTGTGAATATGCACCCCCAGGTCCCTCTGCTGTTGCACTCCCCTCAAAATAGTATCCTTTAGATTATACTGCCTCTCTATGTTGTTCCTCCCAAAGTGAATTGGTGGACATTGTGTTGTAGTATTCGCTGATCAACCAGGAGCATACCAAAGATCTAAACGTGGGTAAGCAGTTGGAGAGATCCACTACAGTGATCATACACATCTTGGACCTGCGTATGGCTGATTACACCAGGCCAAGCAGCAGCCCTGCCACAAGACCCTCCAGTCTGCTCGCCCTGCACACCAAGTGCCCAAAAATAAACATGGTTGGGGAAAGGCGCAACTGAAAATTGAGGAGCGGCTCCCTTAGATGGTTATACAGGAACTGCAACTTTGGGCAGCGCATGCATATATGGAGTACTGTTTCATTCAGGCTGCAGAATGTATAACAATAACATCAATTTCATTTAAATGTAGCAGGATGTTATTCCTTACAGGGTAGTGGAGTATGTTGCTATCAAAGACAACTAATACAAGATCCCATTTTAAGTCGGCTCGCCTGGCGCAAGTAGGGTGGTAGACGCCCTAAAATAGCATTGGAACATTTTCCACTGCATTTGCACTGGCGCTCTGGCCACCACCATCTTTGAAGGGGTCTTCCGATGGGTGGCCAGCCTGCTTATAATGGTAGGTCCTTTTAATATGTAAATTGGGGTCCTACGACCTACGTAGGACCCCGATTACTATTCTGAGGGACTAATGGATGGAACGAATGGCGTGCACACTCTGCCTATTTGTCCCAGGCAGTGATTTCAAAACATGACCACAAATGTTTTTTGATTTCTATTTTGTGAGGCCAGGCGGAGTAGGAGTGCTCCTCTGAGAGCCACAAGAATACTGTGGGCTGCTGCCGCCCCAGGCTCATTCCAACTCCCAACCCCCATACCCACGATTGGTCCCCTCCGGACTTACCTACTAGTTGGCTGGCTCAGTGTCCAAGCCAACTGGAACTCCTCCACTGACCAACCAGTGAGCTGCAGTGGGATGCCCGTTCGAGGTAAGACCCAAGTTGATGGTAATACCTGTATGAATATACAGAAAGGTGGAAACAAAGAAAGAAGGGTCTAAGCTCGGGAGGGGAGAGACGCAGGAAAACATCCCAAGGCACATTAATGTATTAAACAACGTTACCGCAGCGGAACTGGACAAGCCCGAAGGAAATTCACCCTCAAGAGATTCCCAGGACAAAGCCATTTGGTGTACAAGTGGAGCCATCATCTATGCATACGTAGAAGCTATTTTGAGAGTTGTGAGTCCGGAATATGATATTCTTATTTGAAATAGAAAGAAAAACTTCATTCCCTCAGTACTGCACTGGAGTATCAGCCTAGATAATGGCCTGAAAATTAAACCTAATACGCGAGAGTACGCACTGTGTACTCTCGCGTATTAGATCCCGAATTGCCGGTTTCCTGCATGCACTGCGCTTGCGCGGGAAACCGGCACTTCGTGAATTGAAAAGGGGGCGGTTCCTAAGTGAACCATGTGCGCGCTACAGGCTGTGCGCACGCAGTGCACTTAGTTATTTTTTTCAACTTTGAACGCGCAGGTAAGTGGTGAAGATTTTACACACAAAGAAAGCAGGCGTAGGACCCCCTTTTAACAAGGTAAGTAGTTAATTAAGTGTTATTTTAAATTTTTTTCAACAGGTTTATCTTTTTTAGAGACTTTAAAGAAAGGTAAGTTTATTTTTATAACTTTTAAAAAGATTTAAAAAAAATTCAAAAATTTAATTTTTTGTTTAAAGTGGTTAATTTATTTAACTATAGTTATTTTATTAATGTGATGGCTTTTTTAAAAATTTAATTGAGGTTTAGCTGTTCTTTTGGGGGTGTAGTATTCATAGCTTTGACAGCTCTTGCCGTCAAAACTATGAATGAAAGATGGTGTGCTGCCATTGGCTCTAACTGAATCACGTGATCCCAGAGCTCGCACGAACTAATTGCGCCTTTGGGTCACACAAGCACTGCACGGTTCCAACAGAGAGAGCCTTTGAAACTAAAGTTCGTGTGGGCCCGGAGCAAAAAGGTAGGCGCGGAGTGCGATATCGCGGGGATTCCTTACCCCCGCGGGAACCATCCATGTTTAATTTCTGGGCCAATGTGCTCAAGTCTCTGGAGTAGGACTTGAACCACAACCTTCAGACTCAGAGGCAAGAGTGCTACCAGTGAGCCATGGCTGAAATACAGACTAAAGGTTTTTTCTACTCTATTATTCAGAGATCCATGAAGGTAAACGTATCATAGAGGGCTGGTATCAGGACTCCTGTTCACCGCTTGGACAGGAAATTACCTGTGATGTGGGGGAAATTTAACAAAAAGAAGTAACTCAAACATGGAGGGAGGAAAGATGTGAATAAGAAAAATAAACATAAGTTTATGTTGTGAATCTGAATCAATTGTTCTTACAAATGACAACTAAGTAACTTCTCAACCAGGAATAGGTGTTCATATTCAGTGTTAGATCATCTCAAATTAGACTCTTGAGCCTAATGCATGATTGGGGAAATAGTCCTCAGTAAACTGCCGACAACTTTAGCCGACTGTTGCTACTGGAACATCAGGCATAACCAGGCAACTAAGAATTGGATATGGGCCCATCACTGGACTGCCAAAGATTAGATTATTCTTCACTAGGGAAATTGGATGGAAATCTACAAAAAAAAGTTATAAAAAACAGATGGTCAGATGCATTCTGCTTAACCACTATGACAAATATTTAGAAGTAAAAATAACCAGACTTTCTTTGATGGCAACGAATCCAACTATCATTGCCAACCTGTACACCCGCCATGATAGTGGATTTCACAAAATGGTGTCATGCCTGCTTTTGAACTGCTTGATAGTTGGGCTTTAGACGAGATGGTAATCCCTGGTCTCAACATATAATTTTCTTCTATCAGTTCTCTCTGTGATTACATCAACCCTCTTAAACTAGAAATGCAACACATCTCTCATTATGAATTACTACTTTTTAAAATACCTCACTTTCAGTCTGTTGCACCAGCACATAAAATACCACAAAATGAAACTATACATCTTTGAAACATTTCAGACTTTTTAAAACTTAAAATACTTGTTTTAATCATTGCTTACAAGAAAAATAAACATTATTAATTGTTTCTATATGTTTTCAAAAAAGTAAAATTTCGTACTAAAAGTGCAGTCTTTAGGAGTATGGTTTAACTTTACTAGACATTACGGCCAGAGCTGCCAGTTTAATTTAGGCATAGGCACAGCTGGCAACAGTACACTCACTTCTAATGTTATGTGGGTAAAGACAGACATTAGCCCATGTATTCTTTAGTGGAAAAACTTGTTAAGGGTCATGTTACAGGACTGAATTAAATCACTGTAACTGTATGTCTTCAATTGTAGGGAATGAGGAATGTGCAGTTCAACATCGCGAGTGTCTCATCAATAAATGGACAAAAAGTGTCCATTTTAAGCCGACTGAATTTTTATTACTGCTGTATTCTTTTTAACATTGGTCCAGAAATTGCGGTCGGAGGCGTACCTCCGGAGTACGCCTCGGACCTGCAAAACAATGGCGAAAGTACCTCCTGGCGACCAGGCTGTGAAGAGTTGCGGTATTAGGCCTCCAGGCAGACAGCAGCATAAAGGCCCACGGTTCCCAGGGAGGCAGGCGGTTCGGAAGCGTCCCTGGGATCACGTGGGCCTGGTCCTCCAATGGCAAAGGAGGATTCGATTGCAATCATTTACGAAGGGAATCCCCTAATGATATGCAATGGAATTCCCAAATAATGATACAATGTACAGAATTCTAATAATGATACAATGTACAGAATTCTAATAATTAGACAATGTACAGAATTCTAATAATTATACAATGTACAGAATTCTAATAATTATACAATGTACTGAATTGCAATTCTATTCATAAGTTCCTTCATTGCACCAACCTCAATAAAAATGTTACTTTTTGATAAATAATTTTAAACATCTTAATCCAGGCCAATATTTGCATAAACTCATTTAAAGTGTATGTGCATCATTTTGGATTTTTAAATGTTTTATTTAAGCCTTATATATACCCTTACACTGATGCAAGCAGGCCCTATGCTTTGTTGCGCGGGCAATTGCTGGGCAGTTGTTGGGCAAACAGCCCAACTCTGCGCCAGCAATACTAATTTTTCAGGCAGTTCTGATGATCTGTCAAGACATATCTTGACAGATCGCAAGTTCCGGATTTCGCGCATGTACAAGCGCCAATGTGTTTGTGAGTATATTTTTGTCAAGCTGGCAAAATAAAATGATTTTTTTTTAGTCTTGTATCAGCTACCATCAGCTATTATTGGGGGAGATTTGGAAGCTTCCCTCCCGGGGGCGCAGGTAAGAACTTAACGGCCTCCCTTCCCCAAATGGCTGTGGCTGTCGTCATTCTGCCGGTGCCCTTGGAATAGGTGACCCGGGTGGACACCTGAAGCAATTGAATCAGGGTCCTATGGCATCAATATGAGCTGATGCTATTTTAGGTCTCAACTGGGTGGACTCTGCGTTTGTCACGCTGGTGGTCCAGGTGAAGAGGAGGCCTAAGGTAGGCACTTACTTATTTTGTGGTATTTCAGGTACTGCACAGAACGGATAAATGGTTCTGAAATCTCCTTTACTGCAGCAGATTAAAATTATCCTTCCCATAATTTACATTAATGATGTAGATGAGGGGATCGAGTGCAATGTGTCCAAGTTTGCTGACGATACAAAGCTAGGTGGGAAAGTAAGCTGTGAGAAGGACACAAAGGGGGCGAAATTGAGTACCTTTGCGCTTCCCGTTAGTGCCCCCGGGGGCGCTAATGGGGCGCAAATGGCTTTGCGACCGGGCGCAGCGCTGACATCAACTCCCGCCATATTTGGCAGGAGTTTTGCCGCAATGCTACAGCATTGCGCCCCAATCCCCTTCACCCGGAGATCGTGACATCATCACCATGCGCATCACCCCTGGTAGCGCCCCGGGCCCGAAATTGACTGCGCTGGGCGAAAACACCGACAGCTGCAGGAGGCGTGCATCGGGTGGCCGGCCGCTTCAGGGGCGATGGTTAAAGGCGAGGTGGTCAAGGTAAGTTAAAAAAAACTTACCTTTCTTGTTTCAGGTTTTTTCGTGGGTTCCTGCCTGCAATCGATTAGCCTGGCGCTCTGCTTGAGGGCTGGGCTGATCGCGCGGGATCGCGGCTGCCTTGCTGGTCCAGGTAGGTACTTTTTAAATTGCAGAGCCTGCAGCGATGGCCCTTCCCTTTAAGGGAGGGAAGGAGCCTTTGAACGCAGCAGCGCTGCACGGCCCAGTGTGGAGCACTGCTGAAGTCTCCGCCCCGCCTGCTGCCAATCACGCTCCAAGAAGGAAGTGGAGCACTTTATTTAGCCACTCCACTTCCTTCCTGGAGTGCAAAACCACATTTTTTTAAAGTTTAGAAACATTAGCGCCTGGCGCTAATTTTCCAAACTTTTAAAATTTAGCGCCCCACACGGGGCTATAATGAATTTCTCCCCCAAAGAGCCTGCAAAGGGATATAGACAGGTTAAGTGAGTGGGCAATAAGGTGGCAGATGGAGTATAATGAAAAACAGAATATTTTTAAATGGTGAGAAACTATTAAATGTTGGTGTTCAGAGAGATGTAGGTGTCCTCGTACAGGAAACTCAGAAAGCTAGCATGCAGGTATAGCAAGCAATTGGGAAGGCAAATGACATGTTGGACTTTATTGCAAGGGGGTTGGAGTACAAGAGTAAGGAAGTCTCACTACAATTGTACAGGGCTTTGCTGAGACCACACCTGGAGTACTGTGCGCAGTTTTGGTCTCCTTATCTGAGGAAAGACATACTTGCCTTGGTGGCGGTGCAACAAAGGTTCACTAGATTGATCCCTGGGATGAGAGAGTTGTCCTATGAGGAGAGATTGATTAGATTGGGCCTATACTCTCTGGATTTTCGAAGAATGAGAGGTGATCTCATTGTAACATATAAGATTCTGAGGGGGATTGACAGGTTGATGCTGAGAGATTGTTTCCCCTGGCTGGAGAGTCTAGAAATAGGAGACATTGAGTCAGGATAAGGGGTCAGCCATTTAAAGACTGAGATGAGGAGGAATTTCTTCACTCAGAGGGTTGTGAATCTTTGGAATTCTCTACCCCAAAGGGCTGTGGATGCTGAATCGTTTTGAAGGCTGAGATAGATAGATTTTTGGACTCTAGGGGAATCAAGGGATATGGGGATTGGGCCGGAAAGGGGAGTTGAGATCGAAGATCAGCCATGATCTTATTGAATGGTCGAGCAGGCTCGAGGGGCCATGTGGCCTACTCCTGCTCCTAATTCTTATGTTCTTCTTATATTCTTACAACAAAAGACTGCTAAATACATTCTAGGAGGTGGTGTGGGGTGGGGGATGTGGGGAGCCTCGTGCAGCAATGGCCCACATTATTTCCCTGGTCTTCCTGGCCCCAGAATAATAACTTTAGCACTTACCTTTTTGGGCCTCTTTTATTGTTCTGTCAGGTTTTGCTGAGAAGATGCAGTTAAAATGGCATTTTTGATCCTACGTACATCATAGGATCCTAATTTGTATAGTTTAATCTTGCAACAAAAGTATACATATTTTAATACTTTCTTCAAGCAGAGGCACTCTTGGTGCCCATAACTTATTTTTGGGAAGGGCACCTGACACCCCATAATAGGGCAAGGTCAGTTGTAATTCCTTTTGCTGATCAATGTCCTTCATAAATACTTGTTGGTGATGCTTTTATTTAATGCTTGGATGGCATAACAGAAGAAGCAAAGGAACGGTGACAGAAAACAAATTTATTTGATGAAAAATATCAGGCTGCACAAAAAGCAAAAGGAAACAGAAAGATTGAAATTGGAAAAATTCAGTCCTGAAAACAAAAGTGACAGTTTTATTTCGAAGATGAAAGCTTAGTGTATGTAGCCCTTGGCCTCCGTAAAATGCTAATAATACTGCATATAAACACTCCCGAGTTATTTGATTCCAAATCAAACCACTCATGGGTTGAACGAACACAAGCACACATGTGTGGAATACGTTAAAGATGCACGATTGGGCTGAATTTCAATCACAGCACAAAAACTCAGAAATTTATATGGAGGAAAAAAAAGCACAGTAAATTAACAGAAAAGCAGGCCAGGAAAAGAATTGCAGTATGTGTCAAAATACTGGAAGGTGCACCAAAAAAGTGTCAAAATCAAAACATCTTAGCAGCGGGGGGTGGGGGGGGGGGGGTGGCGTGGGGGAGCGGTGAGTGTTACATCCCCAGACTCCAGTAACTCCAGTGCTTGGCCACCATTGGCTGGGAGATGCACAAGGCCCTTCTGGAGTCTCCATGCAGCGCCCCCCCCCCCCACCGCCTCAACTCCACGTTCAAGGGAGCCAATAGTAAAAAAAAAAGCCGTGGGGCCAATTTCCATCTGTTCAGATGCCTTTACACCTCACCTCACTCAGTGTGCAAGTCTCCATTGTTATACCAAGGATGCAGGAATTCCCAGCATAGGGAGTCCCTGGCTCCCTCTGACATAAGTGGCCTTTTTCCCAAACTGTTGCGCTGGACTCTTGCTGTAACTTGGGTGAGACTCCAGCAGGATGTCCAAGGGAATTTGGCCCCATGAATTTGGTCCATCAGCATATGCGAAGATAAAAGTAAGGCTAACATATTGGAGGTAGAGCCTTCATCAGAACTGGTGAACCCTGTACTCGAACAAATAAAATTCCTAACTTGTTTACAATAAAGATCAGGGTTTTAATTCTGTGTAGCTTCATATTATAGCAGGAGTAACAGCAGCTGTTGATGTGATGGCTCAATAGTGACAGCGACTGAGTTATTGCGCATCCATCTTGTTGGCAATCTAGTTGTTTTGATACTAGAGCCTTCGTTTTTAGCACATAGCAGAGAGAATGATCAAGAAATGTCACTGAGTTTACATGTGCAAAGGAATGTGTGTATGAAACTGTGGCCAAGAACTTCGTTGACGTCGCGCCCATTTCACTGGCATAAGACAGGCGCGTAAGCATCCAATATGGCAGGCAGCGTGATCGCGGATCTTCCACAGCAGAAGTGCACCACCCATCCTATTGCTAAAGCTGAAGTATAGGTGTCCAGGGCCCGCACCTGAAACATATCTTAGGCCCTTTACATATGCAAATAGTGGGGTACCTAGCACCTGTTTTAGGACCTTTTCCCAAAACTGTGCTGCCCTGAATTGAACCGGCGCCGGGCCAGTGCCGTTCAGGATAACCAAGTCTACATGCAGCCTAAGCAGTAGCTCTTAAAGGGACCACACTGGAGGCTGCTACCAAAAAGGTAAGTTTAAAAAAAAATACTTACCTGAATGTGGAGCCTGGAGGAGCAGGAGTGCACCTCCCGGCTCCTCAGCAGTCCCAAAGACCATTGCTGGCAAATTCCTGATTATCTCCTCCGCTCCTGATCGCCTCCCCACTCTCCTGATTGCCTTCTTCCTTCTACCAATTCCCCACCCCCCATCCTCGGACCTATCTGAGGGCCGCTGCCAGCAATGCAACAGCCCAAAATTAATACTCACTTCACCAGCAAGCTGCTTGGGAAGGGAATGTGCAGCAGGCGTCCACAGCTCACTGGTCTAATTTAAATGAGACCTGAGGCCCAATTTCGAGTGTGCCTCGGGCCTGCCCATTCCAGCGCAGGCATTGTTCAATGTGCCCAGTTGTTGCCGGCAGGCCAGCGCTATGCAATATCCACCCCTGTGAGTGTTGACACATCTTTTTCTTGTTCAGGAGGGAAGATCGCCCAGAGAGTCATGCAAAACTTCTGTCGTAATGTTGTTGCTCCCATGTGATCCAATGATCTATTTTGACACAATTTATGTCATTGCATTGTTGGAGCACATGGAATAAGGTTTAGACAATACCTTTGTATAATATAGTACTCCTTTAAAAATAAAATGGATTCCACTAAGTAGATGTGTTTATGAATTGATCTTGGGTTTTAACTACTGCATTCTCATGACGTTCCTAATGAGTTCGAAGGAATATGATTATCTGAAGATAACACTTATGATGGGTACGTATTTGTCCCAAGATGCGGTCCAAGTTGTTCTCCTTATTAATTGATTAGTTTGCTGGATGTCTCCATTTTCAAGGAACCTCCATTGATCCTTTAATCTACACAAAGAGTGATTAAAATATGGAACAGACTTCCAGGAGGAGGAGTGGAGGTGAAAATGCTGAAATAGCAGGATCTTACTTGGTGGATAAACTAAGATGGGCCAAATGGCCTTCTTCACCAGTGATCTTGTGATCCATTTTAAGAGTGTGTTATGTGATAAAGTAAAGCAATCTCTTTAAAATTCAAAAATAATAAAACAGAAAATGCTGGAAATACTCAGCAGGTCAGGCAGCACCTGTGGAGAGAGAAACAGAGTTAACGCTCCAGGTCGATGACCTTTAAAGTTCATCTGCTTTACAGCATTAGTTAGTGGCAGCATTGTCTTTTTGTTTTGTTAAAATCTCTGACTTCTATAGAAATAAATGAATTTGATCTAATAGCCATTACAGAGACATGGTTGCAGAGTGACCAAGGTTGGGAAATAAATATCCAGGATACTTGACTTTTAGAAGAGACAGGCAGAATGGAAAAGGAGGGGGGTAGCCCTGATAATAAAGGATGGGATAAAGGCAGTAGAGAGTATGGTCCTTACCGCCACCTGGTAACGCCAGTGATGCATGAAAAAATGGTGGCTGCCACTCTTGCGCCAACTGGAGCCGGTTCCGGTGGCGGCCGCCATATTGGTCACCCACTTTGCCGGCAGCGCCCTGAAAAAAAAATGGTGGCGTGGTGACGTCAGTCGGCGTGCAACGCCGACTTAGTGCCACCTATGCAAACTTCGACCCTAGCGCTCAAGTAGGCGCTGGGTCCTAAGCACGCCAGGTTAACCTGGCATGCAAACAGGCTGACAGATGCTGACGGGGCGATATCTGCAGCTGTTAAAGGGACATACACATCAATCAGGTAAGTTTGAATGGAAGGGTTTGGACTGGGTTGTTATTTTATTGAAGTGGTGGCTTGCTGCAATAGATGTGAAAAGTTTTTTAAGTGTTTTGGGAGTGCTGCTGGATGCTTTCAAGGGCTTGGATGGTAAGTGAGAAGACAGAACATGCTGCGAATACTCAGCAGGTCACGCAACATCCGTGGAGTTCACATCTCAGGTCGAGATGCTGCCTGACCAACTGAGTATTTGCAGCATTTTATGCTGTAATTCCACATTTACAGCGTCCGCTTGCGGAGGGAAGAGGAAGTCGCCGAAGAGGAGCAATCAGACAGAAGGATGCATCCCAGACAGCCCCTTTGTGGCCGGGATATCCCGGATGGAATCATCCGCCTGCGCTCCCACTGGCTGGGCAGGATGCATTTCTTGGGTGTGTGAAATGAGGAAGACACAAGGGTGGAGTTGTGTTGACGGGAGGGCGGGAAGCCTAGAGGTGTATGCCAGAAGGAGGATAATGTACGAGGATACCCGCATCTTGTATCCTTTCTGCCCCGCTGCTCAGCCATGCCCCATCCAAGAATGGCCTGCACCGTCTCCTCCAAGGGGGTGAGGTGAGGCTAGGAATGGGAGATGTTCCTTGTCATTGGTGCAGATTGTTGGTAGGTGAGTGATGGGGGGGGGTGGGGGGGGGCGTTCCTGCATTGAGCAGTGTGTGAGGCTAGTGGTTCACAGAGTCACAGAATCCCCACAGTGCAGATAGAAGCCATTTCGGCCCATCGAGCCTGCACCGACACATATCCCACCCTATCCCCGTAACCCCACCTATTTAATCCCCCCTAACACTAAGGGTCAATTTATCATAGCCAAATCAACCTAACCCGCACATCTTTGGACTGTGGGAGGAAACCGGAGCACCCGGAGGAAACCCACGCAGACACGGGGAGAATGTGCAAACTCCACACAGACAGTCACCCAAGGCCGAATTCGAACCCGGGTCCCTGGCGCTGTGAGGCAGCAGTGCTAACCACTATGCCACCGTGTTGGTAGGTGACATCTTTTGAAGATCCATTCACTGACCTTGACCAGTGGTCTGAGGTCTTGAAGCTTCTTTGGGCACTGGAGCCAGGTGGTGGGGGCAAAACTGCTGGCAGTGATGGCCTTGGTAATGTACTCCCACATCATTCTTTCTGGAGGGCCTCCTGGCCCCTGTGGGTAGAGGGCCAGTCTTGCAGTGTTGACCCTCTGCACAAAGCTGGAGTGCTGCGTGGGAGACCCTGGGTGCCCCATCCCTGGCTTGCTGAGCCATCTGTGGTAGTGCTGAGGCAGTTTTCCCATTTGTTGAGTTTAGGAAGGTAATTCAGTTTTAAGTGCTGAATATTGACATTTGGAACTTCTTAAAAATATTGATTATTTGTTAAAAGACAGAAAGGGCTGAAAAATGTACTGAATCAGTGCATTTTATTTTCCCTTGCTTCAATGTGCATGGCCCTTTAAATTTCAGAGATCCTCACTGCCCACAATGCACTGCAAGCTTCACAGCCTCACACACAGACTCTGGGGAAGCAACAACACTGCACCAGCACAACAAATTGGTCCCGGATCCCTTGTGCAACGCCACCAGGGCGGCGTTGCACCTATGTTTAGTGCTGCGCCACCCACCACCATGCCCCCACACCAATTTACTTTGTTTAGCACGGCGGCCATTTCGGGCGGCCATTAACGGCAGTTGGCAAGGACACTGACTGCTTTCCGAGCAAGAATGAAATTCCCCCCAAAAGATCTTAGCTCAGAAAATTAAGATGTAGAATTAGTTTGGGTGGAGCTAAGAAACAACAAGGGGCAGAAAACATTGGTGGAAGTAGTTGATAGGCCCCCGAACAGTAGTTGTGGTGTCGGTCAGAGTATAAATCAGGAAATTAGAGGTGCATGTAACAAGGGTAATACAGTAATCATGGGGCACTTTAATCTTCATATAGACTGGTCAAACCAAATTTCCAGTAATTTTGTGGAGGACGAGTTCATGGAATGCATTCAAGATAGTTTTCTAGATCAGTATGTCAAGGAACCAACTAAGGAGCAGACTATTTTAGCTCTAGTATTGTGCAATGAGATAGCGTTAATTAATAACCTTGTAGTAAAGGAGCCTCTGGGGAAGAGTGATCATAATATCATAGAATCTTATATTGAGTTTGAGAGTGAACAAAGCAAACTACATTGGTATGAGGGGTGAATTGATTAAGGTAAATTGGAACACCACGTTAAAAGATATGACAGTAAATAAGCAATGGCAAACATTTAAAGAAATAAGCATAATTCGCAACAAATATATATTCCCTTAAGGAATAAAAACCCCATGGGAAAAGTGGTTCAACTGCGGCTAACAAGAGAAGTTAAAGATAGTATTAGATTAAAGGAAGAGGCTTATAATGTTGCCAAAAAGAGTAGTAAGCCTGAGGAATGGGGGGATTTTAGAATTCAGCAAAGGATGACCAAGAAATTGATAAAGAAAGAGAAAATAGAATGAGAATAAACTAGGAAGAGACAAAAAAACAAATTGTCATAGCTTCTATAGGTATGTAAAAAGAAAAAGATTAGCGAAAGTAAACGTGGGTCCCTTACAGGCAGAGACAGGAGGAATTATAATGGGGAATAAGGAAATGGCAGAAACATTAAACAAATACTTGGGGGTAGAAATTAGGTCGCGCCCCATTTGGGGCGCAAATATCGTCCGGACGCAAATATTAGCGCCTGGCGCTAATTATCGGCACTGACAGGAAACTTCACTTTTACCGCCCCGGGAGGTGAGTGGAGCGCTAAAGCAGGCGCTGCACACCTCTCTTAAGGCGCAAAGGCCGAGCAGTGAGGCGCTAACTCGGAGCGCTGGCGAAGCTCATGTAATGTCAGTCAGCAATGGAACACACACACAATGGCACGGGCCAGTTCTTAAAGGGGATGGTTAATCTTGCTTTCCATCCACATCCTGTTCATTGCTGCCTTGAATCTCGGCCTGGAGAGACTTGCACATCAAATGTGCTGGAAAGAACAATGGAAAGTACCAGGCAAAGAGCTCAGAGTGCAGCTCCCACAGTCTCTGCTAAATCGATACAAGGAATGGCAAATCAAAATGAACCTGCAAAGTGCTGCTCAGTACCCAAAACTCCTTCACACAACGTTGAATCTCTCCAGAAGTCTCTCCCTCTCTCTCTCAGAATGCGTAGTTCAAAAATGCCACCAACAATAAAAGACAGGAAGAGGCCCCCTTTAAATAGCGCCCCCCCCAGCCCCACAGCGATTGATAGCGTTCCAGTCTTCTGGTCGTTGGATGCGCCAGGCGGTAAGGCAGGGGGCGCCACTCAATTTCCGCTACGGGGCGCCACAAGGGCGTTGCACCATGGAATGACGTCACAATCTGCGCGCGCAGGTGGTCGCAGCGGTAAGTTTTAGCGCCGCCGCACAATCTCAAGTTAAGTTCTCGAGCGGCGCAAACATCGCTGCGCCCGGGCGTTAGCGGCTTTGCGCCCCATTAGCGCCCTCTTAAGGCGCTAACGGGAGGCGCAACCAAGTGAATTTTTACCCCTTGGTATCTGTCTTCACAGTAGAAAACACAAATAAATTCTGGAAATAGAGGGAACCAAGGGTCTAGTGAGAATGAGGAACTTAAAGAAATTAGTATCAGTAAAAAAATAGTACTGGAGAAAATAATGGGACTAAAATCCAACAAATCCCCTGGACCTGATGGCCTACATCCTAGGGTTTTAAAAGAGGTAGCCACAGAGATAGTGGAAGCATTGATTCCAGAATTCCCTAGATTTTAGAATGGTCCCCGCAGATTGGAAGGTAGTAAACATAAGCCGTCTGTTCAAGGAAGGAGGGAGAGAGAAAACAGGGAACTATAGACCTGTTAGCCTGACATCAGTAGTAGGGAAAATGCTAGAACCTGGTATTGGGGGTAATATATTAACATGCATTGAGGATTGGTTAATGGACAGAAAACAGAGAGTAGAAATAAACGGGTCATTTTCAGGTCTGGCAGGCTGTAACTAGTGGGGTACCACAAGGATCAGTGCTTGGGCCTCAGCTATTTATACTCTATATCAATGACTTAGATGAGGGGATTGAGTATAATGTATCCAAGTTTCATAGAATCATAGAATCATAGAAATTTACGGCACAGAAGGAGGTCATTTGGCCCACTGTGTCTGTGCCAGCTGAGGTCATCCAGCCTAATCCCACTTTCCAGCTCTTGGTCCATAGCCCTGTAGGTTACAGCACTCCAAGTGCATATCCAAGTATTTTTTAAATGCGAGGAGGGTTTCTGACTCTACCACCCTTTCAGGCAGTGAGTTCCAGACCCCCACCACCCTCTGGGTGAAAAAAGGTTCTCCTCAACTCCCCTCTAATCCTTCTACCAATTACTTTAAATCTATGCCCCCTGGCTATTGACCTCTCTTCTAAGGAAAATAGGTCCTTCCTATCCACTCTATCTAGGCCCCTCATAATTTTATACACCTCAATTAAATCTCCCCTCAGCCTCCTCGGTTCCAAAGAAAACAACCCCAACCTATCCAATCTTTCCTCATAGCTAAAATTCTCCAGTCCTGGCAATATCCTCGTAAATCTCCTCTGTACCCTCTCTAGTGCAATCACATCTTTCCTGTAATAGTGGTGACCAGAACTGTATACAGTACTTTAGCTGTGGCCTAACTAGTGTTTTATACAATTCAAGCATAACCTCCCTGCTCTTATATTCTATGCCTCGGCTAATAAAGGAATGTATCCTGTATGCCTTCTTAACCACCTTATCTACCTGTCCTGCTACCTTCAGGGATCTGTGGACATGCACTCCAAGGTCCATCTGTTCCTCTACACTTCTCAGTATCCTACCATTTATTGTGTATTCCCTTGCCTTGTTAGCCCTCCCCAAATGCATTACCTCACACTTCTCCAGATTGAATTCCATTTACCACTTTTCTGCCCACCTGACCAGTCCATTGATATCTTCTTGCAGTCTCCAGCTTTCTTCCTCACCTGGGTGTCATTATACACGAATCACAGAAAGTTAACATGCAGGTACAGCAAGCAATTACGAAAGCAAATGGTATGTTAACCTTTATTACAAAGGGATTGGAATATAAGAGTAAAGAAGTCTTACTGCAATTATTTACGGCCTTGGTGAGACCACACCTGGAGTACTGTTTACAGTTTTGATCCCC
This sequence comes from Squalus acanthias, assembly GCA_030390025.1. NCBI lineage: Eukaryota > Metazoa > Chordata > Chondrichthyes > Squaliformes > Squalidae > Squalus > Squalus acanthias. The sequence goes on from CM059426.1 coordinate 53,788,714, forward strand.
TTACCTAAGGAAGGATATACTTGCCTTAGAGGGAGTGCAACGAAGGTTCACTAGACTGATTCCTGGGCTGAGGGGATTGTCCTATGTGGAGAGATTGAGTAGACTAGGCCTATATTCCCTAGAGTTTAGATGAATGAGAGGTGATCTCATTGAAACATGTAAATGTTTTAAGGGGCTTGACAGGGTAGATGCAGGGAAGATGTTTCCCATGGCTGGCGAGTCTAGATCTAGGGGTCACAGTCTCAGAATAAGGTGTCAGCCATTTAGGACTGAGATGAGGAGATGCTTCTTCATTCAAAGGGTTGTGAATCTTTGGAATTCTCTACCTCAGAGGGCTGTGATGCACAATCGTTGAGTATATTCAAGACAGAGATCGATAGATTTTTGGATGCTAAGGCAATCAAGGGATCTGGTGACAGTGCAGGAAAGTGGAGTTGAGGTAGAAGATCAACCATGCTCTTATTGAATGGCGGAGCAGGCTCGAAGGGCGGAATGGCCTACTCCTGCTCCTACTTCTTGGGGGTAAAATTCATTATAGCCCAGGAATGGGCGCTAACTTCTGAAAAGTTTGAGATTTAGCGCCAGGCGCTAATGAATCTCGCTGCAGGCAAAATTCAGTGTCATCGCTCAAAGAAAGGATGGGAGCGCTAAATCAAGCGCTAATGACCTAGCTCAGTGGCGTTACACTCAAGGCACTAACCAATATCAGGTGTAGTCTAATTGCTAGTCATCATTGCCACAGGCGCTTTCCAGTTCTTAAAGGGGAGGTTCAATCATGCTGCAGAACCTCATTCTCAACATTGCTGGTTCTGCAGCTGTCTCAGCAAGCAGCAGTAGGCCAAGGAGAAGGAACCAGACCACTGAAGGAGGTGTCATTATGGCAGATCAACGGCCCAGGGAGAGAGCTCACAGATTCTGTGACCAGGCATTGGAGGCGTTGGTCTTCGCTGTGGAGAGACGGGGGGCGGTGCTGTACCCGGCAAGTGGCAGGAGGTCCTCACCGCAAGTCTTCCGCGCCATGTGGAGGGAGGTAGCCCAGCAGGTGTTGGGCAGCACTGTGGTCCCCAGGACCCATCACAGTGCAGGAAGAAATTTAATGACCTCACTCAGGTGGCCAGGGTGAGTCAATGCTTCAACAAATGCTGCATACAACCATCTGATCCTCAGTCTGCACACACTGCCCAAAGCACCAGACCCCCAGCACTCACCCACCAACAATTTCCATCTACCAACACTCACACCCACACCCACATCTCACACCTTGCACACAATGACAGCTATTCAACTATGGCAGGCACTTCACCCAGACACTTTGCTCCACACTCACTCACATACTTTCCTCTCTCTTGCAGGCCAAGGTCGCTCAAAACAGGATGGAGCAGGAGTGCACAGGCGGGGACAACCTGACACCCAACCACTGTCTGCGCTGGAGGAAAGAGTGCTGCAAAACATTGGGCGCCAGGTGGTGGGCGCCGTGGCCACTGGCGACGTTGATCCCCTTGTGGACAACAACGGTATGTTCATCCCTACTCCTTCTTCTCACATCCCACTTGTCCCTCACCCCACAAGCCTTTCCCACTTTCTAGCTAATCATGCTGTATTCATGCCTTTCTCCCTTCCTGCCCCCTCCCCTCACCTTTACCTGACTCTTCTGCCTTTATGCCTTCAGATAATGAGCAAACAGCTGAGCAGCCTGTCCCTGAGGGTACCATAGAGAGCGAGGCGGAAGAAGAGGAGGATGAAGAACACACCGCGTCACTGCATGTCTCACCCGCAGGTACCAGCTCAGATACTGGCACTACACATTCTTTTGAGGCTAGTATAGTAGTGGGACCTACACAGGGTGATGCACCGGGGACGAGCGGGCTGCAGCAAGGCCAGGGGGAAAGGGTAGCTCGGGAGTCATCTCGCCGGAGGGCGAGTTCGCGCGCGAGTTCTGCTGCACAGGACACAGATGAGGACCTCGATGGGGAGGCCTTTAGAAGAAGGGTGATGGGCATGCACACGGAGATGATAGGTGCAATGGCAAGGGTGCCCGAGAGCCTCTCGGCAATGGTAAGGAGCATGGAGGAGTCCGCCTCCAACATTGCACAGCGCTCTGCGCACACCATGGAGCCCATCATTTCCAGTCTGCAAAGGATGGTAGACTCCCAGAGGGACCGTGGCGACCCAGAGCTCATGCCATGTGTGATGGGCAATGTCGCAGCTTCCATTGCAGCACAGGCGGAAGCAACACAACATCTTAGTGCTGTAATGCAGTTTATGCTTCGTGCCATCGATTCTCAGCTTGATGCCATGCAAGCTCTGACTGCTGCCATCGTGGCTGGGTTGACCACCATCCACCGGGGCTTTCACAGTGTCGCAGCAGGCCTGCAATCTGTGCTCCAGCAGATTGCTAGGGATGCTGAGGTGCTGCCCCGGGGGAGTGGCAGTGGGTCAGTGGAGCAGGAAGCTGCTGTCCTCTCTCAGGATGACAGCATTCCTGCTCCCACCACTGGCACTCCGCCATTGCCCTTGTCGCTGCCTGTCATCCAGCCAGCCCAGACTGTCGCCGCCCAGCCTGAGGTGGTGCAGTCTACAGCCGGGCCTTCCAGGTCCAGAGCTGGTCGAGGACACCCTGCAAGGTCATCTGAATTCTCCTGCATGGACACTCAGCAGCCTTCCACCAGCCGTGCTGCAGCCACTGGGCCAACACTTCGTAGGAGCACTAGAGTAGGCAAAGGCAGTGTAACGAGGGGCACTAAAGGATTGCACAAGGGTGAATAGTTAATATTGTTGTTGTAAATATGTGTTCACTGATTATTGATAAATTTATTAATTGGCTTTGGATGATTTTGTGGTGTCTCTCATTTCAGCTTTGTGCTGTGAAATGGCCTGCGACAGGAATGGAATGATGGGGATGTGATGAGCAACAGGAACCTGGAGTTTAATTTATTGGAACCGCAGTCTGATGAGGCGGTCACGGACCGCCCTTCCAAAAGGCCGATTGAGTGGCTGCCTCCTCCCTCACTGCTGTTCCTCCTCCTTCTCCTCCTCCTCGTCCTCCTCTTCTTCCTCGTCCTCCTCCTCCTCTTCCTCTCCCTCTTCCTCCTCCTGAGGTGGTCCCACAATCCCGAGTGGGAAGGGCCCTCATGATGGCCAAGTTGTGGAGCATGCAGTAGACCACCATGAAATGGGACACATGCTCCGCCGAGTACTGGAGAGCTTCTCCCGGGTGGTCAAGGCAACGGAACCATTGGTCTGCTCGCTGATGTTCCTGGTGGCAGCATGGCTCTCATTGTATGAGTGCTGAACAGGAGAGCTGGGGTTGTGGAGGGGAGTCATGAGCCAGGTGGAGAGCGGATAGCCCTTGTCTCCGACCAGCCAGCCGCGAGCTTGATGTGGTGGCTGGAAGAGAGCTGGCATACTGGTCTGACGCAGGATGAAGGCATCGTGGCTGCTGCCAGGATAGTGGGCATTCACATTGAGGATTCACTATCTGTGGTTGCACACCAACTGCACATTAAGTGAGTGGTAGCCTTTGCTGAGGACGACGGTGACCTTGACTGCCACTGAGAGAGCCGTAGTCGACCTGATCTGAGGCTTGAGGTCTGGTTGCAGAAGGTGGCACAGTTTGGTGACCAAATCCTTGCTGAAGCGGTGCCTTCTAATGCAATGCTCCTCGCTTAATTGGAGGTATGAGAAGTGCTCTCAGAATACCCTCAGAAGCTAAGGCCTCCTGTTGAGAGCCCCGATGACCCTCCTCCTCCCTCTGGCCATATCTTGCAATCTTTCTCGCTGTCTCCGCTCCCTCCGCCGTAGATCCTGCCAGTACAGCCCCCATTAATAGAACGATGTGTACCACTTTGAAATTTTGTCAGAATAAATGTAACAAATTTTTAGTAGCCACAACACTCCTGATACTAAAGAACCTTTAAATGACTGAATTAAACTCTGCACAATTGCAAACTGACAAGGAAGCAGTGAAACAGCACTAACCTGACAGCTGCGACTGATCCCTTTAAATATCGCCCCTGGAGCCGCCATCTGCCTGCTTCACGCCTCCTCTTCCTGTCGTTGTTGTGGCGAGGCACTAAGGCAGGGGGCGATGATAAATTTGGCAGATTGGGTGCTCAGTGAGCGTTGCATGCTCACTGATGTCACGATCTGCCTGGCGCTAAAGCCCCAGGCACTAACTGTTAGTGGCGGCGCTAAGGGGTGACTGGATTTGGTGTGCGGCGCTGGATTCGCCTGGCTCTGGCGCTACTTCATTAGCGCCCCATTAGCGCCCCCGCCAGGCGCTAACGGGAGGCGCTAACCAACAGGATTTCTCCCCCTTATGTTCTTATGTATTCGCTAACTTAACAAATACGAGATTAACAAAAATCAAAAAAGAGGCCCATAATCAGCCTGTCAAGAAACTGTAACCACAGCACTACCACTGACTCTCATGCTGTGGAGTGGGCATGATGTAAAGGGATTCCCTGATCTCAGATCACCGCAGCTTCCCTTCTCTCCCCAAACGGATGATTACTGCACTCCATGGATGAACTCTATAAATTAGGATATCTATTAAAATAATTAATAAAAGAAAAACCCTTGAGCCACTCGAGGAGTATATACTTATGTATCATATTACTTCTTTCAACTGACACATAGGAAAGTCTGGGAGATAGAAGGTTAAGCTCAAGGTAAGCTAAGTATTTGAGAGGTAAAATTGTCCTTCAAAAACACAAGTTAGGTGTGAACATCATGTGATGTTTCTGTTTCAAAAAACATCTGTTTTTTTTAATCATTCCATGCCTATAGAGACCTGTTGATAATTGATGGTTTACGTTAATGGTAGGCCCCAGGGTTTAGTACTGGAAAGGATTTCCACTGAAGTTCTCAGGTTTCCTTGAAATGAAAGCTGCCTTTATTCTCAGCTAATAACAAAAATGCACAGAATTGCTTTCATGCACACACGCATTAGTGTACAACCCACTCCAAAAAAGCCAGGAATCTGGTCTTATTTCCAGCATTACTGGTAGTGTTTCCTAAGTAGACATGAGAACCAGTGGTATTTTAACATGGTTTTATTAATTCATAGGATGTATCACTCCACTTATTTATATTTGTAGCGCAGTGGTGTAAATGTGTGTTGAGGACAAGGTCACTTTCAGCATCCAAACACAAATCAGCCCGCATTCTTCCTGAAGTGTTGGCTGACTGCATGTTCCCTCACAAGATGCTGAGAAGATTGGCATTTTGTCAGCTTTGGTTAGTCCATGGGATCAGACACAAAATTTTTGTAAATTAAAAAAAATAAGAATTAGAGATGGTAACAAAGTGCCATTTTCATTACAGCTGTTATAATGATCAACTTGGGATGAACATTTATTTGTTTTTCAGGTTTTGGCTTTAGTTTTGGCTTCAGAGGCGCTAGAATGTGAGCATTTGTGAAGCCAAGACTCCAACCCAATAATATACATTCCTATCATTAACAATCTGATGTCTTCACTTGAATTATACATCCTATTGAGCTTTAAAGGGAAAATTTTGGAAACAAACTACAGTGACAAAATTAATTTAAGCTTTTGGCACAACCGACTAAATAGTTGTCTAAACAGCTTATTGAATATAGCATCATCAGACTACCAGGAGACACAATAATTTGCGACCCCCCCTCCCTGCTTCATTAGACTTCAGAGATTGGTTGGGTTTTCGGGCAGGCAGATCAGGCCGCCCGGCCAATGTCATCAGGGAGAGGCTAAACCCACTTTGATGGTCGGGCCTTATTTAAATTTCTTTGGAGGGCTGCCCATGCACTTCCATCGGCGATGGGCGGCCCGCCTAAATAGAGGACGGGATTTCCAGTGGGTCCAGCGCCTCTTAAAGTGAGGTGTCCTTTCACTCTCTGAAAATGTTCACTTCTATTGGGAAATTTGGGCTGCACTGTGCCTCAGGAAAGAGCACCTTGATTTAGTGACTCAGTGGTGGAGGTTCTTGTTGAGCAGCTGAGGGCATGCAGGAAGGTCCCCTTTACCTCAGATGGCAGGAGGGTGGTGGCACAGATTCTGCAGCAAATCTGGAGGGAGGTGGATGAAAATAATGCCCAGATAATCAGCCCCAGGACATGGGTTCAGTGCCACAAGCACTTCAACGACCAGACCCAGACCCAGAATGATGTCTTCCTATCTCTATTTCTCTGCGTTAAACCATGTCACAGCATCTCTTTCCTCATGGAACTGCAAACACTTCCCTCCCTGCTCCACATACTTGTCCTTGAATCACAAGACACTGCACATTGTAATCACACACTTACCTGCTGCTGCAGCCCTTCGCCCCTCTGCTAACTGCTCTCATATTTCACCCTGAGCCACTTTCTTACACGTGATCACCTCTCTATCCTGCTCACAACTTGCTGCTTCTCCCTCTCAGTGTGCAGCACACATCTGCGCAACCCTTTAAAAGAACCACACAATAACTCACTCCAACTCTTTTTCCAGGAGAAGCTGGCTCGCAGCATGGGTGAGAGGACCAGAATGCAGTGGGAGCCAGATTCCATGCAGGCCCTCACCCAGATGTCGGAGGAAAACATGTGTGCCAGCCAGAGCACTCCACACCAAGGGCTGGATTTTTCCAACCTCGGTGGGTCCGTGGCGGGCGACGTCCATGGCGTGCGGGGACCCTGCATCTGTCTCGATCTCAGCCTTCAACAAGATTTTCCATTGATTGGGCTTGTTAAGCCCGCCCTGCGAGGTTCCTGACCAATTAATAGGAAGTGGGTCTGATGATGTCATTTGATGACGTGTCATCAGCCGGTTTCCTTAAAGGGACCATGTTCACAATCATTTTGACAGTTGTGCTGTCAGTGTTCTACAGCATTGAGGTGCTGCAAACACTGACAATGACTGCACAGAGGTGCACGGCTACACCCAGGCTCTCCCATTACCCCCTCGATATGCTTATGGAGGGAGTCACAGCACGCAGGGAGGTTCTCTTCCCTTCCCCATGGGCGGAAGAGACCTCCCCAGGAGACCAACGCAGCCTGGTTGCACATTGCACAGGAGGACACAAGCAGGGATGTTGTCAGGAGGACCAGGCTGCAGTGGCACAAACCTTTCAATGATCTCAGTGGATCACGAAACGTTTCTGCAAAGCCACACTCAGCCTCATCCTGCTGTGCCACTCATCACATCCCCATCACTCTGCCTTCCCTACCCTACTCCTGCACATCCTTACTCACACCAACTTACCTTGCACCTTCACCCATCCCTCTCTCTCTATCTACATTATCACTTCCCCATCTCACTAGGCACCCCTCGCACTCACCCTCATCCTAGTCCAATCATACCAACTAACAACACACAAGGATAGGCAGTTGGGTGTTTTAGCCAATGTTCATGTGAAGTTTCTGTTAATGTGTTGTCAAACATTGAAATCTTTGCTTTCAACACTTTGCCTTCTTGGACAGATTTGTGTGCAACTTTGGAAGTGACTTAGTGAGTTGCAGTGAATGGTGAGACATAACAGTACTCCCCCACCACCCCCCCTCAATGGTGATGAGTGTGAAAGGAATGGCTTGGACATTGTAGGAATGCTTTATGTTGTTGGTGTGGGGTGGTGCCAACCTGGTGCATCATGTGGCAGCCAGGGTGTACAGCATCAACTGAAGTAAATGTGGCCATGGTGAGGCCATCCCCGGCGTCCCGGGCAGTAATGTGGTCGGGTGCTGATGCCCTCTGTCCTGTGCAGCATCAGGTGATTGCAGAGAAGGTTGGTGTTGTTGTTGGTGATGTTGGTGTGCCTGGTGCTGCTGGTGTTGGGGCTGATCGTAATGGGATTCTGAGGACCAAGGTGAGATTTTTTCAAGGGCACCGATGCTGATGTAATAGATGGCAGGTGAGGTTCAGATGACAGAAGTGATCTGTTAATGGTGAGAGATGTTGCTCCAAGGAGGTGACACTGGATAGGGAGTTGGCTCCAAACAATTCAAACCATAAAAAGCTGAAAAGTGTATTCCAAATCCTGAAGGCTCCAGCCTCTAAGATTGGAAATTGAACAGCTGTGAAATGGTAGCTTTTATACCACTTTTGCAGCTGTCAACTATTCACAGCAATGCAGAGTCACTGAGAACCCGACACACTTAACTGACATGATCCCCGAGCACCAGGAACCTCATAAAAAACATGGAAAAATCGTTAGGACCTGGTACAATGCTGCTTAAACACCTTTAAGCAGCTTCTTAAGCATCTCAATTGCCTGACCCACCGCTTAGTGCCGGGTCTGCAAACCGCAGGCAGAGCCGACACTTGGAACATTAACAAGGAGGCGGGTTCAGAGCGGAATTCCGCCCCAATGTCAATCAATGCCATTTTGACAGTGGACCCGCCACGGAACCCGCCCTCTAAGCACCAGCAAAATTCAGCCCCTTCAGTGGAAGTGAGTGTGAGGAGCCCACATATACTGCTCCAGGAAACTTGCATCTAATCAGCACTTGGGAACTAAAGCTGGAGGGGGAAAAATTCGGTTGCTTTGCGCCTCCCGTTAGGGGCCTAAGAGGGCACTAACGGGGCGCAAAGCAACTAGCGCCCGGGCGCGGCACCGCCAACGCCTCCCGCGAAATTCAGCAGGAGGTTAGTGGCAGCGGTAACCGGTAGCGCCCCGTGGTGCTGCGCCATCACTGATGACATCATCGCCGTGGGCAGCGCCCCGCTCGCGCCCCGGCCGCGAACTTTGGGAGCGCCCCCTGACTTACCGCCGGACGCTACGTCCGACAGGGTCAGGGGGGCCTACCTGCGGCCGGGGAGGCGCTATTTAAAGGCGAGGTGCGGGGCGGCCATTTTTGTTGCTGGCCGCCTGCCAGCACCTGCCTCCGCTCCCGTCCCCAGCTTTCTTACCCGCCCCAACCTGCGGAGTGCCGGCTGCGCTCCATGAGCCTGGCACTTCTCTTGAGTGCCGTGTTCTTTTGCCGGCACTCCCGATCCCCGGGTCGCGTTGCGCAAGGCCCCTTTGGGGCGCTACCACTCAATTTCCGTCGCAGGGGCGCTAATTCGTCCAGGGCGCTAAAAGTAGCACCCCGGCGAAGTTAGCGCCCCAAAGGGAGCGCTACTCAATTTTTAGCCCCAGAAGTCTGATTTAGCACCTCCAGGCAAATTCAAATTATGGTAATCGGTGATTGGGACCAAAATTATGAGCTAAAGCCAGACTTTCAAACAGGCATGTCTTATTAGCACAGCAGCCATTTAGTGCCTGTTTTCACCCTTTAGCCAAAATAACCCCCTAAGGTTTTTATTATCCTGCCAATTAATTAAAGAACAACACATTGAAAAATGAAGTCTGTTGCTAAATATTGCAACTGTATATAAAAGGAAATTTTCCTTTTGGAAAATATAAAAAAGTTAGGGGGAGAAATTGGGCACTGTAGCACCCATTTTTTAGGCACTACGCAGCCTCTTAATGCTCGAAAATGGCGTCCGAGATGTGCGTGAACACATCCAATGGGAAGTGTGCTGGATGCCATCTTGGTGAAGAAGTTTGAGCACGTGCACCTAAGGAATGATGGCAGCATGCAGAGCAGGCATATTATGATGTCAATCACTGTAGAAGGCCAGCGCTGCCTTTTTCAAATGCTGCACTCCAGCCCCGCCCTCTCTTAACCTCGCGCAGCTGAACATGATCTTAAAAGCATGAAGGACCTCTCACCAATGCTACTTAAATGAATCATGAACTACTTACAGGTTAGTTGCTGGATTATTTCCTCTCGCTGCTGGTGCAATTGCACATATTTTGGAACTTTCTTATAGTTGCCTACAGTTTCAATAGTCTACAGAGAGTGGTCTGGCTGGTGCTGAAGTACTTTTTTGTTGATTTAAAAGCTTGTGCTGAAGCAAGTTGCTTCCAGACATGGAATTGAGCCTATCTGGGAGAATGAAGCTTTTTTCTATTCGTTCCTGGGATGTGGGTGCCACTAGCAAGGCCAGCATTTATTGCCCATCCCTAGTTGCCCTTGAGAAGGTTTTGGTGAGCCGCCTTCTTGAGCCGCTGCAGTCCGTAGTGGTGAAGGTACTCCCACAGTACTGTTAGGGAGGGAGTTCCAGGATTTTGACCCAGTGACGATGAAGAAACGGCGATGGTGTGTAACTTGGAGGGGAACTTGTAGATGATGGTGTTCCCATGCGCCTGCTGCCCTTGTCCTTCTAGGTGGTAGAGGTCGCGGGTTGTACAGGGCCTTGGTGAGACCACACCTTGAGTACTGTGTGCAGTTTTGGTCGCCTTATCTGAGGAAGGATGTTCTTGCCATGGAAGGAGTTCAGCGAAGATTCACAAGGCTGATACCTGGGATGGCAGGAATGATGTTTGAAGAGAGATTGGGTCGATTGGGCTTATACTCGCTGGAGTTTAGAAGAATGAGAGGGGATCTCATTGAAACTTATAAAATTTTGACAGGACAGGACAAACTAGATGCAGGAAGGATGTTCCCGATGGTCGGGGAGTCCAGAACCAGGGGTCACAGTCTAAGGATAAGGGGTAAGCCATTTAGGACAGAAATGAGGAGGAATTTCTTCACCCAGAGAGTGGTGAACCTGTGGAATTCTCTGCCACAGAAGGCAGTAGAGGCGAATTCATTAAATAGATTCAAGAAGGAGTTGGATATATTTCTTAAGGCTGAAGGGATCAAGGGATATGGGGAGAAAGCAGGGACAGGGTACTGAATTTGGATGATCAGCCATGATCGCATTAAATGGCAGAGCAGGCAAGAGGGGCCGAATGGCCTACTCCTGCTCCTATCTTCTATGATCCTATGATCTATGATCTATGATCTATGAAGCCTTAGTGAGTTATGCAGTGCATCTTGTAGATGGTACACAGTAAAGCCACGCTACACCGGTAGTGGAGGGAGTGAATGTTTAAGGTGGTGGATGGGGTGCCAATCAAGCGGGGTGCTTTGTCCTGGATGGTGTCGAGCTTCTTGAGTGTTGTTGGACCTGCACTCATCCAGGCAAGTGGAGAGTATTCCATCACACTCCTGACTTGTGCCTTGTAGTTGGTGGAAAGGCTTTGGGGAAAGGCTGCTAGAAAAGGAAGGAGGCAGAGGGGCCGAAGGGCTCTCAGCAGGAGGCCATATCCACTGAGGGTCTTTAGGGAGCAATTCTCTTACCTCAACATCAGTGAGGACTAAAGAGGTCGTGACTTGCGAGGAGTCGGCAGTACCGGAGGAGGCAGTACAAATCCGGCGACTTCAAAAACAACAATAAAAAACAAGGAGTGACATCACAGGAAAGCAAGTAGGTGATTGGTGGGTGAATATTAACATTTTTTCCCTTTCTAAGCTAGGACAGTGGCTTAAACTAGGAGCGGGAAAACTATAATGTACTTTATTAAACTTTTAGGGCTAGAAATTCGGTGCAGCTGTGCTTCTCATTAGTGCCCCTGGGGGGCGCTAACGGGGCGCAAATGACTTTTCAGGAGGCGGTCACCCTGCAGCGTAAGAGTGTGCAGGCAGAGAGGGAATGGGTGACCACCAGACAGACAAGGAGGACCAGGCAGGTGGTGCAGGAGTCCCCTGAGTGCATCTCACACTCTAACCGGTATTCACTGGTAAGGGCGATGGTTCCTCTGGGGAGTACAGCCAGAGGCAAGTCCACGGCACCATGGGTGGCTCAGCTGCACAGGGGGTGAGGAGGAAGATCGAGAAAGCAACAGTGATAGGGGATTCGATAGCTAGGGGAACAGGCAGGTGTTTCTGCGGCCGTAGACGTGACTCCAGGATGGTATGTTGCCTCCCTGGTGCCAGGGTCAAGGATGTCACTGAGCGGCTGCAGGACATTCTGAGGGGGGAAGCTGAACAGCCAGAGGTCGTGGTCCATATCGGTACCAACGACATAGGTAGAAAGAGGGATGAGGTCCTGCAGGCAGATCTTAGGGAGCTAGGAAAGAGATTAAAAAGCAGGACTTCAAAGGTAGTAATCTCCGGATTACTCCCAGTGCCACAAGCGAGTGAGTATAGAAATAGAAGGATAGAAAGATGAATGCATGGCTGGAGAGATGGTGCAGGAGAGAGAGCTTTAGATTCCGGGGACATTGGGACCGGTTCTGGGGGAGATGGTACCTGTACAGGCCGGACAGGTTGCATCTCAACAGAGCCGGAACCAATATCCTCGCGGGGAGGTTTGCTAGTGCTGTTGGGGAGGGTTTAAACTAATTTGGCAGGGGGATGGGCACCAGGATGTAGCATTAGAAAGGAGAAACAAGGTGCACAAAGGATTGGGAGAGACGGATAGCACTAGAGTAAGAAATAGTACGGTATTAGGTAGGGTCAGACTAAGGGAGAATACAAGTAGGTTTACTGTGCATGTGTGTGAATGCACGAAGTGTGGTAAATAAGGTTGATGAGCTGCAGGTGCAAATAGCCACATGGGAATATGATGTTGTGGCGATAATGGAGACCTGGCTCAAAAAAGGGCAGGATTGGGTATCAAATATTCCTGTATATAAGGTGTTCAGGAAAGATAGGGAGGAAAGAAAGGAGGTGGAGTGGCAGTACTGGTTAAGGAGACTGTTACAGTGCTGGAGAGAGAGGATGTCCTGGAGGGGTCAAGGACAGAATCTATTTGGTTAGAGTTAAGAAACAATAGAGATGCCATTACACTACTAGGTGTATTCTGTAGGCCACCAACTAGTGGGAAGGATATAGAGGAGCAAATTTGCAGGGAAATTACAAAGAGGTGCAAGAACTATAGGGTAGTGATAATGTGGGACTTCAACTATCCTAATATAGACTGGGATAGTAATAGTGTAAAGAGCAGAGAGGGGGAAGAATTTCTGAAGTGTGTTCAGGAGAACTTTCTTGATCAGTACGTTTCTGGCCCAACGAGGAAGGAGGCATTGCTGGATCTGGTTCTGGGGAATGAAGTCGAGCAAGTGTCAGTAGGGGAACATTTAGGGAAAGTGATGATAGTCTCATAAAGTTTAGATTAGCTATGGAAAAAGACAGAGCCGATCATGGACAGTCCGGCCATAAAGGGGCTGTGTTGGTTGCCTCCTCCCTTCCTCCTCCTTTTCTTCTTCCTCCTCCTCCTGGCTGCATGCCTCAGCAGGGGTCCAAGATCGTGCGAGGCTAGCATCACTTAAAGCCAGCCTGCACCTCTTAAAGGGGAGGTACAGGTGCTGAAAGTGGCTAGGGAAGAGAGTGTGAGCAAGAAGAAGACGTACTAATGGTGCAACAGGACAGAGAGTGGGCTCCAAGATTTTCTGACGTAGCACTGCAGGCCTTGGTGCAGGAGGTGGACAGGAGGAGAGAGGCTATCTATCCACAAGGGGCCAGGAGGCCCTCCAGACAAACTGTGAGAAGGCAATGGGAGCAGATCGCCGTCAGTCAATGCCAGCAGTGTAGCCCCGCGGACCTGGATGCAGTGCCGCAAGAAGTTTATTAACCTCATACGAGTGGTCAAGGTCAGTGAATTCATCTTCAAATGCCATATCCTTACAACTGAACCACGAGGCTCACACACTGCTCAATTCCCCATCGCCCCCTTCACTCACCTACCAACAATCACGACTCATACCTCACATTCAAAGCTTCATCTCACCCTCACACACTTAGCAGTGGTGCAAGTCTCACACCCACATCTCACAGCTTGCACACACTGTCAGCTGTTCAACCATGACAGGCATATCACTCAAACACATTGCACCACACTCAATTGACACACTTCCCGCTCTGTTGCAGGACAAGATGGCTCATAACCGGAGGCAGCAGTGGCGACCCCCAGCCATGCTGCAGCCACTGTGGTAGCACCACGTAGGAGCACTAGGACAGGCAAAAGCACACGGAAGACAGGCTCTAAGAGAATGCACAAGGATGATTAGTTGACTTTGGTATGTAATATTGGATGGTTTGATATATAAATTTGGTTTGGAATATTTGTTTTTTGGTGGCTTTTATTGTAGCATTGTGGCCAAGAGGACACTGTGATGGTCAGCAACAGAGGGAAGGTAAGGTGTGGGACTGTTGGTGAATGGGGAATTGGGGTTGCCTTCATTGGTACCACAGTTGAATGAGTCGATCATGGACAGTCCGGCCATAAAGGGGCTGTGTTGGTTGCCTCCTCCCTTCCTCCTCCTTTTCCTCTTCCTCCTCCTCCTCTTCCTCCTCCTCAGCTCTTCACCATATACCTGGTGGCAAGGGCTGTGCCCTCATGATGGCGAGATTGTGCAGCATGCAGAAGACCACGACGAATCTTAAGATGCGCTCTGGTGAGTACTGCAGGGCTCCTCCAGAGCGGTCCAGGCAGCGGCAGCATTGTTTAAGCTCCCAATGGTCTGCTCAATCACATTCCATGTGGCAGCGTGGCTTTCATTATATGCATGCTGTCCACGTGTGGTTGGGTTGCGCACTGGAGTCATGAGCCAGGTGGTCAGTGTAGTCACCCTCTGATTTGTCATGGTGGCTCAAATGCGGATGGGACAGCGGACTGCCACAGAATGAAGGCATCATGACTGCTGCCAGGATGTCGAGCATTGACCTGCATGATGCGTTAAGTATGGTCGCACACCAGCTGGGCATTGAGGGAGTGGAATCCCTTCTGGTTGCGGTACATCTCTGAATTACATGCAGCGCCCGCAAAGCTATGTGTGTGCAGTCAATGGCATCCTGCTATCCTGGCGATGTCGCGTGCTCACTCTGCCTGCTTCTCTCTATCAACGGAGAATGAAATGTATTTACCTCTCTTTGCATACAGAGCCTCAGTGACCTCCCTTATGCAACAGTGCACAGCAAACTGGGAGATGTTAGAAATATCACCTGCTCCAGCCTGAAAGGAGCTCGACGCATAAAAATTCATGGCCACGCTCACCTTCACCGCCACTGGCAGTGCCATCCTCGCCCTGCTCTCAGGCTGCAGTTCTGCCTGCAACAGGTGGCAGATTTCAGTGAGCACCTCCTTAGCGAAGCGGAGACATTCCATACACTGTTCCTTGCTGAGGTTGAGGTAGGAGAATTGCTCCCTGAAGACCCTGGGTGGATATAGTCTATGCTGAGAGTCCTTCTCCCCACTCTTCAAGTAGCTTGTCTTCCTCTGTGTCACCACTGCTCATTCTCCCTGTCATGCTGCAGGCCAAGGGGGATACAAACTACTGCACCCATGTCTGAGAGCAACTGGTCTGAGCAGAAACCTTTAAGTAACCTGCCACACCACTTCCTGGAGACTTCAGCAACTTCAAATAAGATAACAAACCACTACACTTCTACGTTTAAGAGAGGGCGTTAGCTGGAGCGTTGAGATTGAAAATGGCAGCACTGGTGTCCAATACACGCTGACTGACATCACGATCTGCCTACTCTGCATACTTCCAACGCATGCTCCCAGCACCTGCGCTAATGACCTCACCAGTGCGGCCTGCACCAGAAGTGTGCGCACGTGGTGCAGACGCCATTTTGGATCCAAAACAGCACCCATAACGCTGAAAAACCGGGCTCACGGACCTTGTTTCTAAAGATACATAATTTACTCAGTGTGAAACCCATTTGCCTTATTTCCGTGAATAGGAGTCTTTCATCAATCCAAATTTGAAGTTGTTGATATTGCACCAAGTACGACAGCAAACTTTATATAATTTCACCTCCTTTTCAAGAAATTATAATGTTTTTATGTCTCCTTGTGTTTTTATATGTATTATACAAAGCTTTCATTTTATGCTCAATTACCTCTTTATTAATGCATATCTTCATTTCTTTCATATATTGTTCCTCCTTTTTGAGAGAGTAGTAATCTAAAAATGATAACATTGAAATGATATACCCATTGATTAGAGAGAAATAAATTACATGTGCACAAGGTTATTTGAAGGTTTGGAAAACAGAAGCAGCTGCTACTATAGTGCACAAGATACAGCAGACCTATATGATATGAATATTGTGTGAAAGACATCACTCTGATGCTAATGGCAATATAATGGCCCAAAAATGAGACCTAATGCGGGAGAGTACGCACTGTGTACTCTCGCGTATTAGATCTCGAAGTGCCGGTTTCCTGCATGCACTGCGCATGCGCGGGAAACCGGCACTTCGGGTATTGCGAAGGGGGCGGTTCCTAAGTGAACCGCGTGCGCGCTACAGGTTGCGCGCACGCAGCACACTTAGTTTTTTTTCAGGTTTGAACGCGCAGGTAAGTGTTGAAGATTTTACACATGAAGAAAGCAGGCGTAAGACCCCCTTTTAACAAGGTAAGTAGTTAATTAAGTATTATTTAAAAAAAATTTCAACAGGTTTATCTTTTTTAGAGACTTTAAAGAAAGGTAAGTTTATTTTTATAACTTTTAAAAAGAATTTAAAAATTTTCAAAATTTAAATTTTTGTTTAAAGTGGTTAATTTATTTAACTATAGTTATTTTATTAATGTGATGGCTTTTTTTTTAATTTAATTGAGGTTTAGCTGTTCTTTTGGGGGCTTGTTGTATTCATAGTTTTGACAGCTCTTCCTGTCAAAACTATGAATGAAAGATGGTGTGCTGCCATTGGCTCTAACTGGCCCACGTGATCCCAGAGGTCGCATCGCACTAACTGCGCCTCTGGGACACGCACACACTGCGCGCCAGCACCAGGGAGAGGCCCAGGAACTGAAGTTCGTGTGAGCCAAAACCATAAAGGCAGGCGCGGAGTGCGATATCGCGGGGGATCCTTACCCCCGCGGCAACCATCGAAGTCCAATTTCTGAGCCATCATGTATCATCTCAAAGATGAAATCTTACTGCGTGGAGAACATTTAGAAATATCTAGTTCATATAGCGTAATTCTTCAAAAGGAATGGATAAAAATTAAACAAAAACATAAAATATGCAAATCGAGGCCCTATCACTTAGATAAGACCCCGTTGCAATTTTAACTGTCTGAGTGAGTGTCCACCACAGACGCTCTGCTTAGTAAAACCTGACAGACACTCAGGCTTGGGAAGGCAGAGTGATGGGGATGTGATGAGAGGCACAGCAGGGTGAAGTTGAGTGTGGCTTTGCACTTACCTTTCCTGATCTAATAAGATCATTGAAGCGTTTGCGGCACTGCACCCAGGTCCTCCGAACCACATCCCTGCTGTTGACTTCTTCTGCAATTTGGAGCCAGGCTCTTTTTGTCTCCTGGGGAGGTCTCTTCCGCTCATTCGAAGGGAAGAGGACCTCCCTGCATGCTCTGACTCCCTCCACAAGCATATAAGAACATAAGAAATAGGAGCAGGAGTAGACCATTTGGCCCTTTGAGCATGCTTCGTCATTCAATAAGATCATGGCTGATCTTCTACCTCATCTCCACTTTCCTGAAGTATCCCCATATCCCTTGATTCTCTTAATATTCAAAAATCTATTGATCTCTGTCTTGAATATACTCAACGACTGAGCCTCCACAGCCCTCTGGGGTGGAGAATTCCAAAGATTCACCACCCTCTGAATGAAGAAATTTCTCCTCATCTCAGTCCTAAATGGCTGACCCCTTATTCTGAGACTGTGACCCCTGGTTCTAGACTCCCCAGCCAGGGGAAACATCCTCCCAGCATCTACCCTGTCAAGTCTTGTAAGAGTTTTGTATGTTTCAATGAGATCGCCTATCATTCTTCTAAACTCTAGAGAATATAGGCCTAGGCTACTCAATCTCTCCTCGTAGGACAATCCCCCCATCCCAGGAACCAGTCTGGTGAACCTTCGTTGCACTCCCTCTATGGCAAGTATATCCTTCCTTAGGTAAGGAGACTAAAACTGTACACAATACTCCAGGTGTGGTCTCACTAGGGCCCTATATAATTGCAGTAAGACGTCTTCACTCTTATACTCAAATCCTCTTGTAATAAAGGCCAACATACCATTTGCTTTCCTAATTGCTTGCTGTACCTGCATGTTAACTTTCAGTGATTCATGTACAAGGACACCCAGGTCCCTCTGAACACCAACATTTCCCAATCTCTCACCATTTAAAAAATACTCTGCTTTTCTATTTTTCCTACCAAAGTGGATAACTTCACATTTCTCCACATTATATTCCATTTGCCATGTTCTTGCCCACTCACTTAGCCTGACTATATCCCCTTGAAGCCTCCTTGCATCACAGAATCATAGAAATTTACAGCACCTCCTCACAACTTACATTCCCACCCAGCTATGTATCATCAGCAAACTTGGATATGTTACATTTGGTCCCCTCATCCAAATCATTGATGTAGATTGTGAATAGCTGAGGCCCAAGCTCTGATGCTTGCGGTACCACACTAGTTACAGCCTGCCAACCCGAAAATGACCCGTTTATTCCTACTCTCTGTTTTCTGTCCGTTAACCTATCCTCAATCCATGCTAGTATATTACCCCCAATCCCATGAGCCCTAATTTTGTTTAATAACCTCTTGTGTGGCACCTTATCGAATGCCTTCTGAAAATCCAAATACACCACATCCACTGGTTCCTTCTTATCTATTCGGCTAGTTACAACCTGAAAAAACTCTAACAGATTCGTCAAACACGGGAAGGGAGTCATTGGAGAACCTGCACACTCCTGAATGAACCTATAAATGTAATGTGGCCATGGCTCCTTTAAATATCCCAGCTAAAAACGCGTCGTGGATGACGTCATCAGACCCTCACCATTTAATAGGGCCGGGTAACACGCAGGGTGGGCTTAATAGGCCCCATTAGCGCAAAGTCGATTTCTGGAGCGGGATGGAAGCAACAACGGGGTCGTGACCCGCCATGGCGACCGCCTGCACCCGACCTGCCCAGGTAAAGAAAATTCCGGCCTTTCTCTCAGAAGTGGTCTTCTTTTGAATGTCTTTGCCCCAACCTTGCATTCATTCCATTCCTCATGCAAAATGATGATGGTAACTGCAATAAGCATAAATGCCATGTTATTGGCTTTTGCTGAGTTTGGCCAAGTACTTACAATACTGCCTGTCTCCTCCCTTCCTCCTCCTCCTCTTCCTTTCTCCTCTTCCTCCTCCTCTTTTCCTCCTCCTCCTCTTGAGGTGGTCGCAGAACCCATGGTGGCAAGGGCTGCGCCCTCATGATGGTCAAGTTGTAGAGGATGCAGCAGACCACCACGAAATGGGACACCCGCTCCAGCAAGTACTGGAGGGCTCCTCCCTATCAGTGTAAGAAATCATGGATTGCAAGAAATAATAGCCTGTTACAGGTTCCCTAGATCAGCAGTTTGCCTAAGTTGATGACACAGAAAGATTCCAGTCATGTCAGAAAAATAGCTGCACAGAAAGCTGAATATTCGAGGTCAGAACACAAAAGCAGGCCTTCGAGTGGGCATAACTAGGCCTGATAAGGGATGCAGCAAGGAGCTCTAGGATAAACAAGCTGTCTACGAGAGGGCAACAAGACCTTTGGAACAGAGATAAGGAGGAAAATGGCCTCATGAGGCTGGGAGGGGGCTGTCATAGGTAGCCTCTCCCTTTTAATTGGACAATGCGATGGGTAAAAATGATTGACACCAGGTATCCACCAGCCCACCGAAATAAGGTCTAAAATTAAAGGACCGAGAAAGAAATAGTCAGGCAGTTAGGGGCGAAGGCTTCCCCAAGGTGGCTACGGGCTAACACCTTGATCAAGTTTAGCCTCTGAGATGGCTCACGGCCTAACACCTCCAACAGCTCGAGGGATGACCCAACGGAAGTGACCGCTGCAGCAGACTGCAGGAATCCACCCAATCCGAGAACACCGTACTGCCTCCCCGTCCGTCCGGTTGTTTCGCTCCGTTCCAGGACCGTAGATCGCCCTCATCTGTCACGGGTTGTATGTACTGTATCTATTTCAATCGCATGTAGTAATATCTGATTATGCTTAAAACTAGCTCTTTAATAAAAAGCCTTACAACTCCTAAGACCCTTTGGGCAATCTGTGTGTGACCTGTGATCCAAATCTTACAGCGGTCAAGGCAGCGGTAGCTTTGCTTCAGCACCCCGATGACATTTTGCTTGATGACGTTCCTTGTGGCAGCATATCTGTCATTATATGTCTGCTGGCCATGAGTGGTGGGGTTGCGGCCAGGTGTAGAGTGGATAGCCCTTGTCTCCAGAGCAGCCACCCTCAGGCTCGACATGGTGGCTTGAAGATTGCTGGCACACTGGACTGGCGCAGGATGTAGGCATCACAATTGCTGCCAGGATACTGGGCATTCACCATCATGGTGTGCTGAGCGTGGTCACACACCAACTGCACATTAAGAGAGTGGTAGCCTTTGCGGTTGTGGTACATTTCAGGATTGATATTCGGCGCCCACAAAACCATGTGTGTGCAGTCGATGGCGTCCTGCTCCATGGGGAAGCCCGATATCCTGCAAAGCCACATGCGCGCTCCTTCTGCTTCTCTCTGTTCTGAGCGAAGACTGTGACGTCCCTTCTCCTGGAGTGCAGTGCCTCTGTGACCTCCCGGATGCAGCGATGGATGGTGAACTGGGAGATGTCAGCTATGTCTCCTGCTTCAGCCTGGAAGGATCCGGTGGCGAAAAGATTGAGGGCCAGGGTCACCTTGAGAGACACTGGCAGTGCTGTCGGTTGCCCTGCTCTGAGGCTGCAGATGTGGTTCCAAGAGGCGGCAGAGTTCTGTGACCACCTCCTTGGTGAAGTGGAGCCTCCAAATATACTGCTCCTAGCTTAAGTGCAGGTAGGAGAT
The DNA here is from genome assembly GCA_030390025.1 of Squalus acanthias. Taxonomy (NCBI): domain Eukaryota; kingdom Metazoa; phylum Chordata; class Chondrichthyes; order Squaliformes; family Squalidae; genus Squalus; species Squalus acanthias. The sequence continues at coordinate 53,809,327 of CM059426.1, forward strand.
GTGCTCCCTGAAGACCCTAGGTGGGTAAGGCCTCCTGCTGAGAGCCCTCCTGCCCCTCATCCTCCTCCTCCTCCTCCCTCTGTGAGCAGCTTGTCTTTGCTGCCTCTGCTCCATCTCCCTGTCATGCTGCAGTGCGAGGGGACTGCAAGTAGAGCCCTCATGACTGGGAGTAAGTGGTGTGACCAGAACCCTTGAATTCAGAAGCAAGGCCTTCTCCACTTGCAGCACCCACTCCCTGTCACCTCTCCAACTTTAAATAACTCTTGAAAGCTCCAAACAGTTCCACAAACTTACACAGAGCCAATAGAAATCAAAAAGCAAGTTACCTGAAAATTGGTGATGATCCCTTTAAATATCGCTGGTGGGGGGTCCCTCGTGCAGCTGAACACACGTTCAGCTGTGCGTGCATTGGAGAGGGCATACAGTCAAGCAGCAACATCCAAAATAGCGTCTAATAGCGTCCAAAATAGCCGCCATTTTTCTGCCGAAACCGGTCTTAAGTGCCGGCGCTAAGATGGGGAATTTCGTGGCCTGAATCTAAGACATAAAGACATTGCAAAGTATATAGAGAAGAGCAACAAACCTCATTCTAAATGTAAACATGATGAGCTGAAAGGAAGATTAGATCCACAGCCTAGAAAGAAGGTAATTAAAGGGGCACTTCATTGACATAAATATAACATTAAATGGTACAGAGGAGATAAACCAAAACTATTACTTCAAAAACAGGAAAGTTGCACCTGATGACATAAATTTAAATTAGTGAAAAATACATGTAAAACAGATATTAGGAAGAACTTCTTTACTCAAAGAATGATGAATGTTTGAAATAAGATGTCATATTGATTAAGAGAGGCAAAAACATTAGAGTTATTCAAAATGCAGTAGGATGATGAGATGGAAAAGCTAAGACTCAAGAGGAATGAGCTTTGATAAACCAAATGACTTTTTCTCATACTTGGCTTTTCTTTTATGTGTGCAGGCTACTTAATCTCACCCAAACGAAACAAGCATTGGAGTTGAGGCAGGTTCTCGCATGTCTGGAATGAGAAAGCAACGGCAACAGTTTCACACAGTTTGTGCAGTTGATTACAGTGGGGATTGATTTCAGTGCTGCTGTAACTTGATTTAGTAGTGGATGATGAGGAGAGGCAGAGAAGCTGCCAGTAATGTCAGAAAGCTCCAGAGACATACAACCCTGACAAGCGATGCTTATTGGAAGGCAAAAAGATACTGGAAAGATGCCTCCTCAGAATCAAAAGTCACCTTCCTCAGCACTGTCGAATGATGCACAGGAGGCAGCCACGGACATAGCATTTTGGATCACCTGGATCATTACAACACGGTGGCATAGTGGTTAGCACTGGTGCCTCACAGCGCCAGGGACCCGGGTTCGAATCTGACCTCGGGTGACTGTCTGTGTGGAGTTTGCACATTCTCCCCGTGTCTGCGTGGGTTTCCTCCGGGTGCTCCGGTTTCCTCCCACAGTCCAAAAATGTGCGGGTTAGGTTGATTTGGCTATGATAAATTGACCCTTAGTGTTAGGGGGGTATTAAATATGTGGGGTTATGGGGATAGGATATGTTAGGGGGAATTAAATACGTGGGGTTACGGGGGTAGGGTGGGATATGTGTACTGTGGGGATTAAAGCAGGGACAGGGTACTGGATTTGGATGATCAGCCATGATCGTATTGAATGGTGGAGCAGGCTCGACGGGCCGAATGGCCTACTCCTGCTCCTAGATTCTATGTTTCTATGTTTCTATTACTGAGCATATCCAATGGCAACTTGAAGTAATGCTTCAGATGTCTAGACATATCAGGGAGCACCCTATAGTAGGAACATAGGAATTGCTAGATGAAAAAAGACCAAGTTCCCTCTAGTTCATCTTCTAACATCATGGTAATCGCATGATACAACGGCCGGAATTTTACCGGTGCTCAGAGTGCGGGTTCGGAGGCGGGTCCACTGTCAAAATCAAAAAGATTGACAGCGGGTCAGTATTCCGCTCTGAACCCACCTCCTTGTCAGTTTCCCAAGTGTCGGGTCTGTCATCCCTGAACAGACCCGACACCAAGTGGTGGGTCAGCCAACTTAGATAGTTAAAAGGTAGTTAAGCAGGATTTTACCATGTACTTACCATTTTACCAGCTTTTCCACAAGTTTCCCGGAGCGCGGGGATCACGTCAGGTCAGTAGGTCGGGTGTTGTGTCAGCATTGGATGATTTACTAACCTGACAGCTGCAAATGTTCTATGAAAGCTCCCATTTCATAGGTCTTCACTTTCCAAGCTCAGAAGCTGTTGCTTTCTGCATTGACAGATTGACTTTTATGCAGCTAGCAATTGTTTGGATCCAACTCTCTATCCAGTGTCACCTCATTGGAACAACCTCTCTCACCATTGACAGATCGCTTCTGTCATCTCAACCTCACCTGCCATCTATTCCATCAGCATCGGTGCCCTTGAAAAAATCTCACCTTGGTCCTCAGAATCCCAACACGATCAGCCCCAATACCAGCATCACCGGGCACACCAGCAGCAGCAACATCCACACCAACCTTCTCCGCAATCAACTGATGCTGCACTGGACACAGGGCATCATCACCCGTGCACATTGCTGCCCGGGATGCCAGGGATGGCCTCACCATGTCCAGATTTACTTCACTTGACGCTGTACACCCTGGCTGCCACATGATGCACCAGGTTGGTACCACCCCACACCAGCACCATAAAGCATCCCTACAATGTCCAAGCCATTCCTTTCACACTCATCACCATTGCGGGGGTACCGTTATGTCTCACCATTCACTGCAACTCACTGAGCCACTTCCAAAGGTGCACACAAATATGTCCAAGAAGGGAAAGTGTTGAAAATAAAGATTTCAATGTTTGGCAGCATATCAACAGAAACTTTATATGAACATAGCATAAAACACCCAAGCGCCTACCATTGTGTGTTGTTAGTTGGTATGATTAGACAAGGATGAGGCTGAATGTGTGGGGTGGCTAGTGAGATGGGGAAGTGATAATGTAGATAGATAGGGATGGGTGGAAGTGCTAGGTAAGTTGGTGTGAGTAAGGATGTGCAGGAGTAGGGTAGGGAAGGCAGAGTGATGGGGATGTGATGAGTCGCACAGCAGGATGAGGTTGAGTGTGGCTTTGCAGTAACGTTTCATGATCTACTGAGATCATTGAAAGGTTTGCGCCACTGCAGCCTGGTCCTCCTGACAACATCCCTGCTTGTGTCCTCCTATGCAATGTGCAACCAAGCTGCATTGGTGTCCTGGGAAGGTCTCTGCCGCCCATGGGAAGGGAAGAGAACCTCCCTGCGTGCTGTGACTTGCTCCATAAGCATATGGAGGGAGTCATGGGAGAGCCTGGGTGCAGCCGTGCACCTTTGTGTAGTGCTTGTCAGTGTTTGCAGCACCTCATTACTGTAGAACACTGACAGCACAACTGTCAAAATGAATGTGGACATGGCCCCTTTAAGGAAACTGGCTGATGATGCATCATCAGATGACGTCATCAGACCCGCTTCCTTTTAATTGGCCAGGAACCTCGCAGGGCGGGCTTAACAAGCCCAAGCAATGGAAAATTCTTCTCACACCGCGGGATGGAACCGGGAGCGGGGTCGCCATCCACCTCGGTAGGCGAAATCGCGGCCAATGATAATGGCGTTGTTGACTAATCATGGCAATCTATCTCTATCAATTAGTCCACAAAAGACCCAGACATAAGGTGAGGAAACCCCCAGTAGATAGTATATCGCTTCAGGTCTCAAGATCATTGTTTCTTCTGTATTCTCCATAACTTTGCTCTACAAAGAAGCCTATCCATGGAGGAGGAGTTGATCAACAATCTGAAATCAAAAGAGGCAGACACTGGCCATGAAGATGAACCTCTCCAAAAAGATGTCAATTATGCTGCCGCCCCATTTCCGCCTGGCAGGCTGAGTTAAAATCGTCACTAAAATCTTTGCAGGCAACCAATTTATTACCCTATTTAGTATTATGTGTCAGTGAGTTTCTCCTTCGTATTGGTGTATTTTGTGTGCCATCTAACCACTGACCTAAGAATTCTTAGAGTGGTTAGAATGTGGAACGTGCTACGACATGGAGTGGTTGAGGCGAATAGCATAGATGCTAGATGAGTACATGAGGCAGAAAGGTACAGAAGGAAATGTTGATAGGGTGAGAAAAAGTAAGTTGGGAGTAGGCTCGTGTGGAGCATAAACACCGGCATAGACCTCTTGGGCCGAATGGCCTGTTTCTGTGCTGTAAATATTCAATGTAATTCTTCTAAGTGAATCCAGTGAGAAAGGATTAAATGCGTTGGCTGGCTGCAGGGTTTCAGAGGGATATGGTTGGAATTCACCTTTTTTGGATGATGAGATGGCCCTGTAACTGACTCTGCCGTGCCGTCTGCTGCAGTGGCAGCTGGTCCTGTCCATTTTCTGGCACATCACAGGCTTGCTGGTTGGGCCAAATGTGGCATTGCTGTGAGACACAACAGCCTCATCAGTGCCTAATCCACCCAAGCCACTGCTACTCACGACTCCCTCAGTCTGTCCACTGATTGGTGTAGGAGGAGTTGCCTGGACAGCAATGAAGTCTGTGGGCTGGATTTTCATAGGGCCGTGGAGGCAGGTTTGGAGGCGTGTGGGGGGTTAAAATTGCGAAAAGTGGTGGGCGGACCTGATCCCGCCTCCATTCCGCCTCCACGCAATTTTGATAAAATCGTCTGCTGTGTTCCCGACTCCGTCCCGCCTCCAAGAGGCAGGAGAGGCCATTAAAGCCCTTAACAAACCCTGAATTGGCTCGGTAATGCCATTTTGAAACGTTTTAGCTAGTTTAACCCTTTTCCGATGTGAAGTCCGCCTGATGTGAAACACGCCAGTGAAACCTGGCAGGAGCACAAGTGGATAGCTGACTATCAGCTGCAGGTCCACTATTACAACAGAGATGTGATGAAGGTAGTAGTAGTATTAGGTCTGAAAGTCGCCTCTGATGCTGCTGCATTGAATGTCTTCAGAGACTGCCGGCCTTTGCTGTGAGAGGACCTGGATGCAAAAAAAATTCATTCTCTCTCTCTCTCTCTCTCTCTCTGATGCTGCTCATTTTGCATCCAGGTCCTCTCACAGCAAAGGCCAGGCAGTCTCTGAGACCAGGCAGTCTCTGACCTGCAATGCAGCAGCAATGATGACATCATCAGAGCCGACTTCCAGACTGAAACCACTAATTGGTTCACGGGTTCCCACATGCTGGAACTCAATTGCCCAATTAGGTGAAAATTGCATCAATCTCCCACATCAAATTGCAGTCAGGTGGATAACACGAAATGCGGATGACACGACCCCAACTCCCCCAGTATCAAAATCCAGCCCTGTGATTCTCTTACCCAAGGTTCTCTCATCACTCAGAATGTTGAAATCAGTCAAGAAAACCTCTTGTAGATTAGAGCTCAAGGCCTCTATAACCAGTAGTCTGAGCATTCGTGAAAGAAAGACAGACTTGCATTTATATAGCGCCTTTCACAACCACCGGATATCTTGAAGCGCTTTACAGCCAATGAAGTACTTTTGGAGTGTAATCACTGTTGTAATGTAGGGAACACGGCAGCCAATTTGCACTCAGCAAGCTCCCACAAACAGCAATGTGATAATGACCAGATTAATCTGTTTCTTTTTGTTATGTTGATTGAGGGATAAATATTGGTCAGGACACTGGAAATAACTCCCCTGCTGTTCTTCGAAATAGTGCCATAGGTTCTTTTACGTCCACCTGAGAGAGCAGACGGGGTCTCGGTTTAATGTCTCATCTGAAAAATGGCACCTCCGACAGTGCAGCACTCCCTCAGCACTGCACTGGAGCGTCAGCCTCTGACTCAGAGGCAAGAGTGCTACCAACTGAGCCACTGACTGGCACATACAATGAAAGGTATTGCCACTGAACTTAGGACTGAACATAGGGCAGAGTGCTTTAAAAAGAGCGGGAGCGGAGAGCCAGAGCGGCAGAGTACTCTAAACAGTGGGAGCGGAGAGCCAGAGTGACAGAGTACTCTAAACAGTGGGAGCGGAGAGCCAGAGTGACAGAGCACTCTAAACAGTGGGAGCGGAGAGCCAGAGTGGCAGAGTACTCTAAACAGCGGGAGCGGAGAGCCAGAGTGACAGAGTACTCTAAACAGTGGGAGCGGAGAGCCAGAGTGACAGAGTACTCTAAACAGTGGGAGCGGAGAGCCAGAGTGACAGAGTACTCTAAACAGTGGGAGCGGAGAGCCAGAGTGACAGAGTACTCTAAACAGTGGGAGCGGAGAGCCAGAGTGACAGAGTACTCTAAACAGTGGGAGCGGAGAGCCAGAGTGACAGAGTACTCCAAACAGTGGGAGCGGAGAGCCAGAGTGACAGAGTACTCTAAACAGTGGGAGCGGAGAGCCAGAGTGGCAGAGTACTCTAAACAGTGGGAGCGGAGAGCCAGAGTGACAGAGTACTCTAAACAGTGGGAGCGGAGAGCCAGAGCAGCAGAGTATTTTAAACAGCGAGGAACTAATTGGAGACACCAGCAGTGGTGGCGGGACCTTCCACGATTTCCAAAAAAATAAGGGGTGACGTCACAGGGCAGCAATACAGTCTGAGTGAGTGGGCCTGTGGGAGGAACGGAGTCGGAGACGAGGGATAAAGGCAGCGCGGAGCAGAGGCTGGGAGTCTGAGCGAGCGGACTACCTGCGAGGGAGACAGTCGGCAAGCAACACAACGAAGGAGTGACATCAGGATTCAAAGGTGACGCTGGCACAAGGGAGCTGGGAGGTGAGTATCGGGTGAGTATTGGGTGAGTGTTTGTGGTAAGTTTTTTTTCGTTCTGTTTTGAGTATATTTTTGCGAAGTAGTTCATAGCCTATCTAATAGAGGAAGTGCTGATTGGTGGGTAGCTGTTGAGTGTTTCTTGTAAAGTTTTAAGTTTATTTCGGCTAAATTACCTCCATAGTCTGGTAAATAGAGGCATGGCACGGCCGCTCAGTCCCGTGATTTGCACATCCTGTGCCATGTGGGAAATCCTGGACGCTTCTGGACGGTGTGCAGGAAGTGTCACCAATTGCAGCAACTCGAGCTCCGGGTTTTGGAGCTTGAGCGGCAGTTGGAGTCACTGCAGGGCATCCACGAGGCTGAGAAATACTTGGATAGCACGTTTCTAGAAGTGATCACCCCGCAGCCTCAGATTGTGCAGGCAGAGAGGGAATGGGTGACCACCAGACAGAGAAGGAGTCCCTGGAGTGCATCCCGCTCACTAACCGGTTTACAGTTCTGGATAATGGTGGGGGTGATGGCTCCTCTGGGGAGAGCAGCCAGAGCCAAGGCCACGGCACCACGGGTTGCTCAGCTGCACAGGGGGGAGGAAGAAGAGTGGAAGAGCAATAGTGATAGGGGATTCATTGGTTAGGGGAACAGATAGGCGTTTCTGTTAACGCAGACGTGACTCCAGGATGATATGTTGCCTCCCGAGTTCCAGGGTCAAGGATGTCACTGAGCGGCTGCAGGGCACTCTGAGGGGAGAGGGTGAACAGCCAGAGGCCGTTGTCCATATCAGTACCAACGACATAGGCAGAAAGAGGGATGAGGTCCTGCAAGCAGACTATAGGGAGCTAGGAAAGAAATTAAAAAGCAGGACCTCAAAGGTAGTAATCTCCGGATTACGCCCGGTGCCATGTGCTAGTGAGTACAGGAATAGGAAGATAGAACAGCGTGGATGGAGAGATGGTGCAGGAGGGAGGGCTTTAGATTCCTGAGGCATTGGGACCGTTTCTGGGGAAGGTGGGACCTGTACAAACTGGACGGGTTACACCTCAACAGAGCCGGGACCAATATTCTCACAGGGAGGTTTGCTAGTGCTGTTGTGGAGGGTTTAAACTAACTTGGCAGGGGATGGGCACCAGCATATAGGAGTAGAAAAGAGGAATAAGGTGCATAAAAGAGTGAGTGTGTTGGATAGTACTAGAGAAGAAAGTAGTACTAGAGGCGGAAGTAGTACCATATTAGATAGGAGCAGACTAAGAAAGACTACGAAAAATTCAAAAATGGGTTTAGAATGCATGGGTACGTAAACGCACAAAGTGTGGTGAATAAGGTTGGTGAGCTACAAGCACAATTAGCTGTGTGGCAATATGATGTTGTGGCAATAACAGAAACGTGGCTTAAAAACAGTGAGGACTGCGCACTTAATATTCAAGGGTACAAAGTGTTCAGAAAAGATAGGTAAGGAAAAAAGGGAGGTGGGGTGGCAATGCTGATTAAGGAAGACATTGTAGTGTTGGAAAGGGAGGATGTTCTTGAGGGGACAAGGACAGAATCCATTTGGTTAGAGTTGAGGAGCAAAAAGGGTATGATCACGCTATTGAGGGTATTCTACAGGCCTCCAAATAGTGAGAGGGAGGTAGAGGAGCAAATCTGCAGGGAAATTTCGGAGACATGCAAGAGCTATAGAGTGGTGATATTGGGGGACTTTAATTACCCAAATATCGATTGGGATAATGAGAGGGTAAAGGGAAAGAAGGGGTTGGAATTTCTGAAATGTGTTCAGGAGAATATCCTTGTCCAGTATGTTCTTGGCCCAACTAGGAAGGACGCATTGCTGGATCTGATGCTGGGGAATGAGGTGGGCCAGGTCGACCAAGTGTCTGTGGAAGAACACTTGGGTACGAGTGATCATCGTATCAGAAGATTTAGATTAGCAATGGAATAATCTAGAGTGGAACTTCTAAACTGGAATAGGGCTAACTTCAGTGGGATGCGAAGGATCTAGCCAGGGTAAAATGGAACCAAAGACTGACAGGAAAAACTTTAATGGAACAATGGGTGATCTTCAAGGAGGAGATGTTCCAAGTACAGGTTAGGTACATTCCAACAAAAGGGAAGGGTAAGGGAACCAAAGCAAGGGCTCCTTGGATGATGAGGGAGATAGAGAAGATGATGAAACAAAAAAAGAGGGTGTATGATGAATATCAGGTGAATTCTTCAAGGGAGAACCAGACCAAATACAATAAATTGAGCGGGGACGTGAAGATGAAAATAAGATTGGCAAAGAGAGAATATGAGAGTAGAATGGCGCTTAACATAAAAGGGAACCCAAAAATCTTCTACCGGCGTGTAAACAGTAAGCGGGTAGTAAGAGGCAGAGTGGGGCCTATTAGGGACAAAGAAGGTGATATATGCTTAGAGGCGCACGGCAAGGCTAGAATACTTAATGAGTACTTTGTATCGGTGTTTACTAAGGAGGTGGATGCTGACAAAATATCAGTAGAAGTGGAAAAGGTAGAAGCAATGGAAGGGGTGAAAATTGATAGACAGGATACTAGAAAGGCTGGGCATGCTTAGAGTGGACAAGTCGCCTGGTCCAGATGGCTTGCATCCCAGGTTGCAAAGGGAATTGGGGGAGGAGATAGCGGAAGGGCTTGCCATAATTTTCCAATCTTCCCTAGATGCAGGGGAGCTGCCTAAGGATTGGAAAATGGCAAATGTGACACCATGTTCAAGAAAGGGTGTAAGGACAATCCTAGTAACTAAAGGCCAGTCAGTTTAACATCAGTGGTGGGTAAAGTTTTAGAAACAATAATCAAGGAAAAAGTTAACGGGCACTTGGAAAAGTTTAAGCTAATTAAGGAGAGCCAACACGGATTTGTAAAAAGCAGATCGTGTTTGACTAATCTAATTGAATTTTTTGATGAAGTAACAGGGAGGATTGATGAAGGGAATGCAATGGATGTTGTCTACATGGATTTTAGGAAGGCGTTTGACAAAGTACCACATAGAAGGCTAGTTAACAAAATTGAGGCTCATGGAATAGGTGGGTCAGTGGCAGCTTGGATAAGGAATTGGCTTAAGGACAGAAAACAACGAGTTGTGGTAAATTACTGTTTTTCAAACTGGAGGATGGTAGACAGTGGTGTTCCCCAAGGGACAGTACTGTGGTCACTGCTTTTATATAAATGACCTGGATATTGGAATACAGAATGGAATTTCTAAATTTGCCGATGACACCAAACTTGGGGGTGTGGCAAACAGTGAGGATGATACCAATCGATTGCAACAGGACATAGAAAGGCTAGCAGAATGGGCAGACAAGTGGCAGATGGAATTTAATACAGAGAAGTGTGAGAACATAGAACATATAGAACAGTACAGCACAGTACAGGCCCTTCGGCCCTCGATGTTGTGCCGAGCATTGTCCGAGACCAAGATCAAGCTATCACACTCCCTATCACTCTGGTGTGCTCCATGTGCTTATCCAATAACCGCTTGAAAGTTCCTAAAGTGTCCGACTCCACTATCACAGCAGGCAGTCCATTCCACACCCCAACCACTCTCTGAGTAAAGAATCTACCTCGGACATCCCTTCTATATCTCCCCCCATGCACCTTATAGTTATGCCCCCTTGTAACAGCTGCCTCTACCCGAGGAAATAGTCTCTGAACATCCACTCTATCTATCCCCCTCATCATCTTATAAACCTCTATTAAGTTGCCTCTCATCCTCCTCCGCTCTAAAGAGAAAAGCCCCAACTCCCTCAATCTTTCCTCATAAGACCTCCCCCCCAAACCAGGCAGCATCCTGGTAAATCTCCTTTGCACTCTTTCCAATGCTTCTACGTCCTTCCTATAGTGAGGTGACCAGAACTGCACACAATATTCCAAATGTGGTCTCACCAAGGTCCTGTACAGTGATGCATTTTGGCAGAAGGAACAGGGAGAGGCAATATACACTTAATGGCACAGTTTTAAAGAGTGTGCAGGGACAGAGGGACCTGGAAGTTCATGTGCATAGATCCCTGAAAGTGGCGAGACATATTGAGGGAGTGGTAGCAAAGCATATGGGATCTTGGGCTTCATAAATAGAGGTATTGAGAACAAAAGTAGAGAAGTTATGCTGAACCTTTATAAAGTGCTGGTTAGGTCACACCTGGAGTATTGTGTCCAGTTCTGGTCACCACACTTTAAGAAGGATGTGAAGGCACTTGAGAGGGTGCAGAGGAGATTTACCAGAATGATTCCAGGGATGGGGGATCTTAGCTTCAAGGACACGTTGGAGAAGCTGGATTTGTTTTCATTAGAGCAAAGGAGGTTGAAGGGTGATTTGATAGAGGTGTACAAGATTGTGATGGGATTGGATAGGCTAGACGGGGAAAGGCTGTTCCCACTAGTTAATGGTACAAGGACTAGGGGACACAGATTTGAGGTTTTGGGCAAGAGATACCGGGTTGATGTGAGGGAAAACCTTTTTACGCAGCGAGTGGTGAGGAGCGAGAGGGTTCGAATACAGGAACAAGGATGTCTTGCTGCAGTTGTACAGGGTCTTGGTGAGACCACACCTTGAGTATTGTGTGCAGTTTTGGTCACCTTATCTGAGGAAGGATGTTCTTGCCATGGAGGGTGTGCAGCGAAGATTTACCAGACTGATACCTGGGATGGCAGGAATGACGTATGAGGAGAGATTGGGTCGATTGGGCTTATACTCGCTGGAGTTTAGAAGAATGAGAGGGGATCTCATTGAAACTTATAAAATTCTAACAGGACTAGACAGACTAGATGCAGGAAGGATGTTCCCGATGGTCGGGGAGTCCAGAGCCAGGGGTCACAGTCTAAGGGGTAAGCCATTTAGGACAGAGATGAGGAGGAATTTCTTCACCCAGAGAGTGGTGAACCTGTGGAATTCTCTACCACAGAAGGCAGTGGAGGCCAATTCATTAAATATATTCAAGAAGGAGTTAGATATATTTCTTAAGGCTAAAGGGATCAAGGGATATGGGGAAAAGGCAGGGACAGGGTACTGAATTTGGACGATCAGCCATGATCTCATTGAATGGCGGAGCAGGCTCGAGGGGCCGAATGGCCTACTCCTGCTCCTATCTTCTATGTTTCTATGACCTGGAACTCGCTGCCGACGGAAGTGGTGGAAGCGGAGACACTCAATGTTTTCAAGGGGAGACTGGAAAAGTACTTGAGGGAAATAAACTTGCAGGGCTACGGGGATAGAGCAGGGGAATGAGACTGACTGGATTGCTCCACAGAAAGCCGGCGTGGACTCGATGGGCCGAATGGCCTCCTTCTGTGTCGTTATGACTCTGTGACTCTGTCCCAGTGGGGGTTTCACTACAGATGCCCCTGGAGTTGCCATATGCTCCATTGTATACTACAGTGCAGATGACTGTTCATTCATATCCTTCTAATGGATTCCTTTATACTGTGAGCCAGATCTTGCTGGGGTTTTGTATAGACTCAAGTGACTCTTGTGGATGATCCCACTCAGACAGCAATTACTTATTATAAGCAGACCCTGTAACATCGAGCCTCCTTTTCCCCCATCTCATGGATGAGCAACTCTAGCATAGGTCATCAAATCGAGCAGTTTGTACTTGGTTTGCATTGCTGCCCTAACCCCTGCCCTGCTCTCCCCTTTCCAATTTCAGGTGCTAAAATGCCTGCTGAATCCACTTAGTTCCTGCTCAGCTGTCCAAATCAATCCCAACACTTCACAGGGCAGCCCGTTGAGCAGTTGGGACAGCACACAATTTGCTGAAAACAGAACTATCAGGGGTTAACAGGAAGGCAAGAGTTCTTGAAAATAGCTTTAGCAACCCACGGCTACCACCCGAGTAGTTCACCAAAAAAATCTCACCCTTGTTAAAAATAATAATGGAACGTTTTGAGTAGCACCGAATCTTGCCAGATCAGCCATTTTTTTCCCTTGGGTTCAGTGAATATGGCTGGTAATGACATGATTGCTCTGAGTCCATGCTGTTTTCTGTGAAGTGCAGTGTTTTTTCAAACCGTTTAGAACCCCAGGATATTGATTAATTGCAGATCAGTGGAGGGGCTTCAAATGTTCAAGTTCCGTTGATACTGTTCTGCCAGGTTTATCTAAATTACTGCTGATTCTTGTAAAAAAATAAACATGCAATTTATAAAATCTCATTTTAGAGAAAATATGCTGAAGTTGCTGTTATTGCTTTCAATAATCACATTCCAAAAGCGCCTGAGATTGTGCATTTTGAATTGCTAATTTTGTGAGAAAGTGCTAAACATTTCCTGTATTGTGGAGGAGGCCTGCTAATGCGTCTATTGGATTGTTTTTTTTTACAGGGTTTTCAAGTTGGTTCAGAACATGTTAGTGTTACTGAGTAAGAGTTTAGTAATGAAAGAATCTGCTCTGATATTCTGCGTCAGTAACTTTGTATTCTCTAATTTAAGTTATATAGTTAGATATTTTAAAATGATTTAGTTAACACAAGTCTGTAAGAAACTCATGATACGCAAACCATAGTTAAAAAGATCTACTTAGCTCAACAGATAACTTTATGTACCACTAAGGTATTATGATCCAGGAGGATACTTCTTAGACCGTTATGTTCAAATCGATCTCTGGGGGCATGTCTGAGGCTGGATCCCTGAGAATTCACCCAGTTCCCCGCAATAGGTCCAGTAAGTAAAACTGCAAAGCTAATTAATCCCAGAGGGATTGATTACTTTAAGGAAGTTGCTCCATGCAAGGTAAGAATTTTTTTTCACCCCCTGATCTTCAGCCCAATAAGGAGCATCTCTTGGAGTAGCAATGTGATCCCTCTTGGAGCATCAGGGTGATGTTCCATCTCCTCATCAGGGCAGATGCCGTTGTTGTGCTACTGCACGCATGGAAGCCCTTCCCAACTATTTAAATGATCCATCCCTGGGATTTGGGATGGGATAAATGCCGGGCCAAACCTATGGGCACATGTCTCACCCCTGCGCGCTTCCACCTCCTTGAACAGGTCCGAGAATGTTTCGGCTATAATCTTTCCCTTTAGACAGCCAATGAAAATCTGTATAGATGAATATCAGAAGAGGAACTAATTTTCAGTTGAGGACAGATTCACCAATGTCATGGGAGGACCAGCTTCTGTCCACCACATTCTATTCTAGAGGCATTGGGGGACAATTTTAAGCCAACCCACCTGTCAAGAAACTGACTGGATTGAGTGCAACGCTGGTTTTAGACCCTGCCCAATTATCATCTCCATTGAAATTGATTTGTTATGATCTGGAATGCACGGCCTGAAAGGGTGGTGGAAGCAGATTCAATAGTAACTTTCAAAAGGGAATTGGATAAATACTTGAAAAGGAAAAAAAATTACAGGGCTATGGGGGAAGAGTAGGGGAATGGGACTAATTGGATCGCTCTTTCAAAGAATTGGCACAGACACAATGGGCCGAATGGCCTCCTTCTGTGCTGTATGATTCTATAATTCTATGACTAGGACCAGACTAATGTGTTTCTCTCTATAAAGATTATAAAAGGTTACTAGTGATTGCAATGATGGTAGTTTCAGTACTATTCTGAAACTACACTTGAGAAGTGTAGTTTCCACTAGCTAATCCACTAGTCCAAGCTATGACAACCATATGAGTGATAATGTGTGAAAGGGAGGTGCTGTGCTGATTGACTGCTCTAAACTGGCTTTGGGCTGGCCAGGATCATATAGCAAAGCACATTACTGCTGGTGACCGTTTTCTGTCTATTCTGTAAATGCTTGGTGCTATTATCAGAATAATGGTGTGAGAAAATGGTCCATTGTAATACCATTATTCATTTTAGTGACAGCAAAAAAAAACAATTATAGCAGTAAACGTATGTACAATTTAAAATAACAGTATAAATAATCCGTTCTAAAGCTATATTTTTTGACCGCGTGAAGTAAACTTTCATTCATTAGAGCGCATACACTTTGAAAATGTAATTGTGTGACAGAATTATATGTACTTATCTATTTTTACTATGTGCTGTTTTCAAATTTAATCATTGCATACTCCTCTTTTACAGGTTCAAACTTCACAATGCAAGAGCAAACTGATTTATTTCCTGACTGAGTTACCTCTTTCAGACAGCGGTTCAAATACACAGATAAGCCAATATATTCCAACTGCTCTAAATCCAAGGTTGTCTTTCTGCTGCCTTTTGCATTTACAGAAAGTCTAACTGGATATTAGATTTATGAAGTTTATGATCTGGTTGCCATGACAACAGTTGCAGTCTTGTGGTGGAAAATAATACTGCGATCTGAAAATGAAAATGTAATAGCCTTTTTACTGTAGGACTGTCCTCAGGTATTCTTCTAAAGATATAGAAGATGCAAACATTTAGTTTTATATATACATGTTTTCACTGACCACTTATTACTCAAAAATACAAATCATACCAATAGTTAGGTTTCTACAGAAAATCAATTTTAATTTTAAGTTATAAATAAGTCCATTTGGAGGTCTGTCTCTGCAGGTCTCATTTGCTGTCGACAATGAAAAATGGTTCTCATGATCGTCTGCCTTGCTTTAACTTTGGCAGAAAATCTGAGGAAACTCCAGAGCAACAGCGTAAACAGGGTTTCTGCTGAAGTTATGATGGATAATTAGGAGAACCTCCAGGCAAATTCTACCCCCTTTTATGTAGCAAAAACTTTAATTCTACTTGTGTCTGGCTTTAGATCTTTTCTTTTCTCTTCCTCTTTTTCTCCCTCCGCGTTTCTTTCTCACGATGCACAATATGTTTTACTTTCTCTGTTTCTGCTTTACTTGTTTTCATCTTTTTTTCTTTATTTGATTCTTTATTAATCCCACTTTATTTTCCCACTTTGTTCTTTGTTAATAATTATCCATTCTATCTTTTAAATTATGTTTTCATTGTCTGACGTGTTTCCTATTTCTGTTTTCATTATTTCTCCAGGTTTTACCTCTTTATTTATTGCCCAATTATTATGTAGTACTATCTTGATCTTTTCCCTACTGTTTCTGATGCTTATGAACTGCCACCCTGTGATGTCCTGGCACTATCCTGAACATCTCCAAACTGTGTTCTATTCCATATCTACAGCCTCCTTTCTCTGTTCAACTGTTGTCCCGACCTTCATATTCTTCAGGGCTTGCTGGTACTTTAAATAATCACTGCTTTCACATTTACTATGCTACATTTATACATTCTGGTAGATCTGCCATATAGTTGCCCATGGGTAGCCTGAGACCTTCAGTGCGGTATCTGTTGTTTACTGCACTCATGCTGCAGCTTAAACTTAATAACTGTTTGCCATTGTAATACAGCAGATTTAGTGAAGCAATGTATTGCATAATTAAAATGAAGTATAAATATTACACAACCTCAGGTCAAGCATGGGCAAGGAAACCTCCTGCTGATTACCACCTACCTCCCTCCCTCAGCTGATGAATCAGTACTCCTCCATGTTGAACACCACTTGGAAGAAGCACTGAGAGTAGCAAGGGCACAGAATGTACTCTGGGTGGGGGACTTCAATGTCCATCACCAAGAGTGGCTCGGTAGCACCACTACTGACTGTGCTGGCCGAGTCCTGAAGGACATAGCTGCCAGTCTGGGCCTGCGACAGGTGGTGAGAGAAACAACACGAGGGAAAAACCTACTTGACCTCGTCCTCACCAACCTACATGTCGCAGATGCATCTGTCCATGACAGTATTGGCAGCAGTGACCACCGCACGGTCATTGAGGAGACGAAGTCCCATCTTCACACTGAGGATACCCTCCACTGTGCTAAATGGGATAGATTCAGAACGGATCTAGCAGCTCCATACTGGGCATCCATGAGGCGCTGTTTGCCATCAGCAGCAGCAGAATTGTATTCCACCACAATCTGTAACCTCATGGCCCGGCATATCTCTAACTCTACCATTACAATCAAGCCAGGGGACCAACCCTGGTTCAATAAGGAGTGTAGAAGAGCATGCCAGGAGCAGCACCAGGCGTACCTAAAAATGAGGTGCCAACCTGGGGAAGCTGCAACACAGGACTACATGCATCCTAAAAAGCGGAAGTAGCATGCTATAGACAGGGCTAAGCGATTCCAGAATCAACGGATCAGATCAAAGCTCTGCAGTCCTGCCACATCCAGTCATGAATGGTGGTGGACCATTAAACAACTAGCAGGAGGAGGAGGCTCCATAAATATTCCCATCCTCAATGATGGTGGAGCCCAGCATGAGTGCAAAAGACAAGGCTGAAGCGTTTGCAACCATTTTCAGCCAGAAGTGCCGAGTGGATGATCTATATTGGCCTCCTCCTGAGGTCCCCACCACCACAGAAGCCAGTCTTCAGCCCATTTGATTCACTCCACGTGATATCAAGAAACGGATGAGCGCACTGCATACAGCAAAGGCTATGGGCCCTGACAACATTCCGGCTATCGTGCTGAAGACTTCTGTTCCAGAACTAGCCGTGCCTCCAGCCAAGCTGTTCCAGTACAGCTACAACACTGGCATCTATCCGACAATGTGGAAAACTGCCCAGGTATGTCCTGTCCACAAAAAGCAGGACAAATCCAATCCAGCCAATTGCCGCCCCATCAGTCTACTCTCAATCATCAGCAAAGTGATGGAAGGTGTCATCGGCAGTGCTATCAAGTGGCACTTACACACCAATAACCTGCTCACTGATGCCCAGTTTGGGTTCTGCCAAGACCACTCGGCTCCCGACCTCATTACAGCCTTGGTCCAAACATGGACAAAGGAGTTGAATTCCAGAGGTGAGGTGAGAGTGATTGCCCTTGACATCAAGGCAGCATTTGACCGAGTGTGGCATCAAGGAGCCCTAGTAAAACTGAAGTCAATGGGAATCGGGGCGAAAACTCTCCACTGGCTGGAGTCATACCTAGCACAAAGGAAGATGGTTGTGGTGGCTGAAGGTCAATCATCACAGCCCCAGGACATCGCTGCAGGAGTTCCTCAGGGCAGTGTCCTAGGCCCAACCATCTTCAGCTGCTTCATCAATGACCTTCACTCCAACATAAGGTCAGAAATGGGGATGTTCGCTGATGACTGCACAGTGTTCAGTGCCATTCACAACTCCTCAGATAATGAAGCAGTCCATGCCCGCATGTAACAAGACCTGGACAACATACAGGCTTGGGCTGATAAGTGGCAGGTAACATTCGCGCCACACAAGTGCCAGGCAATGACTATCTCCAACAAGCGAGAGTCTAACCACCGCCCCTTGACATTCAACGGCATTACCATCGCCGAATCCCCCACCATCAACATCCTGGGGGTCACCATTGACCAGAAACTTAATTGGACCAGCCACATAAATATTGTGGCAACAACAGCAGGTCAGAGGCTGGGTATTCTGCGATGAGTGTCTCACCTCCTGACTCCCCAAAGCCTTTCCACCATCTACAAGGCACAAGTAAGGTGTGTGATGGAATACTCTCCACTTGCCTGGATGAGTGCAGCTCCAACAACACTCAAGAAGCTCGACACCATCCAGGACAAAGCAGCCCGCTTGATTGGCACCCCATCCACCACCTTAAACATTCACTCCCTCCACCACCGGTGTACCGTGGCTGCAGTGTGTACCATCTACAAGATGCACTGCAGCAACTTACCAAGGCTTCTTCAGCAGCACCTCCCAAACCCGCAACCTCTTCCACCTAGAATGACAAGGGCAGCAGGCACATGGGAACACCACCACCTCCAAGTTACCCTCCAAGTCACACACCATCCTGACTTAGAAGTATATCGCCGATCCTTCATCGTCGCTGGTTCAAAATCCTGGAACTACCTCCCTAACAACACTGTGGGAGTACCATCACCACACGGACTGAAGCAGTTCAAGAAGGCGGCTCACCACCACCTTCTCAAGGGCAATTAGGGATGGGCAATAAATGCTGGCCTTGCCAACGACGCTCACATCCCATAAACGAATTTAAAAAACCACAAGAAATGTATTACAAAACTCACTTAAGACAGAAGTAACTTCATTTGGGTCTCTCCAAAACTTCTTATGCTCAGTTAGTTACATTATAATTTCTTTGCTGTATCTTGGGTGATGGATTTGTAAATGCAATATTTTCAATCAGATAGATTTAAGCATAATGTCATCAAGTCTATTTCCACTTGACTGTTCAAAACTGCAGGAGATATTTGAAATATGGCATTTAGGAAAATTTGATCTGATATTTTTTTAGAGATTCAGTTAACCTGTATAAAAACTGAGAGACAGGATGAAATATTGTTGATGAAGAACCTGTATTTCACACGGAATGCTTGTAACATGTAAGCCACTGGCACAGTGTTAGTTCATACCGTTTAGCAAAGAGAATACGTGCACGCTGCAGAACGTATATGTTTTTGTGGGCAATGCCACTGGTCTGAAGTTTTGTTAGTGACCACTGGTAGATGGGAATGTTCACCACTGCAGGTAAAGGGACTGCACTGAAACGGCAACAGTGTAATATAATCCAGCAAGAAAATCAGTGTCCCTGCCAGTAATTATGTTATTTGAGGGGATCAAGTCCTTAACGATAGAAAAGAACAAATGAACTGCTCAACCTTTCAAGTCCAGGAGCTGCTGACAGTGTTTGAGACCGACCCGACACTCTTTATCAGGGATCCAGGTCACAGTTCTCCCACTCCCGCTGTCCCACATGCTTACCACTTGATCTGCCACTGGGAATCCATGTCGATCAGTGTTCAGTAGAAGTGAGAGGGCCTGTTCACTGTCCAGAGCTGTTTCTGATGCAGCTGTGATTAATGGCCAATTCCCACACTTCCCCCAATTCACTATGTTGACTGTAATCACTGCTGTAATTTTTGCGGCATTGCTGAGTTCAATTCATTTGAATTAATTTTCTCTTCATTTATGCCGTTACTTTTTAAAATAAGCATACTATTTACTGTATGCCGATACATACACATGCCCTCATACAAAAAGTTAATATAAGCTACTGTGTGATCTCATCTATTCATACACTAGACACATGTAAAGCCAAGGTTTCAAAAGTTTTAACCAAAATTGATCAGCTCACCAAAACTGGTGTTGAGAGTAACCCCAAAAGAGACAACACAATAACTGTGTGGTATATCGTGAAATGG
This sequence comes from Squalus acanthias, assembly GCA_030390025.1. Taxonomy (NCBI): domain Eukaryota; kingdom Metazoa; phylum Chordata; class Chondrichthyes; order Squaliformes; family Squalidae; genus Squalus; species Squalus acanthias. The sequence continues at coordinate 53,829,236 of CM059426.1, forward strand.
CAGCTTATAGCTTGAAATGGAGCAGATAGCCCATCAGGACACACTCCAACATAGGAAACAATTTGAAATCAAGCCCCAGGCTTATGAGAATGGGGCAAACCCCGGAAAGAAAATGTTGATGGAGAGATTACAAACATACATGTATAGGTAAATTTAATGATTTAGTTGTAAGTTTTATAACTTTTTGTTGTGATTGTCACATCATAAAACTTAGACTAATGACAGTTTTTCAGAAAATATTTTGATTGATATCATTGATTCCCCATCTCCTCCCTGTCAGTTGTTTTATTGGTAGCACTGATTCTTTATTGCTGATTCTTTATTTGATAGTTTTCCTACCTCCTTGATCCTTCTTGATTGGTAGCTTTTGTACCCACTTGTTTCGCTACTGATATTTAAAAAAAAGTGTTATCCCAATGACCTTAATGTGGTTGTATACTAATATCACAGTGCAATTCACCCCAATAGAATTTAAACATGATGGAAATAACTTACAATAGCCAAAATCAATACTATTTTATTATTTTACATTCACTACCCGAGGTAAGTTTATAAGCCAATTCCCTGCTTAAGATGAAAGTTATGTGAAATAATTACAGCCAAGGATATACAGGGAGATTGCTAGGGAGACCTTTCAATTGTAGGAACAGTGCCCCATAAATTGCCTGAAGGGTGCCTTCAAGATTCTTCGGAGCAATGCCCTGTAAACTGCCTGACATGTTCTTATAATGGAGCTGTTAGCTAGAAAGCTGCCCACTCAATATGGAGTTCAGCTGTTGAAATGAATGCTGGGAAGTGGCTAGTCAACATAGGCTTTGTTGAAACATAGGCTCTTAAGCAATTAAGCTGGAAAGTTTTGAAGTTAATTGCACCATGAAGGTTCGTGTAAACATAAGGCATACCTTGTTTGGGTCATAAAGCCGATAAGAATGGCTCAGATCCAAGGAAGAAGCACTTAGTGAATCATAAACATGTCACATCCACTCATACTTATTTTGGACCCTTTGTTAAAGATGAGGCTGGAAGATAAGGGTGGTGGGAGGGGGGGAGGGGGGATTGTAAGGTGGAGCCGGCCTGTCTAGAAATCCATGCTTCAGTGGCTCAAAGCTCTCCGAAGACACTTACTGACGGTTGGGGCTGATTGACATGAAAAGGGGCAATCCCTTCTGACACATGTGTCACTCAGATTAGTCAGTCTTTCTTTGTCTCTGTTAGTGGTAGCAGTCTCTCTTGGTAGTCAATAGTAGTCAGTGGTCAGAGTCTTTCTTTGGCTTTGTTAGTTCTCATAGCCTCTCTTTGTTAATCAGAAAAAGACTTTTGGTTATTTTATCTAGTCTTCTTCTGTAAGAACGTTTACCTAGCAGACATAGAAAGGAGCCTTAGTTACAACATATTAAGGACTGAGCGAAGTTAGAGAAGGTATAGCGCTTTCTAGCCAGTTACAAACAGATAAGTGTGGAGTTTAATTGCGTGTAATCTGTGATCAAGAAGAATGAGAGAAAAGCCAGTTAGCGGGTATCGTTGCTTGTGCATGAGGTGGCTTCACCTGGAACCGAAGGTCCAAGTGGAACAGATAACCCCACCACGATGGGGTTCATCAACTCGACACTCCAGAAGCTAAAGCTCGTGCCCAAGGAAGGAAGGCGATCGACTCAGCTACACCACTTATAAGGACAAGGTCAATAAACTCTGGAACATTGCTAATCACACACATATATTTTAAGCTATTCAATAAACTGGCTATCTAATGCTGTTAACTTATCAGTTATCTAGAATTTAAGCCTAAAATAACCACATTAATTGTAATAATCTTAGACTCTGATCACTGCTATAATTGATACTCGGCTTCCATTAATGCTGGTTTACAGTGATACACTAAATTGCCAGTGCAACCTCTGCTACTCATTTTGTTAAGTAACTCTGTTCATGTATTAATCATCGCTATTCAAACTGATAGAAGAACCTGATTACCTCTACTCGTGTCTGTTAATTTTTTGTACATTCAATGTTTACATTAAGTTGAGATTTTTTAATGAATAGTTATCAGTGCATGAATCATTGTCTAGCTTCTTCTTTGATGGTTTGGTAAGAAAGGCCAAATTAACTCACGCAGTAGCTTGTGGGTAACCTAATCAAGGATTGGGAAGAAAACTTAAACTTGATCTGAACTGCTAATGTAAGGCAGTTCAGCGAGCCCACTTAGGCATCGTTTAACCCTAGACCTAAAGTGGGTGGTAAAACCCCAGATGATTCCTTAATAAGGAGTAAAGTGAAGGTATTAAAAATTTGTCTGTTCCTTGGTATATACTTATTGAGATACTGAAACCCAACGTTCTTACAGTATTGAGTCTTCTCAGGCTTTATTAGTGATCAAGTTAAATGTTCTTCATTTATAAGTAAGAGAGTTTTACTTTCTTTGTAACTATTATTAATATTGCCCACTTTTGTGTACTTTTCCCATAGAAATAGCCAATCTAATAGCTGATTTTTCAATAGAATCTTAATATTGATCTCTCACTATAAAACTATCCTTGGGAGTCATACAAAAGAATCTTGCAGATGCTGTTAGTTTCTTTAATACTGAGTCAGTCCTAAAGGATTTGTTTCTATATCAGAGGGCTGTGGTATATCTATATCAGTGAATGCTATAAAAGAATAAAAAACTGAATGTGTGAACTTTGAAATGGAGAACAGAAAAAGCTGGAAATGCACAGTTGATCAGTCAGCAGCTGAAAGGGAAAGACAGGTTAATCTTTTGAATAGTATTTAGTATGGAGAGGACAAACAATTAATTCCAGGGAATGAACTGCAAGAAGGAGAATTTCTCTGTTACGGCCTCCCTTTATGATGCCCCACTCACCCCTACTTCAATTCATATATGGCGTTGGACGTGTAAAGTTATATGTTTTCTGGATTTGTTGCAACATGTGGGAGCATTTAGCATTTACAACATTTTCAACATAAGTCACATAATATCATATAAGCTGTGTAAATGAATGCACTCTTTTAGTGCCATGTCACTTGGCTTTTCACAAAACCTCTCCCCAGATTGCGACGAAAGAAGACATTTAATACAAATTGAACATCAAGTTGGTCCTTTTATCTGTTGTACGAAACTGAGGTTTTCCAACAGCTGTTTTCTTTCACTGTCAGAATCTTTTCCCATGAGTAATCTGTAGTAACCGACTATGGTGCAGATATCTGATATTTTTAAAAAAGAAACATTATTGTAAGAGCTTACAGGACTATAAGTAGAATAGAATTTTAAAGAAAGCCATGTTTTTTATTACTAAATAAATACAAAGATAAAATTGTGTGTAGAATTAAATTGAAATATTCCAGAATGTTAGACAATGTGAGTAGTCAGTGGTGATAAATTAAAATAGCTATCCAACACATGAACTATACTCTATCCAATCACACTACAGATTTACAAGGCATACTTTTAATTTTTCATACCTAATATGACTTATGTTGAAAACTTTGTAAATGCAGAAGAATTCCTGTCATGGCTGTTGTAATTTAAATTAATTTATGGCAACTCTGCTAAATGTACAGAATTTGCTGTGTTGGTAATTGTTGGGTTGGATTGTATATTTTACTCCTTATTGGTTACCCGCTAGTTTAATACACATGTATATTATATCAAATATTCATGCATGGGTTAATTTTACTTGTAAAACGTGTTTAGTGTATGCCTTAACTGAGCCACTGTCAGAATGTTTTCAAACCAAGTGTTTTAAGTTTTTATAAGCCATTTACTCCTCACTCATTATTTTTCACCCCTCTTCTCCTGAAAGCAGTGAGTCATGTTGGTATCTCACCCAAGTGCCCATTCTTCATATACAGCAATCAATTAAAGTTGTAGGGCAGAGGAGCATCACAGCCAAGCCCAGTCCTGTTGTCTCCAAATGTTCATGTGGCATTTTGTAGTTGGGGAGGGGTTGACTGGATGGTGATCAGTAATGGGAAAGCTAGCTGATACTTTACCATTCCCCACTCTGCCCCAGCTAAAACCAGCTAACTCAGCATGTACGACAAATCAAACCTGAGATTTTCCTGGTTTTTAGGGCTCTATATTGCACAATGAAATACCTTTGCTAATTCGGCCTTATGGGTAGCCTCTAACTGCAGTTTTAATGGGGGAAATATTAACCCATCCCGCCGACTTGGAACCCTTACCCCCTATTCAGGATGTGAAGGCCCTTGAGAGGGTGCAGAGGAGATTTACCAGAATGGTTCTGGGGATGGGGAATCTTAGCTACAAGGATAGGTTGGGGAAGCTGGATTTGTTTTCATTAGAGCAAAGGAGGTTGAGGGGTGATTTGATAGAGGTGTACAAGATTATGACGGGTTTGGATAGGCTAGACGGGGAAAGGCTGTTCCCACTAGTTGATGGTACAAGGACTAGGGTTCACAGATTTAAGGTTTTGGGCAAGAGATACAGGGGGGACGTGAGGAAAAACTTTTTTACGCAGCGATTGGTGAGGACCTGGAACTCGCTCCCGACGGTCGTGGTGGAAGCAGAAACACTCAATGTTTTCAAGGGGAGACTAGATAGGCACTTGAGTCAAAATAAACTTGCAGGACTATGGGGATAGAGCGGGGGAATGGGACGGACTGGATTGCTCTACAGAGAGCCGGCACAGACTCGATGGGCTGAATGCCCTCCTTCTGTGCCGTTATGACTCTATGGGGGAAAAATTCAGTTGGTTTGCGCCTCCCGTTAGCGCCTTAAGAGGCCGTTAATGGGGCGCAAAGCAACTAGCGCCTGGGCGCGGCGATATCTGCGCCTCTCGAGAAATTGACCAGACATTTTGCGGCGGCGCTAAATACTACCGCCATGATCTCCTGCGCCGGCAGATCATGACGTCAGTCGAGTGCGCAACACCCCGGTAGCGCCCTGGAGCGGATATTGAGTGGCGCCCCCTGCCTTACCACCTGCCGCTAGCAACGACAGTTTGAGGGGAGCATTTTGCAGTCAGGAAGGGACTGGGGGAGCGCTATTTAAAGGCGACCGCTTCCTGCCTTTTTTTGTTGGTGATATTTTTGCACCACGCATTCTGAGAGAGAGAGAGAGAGAGACTTCTGGAGAGATTCAACACTGTGTGAAGGAGTTTTAGGTACTGAGCAGCACTTTGCAGGTTCATTTTGATTTGCCCTTCCTTGCATCTATTTAGAAGAGACTGTGGGGGCTGCACTCTGAGCTCTTTCCCTGGGCCTCTCCATTGTTCTTTCCAGCAGATTTGATGTACAGTTTTCTCCAGGCCGAGATTCAAGGCTGCAATGAGCAGGATGTGGATGGAGAGCAAGATCAACCCTCCCCTTTAAGAACTGGCTGGTGCCATTGTGTCTGTGTTCCATTGCTGACTGACATCACATGAGCTTTGCCAACGCTCTGAGGTAGCGCCTCGCTCCTCGGCCTTTGCACCTTAAGACAGGTGTGTAGCGCCTGATTTAGCGCTCCAATCACCTCCAGGGGCGATAAAAGCCAAGTTTGCAGTCGGAGGCGATAATTAGCGCCAGTCGCTAAACTTTGCGCACAGCCGATAATTGCGCCCCAAATGGGGCGATACTGAATTTTTCCCCCTATGACTTTATTCACCCTCGATTCTTACCCAACCCCATTTTAAAGGTGCATGTCTTTTAGGTGGCCACGGTACCTGTCAAGTAGGCAGGTGCCTCATGAATACTTGCAAATTGAGGTCATATGACTCCATTAGGACCCCAATAGAACATACAAGTGCGCTATTGTCCTTTTTGGATTTCCAAGGGATATTTGAGCTTGGAGATTACTTGTTTCTGATTTTTATTGTGCCTTAGCCTGAAAAAGCACTCACCGCTTATCATGGATGCCATTCTTGCTTCATTGTTTTGGATGGAGGAAGAGGAGCAGCAACAACATCATCATCAGCAGCAGCGGTAGCAAAACCTGGAGAAGCAACGCGTGGGCTTGTTAGAAGACATCAGGTGAGGGGGGCTGCTTAGAGAAGGCTTTACCCAGCTAGAAGGGTCTATAGGCCGAGTGAGTTTGGTGGATATCTCTGAGGAGCAGTGCATGAGGAGGCTGCAATTCTCCAGACAAGCTGTTGCTGATCTCTGCAGTCTCCTGCAATAAGACTTGATGCCTCCTGTGTCAGGTGGCCATGCTTTACCAGTGGCTGTAGAAGTCATCACCTCCCTTAACTTTTTTGCTTGAAGCTCCTTCCAGGGTGCTTCAGGAAACATCTCCTGCATTTCTCAGTCTGCAGTGCACAACTGCCTCCTTCTTCTTCTTCTTCTTCTTCTTCTTCTTCTTAGGCAGGCCCTCGGAACCGAGGATGACTTGCTTCCACACTAAAAATGAGTTCTCAGGTGACTGATGATCCAATGCGGGACCTACAGTCTCTGTCACAGGTGGGGCAGACGGTGGTTGAAGGGGCGGGTGGGTGGGCTGCTTGGGTTGACGTGCGCTCCTTCTGCTGTTTGCGTTTGGCTTCTGCTCGCTCCCGGCGAAGAGAGTTGAGGTGTTCGGCGCCTTCTCGGATGCTTCTCCTCCACTTTGTGCGGTCTTGGGCCAGGGATTCCCAGGTATCAGAGGGGATGTTGCACTTTTTCAAGGAGGCTTTGAGGGTGTCCTTGAAGCATTTCCTCTGCCCACCTGGGGCTCTCTTGCTGTGTTGGAGCTCCGAATAGAGTGCTTGTTTTGGGAGGCTCATATCGGGCATGCGGACAACGTGGCCCGTCCATCGGAGCTGATCGAGCGTGGTCAAAGCTTTGATGCTGGGGATGTTGGCCTGAGTGAGAACACTGACGTTGGTGCGCCTATCCTGCCAATGGATTTGCAAGATCTTGCGGAGGCAGCATTGGTGGTACCTCTCCAGTGCTTTGAGGTGCCTGATGTACATGGTCCATGTCTCTGAAGCATACAGGAGGGTGGGAATCACTACTGCTCTATAGACCATGAGCTTGGTGCCGGGTTTGAGGTCCTGCTCTTCAAACACTCGCTTCCTCAGACGACCGAAGGCTGCACTGGCACACTGAAGGCGGTGTTGGACTTCATCATCGACGTCTGCCCTTGTTGACAGTAGGCTCCCGAGGTATGGAAAGTGGTCCACGTTGTCCAAGTCCTCGTCGTGGATTTTGATAATTGGGGGGCAGTACTGTGTGGTGGGGGCAGGTTGGTAGAGGACCTTTGTCTGATGGATGCTTAGTGTAAGGCCCATGCTCTCGTACGCTTCGGTGATGGTGTTGAAGATGGTTTGGAGTTCGACCTCCGCGTGTGCGCAGACGCAAGCATCATCTGCATACTGTAATTCGATAAGGTGTCACATCAAAGGTTATTGCGGAAAATAAAAGCTCATGGTGTAGGGGGTAACATATTGGCATGGATCGAAGATTGGCTAGCTAACAGGAAACAGAGAGTAGGCATAAATGGGTAATTTTCTGATAGGCAAGATGTAACGAGTGGTGTGCCACAGGGATCAGTGCTGGGGCCTCAACTTTTTACAATTTATATAAATGTCTTGGATGAAGGGACTGAAGGTATGGTTGCTAAATTTGCTGATGACACAAAGATAGGTAGGAAAGTAAATTGTGAAGAGGACATAAGGAGGCTACAAAGGGATATAGATAGGTTAAGTGAGTGGGCAAAGACCTGGCAAATGGAGTATAATGTGGGAAAATGTGAAGTTGTCCATTTTGGCCGGAAGAATAAAAAAGAAGCATATTATCTAAATGGTGAGAGATTGCAGAGCTCTGAGATGCAGAGGGATCTGGGTGTCCTAGTGCATGAATCGCAAAAGGTTACTATGCAGGTACAGCAAGTAATTAGGAAAGCTAATAGAATGTTATCGTTTATTGCGAGGGGAATTGAATACAAAAGTAGGGAGGTTATGCTTCAGTTATACAGGGCATTGGTGAGACCACATCTGGTGTACTGTGTACAGTATTGGTCTCCTTATTTATGGAAGGATGTAAATGCGTTGGAAGCAGTTCAGAGAAGGTTTACTAGACTAATACCTGGAATGGGTGGGTTGTCTTATGAGGAAAGGTTGGACAGGCTAGGCTTGTAGCCGCTGGAATTTTGAAGAATAAGAGGTGACTTGATTGAAACATATAAGATCCTGAGGGGTCTGGACAGGGTGGATGTGGAGAGGATGTTTTCTCTTGTGGGTGAATCCAGAACTAGGGGTCACTGTTTAAAAATAAGGGGTCGCCCATTTAAGACAGAGATGAGGAGAAATTTTTTCTCACAGAGGGTCGTGAGTCTTTGGAACTCTCTTCCTCAGAGGGTGGTGGAAGCAGAGTCTTTGAATATTTTTAAGGCAGAGGTAGATAGATTCTTGGTAAGCAAGGGGGTGAAAAGTTATCGGGGGTAGGCGGGAATGTGGAGTAATTGGATCAGCCATGATCTTATTGAATTGCGGAGCAGGCTCGAAGGGCTGAATGGCCTACTCTTGCTCCTAATTCGTATGTTCGTATGTTCGATGACAGAGGATGGGATGACCTTGGATCTGGACTGGAGGTGACAGAGGCCTCCAGCAGGTCACTAATGCCCTATTTTCCAGGGCCAACCAATAAATCACCTTTCCCTTGGATGCCAACTGTCAAAATGATCAACTCTGGGACTTGCAGCAGTGGCTGACTTCGCTCATGTCTAGGGGCTGCCACCTGCACTCATGTAGCCATCAAGGGCTTTCACTCCTTTAATGTACAGCTGGTCTGTGATCACCGCAAAAGAATCATGCAAGTTTGTGCCAGTTTCACTGGTAGCTGCCATGAGGCCTTTATCCTGCGACAGTCAATCATTATTACACCCATCCAGGAACTTTAAAGGATGGCTGCTTGGGGACAAGGGCTACCCTGTGCGCCCCGCCCGCTTCCCCCCGCCCCACCTGCCCACACATGGTTGATGACAGCCCTCCGCAACCCCAATACACCTGCTCAAGTACAAACAGATCCATGGGACCACCAGAAACATCATTCTGCAGACTAAGGGGCTCTTGATATAAAGGTTCAGTTGTCTGGGGCTCCCTACAATATACCCAGAGAAAATCTCCTGCATCATTGTAGTGTGCTGCATGTTGGGTAACATGGCAATCCAGAGGGGATTGCATTTGAAGGAGGCAGAGCAACAGCAGCAATAATCTGATGAGGAAGACTTGGGTGAAGACGAGGAAGAAGCAGAAGAAGGAAGACCAGTACAACGCCTTGTCACCAGAGATGCCAGGGATTACTTTCTGCGACCTGCTCATTTCTCTCCACTGGAAAGTTACACAAAGCCTCTCTGCATTAACAGTCCTTGTTATCTCCTTTACTACACACTTAATCCTGCATTAAAGAACACCGAAACCATTCAGAAAACTTCTATATCAATGACATACTGACAATGTAGCCTGCTACGAAAAGAAACTGCAGACCAAAGTGCTAAATGTAATAAAGGTGATTGATTTAATGCCAAACAAAATAATTGCTTTGAATTCATTTCTCACCCAAGTGTCAACCCACAGTGCCTGTCTTATTCCAATGATGGGCTCCCCCAGTAGCTGCAGCAAAGCTGGTGGAAGGCTGCTGTTGCTTGAGAGGCTCTTAGCCGGTGACCTTTGAATGCTCGAGCCTGTGAGGGCACGGCTGCAGACTGCAGCACCTCAGCTGCTGCTAGGGCAGTCTGGTTTTGCTGGCTTTCTGGCACCAGAGTGGGCATTGGTTGAGGGGGTGACGAGGGAGCACACGAGCTGTCATCCTGAGTGTGGGGAACCTGTGCCTCTCCCATTGCACCAGTGCCTCTGCCTTGGGGCTGCGGCTTATCACTCCCACTGATGTGTGGGAGAGCAGACTCCAGGAGATCTGTGATGTGAGTGAAGCCCCTATCTATTGAATCCCCCAGCATGTCCAAGGTGGAGGAGATGGTGAAGGCCAATATGAGTATCCCTGAAAGATGCTCCTACCAGTGCCAGGGACTCCTGGAAAGAGGGCCCATGCATAGAGATGACCTTATGCTCCATGGTAGACTGTAGCATGTTAATGCCTTGCATCAGAATGCCACACAAGCTGAGAGTGGACTCCTCCATAATCACCAGCATGTTGCGGCAACTCTTAGGCAGGAAGTCCAATGCCTCGAACAATTGCTGGTGCACATGGAAGATCTTGCTTTTAAAGGCTGGGCCCCTGAAATCTGCATTTATGTCCTCTTCAGCAGAGCTTGGACTCGAGCTTGCCCTCTGGCGAGCTATCTCCTGGGTTTTTCTTTTCACTAGCACCTGTTCCTTCTCGCTTGTGCTCTGTGAATCACCCTGTGCAGATTGCTCTCACTCACTATCTAGCTTACCTAAAGTTACAATTTTTGTGTTGGTGCTGGGATAGATTAGAGCGCGTGCCAGCGCATCTTCACGAGGGTTGTCCCCCTTCCATGTGTGTGGCTGCAGGGTTCAAGTCATCAGGTAGACCTAGAAAAAGGTGAGCGGGACAAGGACCAGCATGTCATGGGAAGTATACGCTGTAGCAGATGAGTGGCAGCGCAATGCAGCAGCAGGTTATCACACTGTCTGTATGTGTGATTGTTTGAGGAAAGAAAAAAGTAATGGAAATAGACTAACACCTTGCTATCTCTGACACACTGCATTCTTGAGTCAGTAATCTCCATGGCAGCATTCTCCATTGGAATGAGGGCTTGGATGGCTGCCACATTCCCCTATTCTGGTCCTGTCTCAAATGGCGAGCTGCTCGACAGCGCTGGAAATTGCGGGCTGCTGGCCGATAGAATGTAAATAAGACCCGATAGTTTGGGCCCCTCACCGGTGATACTGGGCGGGCGAACTGATCACTCGGCCCACTGCCCGCCCGATGTCTGCCAAACACAAAAATCAGACCCCATAACTAAAGGCCATTGGGCCAATCAAACACTCCCTCTGACAGAGCATATAGAAATTAGTTTCTCTGCAAGGAATCCTTGCAGACCACTCAAGGGAGACAAATGACCAACCACAAGCTAACCTCAATGTGAAATCACTGAAGCTCTGCTCTGACACCCTTGGCCAACATGTTGAATCATAGAATTGTAGAATGCTTACAGCATGGAAGAACATCATTTGGCCCGTCAAGCCCGTGCCGGCTCTCTGCAAGAGCACTTCAGCTAGTCCCACTCCCCTGCCTTTTCCCCGTAGCCCAGCACATTTCTTTCCTTCAGCTACTTAGCCAACTCCCTTTTGAAAGCCGTGATTGAATCTGCCTCCACCACCCTTTCAGGCAGTGCATTCCAGATCCTAACCACTCGCTGCGTAAAAAAGTTTTTTCTTACGTTGCCTTAGGTTCTTTTGCCAATCACCTTAAATCTGTGTCCTCTGGTTCTCAACCCTTCTGCCAATGGGAACAGTTTCTCTCTATCTACTCTGTCCAGACCCCTCATGATTTTGAACACCTCTATCAAATCTCCTCTCAATCTTCTCTGCTCCAAGGAGAATAACCCCAGCTTCTCCAGTCTATCAACGTAACTGAAGTCCCTCATCCCTGGAATAATTCTCATAAATCTTTTCTGCACCCTCTCTAAGGCCTTCACATCCTTCTTAAAGTGTGGTGCGCAGAATTGAACACAGTACTCCAGTTGGGGCCGAACCGGTGTTTTATACAGGTTCATCATAATCTCCACACTTTTGTACTCTATACCTCTATTAATGAAGCCCAGGATCCCGTAAGCCTTTTTAACCGCTTTCTCAACCTGCCCTGCCACCTTCGATGGTTTGTGCACATGTACCCCTAGGTCTCTCTGTTCGTGCACCCCCTTCAGGATTGTACCCTTTAGTTTATATGTCCTCTCCTCATTCTTTTTACCAAAACGTATCACTTCACACTTTTCTGTGTTAAATGTCATCTGCCACATGTCCGCCCATTTCACCAGCCTGTCTATGTCTTGCTGAAGTCTATCACTCTCCTCCTCACTGTTCACTATACTTCCAAGTTTTGTGTCAACTGCAAATTTTGAAATTGTGCCCTGTACACCCAAGTCCAAGTCATTAATATATATCAAGAAAAGCAGTGGTCCTAGAACCGACCCCTGGGGAACACCACTGTATACCTTCCTCTAATCCGAAAAACAACCGTTCACCACTACTCCCTGTTTCCTATCACTTAGCCAATTCCGTATCCATGTTGCCACTGTCCCTTTTATTCCATGGGCTTCAACTTTGCTGGCAAGCCTATTATGTGGCACTTTGTCGAACGCCTTTTGGAAATCCATGTACACTACGTCAACTGCATTACCCTCATCAACCCTCTCTGTTACCTCATCAAAGAACTCAATCAAGTTAGTTAAACACGATTTGCCTTTAACAAATCTGTGCTGGCTTTCCTTAATTAATCTACACTTGTCCAAGTGACTGTTAATTTTGTGCCTGATTGCTGTTTCTAAAAGCTTCCCCACTACCGAGATCAAATTGACTGGCCTGTAGTTACTGGGTTTATCTTTACAAACTTTTTTGAACAATGGTGTAACATTTGCAATTCTCCAGTCCTCTGACACCACCCCCATATCTAAGGAGGATTGGAATATTATGGCCAGTACCGCCGCGATTTCCTCCCTCAAATCCCTCAGCATCCTAGGATGCAACCCATCCGCTCCTGGTGATTTATCTACTTTAAGTACAGCCAGCCTTTCTAATACCTCCTCTTTATCAATTTTTATCCTATCAAGTATCTCCAAAACTACCTTATTTACTATGTCTATGGCAGCATCCTCTTCCTTGGTGAAGACAGATGCAAAGTACTCATTTAGTACCTCAGCCATACCCTCTGCCTCCATGCAGAGGTCTCCTTTTTGGTCCCTAATCGGCCCCACCCCTCTTCTTGCTACCCTTTTACTATTTATATGCCTATAGAAGACTTTTGGATTACATAGAAACATAGAAGATAGGAGCAGGAGTAGACCATTCGGCCCCTCGAGCATGCTCCGCCATTCGATGAGATCATGGCTGATCATCCAAACTCAGTACCCTGTACTTGCCTTCTCCCCATATCCCTTGATACCTTTATCTTTAAGAAATATATCTAACTCATTCTTGAAAATATTTAATGACTTGGCCTCAACTACCTTCTGTGGTAGAGAATTCCACAGGTTCACCACTCTCTGGGTGAAGAAATTCTTCCTCATTTCTGTCCTAAATGGCTTACCCCTTATCCTTAGATTATGACCCCTGGTTCTGGACTCTCCGACCATCGGGAACATTCTTCCTGCATCTAGTTTGTCCAGACCTGTCAGAATTTTATTTGTTTCGATGAGATCCCCTCTCATTCTTCTATACTCCAGCGAGTATAAGCCCAAGCGACCCAATCTCTCCTCATATGTCATTCCTGTCATCCCAGGTATCAGCCTTGTGAATCTTCGCTGAACTCCTTCCATGGCAAGAGCATCCTTCCTCAGATAAGGCGACCAAAGCTGCACACAGTACTCAAGGTGTGGTCTCACCAAGGTCCTGTACAACTGCAGCAGGACATCCCTGTTCCTATACTCAAACCCTTTCGCTATGAAGGCCAACATACCATTTGCCTTCTTCACCGCCTGCTGCACCTGCATGCTTACCTTCAGCGACAGGTGCACAAGGACACCCAGGTCTCGTTGCACTTCCCCTTCTCCCAATCTATTGCCATTCAGATAATAGTCTGCCTTTCTGTTTTTGACACCAAAGTGGATAACCTCGCATTTATCCACGTTATATTGCATTTGCCACGCTTCTGCCCACTCACCCAACCTGTCCAAATCATCCTGGAGTTTCTCGGTATCCTCCTCGCAACACACACGCCCACCCAGCTTTGTGTCATCTGCAAACTTGGAGATATTACATTTAGTTCCCTTATCTAGATCATTAATGTATATTGTGAATAGCTGGGGTCCAAGGACCGATCCCTGCGGTACCCCACTAGTCACTGCCTGCCACTCAGAAAAAGACCCATTAATTCCTACTCTCTACTTTCTGTCCGCCAACCAGTTCTCTATCCAAGTCAATACCTTGCCCCCAATCCCATGTGCCTTAACTTTACACGCTAATCTCTTATGCGGGACCTTATCGAAAGCCTTTTGAAAGTCCAAATACACCACATCTACTGGTTCTCCCTTATCTATTTTCCCAGTTACATCCTCAAAAAATTCCAGTAGATTAGTCAAGCACGATTTACCTTTTGTAAATCCATGTTGACTTTGTCCGATCCTGTCACTGTTTTTCAAGTGCTCAGCTATTACATCCTTTATAATGGACTCTAGCATTTTCCCCACTACCGATGTCTGTAATTCCCCACTTTCTCTCTACCACCCTTTTTGAATAGTGGGGTAACATTAGCTACCCTCCAATCCATGGGTACAGTTCCAGATTCCATCGAATGTTGGAAGATGATCAGAAATGCATCTACTATTTCTAGGGCCACTTCCTTAAGAACCCTAGGATGTAGATTATCAGGCCCTGGGGATTTATCGGCCTTCAATCCCGTCAATTTCCCTAACACCATTTCCCTGCAAATACTGATTTCTTTCAGTTCCTCCCTTTCATCAGATCCTATGTTCTCCAACATCTCTGGGAGGTTATTTATGTCCTCCTTTGTGAAGACAGAACCAAAATATGCATTTAATTGGTCAGCCATTTCTTTGTTCCCCATTATAACTTCCCCCGCTTCTGACTGCAAGGGACCTACACTTGATTTCACTAATCTTTTTCTCTTCACATATCTATAAAAGCTCTTACAGTCAGTTTTTATGTTCCCTGCAAGCTTACTTTCATATTCTATTTTCCCCTTCTTAATTAATCCCTTTGTCCTCCTTTGTTGAATCCTAAACTGCTCCCAATCCTCAGGGTTACCGCTTTTTCTGGCCAATTTATATGCCCTCTCCTTGGATCTAATTCTATCCCTAATTTCCCTTGTTAGCCACGGTTGAGTCACCCTTTTTGTTTTATTCTTATGCCACACTGGGATGAACAAATTCTGTAGTTCATCCATGCAGTCTTTGAATGTTTGCCATTGCCTATCCACTGTCAACTCTTTGAGTGACATTCCCCAATCAATCCTACCAATTCGCGCCTCATACCATCGTAGTTTCCTTTATTTAAATTCAGGACCCTAGTCTCTGATTCAACTACTTCGCTCTCCATCCTAATGAAGAATTCTATCATATTATGATCACTCTGACCCAAGAGGCCTCGTACAACAAGATTGCTCATTAATCCTTTCTCGTTACCTAATACCCAGTCTAAGATGGCCTGATCTCTGGTTGGTTCCTCGACATATTGTTCCAGAAAACCATCCCGTAAACATTCTAGGAATTCCTCCTCCACAGTATTTTTACTAATTTGGGTAGCCCAATCTATACGTAAATTAAAGCCACCCATGATGACTGCTGTGCCCTTACTGCATGCTTCTCTAATTTCCCTTTTAATGCCGTCCCCAACCTCCGTATTACTGTTTGGAGGTCTATATACCACTCCCACTAACGTTTTCTGCCCCTTGTTATTTCTCAGTTCTACCCATACAGATTCCGCATCATCAGAGCTAAAATCCTTCCTTTCAATTGTGTTAATCCCCTCTTTAACCAGCAATGCTACCCCACCTCCCTTTCTTTTTTGCCTATCTTTCCTAAATATTGAATACCCCTGGATGTTGAGTTCCCAGCCTTGGCCACCCTAGAGCCATGTTTCTGTAATCCCAATAAAATCGTATTCATTTACCTCCATTTGCGCAGCTAATTTATCCACCTTGTTCCGAATGCTCCTTGTATTAAGACACAAAGCCTTCAGGCTTGTTCTTTTAACGCTCTCAGACCTATATGAATTATTATTTACTGTGACCGTGTTTGATTTAAACCGTTGAGTTCTTTGCCTTCTACTTTTGTTTTTCTCCTTCCGGCCTTTTGCTTTTATCCTTGTTTCCCTTTCCTCTGTCTCCCTGCTCAGGTTCCCAACCCCCTGCCACTTTAGTTTAAACCCTCCCCAACAGCACTAGCAAACACTCCCCCTAGGACATCGGTCCTGGCCCTGCCCAGGTGCAGACCGTCCCGCTTGTACTGGTCCCACCTCCCCCAGAACCGGTTCCAATGTCCAAGGAATTTGAATCCCTCCCCCTTGCACCATTCCTCTAGCCACGTATTCATTTGAAATATCCTCCTATTTCTAATCTGACTAGCACGTGGCACTGGTAGCAATCCTGAGATTACTACCTTTGAGGTCCTATTTTTTAATTTACCTCCTAACTCCCGATATTCTGCTTTTAGGACCTCATCCCATTTTTTACCTATATCGTTGATGCCTATGTGCACCACGACAACTGGCTGTTCGCCCTCCCCCTCCAAAATGTTCTGTAGCCGCTCCGAGACGTCCTTGACCCTTGCACCAGGGAGGCAACACACCATCCTGGAGTCTCGTTTGTGGCCGCAGAAACGTCTATATATTCCCCTTACAATTGAGTCCCCTATCACTATAGCTCTTCCACACTTTTTCCTCCCAGCCTGTGTAGCAGAGCCACCCATGGTGCCAGGATGTTGGCTGCTGCTGCCTTCCCCTGATAAGACATCCCCCCCAACAGTATCCAAAGTGGTATATCTGTTTGAGAGAGGGATGGCCACAGGGGACCCTTGCACTACCTGCCTGCACCTCTTACTCTGCCTGGTGGTCATCCATTCACTTCCTGCCTGTACACCCTTTACCTGCGGTGTGACCAACTCGCTAAACGTGCTATCCACGACATTCTCAGCATCGCGAATGCTCCAATATGCATCCATCCGCAGCTCCAGCACCGCAATGCGGTCTATCAGTAGCTGCAGCTGGATACACTTCCCACACACATGGTCGTCAGGGACACAGGAAGCATCCCTGATTTCCCACATATAGCAGGAGGAGCATATCACGGGGCAGAGCTCTCCTGCCATGACTTACCCTTTAATTAATTAATTACAATTAAATTAAATGAATCCCACCAATTTCACTTCAATTAAATGATATACTCAAGGGCCCTTTCCTGACACTGGCCTCTGTAAAAAGCCCACGAAAGTGAGTTTAACTACTCACTGTGCTGCTGCTCTCTCCGCTCCCGACACTGGCCTCTGTAAAAAGCCCACGAAAGTGAGTTTAACTACTCACTGTGCTTCTGCTCTCTCCGCTCCCAACACTGGCCTCTAGAAAAAAGCCCGGTTGCCATTCTATTCTCATTCCCTCTCTTTGCCCCTTTTATTTTCTTTTTCACTTCTCCTCTGACCTTTCTATATATAGCCTGATTCTCAGATGTATTTGCAACCTGACATCTGTCATACACACTCTTTTTCTGCTTCATCATATTCTCTATCTCTTTCGTCATCCAGGGAGCCCTGACTTTAGTTGCCCTGCCTTACCCCCTAGTGATATGACTCTAACACTACAAAATAAATTACTGAAGCTTGGCCGGTGGCATCCCTCAGATGACATCCCTGGAAACCATTAGGATTCTAAAAGTGGTGGTCTGTGGAATATTAATATTCATTTCCTATCCTTAATCCTATAACTTTCAATTACTTTAATGAATAGTTATCCATTCTCTTTTCAAAGTTAATTGACACATTATTTACTATTTTTGGTGGGAGTTTGTTCCACATGTCTACTGCCACATGGAAATTTCTTACAATTTAATGACTAAAGGTTGGAAATTTATTGAAATATATACAAATTATCTGAAGGAGAGAATCTCGAGTTTCTCGCTGGGAATTTGCTGTGTGCTGAGCCAGCACATACAAGAAGGGAGAGACTGAGAAGGCTTATTCTGGTCTTTGAACAATTGAAATCTTAAAGGTTTTTTGAAGATTTTCTTGCTGGAGGTTTGCTTCTTGGATTTGCGCTCGCTCCATTTATTTGGTGTATCTGATTTTTGGGGATTTCTGAGAGCTGTGATATGAGTGGCTGCTGCTAAATTCAGAAGATGGATTCCCTCTGGGTGCCCCTCTGTTGGATTGTGTTGGAGCAGGGACATGAAGGTCTGAGAAGGGATAAGAAGCATGTCCTTTTACTCCAGAGCCAGACTGTCTGCATCCATCCTTACCCAGGCACCTTCCCTCGGGACTGCACCTTTCTGTGGGGGAAGGCTGGCATCCTCCGATCACCCAAGAGCTAAACTGGCAGAAGTATAACTCCTGGTAGGGCCACTCAGGCCAAACAAGTTTGAAAGGTAGGAGCTAGACTAAAGGCAGTCCTTTCCCATTCTCCTGATAGGGGATTGTGGGGGCTAAATTGGATAAGGACCAAAAACGGGTGCGGGGATCGTGATGCGCGATCTGCCCATTGAAAGTAGTGCAGGCAGCACGCGAAATTCATGCTGCCTGCTCCTTAACATGATTGCAGCGTTGAGCCAAGCATTAAACGCGCTGCTGATTGGCTCAGCGTTCAACAGGGGGCCCAACATCATGGGAAGTCTGCTCTGTATTTAAAGGTTGTCTGCAGAGTGAAAGGCTGTCTGCACTTCTTAAAGGGGAGGTGCTTTGTGAGAGAAGTACCTCATTGTGACTGGAACTGGAAGTTAGCAATGCCTCAATGGGGCAGATAAAGGGCACCTCCGTTCTCCAGTGCAGTACTGGAGGCCTTGGTGCAGGGGGTCTATAGGAGGGGACAAGTCATCTCCCCCCAGAGGGCTAGGAGACCTTCCAGACACACTGTTCAAAGGCAGTGGGAAGAGATCACTGAAGTGGTCAGTGCCACCAGCCTTTCCCCCAGGACATGGATCCAGTGCCAGAAGAAGTTTAATGACCTCACACTAGTGGTCAAGGCGAGTGAATGCATCTTCAATGCCATATCCCACCAACTGCACCACTAGCCTCACACACTGCTCAATGCACCACACCCCCATCACTCACTTACCAACAATCTCTAGCTCATTCCTCACAATCATAGCTTCACCTCACCCTCACACACTTACCACTGTTGCAAGCCTCACACCCACATCTCATGCCTTGCACACAATGCCAGCTATTTAACCATGACAGGCACATCACCCAAACACGTTGCACTACACTGACTGACACACTTTCCTTTGTCTTGCAGGCCAAGGTGGGTCACAACCGCACGAGCAGAAGCAAACAGGCGGGGGGCAAGCACAGCTGCAGAACTGGACCCAGCTGGAGGAGACAGTGCTGGAGATAATTGTCACTGAGGCCATGGCTGTCACTGAGGCCGTGGCGATCGGCGAGGCTGAAAGCATTGATGATGATGGTATGCTCATACCTAATCCTTCTTCTCACATCCCATTGAATGTTCCCGCTAAGGTGCACAGCCACGCAGTAATCTCAAAGGTTCCGTGCAGGCCGCTCACTGGCTTTTACATTGTAAATACCGCGCATGCGCTGAAATTTAAAGGGACCGCACATTAAAAGAAACAGGCCGCGCAGAACAAAGCGCAGCTCACAGGAAACATTGACCCCATTTCCCCCTCATCCCACAATCTCTTCTCACTTACAAGCTGCTGATGATATAAGCATGCACATCTGGCTTTCCCCCCCTCCCCTCACAACAACCCGACTCTTGTGCCTTTCTCCTTTCAGATACCCAAGAACTGCCACCAGCCCAGCCTGTGCAGGAAGAAGTAGAGGAGGAGAGTGATAGAGAAGAAGGGACACCATCATTCAATCTGACACTCCCAAGCACCAGCTCAGAAAATGGCACTGCGCAAACTTTAGAGGGTGGTATAGAGGTGGGATCTGCATGTGGTGAGTGACTGGGCATGAGTGGACTGAACCAGCCCGAGGGGAAAGGGGAGCGCAGGTGCCAAATGGGCAGGCAATGATTTCAGCTCATTTCTCAGGAATGGCCAGGGAAATAGAAGCAACAGGTATGTATTTACATAAATTTTGATGGTTTCATGAGGCTATCACATAAATGTATAATAAGTCTCAATGCATAAAATACTAGAGTCGATACACTGGTCAGCCGTTCGATTTTCTGACCATTTAAATGAATGAAAAGAGAAATCAGGTAACTGCAGGTCCACAATTGTCCAGGTGAGCACCCCGTGAGCTCTACTCCTCATCTGGAGCACTCGATCGGTCAATCAGCCCTGCTATTCTCTGTACTTTGGGTGAGAAATAAGACTGGATTATCCAATCTCTGCTCATCCAATTTGTGCCAGTATTAACTGCTCCCCTGCCCAAAGAATCAATCTTGTAAAGCAATAAACTAACTCCTTTTGCTTTCACATGGCCTTGAACTGCATCCAGACTTGATTTTTCTCTTTGAACACACCCTTGCATTGTTTAAATGCTTATCAGGAATGGTCAGTTACAGCTACTTTTTTTGCCTCAATCTTTGTCAGTAGACACTTATCTGCTGTGTACAGACTGATGTCTCCTGTGTCAATGTTTTACTTAATATTTTCCAATATTGAATTTCATCTTTGACATCATCAACTTGATTTCTCCCTTCCGCTTTTGATGTTGCAAATCTCCTCTACACGAGTAACTTAGAGCCTGGTGTCAGGTGCTCAGACCTTCTACGCAATTATTTCTCATACAGTCCAATCAACAACCACCCAAGCAGGAATGAAGCACCTTTTCATCAGCAGTGGAGTGAATTCCAGACAGTGGGAGGTTAAGCCACACAATCAGTGCTGAACCACGATAATTACAGTTTAGCACCTGAACAAGCAAGAAACAAGCCCCTTGACCCCAAGAAGACACCCTAGGCAGACAATAATCCAGATCTGCCAATGGTAAAACTGCAATGTAATGACGAAAAGTACACCAAAGGTGTGTTTTACTGAGTCAGAGATATAATATGCAGCAGACCACAATCATTTTGCACATTTACCTGGCTCATATTGTAAAGCCACCATAAAAGGGATCAAGACAGTGGAAATCACAGCTTCAGCTGCCCAGTTATTTGCCTAATGAATCATCTTGTGAGCCTGGTTGTACCTCTCACCAGTAATGAGGTTGTAAGCCACAGTTTACGGCTTTGGCCTAAATCCCCTAACAGCCAGACTGTCATTGCATTTAAATGCTGTAGACAGAAACAAGTGAGTGAGGATGAAGGAGTCCTGTGTTGGATTCTAGGCATTTGCGTTGATATGAATTCCTTTACTGTATATCATGGATCTCTTGCTCATTGATGGAATTGAAGGCAGTTTGTGTTTTACTTGTCCATTGATTGAATTATAGGTTCCCATCAGGCCTGTGCCGGATCATCTTGTGTGTCTGGGTGTACCTCTCATCAGCAATGAGGTCATAAGCCACAGTTTCCGGCATTGGCCTAAATCGCATAACCAGCCAAACTGTCTTTGCATTCAATTTTCAATGTTATGGCCATCAGCAGCTTCACAATTTGGAGCTGATGATGCCCGTAGCAGTAATGAGGTACAGTTGTTATTGTTTCTGAAATCATTGTTCCATACCTCTGTGGAAGTGCTATACCTCTGAATCAGAACATCATTCATGGCCTGAATACATGGTTCTTTGATCCTGCAATATCCCATGTAAGTGATTGAAGTGACAAAGACTTAGTGCAGCCGTAAGCAAATCTAATCACAGATGGTTCAACTGCTACCATTTTGACACACTTCAATATTTGTGTCCATGAACAGCATCAATGTCACCCAGCACTGCTCCTCCATCTGGGCCAGGCATAACATCATACATACCAACTATGCCAACTGTTCCTGACAGAATTCAGTGCAGCCAGGCCTCTCTCCATTCCCCCAGACTCACTCTGTCCAAAGTTGTGTAACTAATGACTGGCCAGGGCCCGCTCTCCTCTCAGCATTCTCCCAACACTAATGGTCAGGACTGCTGCTTCTATATACTGGCCACTAGACTCAGGTAGCAGTGGGTAGGGGAAATGGATGACAGTGAGAAGAGAGGGGAAGAATGGATGGTAAGAGGAGCTGAGGGGAAGTAATGGATGGCAGTGGAAAGGAAGGCGGCTTGCTAAAAAGAGTGACGATGGAAATTTGGTGAGAGTGGGAATTTGGTGCAGAGGGGGAAGGAGGTTGCAATGTATTATCACATGGTTTGTCACATGGTTTAGTATGAGCATGCTCAGTTCACTCTGGCCTAGTAAACAAGCACCTTGACGAGCAACTCATGGTGTCTCTGTCCTTCATTTGTTCTACCCACATATATTACATTTTTGGCGATGAGGATGGGATCCCAAAGCCATTTTTAGGGATCATGGAAGGACACAGTGTTCAACCTTCGAGTGGAAAGGTTTAAGGTGAATTTGTGATGCCTAAACTGAATTTTTTGCAATGTTTTACTGTTAATGCTGATGTAGAATTGTCTGTGCTTCACCTTCCCATGTATGTATACATAGCAACAGCAGTATTGATTCTCACAGGTGCACAGGTAGCGTGCTGAGTCACTCTTCAACAGGATTGGGACAATCATGGCCACGCCTACGGGATTCATTGGAAGCCTCGGCATGTATGACCGAGCTCGCGAACCATTCAGTTCTTACATTGAGCAGATGGAGATATTTCTTAGGGCCAATAACATTATTGAGACTGAAGCTGAGAATGTTCAAGCTCAAAATAAAGTAATTCATGAACGTAAAAAAGCAATTTTTCTAACGGAGATCAGGCCAGATGTCTACGGAACGTTGACAAACCTACTTGCGACAGGAAAAGCGAAGGCTGCGTCGTTTGAAGACATTGGGCCGAAAATTGATCCCGGGACGCGAGAGTACGCACTGCGTACTCTCGCGTATTCCCACTCCAATTGCCGGTTTTCTGCATGCCCTGCGCATGCGCTGAAAACCGGCAATTGCTCTTCTGAAAAGGGGGCGGGTCCTCGGTGCATCGCGTGCGCGCTACAGGCTGCGCGCACGCTGTGCACTTCATGCTTTGGACGCGCAGGTAAGTACGGAAGATTTTGGAAATGTAAAAAGGAGGAGTAAGACCCACTTTTAAGAAGGTAAGTAGTGAATTAAGTATTTATTTGAATTTTTTTTAACAGGTATATCTTTTTTAGAGACTTTAAAGACAGGTAAGTTTATTTTTATAACTTTTTAAAAGATTTTAAATTTTTTCAAAAATTTAATTTTTTATTTAAAATGGTTAATTTAATTAACTATACTTATTTTATTAATGTGATGGTTTTTTTTTAAATTTAATTGAGGTTTAGCTTTTATTTTGGGGGGGTGTAAGATTCATAGATTTCACAGCCGTGCTGTGAAACTTATGAATGGAAGATGGTGTGCTGCCATTGGCTCTAACTGAGTCACGTGATCCCACAGCTCGCACGAATTCACTACGCCGCTGGGATACGCAAGCACTGCCCAGCTGATCTCTAGAACATGAAGTTCGTGCGAGCTGGATCTGAAAAAGCACAAGCGAGGTGAGAGATCGCGGGAAAGCCTTACCCCCGCGGGAACAGAGCGAGATCAATTTCTGGGCCATTATCGAGAAACTCGAGGACCATTTCAATCCAAAGCCATTAGAAATAGCAGAGAGCTATAAGTTTGGTACCAGAAACCAAAAACAAAGTGAAACCATCAGTGAGTACATTGTAGCTCTTAAAAACCTGTCTTTGCATTGTAACTTCGGCACATTTTTGGATCGTGTGTTGCGAGATAAGTTTGTGAGTGGACTGGTGGATGAGCGCACACAGTCCAAGTTACTGAACACTCCAAACCTAACGTTTGACATAGCATGCAAAATTGCCCTATCTATGGAGATGGCGTCTAAGAATGCAAGGGAGCTCCGTCCAACTCAAGTGACTAGAGCAGCTGAGGGCTACAGTCACAAAGCCACCGCCAAACCTAAAGTTGGGAGACCAAGTCAAAAGCATGTTGGTGAGAGCAGTTCAGTGAATTGTTATCGCTGCAATGGAAATCACTCACCACAGTCCTGCCAATAGAGAAATACAAAGTGTTTTCACTGCCAGAAGCAAGACCATATTTCAACAGCTTGCAGAGCTAGATCTGAAGCAGGAAGTAAGAACCATTCTAGTGGCAATGCAAAGCAGCGACAACAAAAGGGAGGAATTCACAATATTGAAGTGAACGCACCTAATGTTGAAGTACTAGGCATCTACAGTATCTATGCCACTAGCGATAATGCTAGCAGTCGTGAGAAAGACTTCCGTACAAAACTTTTGATCAATGACCAATATATTGATATGTGTATCGGCACGGCTCTATAATGAGGAAGGATAAGTATGAGAGTAAGCTTAATCAAATACCACTTACAAAGAGTACCGTAGAGTTAAAAACCTACTCCAGAGAAATCCTAGAGATATGTGGACAAATGGAATGTACAGTTCAACACAATGGCCATCAGTAAAGCTGCCTATTATTGTAGCGAGCTAGACTGGAAAACCATCTTCAGTGTAGATGCTTCAAAGAAGCAACTCGACACAATGCTGAACAAGTATAAAAGCATGTTCTCAGACAGTTATAAGGGCATCACTGGGTATGGCGCGCATATCCGCATCAAGTCCAACACGAAGCCTGTCTATTGTAAGGCAAGGCCGGTCCCCTATGCGTTCAAAAGCCAGGTGGAGGCAGAGCTAGAGAAACTGAGAGAGAACGGAGTGCTAGTAAAAACTGACAAAAGTGAATGGGCTACCCCGTGTAAGGCGTTCTGATCATTTACTTTAAGTTCAGGTGATTATAAGAAAAACCACATAACACCAGATGAGAGGTCAATTCGACGATGACTAGACGTATGACTTTAATTGGCAACTGACCAGGTCGCCACCGACTGCAGCCACGAATGTCAGTCCACAATATCACTTATACCCCAAAACTTGGCAACTCGCCAAAGCATTCCTGTCCCAAACACTGTGATTAATGTTGTTTTTCTCTCTCTCTCTCCTTCTATCTGTTTGATGCTTAGTTAACCAAGGCCAGTCATTCAAGGGTTGGAGAGAGTCGTTGTTTTTACATTTGCAGGTTGTTGACTCATGGTTCTCACAGAATTTCCAAGATCTTATCTTTTGATGGAAAAATACCAGCACATCATGTTTTAGCCAAGCAGTCTCTTGCCTCAAAGATTTTGGTCACTTTTAGATTCAGTCAAGTTTACCACCATGGACAGTATTACACCCGATTGTGGTAGTGCCCAAAGCAGACAAAACTGTACGCTTGTGCGGTAACAACAAAGTTACTATCAACCAAGCAGTTGATGATGAGCAGTACCCGTTACCTAAATCGCAAGATTTGTAAGCAGCACTCTCTGGGTCAAATATTTTCTCTAAGCATGACCTGTCGCACGCTTATGCTCAGCTGAATGTTGACAAAGAGAGTCAACTGTGTCTCACTATCAACACACACAAGGGACTGTACTCATACACCAAGCTGCCGTATGGTGTAAAGTCCTCCCCCAAAATCTTCCAGGCTACGATGGATAAGATTTTGCAAGGAATTCCAAATTGCTTATGCAAGATGATGTGCTGATCGCAACAAACAGCGAGAAAAAAAATCAAGAAGTGTTAGATTTAGTGCTTCAAAGGTTGAATTCCCACAATGTCAAATTGAAAAGGAGCAAATGTGCTTTTGTGCAGCCTGAGGTTATGTACCTTGGTCTGAAAGTTGATGCAAATGGCTTGCAACCAGTTAAGGAAAAGATTGATGCTGTCATCAATGCTCCAAAGCCACAGAACGTGTCTGAGTTAAGATCTTTCCTTGGAATGGTTCAGTATTACGCACGTTTCTTACCTGAGTTAGTGACCATGTTAGCTCCATTGCACGAGCTCCTCAAGAAGGATGTCCAGTGGAAGTGGACAAAAGCGCAACAGGAAGCTTATGACGCTTGTAAGAGAAGTCTCTCTAGCGATGCTCTACTTGTGCACTACGACACAGAGCGTGAGCTTAAGTTAGCATGTGATGCTTCCAGCTATGGTGTGGGAGCTGTCATAAGCCACGTAATGGATGATGGCCAAGAGAAACCAATCGCGTTCGCATCGCGAACCCTCACAAAGAGTGAAAGAAACTAAGCGCAAATTGAAAAGGAAGCACTCGCCATAGTGTTTGGAATCAAGAAATTCCAACAGTTCCTGATCGGCAGAAAGTTTACCCTGTTAACCGATGACAAACCACTCCTAGCCATATTGGGGCCCAAATCTGCCATCCCGGCAATGGCCGCATCAAGAATGCAATGTTGGGCAGTGTTGTCACAATATGACTACTTGAATGAATATCGCACTGCAAAGCAAAACGCAATCGCAGGTGCCTTGTCCAGTTTGCCACATGAGGACTCGTGCTGGGAGTGAAGGTGCTATTTTCACACTAGGTGCAGTTGACAAAGACTTTCCCGTGAATGCAACTGAGATTGCAAATGAAACTCAAAAGGACTCAGTACTGAAAAGAGTGTATGAAAACACCATGAATGGGTGGACTGATCAGTGTCTGGACACAGATTTGAAACCATTCCATAACCGTTGTACTGAATTGTCTTGTGAGCAAGGTTGTATCAAGTGGGGAAACAGAGTGGTGGTAGCTACGTCGTTGTGAGATAGAATTCTGGCCGAACTTCATACTGAACATCCAGGGACCGTCAGTATGAAATCAATTGCAAGAAGCTTTGTTTACTGGCCTCGATTGGACTGTGATCTTGAATCACTTGTCAGCAAATGCAGCATTTGCCAAAATTGCAGAAACAATCTACCCAAAGCTTCACTACAACCCTGGTCATGGCCAAGTAAACTTTTTCAGAGAGTACATGTGGACTTCTGTGAGAAAGCAAATGATTATTTCCTGGTACTTGTAGATAGTCACTCAAAGTGGATTGAAGTGAAACACATGGGTTCAAATACTGAACGTACCATAGATGAGTTGAGGTCTATCTTCACATGTCATGGCTTACCTGAAGAGCTTGTTTCTGACAATGGGCCTTAGTTCCATTCTGCTCTATTCCAAGAGTTCATGAAATGGAACAGTATCAAATACACTCTCATTCCACCATATCATCCAGCTTCAAACAGAGCAGCCGAAAGGTCAGTCAGAATAGTAAAAGAAGCTCTCAAAAAGATTCATGACCCTCTGAGAGAAGAAATTCCTTCTCATCTCCGTCTTAAATGGGCGACCCCTTATTCTGAAACTATGCCCCCTAGTTCTAGATTCCCCCACTAGGGAAAACATCCTCTCAGCATCCACCCTGACAATCCCCCTCAGAATCTTATATGTTTCAATAAGATCACCTCTCATTCTTCTAAACTCCAATGAGTACAGGCCCAACCTGCTCAACCTTTCGTCATACATCAACCCCTTCATCCCAGGAATCAACCTAGTGAACCTTCTCTGTACTGCCTCCAATGCAAGTATATCCTTCATTAAATATGGAGACCACAGCTGTACGCAGTACTCCAGGCGCGGTCTCACCAGCGCCCTGTAAAGTTGCATCAAAACTTCCCTACTTTTATACTCCATACCCCTTGCAATAAAGGCCAGCATTCCATTAGCCTTCCTAATTATTGCTGTACCAGCATGCTAAGTTTTTGTGTTTCATATACTAGGACCCCCAGATCCCTTTGTACCACAGCATTTTGTAGTCTCACTCCATTTAAATAATAATTTGCTTTTTCATTCTTCCTTCCAAAGTGGATAACCTCACATTTTCCCACATTGTACTCCATCTGCCAAATTTTTGCCCACTCACTTAACCTATCTATATCCCTTTGCAGACTCTGTGTCCTCCTCACAACTTGCTAAGCCACCTATCTTTGTATCATCAGCAAATTTGGCTACAGTACACTCGGTCCCTTCATCCAAGTCATTAATATAGATTGTAAATAGTTGAGGCTCCAGCACTGAGCCCTGTGGCACCCCACTAGTTATTGGTTGCCAACCGGAAAATGACTCATTTATCCCGACTCTCTGTTTTCTGTTAGTTAGCCAATCCCCTAGCCATGCCAAAATATTACCCCCAAACCCGTGCGCTCTTATCTTGCGCAGTAACCTTTTATGTGGCACCTTATCAAATGCCTTCTGGAAATCCAAATACACCACATCAACTGGTTCCCCTTTATCCACCCTGTTTGTTACATCCTCAAAGAACTCTAGCAAATTTGTCAAACACGATTTCCCTTTCATAAAACCATGTTGACTCTGCTTGATTGTCTTATGATTTTCTAAATGTCCTGCTATCACCTCCCTAATAATGGATTCCAGCATTTTCCCAATGACAGATGTTAGGCTAACTGGCCTATAGTTTCCTGCTTTCTGTCTCCCTCCTTTCTTGAATAGTGGCGTTACATTTGCGGTTTTCCAATCTGTTGGGGCCTCTCCAAAATCCAGGGAATTTTGGTAGATTACAACCAACGCATCCACTATCTCTGCAGCCACTTCTTTTAAGACCCTAGGATGCAGGCCATCAGGTCCAGGGGACTTGTCGGCCTTTAGCCCCATTAGTTTGCCTTGTACTTTTTCTCTAGTGATAGAGATTGCTTTAAGTTTCTCCCTCCCTATAGCCCCTTGATTATCTATTATTATTGGGATTTTTTAGTGTCTTCTACCGTGAAGACCGATCCAAAATAATTGTTTAGGGTCTCTGCTATTTCTCTATTTCCTATTATTAATTCCCCAGTCTCATCCTCTAAGGGACCAACGTTTACTTTAGCTACTCTCTTCCTTTTTATATACTTGTAGAAGCTCTTACTGTCTGTTTTTATATTATTTGCTAGTTTACTCTATCTTCTCCCTCTTTATAATTTTTTTAGTCATCCTTTGCTGGTTTCTAAAAATTTCCCAATCCTCTGGCCTACCACTAATCTTCGCAACATTGTATGCCTTTTCTTTCAATTTGATACCATCCTTAACTTCCTTAGTTAGCCATGGATGGTGCATCCTTCTTGTAGAGCCTTTCTTTCTCACTGGAATACACCTTTGCTGAGATTTCTGAAATATCTCCTTAAATGTCTGCCACTGCTGATCTACCGTCTTACCCTTTAATCTATTTTCCCAGTCCACTTTAGCCAACTCTGTCCTCATACCCTTGTAATTGCCTTTATTTAAGTTTAGGACACTAGTTTCAGACCCAAGTTTCTCACCCTCAAACTGAATTTGAAATTCTACCATGCTGTGATCACTCTTTCCTAGGGGATCCTTTACTATGAGATCATTAATTAATCCTGTCTCATTACACATTAGCAGATCTAAAATAGCCTGCTCCCTGGTTGGTTCCTCAGCGTATTGCTCTAAGAAACCATCCCGAATACACCCTATGAACTTGTCCTCAAGACTACCCTTGCCAATTTGATTTGTCCAATCTATATGATGATTAAAATCACCCATGATTATTGCAGTACCTTTCTTACAAGCCCCCATTATTTCTTGATTTATACTCTGTCCTACAGTATATCTACTCCCACCAGTGACTTCTTACCCTTACTATTTGTTATCTCCACCCAAACTGATTCTACATCTTGAGCTTCTGAGCCAATATCATTCCTCATCACTGCAGTGATCTCATCATTTATTAACAGAGCTAACCCACCTTCTTTTCCTCTCTGCCTATCCTTCCGAAATGTCAAATACCCCTGAATATTCAGTTCCCAGCCTTGGTCACCTTGCAACCACATCTCTGTAATGGCTATCAGATCATACCCATTTATTTCTATTTGTGCCATCAACTCATCTATCTTGTTACGAATGCTGCGTGCATTCAGATAAAGAGCTAAAGATAAATTGCTCAAACTCAAGCTCAGGGCTTCTGAGCTTGAGGAGTGGCTGGAGTCACTGCAGGACTTACGGGAGGCTGAGAATTTCCTGGAGTGCACATTCCTGGAGGTGGTCACCCCGCAGCTACAGAGAGTTCAAGAGGATTGTCTTGATGGAGGATAGTAAGTGGGTGGCCATACAGCAGGGTAGGAAGAGACAGGCGGTACAGGAATCCTCCAGGAGTGTGGTTTTCAGTGCTGAGGGAGACGACACCTCAGAGGAGTACAGTCTGGAGTACATCATGGCACTGTGGGGCAAATGACTGCACAGGGGGCAGTGTATAAATACAGTGGTCATAGGGGATTCAATAGTCAGGGGGATAGACAGGCATTTCTGCAACCGCAGATGGTGCCAGGATAAAGGCTATCACTGAACAGGTGTAGAACATTTTGCAGGGTGAAGGGGAACAGCCAGAAGTCGTGGTCCATGTGGGAACCAATGACATAGGTAGGAAAAGGGTTGAGGTCCCATAGACAGTTTCAGGAGCTTGGGAGGAGGTTAAAGAACAGGACCTCAAAAGGTATAATCTCTGGATTAATCCCAGTGCCACATGCTCGTGAGTATAGGAGCAGTAAAATAAAGCAGGGCTGGAGAAATGATGCAGGAGGCAGGGTTTCAACCAGTTCGGGGCAGGCGGGACCTGTACAAGATGTAGGGGTTGCACCTCAACAGGGCTGGAACCAACGTCCTCGCGAGGAGGTTAACTACTGCTGTAGGGAAAGGTTTAAACTAATTTGGCAGGGGGAGGCGCACCAGGATGAAAGCACTAGAGAGGAGATACAAGGTGCACAGAGAACTGGGAGAGGCTAGCAGCATTAGAATAAAGAATAGTTCAGAAATAGGAGGGATCAGACAGGGGGGGAAATGCAAGGCAGACTGGATGGGTTTAGAGTACATGTGCATAAATGCACGGTGAGTGCTAAATAAGGTTGGTGAACTGCAGGCTCAAGTTGCTCCATGGGATTATGATATAGTGGCAATAATGGAGACCTGGCTCAAACAAGGGGAGGAATGGACAGCATGCAAAGTAGAAAAGTCACCTGGTCCGGATGGGATGCATCCTAGGTTGCTAAGGGAAGTAAGGGTGGAAATTGCGGAAGCTCTTGCCACAATCTTCCAACCTTAGATATAGGAGTGGTGCCAGAGGACTGGAGGATTGCAAGTGTTACACCCCTGTTCAAAAAAGGAAAGAGGGATAAACCCGGCAAATCATTAAATTGTTAAAGGCAAACCATGTTTCACTAACATGATTGAATTCTTTGATGAAGTAATGGAGAGGGTTAATGAGGGTAGTGTGGTTGATGTGTATATAAACTTTCAAAAGGTGTTTGATAAAGTACCATTTAATAGACTTATTAGCAAAATTGAAGCCCATGGGATTAAAGGGACAGTAGTTGCGTGGGTACAAAATTGGCTAAGGGACAGAAAGCAGAGAGTGGTGGTGAACAGTTGTTTATCAGACTGGAGGGAAGTGTGCAGTGGTGTCCCCCAGGGGTCAGTGTTGGGACCACTGCTCTTTTAGATTAATGACCTGGACTTGGGTATACAGGGCATAATTTCAAAGTTTGCAGATGATACGAAACTCGGAAATGCAGTAAACAGTGAAGAGGATAATAACAGACCTCAGGAGAAAAAAAGACTTGTATTTATATAGCGCCTTTCACGACCACCAGATGTCCCAAAGCGCTTTACAGCCAATGAGGTATTTTTGAAGTGTAGTCACTGTTGTAATATGGGAAATGTGGCAGCTAATTTGTGCACATCAAGCTCACACAAACAGCAATGTTGTAATGACCAAATAATCTGTTTTAGTGATGTTGATTGAGGGATAAATATTGGCTAGGGCACCAGGGATAACTCCCCTGTTCTTCTTCGAAATAGTGCCATGGGATCTTTTAAATCCACGTGAGAGGGTGACGGGGCCTTGGTTTAAAGTCTCATTTGAAAGACGGCACCTCCAACAGTGCAGCACTCCCTTAGTACTGCACTGGATTGTCAGCCTGGATTTTCTGCTCAAGTCTCTGGAGTGGGACTTGAACCCACAACCTTCTGACTCAGAGGCAAGAGTGCTAGCCATTGAGACATGGCTGACACTTAGGATGTCAGCCTGATTGACGGGCTTGGCTTCCAGTCAGGCGGGAAGCACTCTAGTGGAGGCCGCAGGACCAGGTCGGTACAATCCCTGATCCTGGAGAGGGTCCGATCCCAGGGGAGCACCCGATCCCCGATCCCTGATCCCAGAGGGGGGGTTCGATCCCTGACCCCGGGTTGGGGGGTGGGGTGTCTGATCCCAAGGGGGGTCCGATCCAGGGGTGGGGAGTTTTGTATGCGGTTTGACTGATGGTGGGGGTGTTTGGAGGGCTGGAAGGAAGCATTCCTGCTCCTCCTGGCCCACAAGGAGGGTTCCCCGAGGCTGTCCTCGCATCACTGCAGCTGCCAGGATTCCCAAGGCCCAGGAACCCTGGCCGGCCACAGTATATCCAAGGCTTCCTGTCTCATCATCATATTTAAAGTGCCAACCCGCCTCCTGGGAGCAGGTTGGCTGCCTGCCCCGTGTCCCGCCTCGGCTAAAACCCGGAAGTCGGCAGGTTGGAGCCGCATTCTCGACACGTTTCCAATTTTTCCCCAATTAACATCCCACCCAGTCACCTGTGTTAAAATTCTCCCCATTGTGTCCAATTCCGGGCGTCACATTGTAGGAAGGATGTCGAGACTTTAGAGATGTTGCAGAAGAGATTTACTGGAATGGTACCAGGGATGAAAGACTTCAATTACGTAGAGATAGTCAAGAACCTGTGGTTGTTTTTCTTAGAGCAGAGAAAATTAATGGGAGATTTGATAGAGATGTTCAAAATCATGAAGGGTTTTGATAGAGTAAATAAGGAGAACTTAGGGGGAGAACTTGGGGGGAAATTTTCGTGGGTTTAGCGGGGGTGTTTGGAGGCGAGTCGGCTGGGAAAATATATATTTTTGACAGCCTCCACGCTCGTCTCCCAGATATCGGGTCTGTCATCGCTGAACAGACCCGACACCAAGCGGCGGGAAGGCAATTTACATCATTAGAGAGATTGTTAAGAGGCAATTAACTAGTATTTTATGCTTACCTTTAGATTTTGAGAATTCGCCAACGGTTTCCCCGCTGCTCGGGGTTCACGTCAGGTAAGGAGGTCGGGTGTTGTGTCAGCATGGGATGATTTCTTTACTCGACAGCTGCAAATGGTCTATAAAAGCTCCCATTTCATAGGTGTTCACTTTCCAAGGTTAGAAGCTGTTACTGCATTTGGAAGACAGATTGAGCTTTATGCAGGTTGCAAGTGTTTGGAGCCAACTCTCTATCCAGTGTCACCTCATTGGAGCAACCTCTCTCACCATTGACAGATCGCTTCTGTCATCTCAACCTCACCTGCCATCTATTCCATCAGCATCGGTGCCCTTGAAAAAATCTCACCTTGGTCCTCAGAATCCCACCACGATCAGCCTCAACACCAGTAGCACCAGGCACACCAGCAGCACCAACAACAACACCAACCTTTTCTGCAATCAGCTGGTGCTGCACAGGACACAGGGCATCAGCACCTGACCACATTGCTGCCCGGCACGCCAGGGATGGCCTCACCATAGCCACATTTACTTCAATTGACGTTGTACACCCTGGCTGCCATATGATGCGCCAGGTTGGCACCAACCCACACCAACACCATAAAGCATCTCTACAATGCCCAAGCCATTCCTTTCACACTCATCGCCATTGCAGGGGATACCGTTATGTCTCACCATTCACTGCAACTCACTTCCAAAGGTGCACACAAATCTGTCCAAGAACACAAAGTGTTGAAAATAAAGATTTCAATGTTTGACAGCACATTAGCCGAAATTTCACGTGAACATTGGCTAAAACACCCAAGTGCCTACCCTTGTGTGTTGTTAGTTGATATGATTGGACCAGGATGAGAGTGAGTGTGAGGGGTGGCTAGTGAGATGGGGAAGTGATAATGTAGATAGATAGGGATGGGTGTGCAAGGTAAGTTGGTGTGAGTAAGGATGTGCAGGAGTAGGGTAGGGAAGGCAGAGTGATGGGGATGTGATGAGTGGCACAGCAGGATGAGGTTGAGTGTGGTTTTGCAGTAACGTTTCGTGATCTACTGAGATCATTGAAAAGTTTGCGCCACTGCAGCCTGGTCCTCCTGACGACATCCCTGCTTGTGCCCTCCTGTGCAATGTGCAACCAGGCTGCGTTGGTGCCCTCAGGAGGTCTCTTCCGCCCTTGGGAAGGGTGGAGGACCTCCCTGCATGCTGTGACTTGCTCCATAAGCATATGGAGGGAGTCATGGGAGAGCCTGGGTGCAGCCATGCACCTCTGTGCAGTGCTTGTCAGTGTTTGCAGCACCTCAATGCTGTAGAACACTGACAGCACAACTGTCAAAAACAATTTGCGCATGGTCCCTTTAAGGAAACCGGCTGATGACGCATCATCAAGTGACGTCATCATACCCGCTTCCTTCAATTTGCCGGCAAACATGCTGGGCGGTCTTAACAAGCCCAATCAGCGTAAAATTATTTTCACAGAGCAGGATGTACCCCGCCATTGACCCCGGCCGCCCCGGTCCTGCCTCGGTAGGCGGAATCACGGCCCCAGTTTCCAGTGGCAGAAAGGTTGGTAACCAGAGGACACAGATTTAAGCTAATTGGCAAATTCTTGTTGGTTCAAGAACATATTGTGCCAAAAAACTGTCTCAAATACACTCAGGAAATTGGCTGCCTTTGGGACTTGAGCTGTTCTACTTCCCCAGGAGGACATCACCTTTAGATGATAATGATGCCGTTTTTAGGAATTCGCACAATATGAACAGATTTCTTCGTCAGTTGATGCAGTGTACCTTTATTAATTATAGTTTGCATCATGAAGAAAATATAGGCCTGTCCGCCCCTCTGTGCCAGTCTTTCCTTTGCACGTCATGTGTCGAGTACACCGTGTAGCATTATGGCTTTTCACCCTCTTGGCTAACTATAAGTTTCTGGACTGATCTCCAACCTGCGTTTCTTTTTTTATTCTGTGGGTTCTGCTGACCGTATATTCATATTCATATTAAGGGTGCTTAAAATTGTGCATAAAACAGAATATTTTTCCGCCATATGTAGTTTGTGCTTGCATCTATTTATAATATAATATTGATATAAGTGCACTGTTAATTCAGTGCTAGTTTGTTATCCTTATTGGAGTGTGCGCCAGTGTAGGAGAATATTACCAGCATTAGTGCCCAAAGCCTTCAAGTAGATCAGAGTGGGCTGATTCCTTCGACTGACAAATTCTGAACTATTTCTGAAAAATTAACTTCCATCAAATTTAATTTAGTTCACTGGTTTAGATTAAAGTCTAATTAAGGTGTGACTTAAACCTCCTGTTGACATATCACATAACTATTCCAAATTTGCAGGGTGCTTGAAGTTAATTGGGCCCATTCCCCAGTAATTGGCTCAGCTGAACCAGCTGAGGTTTTACTCCACTGCCATTAAATATTTACCAGCCTGTTAAATCTATGGCATTATTTCAAAAAGGGCATAGATACCACCCAACTGCAACTTAACACCTGGAGAGCCCTTCTGCTCCTTTTCCATGTTCATTAGTCTTTTATTTTCTAGTGACATTTCCCAATTAATCTTCTAAGAACTCTTCTCATAGCCACAAAGTTTGTTCTTCTAAAGGTCTTGCACTTCACCATTGATGTTGGCCTGCTTTACAAGTTGTGTTAGCAAGGACTTGCTGACTATCTCTGTAAACTTTGTACTTGCGCTCTTCCCTTTCGGTTGTTCCTCATGTGTCCACTTTACATCTGGTTTATTGAAATTCCCCATGATCATCACATTCTGATTCCCTGCAGCCACTCTGACCTGCCTGTCTGATTGTTCATTTTGAGTGAGCTGTTCATAGCAGCTACAAATTATTACCTTACTGCCCTTAACATTACTAATTTCTACCATATTGCTTGGTCATCTCCTTTTCTGCTGTTATATTCACCTATTATAGCTATTATGTTGATCCATATCAATAATGTGACTTCCCTGTCTGGGATAATAATTCTATCATTGCAAAACATGCTGGGAGTAATTTTTAATGCAGTGCTTCTCACGTGGTACAGAGGTTTGCTAGTAGCATGCGCTGGACAGAAAATAGGAGCTGCAGTGTTATATCGCCATTTTCTCTTCTACATTTGCCGGGAGTGGACCTTCACACAATAATTCCCTATATACCATCTTATGTCCATCTTTCACTCGCAGCCATGTTGATATGATGCCAATACTGTTGATATTTTTGTTACTTATGCATAACTCTAAGGGGTAATTTTCAACGTATGCACCAGAAGCAGTGGACTTCGCCTGCCACCAGCACATATCAAAAAATCATGCACACACTGCCCACGGTTTTCCACTATGCACTGGCGGCATATGGGTTCCCTACTGTCGATGCATATTTGGAAAATTACTCTCCTTAATTCCTGACTTTTGCCTATGCTGTGTGATGTGGGTTAGAGAAAAATAATGAACAAAATAGAATATAAAATAGTCCTCTAAGAGCTTCAACATGACACCAGAGGAGATACAAGATAAGAGTGTTGGCAATAGACCAAAATGGATGGATTATACTTGAGATAGCCCTGTTAGCAGAAGCACACTGTGGAAATGATGACGATAATGATTGCGCAATTAATAATGGTGACACAAAGAACAGACAAGTGAATGCTAAAAAAGTAAGTCTACATGACAAAGTATTTTTAACATTGATTTATTTACCTAATTAAGCATGGGATTATTAATGATTTTAAGAACAACTGTATTAGTATCATGGCACTTATTCAATAGATGCTTTTGTATAATCTGATACATTGCCTTCCCTACAAATGTACTATGCTGCCACTGCTATTTCAGAAATGTTAACACAAGTATATATAGTAAAGCTCAAAATTAATTTGTTTCCATGATCTATTCCACAGGAAGTTGGAGTTCAGAGTTGATGTTTTTAAGCTTGTGTCCCTTGCTTTTCACTTCAACACTGCCTCTCGCTGGCCACACACATCTGTCAGTCTGCCCTAAGAAGATGTTGGATAACAGTGTCAGTGCTGAACAGATTATTATCCTTTATTTTTTTTAAAGCTTAAATTTTCACCTGCTTATCCTTTGTACTATTAAGGGTCTGCTTTTCTTCACTCAGTTTTCTGTATAAATATCTGTCACAAGTGTGGTACTCAAACAGATAGTAAAGCTTTTAGGCCAGATTGTGGACATTCCAAAAAGACTGTTTATAACTTGTTTTTTATTTGCACTGTGTAGACAGACTTACTTTGTACAGAGTAGATTTGCCATAAGTCATGTGCAACGTTACAACAGCCTTTACTTGACCTCTTAATCAAGTTTTTGCCAGAACAAAGAGTGGATATAGATAGGCTTGAGATGAAGTTGGCTCGTTTTTCCAAACCATCTGCGCTTCAAGTCCAGACTAAATGTCTGCTAATGGCCCCTTCTTCTATAATCCATTTATTTTTCTGTGGAAAACAAATGGTGTTATTGGAGCCCTGCACCACAGCTGTGAACCGTTCTGCTGGAACGCTCGCCAAGTTCGTGCAGACAGGATGGTCTCTGTCCGTACTAGAGTGGCAGAACTGCTGATGTTGCCTCATTTGATCCCTGCTTTTTTATTTATCTATAAATTTAACATGTCCCTGAGGGGACGTCTTGACTTCAAGTTTCCTTTGTTGAGTGAATGGGCTGCTTTCAGCTCCCTTGCTGGGTGCCAATCAAGCAGCAAGCTAAATGAAATACGACTTGCACTGAGCTCTATAGTACATTTTAGAGCTTGCACATTGTCAGTTAAAGTTGCAGAGTAAATCAATTTTTCTGTAATGTTTTGACCTTTCTGTGTGTCATTTACTGGGCATGGTACCAACAGATATTCACAGGCCTCTAGCTTTGCAGCGTGGGTACTGATCAGCAGGTTAGAGTAAATGTAGGATTCTGGGCACACTGCCAGCCCCAACATAATTGTCAGCAACAGGAATGATGGGCAAGAACTATGAAACTCAATTTTTCTTAAATAAATTGACCCTGGCTATTAAAACTCCTTCACAGCGATATTAAGAGAGGGGAAATGCTTGCCAGAAATCAGAGTCAAATCCTGCATGAATAACACAAAACACTGTTCACAAACCACTAATTGCAGTAATCTTTACACACAAGTAAGTCCCATAAGTAAATATCTGTATTAATACTCCATGCAGAAAATAGATTTTGTCTGGATGGTTAGGCATAACAATAAATTATTTTTGTTGGCTAATTTTGATTATTTTTAACAACAATTATACATTGTCCTTGATAAAAAAACACACTGTATCCATTTTTAACAGTTTATATGATAATAGAGTTCTTGTATTTTATTAAAAACATCATTGTGTTATTGTTTTCAAATTTATTCCAACTGTGTAAATGACAAAAAACTTTTTTGAACAATTCAAAATAATTATTCCTGGTCAAAGTATTTGACAGCAAACTCATATAGCACACTTTATACCAGGGATGCCACAGTTACAGGGTGACAAATACAGTACTGCTTATGAGTAGATGTGATCTGAAGTGGGTGATTTTGTTTTGACAAAGTGCGTTGCGACATCATCTAGACATTGGCAAATAAATTCACTGACCATCTTATCTGTGTGGTTCCCTCTGCCCCCAGCACACAAGGAAGGACATAATAAACAGTCAAATGGTGTGCACTGCTGTGCGCCAAAGTCTGTGCATGCATCAGGACTATCAATGTCTCTCAATGAAGCTCCGAGCTCAACTGCATATATTTTGCTGATGAAGGTTGATCAGTGAAAAGTACAGATTTTTACATGTTTTCAGGATTCTTCAAAAGATTCATAATATAAGGTAGTGGTTATGCTTTGCCTCTGTAACCACATAACATCATGGAACTCCAAAGACAGAAAAATGAATGGCCCTGAATTTGGGGTCAGAGGCGTATCTCCTCCAACCTGCAAAATGTTTTCGTACTTACCTCCTGGCTCCACAGCTATGGAGAGTTACCTTCTCGGGTCTGCAGGCGTATGCCTGCGTAAAGGTCCACGGATCCCAGGGGCGCACACGGTTCGCAAGTGTCCCTGGGATCTCATGGGCCCGGTCAACCAATCAAAAAGGGGATTTCTATGATGTTTTTATTTCTATTTCAAAAGATTATTGCTTAAGGTAAAAAATCACGGGATTGGGGGTAATATTCTGGCATGGATAGAGGATTGGCTATCTAACAGAAAGCAAAGAGTTGGGATAAATGGTTCATTCTCAGACTGGCAATCAGTAACTAGTGGTGTTCCACAGGGGTCAGTGCTGGGTCCCCAACTCTTCACAATCTATATTAACGATTTGGAGGAAGGGACCAAGTGTAACATATCAAAATTTGCAGATGATACAAAGATGGGAGGGAAAGTAGTGAGTGAGGAGGACATAAAAAACCTGCAAGGGGACATAGACAGGCTAAGTAAGTGGGCAGAGATTTGGCAGATGGAATACAGCACTGGAAAGTGTGAGGTGATGCACTTTGGCAGGAAAAATCCTAGAGCAATTTATTATCTTAATGGCAAGAAACTGGAGAGTACTGAAGTGCAAAGGGATCTGGGGGTCCTGGTGCACGAAACTCAAAAGGTTAGTATGCAGGTGCAGCAAGTGATTAAGAAGGCAAATGGAATGTTGGCTTTCATTGCTAGGGGGATAGAATATAAAAATAGGGAGGTATTGCTTCAGTTGTACAAGGTATTGGTGAGACCGCACCTGGAATACTGCATACAGTTTTGGTGTCCTTACTTAAGGAAAGACATCCTTGCTCTCGAGGCAGTGCAAAAAAGGTTCACTCGGTTAATCCCGGAGATGAGGGGGTGGTCATATGAGGAGAGGTTGGGTAGATTGGGACTCTACTCATTGGAGTTCAGAAGAATGAGAGGCGATCTTATTGAAACATATAAGATTGTGAAGGGGTTGGATCGGGTGGATGCGGGGAGGATGTTCCCGATGACGGGTGAGACGAGAACTAGGGGACATAGTCTTAGAATAAGGGGCTGCTCTTTCAAAACTGAGATGAGGAGGAACTACTTCACTCAGAGGGTGGTAGGTCCATGGAATATGCTGCCACAAAAAGCTGTAGAAGCTACAACATTAATTAAATTTAAAACAGAAATAGACAGTTTCCTAGAAGTAAAGGGCATTAAGGGTTACGGGGAGCGGGCAGGAATTTGGACATGAGTCTAGGTTCGGATCGGTCATGGCCCTGTGGGTAGTGGAGCGGGCCCAGGGACTGTGTAGCCTGATTCTGCTCCTATTTCGTGTGTGCAATTCTGTTAGATGCAGGAGATGTTTCTGTGATAGATAGTAGATTGGCGGTTAGGATCAGATCAGCCATGATCTTATTGAATGGCGGAGCAGGCTCGATGGGCCGATTGGCCTACTCCTGCTCCTATTTCTTATGTTCTTATGTTCTTATGTGCGTACGCTGTCGAAACCACCGGTATTTCAGGCCAATTATTTATTTAACTCAATGCTGTCCTCACCATTTTGAGGAATGCAGATTTATTTTTATTTTTTCCCCCCCAATTTACTCCTCCTTTTTCAAGATGTGCCAACTCATGTTGGAATATGGCATCATAGGTGAGAGTAGCCCTCCAGTACCTCGCTCAAATGCTATCATATTTTAAAATGGCCACTAAGACCGATTTTCTTTCCCCCTCCTTCCCAGTTATCTGCCTGGGCACAAGTCAGGTGAAACACACTTAAAGTGAACTCCGCCTTACCTGATGTGAGTCCCCCAGCATTTTTAGGTTCAGGTCATTACCACAGGCTCATCATACTCCAGGCGCAGGAAGGTTCCTTGGCTGGGGCTCATGCCTGGAAATGAGAGGAGGAAAGCCAACTGCTGTTCTAGGCCGGAGAGGCCTGCTGCAGTGGAAATGGTCATAGGCTTCATGGCCTTCTGGCTGCTGTTGGGAAACAGCAAACTCAAGGCCTCCACCTGGCTGGAGCCTGAAACATTCGTGGTCTGTATGTCTCAGTACCAAACCAGGCAACCATAAGAAAGAACATTCAGGGATGAGAAAAGATTATTGATCCCATTGATGCTCACCCCTCCAATACATAAAACCAATAAATTCAGGTTTAGATTATATTCTAATTGGGTGTGTTGGTAACATAGAGGTCGATCAACCAATCGGGGAGAATAGGCTGGTTTTGAACCCAATTTATACAGCATACAATTTTCAAGTGGCAGAAATAAATGGGTGCAGTGCTCTTGCACAAAGTGTATGAGAGCCTCATTAAAGCCCAATTTGAATGTAAACTGTGTAAATAGGTGTCAGCCCCAACTTCCTGCGCTTTTCACTTGGAATGCGCTGACAGATTTGCACACCCATATAAAATGGCAGCTAAAAGGAAGATACATTCAGGTCTTTGAGAGTTGGGGCTGGATTTTCCTCTGCTATACTATGCAAAATCAGGTGGTTTAGTGGCTGTGGAGCAGGGAAAATGGGCCGGGGAGCCCTACCGCCAATTCCTGCCTTAAATCCAATGAAAACGTTTCTGCTTCGCACAGCATGGATCTTGGATATCTGTCCCTTGATTGCTGTACCACATTTAAATGATGACAGCCGGGAGGGCGGGGGGGGTTATGGGTGGCAGGGGTAGGAAAAATGTCAGAATCCCTTGCCATCCCACCACAGTACTGCCAACCCCCAAAGGACAGAACAAGGGTGTCGGGGCTGACGCTGCAGCAGCGGCAAGATTGCCAGGACCACTGAAGGAGAGAGAAGACCTGGTCCTGTCCACCGCTGCCTCTCTTCTACTCCCCTTACTCCAGCTGCAGCGATGCTGGCTCAGTCTGAGCCATTAGCCCCAATTCTGCAGGATATTTTTGACTGCACTTCAGCTACTGCAGCGAGTGTCCCACTGCCGCACCATTACATTTTCCTTCTGTGCAGTGGAGGGCTCCCTGTGCAGAGTGAAGCTGCTGCCTGGAGCCTGCCCTACTGCATCATTCAAAGGAGCCACCAGTAAAAATGCCAAATAAGTTAGTCTGTTGTTCATTGACGGGTCAAGCAGCTTACAAAAGCATGGTTTGCCAGGGAAACTTTTCCATCACTTTCCTCAAGAAACGTCGGCAGTAGAACAACAGGCACAACACTTTAACTGAGTGGCGGGTTGTCCAAAAGCGGTAATTCCCTACCTAACAGCACTGTGGGAGTACCTTCACCACACTGACTGCAGCGGTTCAAGACAAGGGTCCACCACCACCTTCTCACGGACAACTAGGGATGGGCCATAAATGTTGGCCTTGCCAGCGACGTCCACATCCTGAGAATGAAAGAAAAATGGTGACTATAAGATATGCCTTTAAGCAGAGGTGATATACCAATATATTGTGTGCCATGTTGTGGTGCAGTGTATGTCTGTGTGTTACTGAGTGAGTGACTGAAGGAATGAGTGGGGAGATTTTAACTGGGAAGGGGTTTCGGGAAGACAAGTGTCAAACCCTCACCCCTGACTTCATCAATTTGAGGCCTGGGTTATTTTAACTCCTGGGCCTTTTACATCCTGCCCACCCAAAATGGCTGTAAAGAGGTAGCTGCCCAGATGCCGGCAGGTGAAGATCAGCTGATACAAAGACCACCAGCTGGCACTCGGGTAAGTCATGGGAGGGGTTTTTGGCAGGGTCTCGCGGTGAGAAGGGAGGAGCCCAGGGCTGCAGAGGCCCCGACATTCCTTGTGGGCCCGGAGAAGCACTCCTGATCCTCCTAGCTCCACAAAGACAAGTTAAAGCGTAGCTTTTAGAGCCTCCATTTCTTCTCCCAT
Organism: Squalus acanthias; assembly: GCA_030390025.1. Classification (NCBI taxonomy): domain Eukaryota; kingdom Metazoa; phylum Chordata; class Chondrichthyes; order Squaliformes; family Squalidae; genus Squalus; species Squalus acanthias. The sequence goes on from CM059426.1 coordinate 53,871,727, forward strand.
AAGGTTTACTGAGCAGGGCTGCCACAGGAGTCTAATTACATAGATTTACATTACATGGAATCTACAGCACAGAACAGGCCATTTAGCCCAACTGGTCTATCTCAGTGTTTATACTCAGCACGAGCCTCCTCCCACTCCAATTATCTCTTCCCACCCTGCCCCATATCCCTCTATCCCCTTCTCCCTCATATATGTATCAAGCTTCCCCTTAAATGCATCACTGCTCTCTGCTTCAACCACTCTCTGTGTAAAGAAATACCTCCTCAATTCGATATTTGATCTGTTTGTGCCTATTTTATATTTATGCCCCCTTGTTCTGGGCTCACCACTAAGGGAAACAGTTTCTCCACGTCTACCCTATCGAACCGCTTCATGATTTTAAAGGCCTCTATCAGGTCTTCTCTCAGCCATCTCCTTTCCAGAGAAAAGAGCCCCAGCCTGCTCATTCTTTCCTGATGGTTGTATCCTCTCAATTATGGTAACATTCCTGTAAATTGTTTCTGCGCTTTCTCCAGTGCCTTAATATCCTTTTTCTAGCATGGAGACAGAACTGGGCACAGTATTCCAAGTGTGGTCTAACCAAGGTTCTATATTAATTTAACATTACCTCAATGCTTTTGTATTCTTTTCCTCTGGAAATGAACCCCAGTACTTTGTTTGCACTCGTTATGGCCTTATAAATGTGTGTCGCTTATGACATCATTCAACCCTGATTTGCAAGTATTAATGAGGCTCCTGCCTGAGTCAGGCTGACGCCTTGGCTGCCTAAAAAGAAAAGGACCCATTTAAAGCAACATTGAGCAGGAATGGAGGGGGAAATGTTTGGTAGGTTTTCAAAGGCAACTTTAACTGTAGCTGCCCCATTCCCACTAGGCGGGATAGTTAAAATCATCCCCACTGAGTGTGTGTTTGATTGAGTGAGGGAAGGAAAATGCTGACACTAGCACTAAGTTGTGGTAATGCCTCCAAGCTCTTCTTGCCTTACTCATCCTATGGCCTCCTCAAATCGAGATAAAGTCCAGTAATCGGAAGGCCACCCCAACGGTTCACCTTCACTCCCATCTTGTTGTGTGATGCCTTTTCCTGTAACCTGATACAAAACATACAGATGTTGGAATTTGTTGTATGAGTGGAGACAATGTTACCCAAGTACCCAAACGTCTTCCCACCTTCTGTGAGTCCATGAACACGCAGCATGTAAGTAGCTTGTGGTAGCAGTGTAATTAAAAGGCACAACCTGCAAGTGTGACAATACAAACATATTTCAGTGCGACTAACAAAGTCTGCCATGGAGTAATACGAGCACGGGTGTGCATGTGTGAAAGAGTTGCTTGAGTGTTTTGATAGGCCAACTCTTCTGAAGAGGGCAACTGTCCTTTGCTGAACCCCCTGCAGCAGCATCTCGAGGGCAGAATTCTCAAATGGAGCAGCCGTCCTCCTCTGTCTTCTGCTTTCCATTGTTCAGGACCTGATTTTCAAAATTGCCGCTGTTCAATGCAATTGCCACTAAATGCAAGCAGCAGTCTCTTAAAAGCCATTGCATTTCCAGATACACTCCCCCCACCCCCTTGATCAGTGAGCATCCTGTGCTTGGAACAATCTCAGAGGGAGCAGGTCGAAATTATGTTTACAAGCGAAACTTGCAAACCATGTGAAGTTAGCTCTCCAGGCAAAATGTGCATAAGAACATAAGAACATAAGAAATAGGAGCAGGAGGAGGCCATTCAGCTCTTTGAGCCTGCTCCACCATTCAATGAGATCATAGATACATAGATACATAGAAGATAGGAGCAGGAGTAGGCCATCCGGCCCTTCGAGCCTGCTCCGCCATTTAATGAGATCATGGCTGATCCTTCAATTCAGTATCCCGTCCCCGCCTTCTCTCCGTAACCCTTAACCCCTTTTGCCTGTAGAAATATATCTAATTCCCTCTTAAATATATTTAATGAGCTGGCGTACACTGCCCTCTGTGGCAATGAGTTCCACAGGTTCACCACTCTCTGAGTGAAGAAATTCCCCCTCATTTCTGTCCTAAATGGTTTAGCCCTTATCCTTAAATTATGTCCTCTAGTTCTGTTCTCACCCGCCAAGGGAAACATTCCTTCTGCATCTAATCTGTCTAGACCTGTCAGAATTTTATACACTTCTATGAGGTCCCCTCTCAATCTTCTAAACTCCAGTGTGTACATCCCTAAACTACATAGTCTCTCCTCATAGGTCAATCCCGCCATTCCTGGTATCAGCCTGGTGAATCGCCGCTGCACCCCCTCCATGGCAAGAACATCTTTCCTCAGATGAGGCGACCAAAACTGTACACAGTACTCGAGGTGTGGTCTCACCAGTGCCCTGTACAGCTGCAGCAAGGTATCCCTGTTCCTGTATTCATGGCTGATCTTCTGCCTCAACTCCATTCACCGGCCCTATCGCCATATCCCTTAATGCCCTTACTAGTCAGAAATCTATCGACTTCTGTTTTGAATATACCTAATGACTGAGCCTCCACAGCCCTCTGGGGTAGAGAATTCCAAAGATTCACCACCCTCCGTGTGAAGAAATTTCTTCTCATCTCAGTCCTGAATGGCCTGCCCTTTATCCTGAGGCTGTGGCCCCTGGTTCTAGACTCCCCAACCAAGGGAAACATTCTCCCAGCATCCACCCTATCAAGCCCTGTAATAATTTTGTATGCTTCAATGAGATCCCCTCTCATTCTTCTGAATTCAAGAGAATACAGGCCTAGTTTACTCAATCCCTTCTCATACGACAGTCCCGCCATCCCAGGAATCAATCTCATGAACCTTCGTTGCACTCCCTCTATGGCAAGTATATCCTTCCTTAGGTAAGGAGACCAAAATTATACACAGTACTCCAGGTGTGGTCTCACCAAGGCCCTATATAATTGGAGTAAGACTTCTTTACTCCTGTACTTAAATCCTCTTGTAATGAAGGCCAGCATACCATTTGCCTTCCTAATGGCTTGCTGCACCTGCACATTCACTTTCAGTGACTCATGTACAAGGACACCCAGGTCCCTTTGAGCATCTGCATTCCCCAATCTTTCACCATTTAGGAAATACCCTGCCTTTCTGTTTTTTCTACCAAAGTGGATAACTTCACATTTATCCACATTATATTCCATCTGCCATGTTCTCGCCCACTCACTGAGCCTGCCGAGATCCCCTTGAAGCCTCTTCACATCCTCTTCACAACTGACACTGCCACCTAGCTTTGTATCATCAGCAAATTTGGAAATGTTACATTTAGTCCCCTCATCCAAATCATTGATATAGATTGTGAATAGCTGGGGCCCAAGCACCGATTCTTGCGGTACCCCACTAGTCACAGCCTGCCATCCTGAAAAAGACCCATTTATCCCTACTCTTTGTTTTCTGTCTGTTAACCAATCCTCAATCCATGCTAGTATATTACCCCCAATTCCATGTGCCCTAATTTTGATCACCAACCTCTTGTGTGGGACCTTATCGAAGGCCTTCTGAAAATCCAGATACACCACATCTACTGGTTCCCCTTTGTCTACTCCACTAGTTACAGCCTCAAAGAACTCCAATAGGTTTGTCAAACAGGATTTCCCTTGCATAAATCCATGTTGACTCTGCCCAATCTTACTATTAGTTTCTAAGTGCCCAGTTATTGCATCCTTTATAATAGATTCGTGCATTTTCCCAACTACTGATGTGAGGCTAACAGATCTGTAATTCCCCATTTTCTCTCTCCCTCCTTTCTTAAAAAGCAGGGTTACATTTGCTATCCTCCAATCTGCAGGAACTGTTCCAGAATCTATAGAATTTTGGAAGATGACAACCAATGCGTCCACTATCACAATGGCCACCTCTTTCAAAACCCTGCATAGTGCATGCAAAGCGATTCATTCCCAGCAGCATTAATTGGGATAGGAATATCTACCCTCATAAATTGCATGGATTTTTGGGATAAAAGACAAGTGCACCGAAAATGGAATATTCCTCTCAGATCGTTCTTCAATACTATTTTAAGTTTCCTCAGTCCTGGCATTGTGATGCCAAGATGATTAATCTCAGTTTATATAATATAGAGGCTCTCCATTTACAGTACATGTATGTCACTTATGTGATATATAAGTTCTGTGTATTATTAATATTTCAATATTTTAAGCTTGCATTGCATTAGGAAATATTTAAGACCTCATACGCCAGACTGACAGTTTTATTTAATTACTTTTTCCACGATATATCCAGTCCGACAAGGATTAAATTGTTCCATTTTCCCTTTGGCAAATGATTTTGGAGTATAAATTGTGCATTTGGCTTTGATTGCACTAAAATGTGTCAGTATAATATCAATTATGTGTTGTCCCTGACTGGGCAGACACAAAATCATGTGATTCCAAAGTGTGTGCAAAATTGCTGAAAATGGGTCTTTGTGTGTTGCATGAGCATCTACAATACTTAGGTTTTTTATGCAGAGAGAATGAAAAACTTTGAAAATAGGACTCAAAAGGTCTCCTTATTCTGAAAGATACAATTTAATTGTTATAGAAGTAGCCAGGCGTTCTAAAAGGCATTTTGGGGTATCATCATTATTATCTTTTAATTGTTTTTAGAACGATTACTAAGACACTTACTCTGAGGCATTCAGTTAAATACATTTGAAGGCTGGCTTTATGAGGCTGATTTTCCTGTGCTTAGTGTCTGGGAATGCTTATCCCCCAGGCACTAAACAGAGGAAATAGGGGCGAAGACCAGTGACAGCAGACCTGAGACATCAGTTCTCTGTGCACTTTAGGTTGCTCCGGGATTTCCAGAGCTTTCCCCAAGAAGGGTGGACTGTAAAAAGAGAATTGTTAAATATGAGGTGGAGCCCTGAGAGGAGAGGATATTGAGTTAGTTGAGGATAATTGGAAATTGGCTGGGATGCTTGACAAGTACTTTGCTTCAGTGTTTACAAAAGAGAAGGATATTGGGGAGGAGGTAAATCCTGAATTGGTTAAAATCAAGACAAGAACTATTATAATAAATGTAAGGAAATTGTTAGAGATATTAGTTAAGCTAAAGGACGACAAAGTGTTCTGACAGCATATATCCTGAGGAAATTGGGAGAAGAAATAATAGAGGCCCGAGAATTTCTGTCCATGTTTTCGGGTGGGAGCAGAGTGATAGTGTGCTGAAAATCACGGTGGAGCACTGACCGCCCCATTCCCGCCAATGTCCAGTCACAGATGTTTTGGTGCGGTCCTTCGTGAAAACAGGTGGACACCTCATTACGCCATGCAATTTAGGGTCCTACATACATAGGACCCGATGCAATTTTGGGCTTCAATTGGGCTGTACGAACGCTGCACCAGCCCTACACAGTGGAACTGTGCATAGAGCACCCTAACTAGCAGTCCTTAAAGGGACCACTGGAGGACGCGCCAAAGGGAAATGGTGAGAGTTTTGAATGATTTTTGTGGGACCAAGAGGAGCAGGAAAGCTGATTGAATGCAGATATGACTGCTGTCTTTATGATGAAATATTGAATGATTTTATTATTACTTTCGCCTTTAGCAGTTATATTATTTTATGTGTGAATCACAACCATTCTTGGAAGATAATTGTGGAAAACACAGATTGCTGTGATCATAGAAAGAAAAGGCATGGGCACAGGTATGAACTCAAAGCTGCAGGTTACCTAGTTGACAGTAATAGACAAAAGATAAAGTTGACTGCTAAAAGGTTATGAGTGGCAGGAATTATATTAAAGACATGTCATTGGCAATGTAAGGATGACAGAACAGTAGCTATTCATGTGCTGTGCGAGTGCTCAGTCCACGGAGATTTACATAAGAGAACATTCATATAATGACTAATATCAAATTAGACCCAATTGACTATTAAATACTCCATGGAATTTTACCATGACAGCTCCAACTCAATGCAAAGAAGTAAAAGATAACACTTGATGTTACTGCTAGTGAGATGAATAGCTCTCCAGTATTGCAGAATTAGAGATATGGCTAGTCTGCATAGGAATGTAATGTGGTACAAAAAGCAGTGCACAGCTTGTACAGTTTCAGGGTAGATAGAGAATTTATGAAGGTACATGCCACCCAGTGTGTGTGGCTGTATAAAGTGCCACATTAACAGAAATGGGTAAGGTATCATGACTAGAAACAGAAAAGATACAGGAGTCAGACTGATGGAAACTTCAAGTATGGGGAGGCAGTTGGAGACAAGTCATCGGATCATTGTCAATTTCAAGGCCTTATTGTGGCAGTTCCCCCAAAAATGATTTGATTTCCCTCAAGTTAAGTAGTCCTCAACCAGCCATCTCTTTCTCTTTCATCGTTAGCAGCAGTGTCTCTGTTGCTGTATTTCAAGAAACCTTCAGGTTCTTATACTTGCCTCCGGTTACTGCTTGCTCTGTTTATACCAACACTTTTAAGATGTTTAATTGGTGTTGTCCATAAGTTGAATTGTTTGAGTCCTTGCATCATTGTGACTCCCTACTTGGAGTGTTTCTTGTTTTCCATCAAAGTGTTTCAGTCAACAAGAACAACAACTTGCATTTATATAGCTCCTTTAATGTAGGAAAATGTCCCAAGGCTCTTCACAGGAGTGTAATCAGACAAAAATTGAAACTGAACCAAAGATGGAGATATTAGGATGGATGGCTAAAAGTTCAGTCTAAGAGATAGGTTTTGAGAAGGGTCTTAAAGGAGGAGAGAGAGTTGTCGAGGCGGAGAGGTTTAACAAAAGAATTCCAGAGCTTAGGGCCGAGACGGCTGAAGGCACGTCCTCCATTGGTGGGGCGAACCGAGCGGGGGATGCGCAATAGGCCAGAGCTGGAGGAGTACAGTGTTCTCAGAGGGTTGTAGGGCTGGAGGAGGTTACAGAGATAGGGAGGGGCGAGGCCATGGAGAGATTTGAAAACAAGGATGAGAATTTTAAATTTGACTGTAAAACGCTTTGGGATGTCCTCAGGTCCTAAATGGTATTATATAAATGCATTCTTTCTTTTAATGGATGAATGTGTGGGCTGTCTATGGTTTGAATGTTTTTAGAATGCATCTTTTTGAATGGATAATGATATCATCAATGAAATGCTTATATATGTTTTTATTTAATAGTATACAATTTTAAATTAAAAAAAACACCTTAAAACATCAAAGAACCCTTCCACTTCTAAGCTTCTCATCATTATATATACCCTGAGGTGCTTGTTATGTTGGGGCATTCCTGACATTTATTCTGTCATCCTTTGAGGCACGGAAGAGAAGATTAATGGAAAGCAGAAACCTTTACTTTGTTGCAGTGTCTATATTACATACATAGCATGATATTAATCAAATGAGCAGAAAATCTGTCAGATAAAAGTGTAAGGAAGTCAAAGATGAGAGCTGTAAACCATGTAAAAATGTGTAACACAGACAAAGGGAACCCCCATATGTATTAGTTTGCGTGGTAGGCTATCTTGTCGAAACATGATTTGCTTTGAAATAAAATCTGTTTCTCGTTTTACTATGATTCATGAAGAGCAATTTGTGTGCAAAATTTCCATTTATGAAACATTTGGAATTGAATCATAGCTTTCCTTTTCTGGGGGGAGCCTTAAGTTATCCTGATGCTTGTTACTTTTGAACTAAGTAGGCCAGCAATGAGTGATATAGTGGGTTGATATTCCTCCAGCCCAAGAGCAGTTGATGTGGAATGCACCAAAAGTGCGCTCCACTTGAACACACCTGGAGACGTCCAGGTTCAAATCTTCTGCCTAAAGTGGGCATGTGCCAGTTACACATAGTGCCTTGCGATTGGGCGCATTCCCATTGTTTGAGAGGAAGGTGTAGTGGTGAAGGCTTGCAGCAGTTTAAAGGCACAGTGGCTCTGTGAGCATTACGGGAAATGTTGGAAGCATTTTGTGGCTGCCTGTATTTGCCGTGGAAGTAGTCTGTTATGTCTAGAAGAACTGAGGCCAGGATCAGGGCCCCCTGCTTCAATGTTGTAGGAAAAAAAGAAAGTAAAACCTTGCATTTCTATAGTGTCTTTCACGACCTCAGGACGTTCCAAAGCGCTTTAAAGCCAATAACGTACGTTCGAAGTTGTAACGTAGGAAATGCGGCAGCCAAACTGCACACAGCAAGCTCCCACAAAAAGCAATGTGATAATGACCAGATAATCTGTTTTGGTGATGTTGTTTGAGGAATAAATATTGGCCAGGACATTGGGAAGCACTCCCCTGCTCTTCTTCGAAATAGTGCCATGTGATCTTTTACGTCCACCTGAGAGGGCAGACAGGGCCTCGATTTAATGTTTCATCGAAAAGAGAGCTGCACTAATTTAGTACTGCACTGAAGTGTCAGTCTGGATTTTGTGCTCAAGTCTCTGGTTGTGAGACTTGAAGCTACAACCTTCTGTCTGAGAGAGGAGAGTGCTACCACTGAGCCTCTCCTGAAGTGGAACAGAGAAGTGAATTCCTATTTTTCCACCTTGGTCATATGACCTCCAAGACAGGAGGCAGAACAATATGACAGGAGGTAGTCAAATGGATCAATGCCAGCATCATTTTCCTGAGGACGTAGCTGCAGTGCAGGAGGAGCAGTCTTTGGAGGGGCCTTCACAGGCTGCAAAACCCAGAGGACATCCGCCAAAAGTGTCTAAGCAGTCGCAGCAGGGGAGTGAGCAGCCTGCCTCTACCTCTGCTGAAGCCAGAGGGGTTGCACCTCATAGAAGCACTCGGAAAAGAAAAAAGACACAATCCTAGATGCGCAAGGGTATGCACCTGGATGTATGAAAAAATGTTAATGTTAAGTTTCAGTTCTATTTATGACACACATAAATTTATTTCTTTGCACCACTTTCCGGTCTTGTCCATTTTTGCCTGCTACCTGGGAAGTGGCCTTGTCAATCAGAGTGAATGGTGAGACATGACTTAACCTCGAGCAATGGTGTTTGGTGACAGGAATGGTATTGTCATTGTAGGACTGCTTTATGGTGTTGTTGGGGTGGTGGTGGGGAGTTGGATAGCATCTGGGAGCCATATGGGTACACTGGAGCAAGTTAAGTAAATCTGGCCATTATGACGCCATCCTAGGCCTCCTGGGCAGCAACGTGCGCCGCTGCTGGTGCCATCTCCACCTCAGCTTCCTCCTCCTTCTCCTCCTCGTGTTCCACTTGTTCCTCCTTCTCCTCCTCCTCCTCCTTCTCGTGTTCCACCTGTTCCTCCTCCTCCTCTGAAGAGGCTGTGCACTCTGCGCCTTGCAGCTCCAATCCTCACTGCTGCGCTATGTTGTGCAGCGCGCAGCAAATGATAATGATTCTGGAGACCCTGGCTGGTGCATACTGAAGAGCTCCTCCACATCTGTCAAGGCATCTGAAGCGCATCTTCAGCATGCCTATTGCTTGTTCTATGACACATCTGGTGGACATGTGGCTGTTATTATAGCGCTCCTCGGCCTCATTACTTAGCCTCTGAGAAGACAGAAAATGCTGCAAATACTCAGCAAGTCAGGCAACATCCGTGGAGAGAGAAACAGAGTTCACGTCTCAGGTTGAGATGCTGCCTGACCTGCTGAGTATTTCCAGCATTTTATGCTGACATTTCAGATTTACAGCATCCGCTCGCAGAGGGAAGAGGAAGACACAGAAGAGGAAGACACAAAAGAGGAAGAAACAGAAGAGAAAGAAGCCAAAGAGGAGGAAGCAGAAGAGGAGGAAGCAGAAGGAAGGATGCAACCCAGACAGCCCCTTTCTGGCCAGGATATCCAGGATGGAATCATCTGCCTATGGTACCAATGACCAAAACCCCAATTCCCCTTTCATTATTAGTCCCACACCTTACCTTCCCTTTGTTACTGACCATCACAGCATCCTCTTGGTTACAATGCTGAAATAAAAGCCATCACAAAGCAAACTTTCCAATCCAACTTTATACATCTATCCATCCAATATGACATCAAGAAATCAACTAATCACCCTTGTGCATTCCCTTAGTGACTGTCTTGTGTGTGCCTTTACCTCTCCTACTGATGCCACGCAGTGCTGTTGCAGTGGCTGCAGTATAACTGGTGGAAGGTTGCTGACTTTAGTGGGGGACACTGCAAATGTCCTTGCTGGTCGACCTTGAGGAGCTGGTGGCTGGGAGTGTGAAATCAAGTGATGGTGTTTCTTCTTCTTCTTCACTCTCCTCTCCCTCTTCTTGGCCAACCTTTGGCTGGGCAGGCTGCCTTTCTTGGGTGTGTGAAACAAGGCAGTCACAAGGTGAGGGGAAGGCGGGAAAGCAAGAGGTGCAGGCCAGAAGGAGGATAACGTATGAGGATACCAGCATCTTGTATCCTTTCTGACCCACCACTGGCCAAGGGCTCAGGCATGCCCCTGCCAAGAATGGCCAACACCATCTCCTCCAAGGGGGTGAGGTGAGGCTAGGAATAGGAGATGTGCCTCATGATTGGTACAGATTGTTGGTAGGTAAGTGATTGGTGGGGGGAGTCGTACATTGAGCAGTGTGTGAGGCTAGTGATTCAGTTGGTAGGAGACAGCTTTTGAAGATGCATTCACTGACCTTGACCAGTGGTCTGAGGTCATGAAGCTTCTTTGGGCACTGGCACCAGGTGGTGGGGCGACACTGTTGGCAGTGACGACCTTGGTGATGGGGACCCACATCGTTCTTTCTGGAGGGTCTCCTGGCCCCTATGGGTAGAGGACCTCTCTTGCAGTGTTGACCCCCTGCACAAAGTTGGAGTGCTGCATGTGAGACCCTGGGTGCCCCTTCCCTGGCTTGCTCAGCCAATTGTGTTAGTGCTGAAGCACTTTTCCCATTTTTTGAGGTTTGGTAGGGAATTCAGCTTTAAGTGCTGAAAACTCCCATTTGGGAGTTCCTTTTAATGTTAATTTTTTTCTTAAAAGGCAGAAAGGGCTGAAAACTGCATTTTTTCACTTCATTTTAATTTTTATTAGTGCAGAAGGCATTGCTCCTTTAATTCATAGCCCTTTTAATTGCCCACAATTCCTTGCAAACTCCATAGCCTCGCTCCCGGAGGTTGTTAGAAGCTGGAACACTACTTCAGGATGGGAACTTCGACTTCCATGATGCACTAACGCCACCAAGAGTAAGTTAGCGCTGGCTAAAAATCTTTAGCCCCCAGCACGAATTTTTCTCGGGTAGCGCTTCGCCCATTTTCAGCAGCCGTTAACCTGAGTTGCCGGTGTCGGCAACTCTTGTGGTGACCACGAATTTTTCCCTCGTAGAGATGAAACAGAAATGAAACAGAAAAAGGAGGCTTATAGTAAATAAAAACAGAAAATGCTGGAAATACTCAGCAGGTCAGGCAGCATCTGTAGAGAGAGAAACAGAGTTAACGTTTCAGGTCGATGACCCTTCGGCCAGAGGGGGCAGGTGCTGGCAGGCGGCCCCAAAAAAAATGGCCGCCCATTAATTTACACCGTCCCGGCCGCAAAAACGCCACCCTGACCCTGTTGGACATAGAGTCCGGCGGTAGGTCAGGGGGCGCGAGCCAGGTTTGCTGCCGGGGCACAAGCGGTGCGCTGCGCACGGTAATGACGTCATCGCCGGAGGCACAGCGCCACGGGGTGCTACCAACTACCGCCACCGCTAACCTCCCGCTGAATTTCACGGGAGGCACTAGTGGCTCCGCGTCCGGGCGCAAAGCAACCAAATTTTTCCTCCGAGGTACTTAAAAGGTTGGCAGCACTCAAAGTAGAAAGTCACCTGGGCCGGATGGGAAGTAAGGGTGGAAATTGCGAAGGCTTTGGCCACAATCTTCCAATCCTCCTTAGATATGGGAGTGGTGCCAGGGGACTGGAGGATTGCAAACATTACACCCCTGGTCAAAAAAATGGAGAGGGCTAATCCCGACAATTACACGCCAGTCAGCCTAACATCAGTGGTGGGGAAACTTTCAGAGACAAAATTAATCTGGGAGAAAATTAATTGGCACTTGGAAAAATCTGGTTTAATAAATGAAAGCAAGCAGAGATTTGTTAAAGGAAATTTGTGTTTGACTAACTTGATTGAATTCTTTAATGAAGTAATAGAGAGGGTGAATTAAGGTAGTGAGGTTGATGGTGTATATATGGACTTTTGAAAGGCGTTTGATAAAGTATCACATAATAGACTTGTTAGCAACATTAAAGCCCATGGGATTAAAGAGGCAGTGGCTGCGTGGATGCGAAATTGGCTAAGGGACAGAAAGCAGAGAGTGGTGGTGAACGGTTGTCTTTCAAACTGGAGGGAAGTGTGCAGTGGTGTCCCCCAGGGGTCAGTGTTGGGACCACTGCTCGTTTGTGGCCAATTCTGGGCACCACGTTTTAGGAAGGATATCAGGGCCTTAGGGATGTTGCAAAGGAGATTTACTAGAATGGTTCATCAGTTACATGGAGAGCCTGGAGAAGCTGGGATTGTTCTCCTTAGAGCAGAGAATGTTAAAGGGAGATTTAATAGAGGTGTGCAAAATCATGAAGGGTTTTGATAAAGTAAATAAGGAGAAACTGTTTCCAGTGGCAGAAGGGTTGGTAACCAGAGGACACAGATTGAAGGTAATTGGCAAAAGAACTAGAGGTGACATGAGGAATTATTTTTTTACGCAGCAAGTTGTTATGATCTGGAATGCTATGCCTGGAAGGGTGGTAGAAGCAGATTCAACAATAAATTTCAAAAGGGAATTGGATAAATACTTGAAAAGGAAATATTTGCTGGGCCATGGGGAAAGAGCAGAGGAGTGGGACTAATTGGATAGCTCTTTCAAAGATCATGATGTTATATCATTCTATGATTCTATGGGCTAAAAATTGGATATAGCCAAGAAATGGGCAGTGTTAAGACTAAATGAGGTTAAGCTGCGCCACCTGAAAATGGCCTAGGTAGCACGCAAAATTTGTGCTCACTCATTAACATGATTATAGGGCTGAATTTTCCGGGATAGTAGCGGGCGCGATCGGTAGCGGGTTGGGTGGGAAAGTTGTTATTTTTGACAGCGGTTCGGGAACCCGCTGTCATCTCGGAGCCGACCAGCAGCGGCGGAAGACCCAATTGAAATGATTATCAGATAGTTTACAGGCACTTAAGAACCTTTTGTCACTTACTTTTTAAATATCCCTGCATGGCCACGGGATTCACGCAGTTCGGGAACCACGTCTGTCAACCTGAGGCGGGAGTTCTGTGGCCATTGCTCCAGCTGATTACTTGACAGCATGGAAAACAAACCAGAATAAAAACATGTTAATTACATCAGCTAACAGATTGATGGAGAATCTGTTCTACTTGAAAAGCTACTGGTACATCTTAATTCAGAAATTCCTGAAGGGATGTGAGTGCTGAAGGCTCCCCTCCTACCCTGGATGGTGAGGGAAATACATTTTTCACTGGCCATTCTTGGCTGCTGCCTTCCAACTCAACAGTAATTGCAGTGAATTGATCTGCACTATAAAAATGACAGATACCATTTAAATAAATATTTGTGTTGTTTCTGGTCAGGTTTTTCTCACAGTATAACGGTGATTGTCCAGTTACACATTAAATCAAGTCATCAACTGTAACAATTTCATTCTCATCACTCATTCGACTGGTTCAATTTGCTTTTAGTCTCTGAATATGACTAATTTAATTTTTCAGTCTGAGACTTTATGGTGAATTTCTGCAAAGGTTCTCTCACTCTCCATTGTTAACTTCAACGGAAGAGCTGCAGAAATCCCAGAAACACATTGTAAGCACTACTTACACTGTTTGTCAGGGTTTCCGCAGCTCTTCCGCTGAACTTGCATAAGATTGTAAATCCACCCCTTTACAATTACATTTAAAATCTGCTTAATTTTATATATTACCTATACACACACGTCTTTTATTTGTACCTGTTACTGATACAAAAGTCTATAGATTTGTGACTAAAGCACCAATAACTTCCCAATTCATGTACTTTTTAAATTATGTTCTTGATCGTATTTGTAGATGGCGTCATATTACTTAATGATAATATTATTTAAATATTTCTTTGTCACTCATATATAACTTTTATTATATTATTGTAGAGTAAAGATTCAACACCCACTTTGTTAGATTAAACTTCGAATGTAATGTGGCCGGGTCCCTTTAATAATCCCAGCTGAAAACACGTCATGAATGACGTCACCAGACCCGCTCCATCTCATTGGGCCGGGTAACGCGCTGGGTAGGCTTAATAGGCCCCATTAAGGAAAGTTCATTCTGTACTGTGGGATGGAGCCAGCAGCGGGTTCGCGACCCGCCATGGACACCGCCCGCACCGGACCCGCCCAGGTAGGCAAAATTCCAGCCGTCGTCATGATTTCAGCGATAAAATTGATGCTCTTGGCTTAACATGCAACAGGTGGACCAATATCGGGGCCAGTCTAATTCATAGTCATGCTTGCCACAGGCTTTTTCCACTACTTTCCACCATCTACAAGGCACAAGTCAGGAGTGTGATGGAATACTCTTCACTTGCCTGGATGAGTGCAGCTCCAACAACATTCAAGAAGCTCGACACCATCCAAGACAAAGCAGCCCACTTGATTGGCACCCCATCCACCACCTTAAACATTCACTCCCTCCACCACTGGTGCACCGTGGCTGCAGTGTGTACCATCTACAAGATGCCCTGCAGCAACTCGCCAAGGCTTCTTCGGCAGCACCTCCCAAACCCGTGACCTCTTCCACCTAGAAGGACAAGGGCAGCAGGCGCATGGGAACACCACCACCTCCAAGTTCCCCTCCAAGTCACACACCATCCTAACTTAGAAGTATATCGCCGATCCTTCATCATCACTGGTTCAAAATCCTGGAACTCCCTACCTAACAGCACTGTGGGAGTACCTTCACTACACGGACTGCAGCAGTTCAAGGCGGCGGCTCACCACCACCTTCTCAAGGGCAATTAGGGATGGGCAATAAATGCTGCCTTGCCAGCGATGCCCACATCCCATAAACAAATAAAAAAAACCTAAAGGGGAGGTGCATTAATGCTGCAGCACCTCATTGTCAGGGTGGTTGGGTCTTCAGCTGGCCCTGCTGCAAAGTGAACAACATGAAGGACAAGCAAGTGATATTTAGAAATCGTCATGGCAGATCTTAGACTAAGGGAGAGAGCCCGAGGTTCTCGGATGAAGCTCTACAGGCATTGGTATTCGCGGTGGAGAGGGGGCGGGCGGTCCTATACCCGCAAGCTGGCAGGGGGCCCTCACCATACACATCCAGGACCATGTGGTGTGAGATTGAGGACCATGTCACGGCCCACACTGTTGTCACCAGGACCCACACCCAGTGCAGGAAGAAATTTAACGACCTCACATGGGTGGTCAAGTTGAGTGACAGCTATAGCAAATGCCACATACCACCAGCTGCAGCACAAACTTCACACACTGCGCCACACTGAGCAGAGCATGGAGCCCAAGATTTCCAGTCTGGAAATGATGGTAGACTCCTAGAGAGACCATGGCTACCCAGACATGATGGTGTGCATGATGGGTGATGTTGCAGCTTCCATTGCAGCACAGGCGGAAGCGACCCAATGTCTTAGTGCTGCAGCGGTAGCTCAGACTGCTCTCATGCAGTCTCAGCTTGAAACCTCCCGAGCTCAACTGCTCACATGCAATTTCAGCTTGAAGCCATCCAAACACTGACTGCTGCCATTGTGGCTGGGTTTACCACCATCGACCGGGGCTTGCAGGGTGTCGCAGCAGGCCAGCAATCTGTGCTCCAACAGATTGCTGGAATGCTGAGGTACTGCTCCGAGGGAGTGGCGTGGGTCAGTGGAACAGGACCCTGCTGTCCTCTCTCAGGATGATAGCATTCCTGTTCCCACCACTGCCACTCCATCATTGCCCTTGTTGCTGCCTGTTAGCCAGCCAGCCCAGACTGCTGCCGCCCATACCGAGGTGTTGCGGTCTACAGCCGGGCCTTCTAGGGCCAGAGCTGCTCAAGATCATCCTGCAAGGTCATCTGAAGTCTCCCACACAGAAACTCAGCAGCTTTCTACCAGCCTTGCTGCAGCCACTGGGGGAACACTTCGTAGGAGCACTAGGTTCGGAAAAGCCACACGAAAGACAGACACTAAGGGATTGCACAAGGGTGATTAGTTAATAGTATTATTTTAAATATGTGAAATGTGATTATTGATAAATTTATTAATGTTGTTTGGAATGTTTTGTGGTGTCTCTCATTTCAGCTTTGTGCCCAGGAGCATGCTGTGATATTCCGTGAGACAGGGATGGTAGGATGGGGATGTGGTGAGCAACGGGGGTCTGGGGTTTCATTCATTCGAATCGGAGTCTGATGAGCCGTTCACGGACAGCCCGTCCAGATGGGTGCCTGCCTCCTCCCTCCTCCTTCCCTCCCTCCTCTTGTTCTTTGTCCTCGTACTCTTCCTCCTCATGCTCTCCCTCGTCCTCCTCCTGAGGTGGTGGCACAATCCCTGCTGGCAAGGGCTGTGCCCTCATGATGGCCAAGTTGTGGAGCATGCAGCAGATCACCACGAAATGGGACACCCACTCCGCCGAGTACTGGAGGACTCCTCCTGAGTGGTCAAGGCAGCAGAACCATTTCTTGAGCACTCCGATGGTCTGCTCGATGATGTTCCTGGTGGAAGCATGGCTCTCATTATATGAGTGTTGGGCTTGTGGAGGGGAGTCATCAGCCAGGTGCAGAGCGGATAGCCCTTGTCTCCGAGCAGCCACCCTCGAGTTTGTTGTGGTGGCTGGAAGATTGCTGACACACCGGACTGACACAGGATGAAGGCACATGGCTACTGCCAGGATAGCGGGCATTGACATTGGGGATTCGCTGTGCGTGGTCACACACCAACTGCACATTAAGTGAGTGGTAGCCTTTGCAGTTACCGAAGATCTCAGGATTGTTATGTGGTGCCCACAAAGCCACATGTGTGCAGTTGATGGTGCCCTGCACCATGGGGAAGCCCGCTATCCTGGCAAAGCCACATGCTCGCGCAACCAGCTTCTCTCTGCTCAGAGAGAAGCCAACGTAGTCCCTTCTCCTGGTGTAGGGAGTTTCAGGGATGGATGGAGAACCACGTCTGCTGCTGCAGACTGGAAGGATCCACTGGCGAAGAAATTGAAGGCCACGGTGACCTTGACAGCCACTGTGAGAGCCGTGGTCGCCCTGTTCTGAGGCTGCAGGTCTGGTTGCAAGAGGTGGCAGAGTTCTGTGACCACCTCCTTGATGAAGCGTAGCCTTCTGACACTGCTCCTCGCTTAATTGGAGGTAGGAAAAGTGCTGTCGGAAGACCCTAGGTGGGTAAGATTTCCTGTTGAGAGCCCTCCTTCTCCTCCCTCTGTGCGCATGTTCCCAGCTTCCTCTGGTCCCTCTGCCATAGATCCTGGAGGGTGAGATCGACTGCCAGTACAGCCCCCATGACTGTGAGCAAGTGTTGTGAGCAGAAGCCTTTAAAAAAATAAAGAGGGAGTTCTGCACATGCAACAACACTCCCTGTTACCAAAGAACCTTGAAAGAAGTTAATAAAGCTGTTGGAGTTGCAGAAAGTAGCACAGAGCCAATCAAACTGAACAAACATGTCAGGTGCAACTGATTGCTGATGATCCCTTTAAATATCGCTGCTGGAGCCTCCTTCCTGATGTTGGACACCTGCTCTCCCTGTCGTTGTTTCGACATGCCGGTAAATTGAACGGCGAAAACAAATGCTGCAGATCGGGCGTCAAGTGAGCATTGCCCACTCACAAACGTCACGATCTCATTCATTTAAATCCTGCCAGCGATCGTGTTTACCGGCAACGCTACCATCCCTTGCAAAATGGCACCAGCCACGGGGGCCGCCACCAGCTGCCGGAAGAGCGCCAGTCGCCATTTTTCGACATTTCATGGCGTTAACAGGTGGCGCAAACCGCCTGAATTTTTAGCCCTATGAGTTTTTTCAGCACAATGTCCAAAAAAAAATTAATGTACTTCTCACTAATTTAACAACTGCTGCTAGTTTTGTATTGTAGGCCCATGCCCATTGGGAACTGGTTTGCAGTTGCTCAAACTTATTTTACATAGTACTGTTGTAGTCGGCAGATAGAGAATACTTTCATCTCATCAGCCTGGCTGGATTTCAGCCCAGATTAACCCAGTGCACCATCCTTTTAACTAAATGTAGATTTAACGATAGGATTCTCTGGTATCCAAGTCAAAATATCTGGATATTGTTTTGAAAGTGGCAAGCTTGTGGTGAGAGGGGTAGATTTCAATCAGTGTTATGGGTTAAGAGCCCCAGGATTCATTCCTTGAACTTGCTTCCTACAATTGGGTTGAGATGTTATCAACTCACCTCATGTATTTTCTGCTTCACAGAAATGGAACATTTTTTCTAAAATCGAAAGTAGTGTACATTTCACTTTGTACAAATATCTTTACTGCCTCAATAGGACTTCATTGTAGAATGGAGTAATGCAGAATACAGTAAATCTCAAAACTCACCCAAATGTTGTTGTGCAACTGAACAACACAAACTCAGAATTTTCAACAAATGTCAAATGCTGTGAGACACAATGCAACCATCAGCCTAGGAATTCATTGACGCTGTCCCCGGCATAAAACAGGCGCCTAAGCGTCCAATATGGTGGGTGGTGGGCGCACACATATTCTGTGCTGAAAATGCATCATCTACCATATTGGTAAAGGCTCCAGTATAGGTATCTAGGGCCTGCACCTGAAGCAGGTTGTTAGTAAGCACTTTGCATATACAAATAGGGGGCCTTATGCCCGCTTGATGTCCCCTTTCCGAAATTGGGCTGCCCTGAACAGAGACAGTGGAAGACGCCACCACAAAAATAAGTTTATTAAAAATACTTACCTGAATGTGGAGCCAGGAGGAGCAAGAGTCCTGTTCCCAGCTCCACAGCAGTCCTGAAGACTGTTGCCGCACTCCATTCAGTCCCATCCCTCACTCGATCTTTCCCGATCGCTTCCCCCACCCCCATTCTGCTCCCCCAAAGTCCTACCTGAGGGTCGTTGCTGGTGAAGGAACTGGCTTAACTTTGTCCTTGTGCAATACACTGTTGAGGCCTTGGAAAAGGTTCAGAGGTGGGTCACAAGATTGATTCCCAGTTTAAGACTCCTTAACTACCCAAATAATCTTAAAGAGCAAGGTCTGCATATGTTAAAAATGAGAAGTCGCACAACACCAGGTTATAGTCCAACAGATTTATTTAATTTTACAAGCTTTCGGAGCAGTTCGCTCCTTCGTCAGGTAAGTTTAGCAGTGAGAGAATCTCCCAGAATTCACAATTTAAACACAGACAAAATATATTCAAATCTTTCCCACATCTTTGATGTGGGAAAGATTTGAATATATTTTGTCTGTGTTTAAATTGTGAATTCTGGGAGATTCTCTCACTGCTAAACTTACCTGACGAAGGAGCGAACTGCTCCGAAAGCTTGTAAAATTAAATAAATCTGTTGGACTATAACCTGGTGTTGTGCGACTTCTCGTTTTTGTCCACCCCAGTCCAACGCCGGCATCTCCACATCATGCATATGTTAAAGAAGCGAAGAATCAGGGGCGATTTGATCGTAATTTATAAAATAATGAAGGGACTTCATTGTGTTTATGTGAACAAATTATTTCAGTTGGATAGGTTAGGGCGGACCTTAGGTAATGCTTACACTTTACATATGGTAGATGTTAGGTGGTTCTTCTATTCTCAAATAATAGAAGACCTGTTGAATAGGTTGACAGCTCATGTGGTGAACGCTGATTTGCTGTTTGCCTTCAAGAGAGAGCTAGACTTGTTTCTGACTGTGGCAGAGACCCTACAAGAGGTAGGCACCTTGTAATATATCAGGGTCAGAGTGGTCTCCTGGACTAGTTTCAATCGCCTAATGGGGTGGGAGAGGAATTTTCCAAATTTTGTTTCCCTAATTGGCCTGGGTTTTCATCTGATTTTTGCCGCTCTCAGGAGATTGCATGGCTCTGGGTGGGTAGGGAGTGTTTGTATCATGATGCATCACGACTGTATGGGACAGGCTAGATGGACCAGCGGGTCTTTTCTTGTCTGACATGTTCATATATCCGTATAATCTGCTTTACTTCCATTAAAACTAATTAATTAGGTACTAGCAACTTTGATTAGAGCATTCTGCTGCATAGGTAAAGTTAAAAAGATGGAAAGCTTACAAATCAGTTTTTTTTCTATGCAGTAGATACGTTTTTATCCTGCCATAAAGATAGAATTCTGTTATCATCCAGAATATAGGTCCAATCACTCAAAAATATAATTAAACTGTAAATAATTATGCAACCAAGTAGTTAACATTTTAACAGCTTTCCTCCAGCAATAAAATGTAATTTAGACACAATCTAAAAGGGTGGCAAATTTTAACATTCATCACAATGCCAGCCAATGTAAGAACATGTCCAGAAATATTAATATCAATCAATGCCTCCTTGAGACCATTTGTAATAGAACTAGAAATTTAAATTCTATCCATATCTGATTTATGGTAGATAGGAAATATTAAATCACAACTTGAAGGGTTACATACACGCTAGGAATCAACTAAATATATCACCCTCGTAAATCCATGAAACATAAATGTATCTTTAACTGGGATAAAACTTAAAGTACAAGATCCACTCAAACTTAATGTTGCACACTATCAAGCAGAGTGAGACTTAAGACAGAACAAGACCTTGCCTGAATGAGGAGTATTTTTCATATTTAAGGGAGTTGGAACCAAAAGAGTAAGAGCTGGGGAGGAGTTAGTCTACAAAGGTGCATGCTATCGATTTTAAATCAAGCACTTTTTCCTACAAACCTAAATTGAAAAGGCTGTCATGGATGCTCAGTGTTTGGTGTGTGTGACACACAGGATGTGGGTCATCCCGGATCCTTCAAATATTCATGATGCGGAAATGCCGGTGTTGGACTGGGGTGGACAAAAATGAGAAGTCGCACAACACCAGGTTATAGTCCAAGGGGTAAAAATTCACTTGGTTGCGCCTCCCGTTAGCGCCTTAAGAGGGCGCTAATGGGGCGTTAAGCCGCTAACGCCCGGGCGCAGCGATGTTTGCGCCGCTCGAGAACTTAACTTGAGATTGTGCGGCGGTGCTAAAACTTACCGCTGCGACCACCTGCGCGCGCAGATTGTGACGTCATTCCATGGTGCAACGCCCTTGGGGCGCCCCAGAGCGGAAATTGAGTGGCGCCCCCTGCCTTACCGCCTGGCGCTTCCAACGACCGGAAGACTGGAACGCTATCAATCGGTGTGGGGCTGGGGGGGGCGCTATTTAAAGGGGGCCTCTTCCTGTCTTTTTCTGTGGTCGACATTTATGCACCACTCGTTCTGAGAGAGAGAGAGAGATTCGGAGAGAGAGAGAGAGAGACTTCTACATTGACTCAACGCTTTGTGAGGTAGTTTTGCCTATTCATCCTAACTTTGTTGCTACTTTAGTTGCTGTACCTCATTACTTTTCTGGCAAAGAGAATATGGGGGCTGCAATGATTGGGGGCGTCGTCCTGCTCCAGCTGAATCGGAGGATACCGAGACGCAGACAGAGAGTGGCAATGATGGCCAGACGGAGGAGGGCCATCAGGCGCATGTACAGGAGAGCTTACCCTCCCAGGGTATATCGTGAACAGCTCTCCTACATCCATATGTCCGAGGAGCTGTGTTTGCGAAGGCTGCGATTCAGCAAGGAGGTGGTCACTGAGCTCTGCCACCTGCTGCAGCCAGATCTGCAGCCTCAGCTGAGGTCCAGGACGTCTCTGTCGGTGGCAGTGAAGGTCACAGTGGCTTTGAACTTCTACGCCACTGGCTCATTCCAAGCTGCTGTTGGGGACCTCGCCAATATCTCCCAGTTTGCGGTGCATCGCTGCATCCGGCAGGTCACCAATGCCCTCTTCAGAAGGAGACGAGACTTCATCTCTTTCCCTATGACCCCAGACAAGCAGCGTGACCGTGCTCTTGGCTTTGCGAGGGTAGTGGGCTTCCCCATGGTGCAGGGCGCCATTGACTGCACGCATGTGGCTTTGCGTGCTCCGCGAGAGAATGCAGAGGAATTCAGGAACAGAAAGGGGTTCCATTCCTTGAATGTGCAGTTGGTCTGTGACCACAGACAGGTGATACTCGCTGTCAATGCCCACTATCCGGGCAGCTGCCACGATGCTTTCATCCTGCGCCAGACTACTGTGGCAGAAGTTTTCGAGGCACCGCATCAGCCAGTTGGTTGGCTTCTCGGGGACAAGGGGTACGCATTGAGCACCTGGCTGATGACACCGCTCCGTACGCCAAACACCCCTGCTGAGCTGCGGTACAATGAAAGCCATCAAGCAACCAGGAACATTATTGAGCGCACAATCGGCGTGCTGAAACAACGGTTCCGCTGTCTGGACCATTCCGGAGGAGCCCTGCAGTACTTGCCTGAGCAAGTTTCGAACTTCGTAGTCGTGTGCTGCATGTTGCACAACATGGCAATCCTCAGGACCCAGCCAATGCCACCAGGCCTTGTAGCACCACCAGAGGAGGAGGAGGAAGAGGAGGAAGAGGACGAGGACGATGATCATCAGCAGCACCAAGGCAGGAGGGCGGCCCACAATGGTCAAACTGCAAGGGCCGTCCGTCAACGACTAATAGCAAGCCGCTTCTAGGGCCCCTGCCATTGCTACAAACACTAATCAACCCAGCATGCAACCCCTAAGCCGGCCAAGGCACCAATAATTCCAACCACCAGCCATGTATATTTTGAATACAGAAACTTATTTATTTTACAAACTCTGTGTGTGTCAATTCCTCATGACAAACTCATAGAAATAAACACAAAAAAACAGTCAATAACATAACTGGTTCTCACAACCTGGAGATAATGTCCAAAACACTAAACAAAAGTTGGACCATGAACCTCGGCCTTTAATAAAAAAATGACCAGCATTTTGTCACACCTCCTACTTTTTGCCCTTCGAGGGTGATCTCCTTCCCTTGCGCACTTCCCCCCTTCTAACCCTACTGCTCCTCCGTAATGGGACCTCAGTGGCTGCAGCAAGGCTGGTGGAAGGCTGCTGCTCGTCAGACCCTGACACTGCAGATGCCCCTGAAGGACGGCCTCGACCACTTCTGGGCCTGGAGGGCCCGGCTGCAGACTGCACCAACTCTGCATGGGCGGCAGCAGTCTGTCCTACAGGCGGTGGCAAGTGCAGTGGAGAAGTGACAGTGTTGGCAGCAGGAATGCTGTCATCGTGCGAGAGGACAGCAACTCCCTGCTCGCCCGACACACTGGCACTCCCACGGGGCAGCACTTCAGCATCCGGAGCAATCTGCCGGAGAACAGATTGCTGGCCTGCTGCGGCGCGGTGACAGCCCCGGGGACATGTGCACGAACCATCGAGGTTGGCAGCAGTCTGTGCTCGCGTGGCCTCCATCTGAGTCTGTATGAGAGCAGTCAGAGGTGGGATCACGGCAGCCAGTGACTGAATTGCAGCACTAAGCGTTAGTGTGGCATCCGCCTGTGCTACAGCGAAGTGCTCCACACTCCTTGCCAGTGACTCAATGCATTCGGGCACCCTTCCCACTGCACCCATGAGCTCAGTGTGCATGCCCACTGCCTGGGTGTTCATTTCTGCAATCAGCCGCTCCTCCTCTGCGTCCATTGCAGTAGGAGTGTCTGGCATACTCTCCCTCTGGGGAGAAGGCCCCCGTTCTTCCCTACCCCCCCCATGGCGTTGCTGCAGCCCGCTGGGTCCTGGAGCTTCACCATCATCAGCCCCTTCCCCCCTGCTCCCCTCCGGGGAAGGCGTGTTCCCAGTGTGAGCATGGGCTTCCTCGGGAGAAGGTGGCACTGATGCTCTGGCTTCCTCTTCCTCCTCGGCTGCAGCATCACTCCCAGTGGCAGCTTCAGGGCCCGTCTCCTCAGCTGGTGAATCACCATCTGAAAGCAGGGAGGTACAAGAGTGGCTTTAGCGTGAGGACAGGGTGACAGTAAGGGAGGAATAAGTGCAGCGAGTTAGCAAGTTGGATTGAAAGTGTCAAAGGCTGGTGTTGTGAGGGACAAGTGGAAGGACAGAGGACAAAAAGGTGATGACCTTACCATTGCTGTCCACAACGGGGTCGGCATCTCCAGTGGCGACGGGACCGATCACCCGGCTTGCCACAATCCTGTGGACGCGCTCCTCCAGATCGCTGAGGGGTTGCAGCTGAAGCCGCCCTCCACCTGTCCGTTGCTGCTATCTCCTATTATGAGCCAGCTTAGCCTGCAAGAAAAAGGACAGCATCTGAGTAAATATACAGCTATGGTCTTGCCTGATGTGCCTCCCATAGGTGAATAGCCCTTACTGTATGCAGCCATGGTCTTGCCTGATGTGCCTCCCATAGGTGAATAGCCCTTACTGTATGCAAAGTGTGGAATGTGTGTGTGTGTTTGATGAAAGGGCCATAGGTGTTGGATGAGTGTTGTGCATTGGGGTTTTAAGACCCTCTGGCCATAGAGTGAGGTTGAGATGGAGGGATGGAGAGGTATTGAGAAAAAGCCACTCACCCTGACGACCCGAGTGAGGTCGTTGAACTTTTTGCGGCATTGAGTATGGGTCCTGGGCACCATGCTCCTGGAGGAGACGCTCTGAGCCACCTCCCTCCACACTCTTCTGAACTCGCGTGGCAAAGGCCTCCTGCCACTCTCAGGGAACAGCATACATCGTCTGCGCTCCACTGCGTCAACCAGAGCATCCAAGGCCCGCTCGGTGAAGCGATGAGCGCGTTCTCTCACCCTCTCCATGCTTGGCAGCAAAATGGATTCACAGGTCTCTCCAGGCCGAGATTCAAGGCTGCAATGAGCAGGGTGTGGCTGGGGAGCAAGTGGCCCCCCCCGCTTTAAGAAGTGTCCGGCGCCAGTGTGTCTGTGTTCCCTCGCTAACTGGCAGCAGCTGCGCTGCGCTCGCGCGCTGAGTTAGCGCCTCACTCCTTGGCCTTTGCGCCTTAAGACAGGTGTGCAGCGCCTGCTTTAGCGCTCCACTCACCTCCCGGGGCGGTAAAAGTGAAGTTTCCTGTCAGTGCCGATAATTAGCGCCAGGCGCTAATATTTGCGTCCGGACGATATTTGCGCCCCAAATGGGGCGCGACCTAATTTCTACCCCCAACAGTTTTATTTGAAATCACCTCTTCAAATATTCAGGAGAGATGTTTACAGAAAGTCTTGACTAATTGAGTCCCTTGAGAAATGAAGCTGGGCTCCGGGACCAACAAGCTGCACTGTGCAATATACACAAGAAGAAAAAGGATCTGGAAGAGACCTTTCATGAGGTAGTCACTTTCTGGGGTAGTGCTGGCCTGTGGTCTGTACTGGCCTGCGGTCTGAGCCAAATTCAGCTTCGGGCCTTATTTAAATGTCGCTGATGAGCTATGGGCACCAAACTGTCAGCCTGCTCCAGGGAGGGTGGGAAATCCGCCATGTCTCATGCAGAGTCAGCTGGCAGTTTCGGTAGAGGAGGAGAGAGGAACATGTCGGCAGTGGGCCGGCGTCTTTTGTGGGCCCAGGAAAGGGGCACTCTTGCTTTTCCTGGGCCCACAAAAATAAAAATAAAAAAGAATTTTGGCCTTTAAGGATCGCTGGTTGGGCCACTCAACACCTGGTGCAACTGAGCAAAGCGTACACGGTGCAAGCTCTCCCTGTTTGTACGTGAATTTCAGTAGGGCCACAATTTGCATCTTTAAGCAGCCTTACACCTGTTTTAAGCAGCCGAGCTTCTCACCCATTTGCAGACCTACTTGAATATTGCCTCAGGCCGGCCTTGGGCATCAAGGGGACAGCCAAGGCATCCACAACCCCCTCCCCCGCTTTTGAACTGCTGGCCGACAGTTTTTCAGGCAAAAGTGTGTGGCCGTATGTTGAATTTCTGCCCCAGTGCAGCAGAGAGTGAGCTATAGGTAGCAGACCCTACAGTGTCGAAAGCATAGGCAGCAACAGAAGGAATCTGTAGAGTTAGAGCTGTCCAATTGGTAGTCAGTGCTGAAGATGGATAAGGATAGAACCACTGGAGATGTTAACCACAGCAAACCAATGGTTAAGGGCAACATGTGATTGCTCAATTGAAATAGAGAACGGATAAGATTAAAGGTAACAAACTAGTGGTAGAGGATTCCATAGTAGGAGATTGATACAATCTTGTCCAAGCAAGACCGGGAGTCCCAAATGGTGTGCTGCTTCCCAGGTGCCAGGGTTCGAGATGCAATCAAGTTGGTGGAGAAGACCTAAAAATGAGAGAGAGAAAATTGAGGTTTTGTCAGAAGAAATGATGTAGGTAGGTGTAGAATGGAAATCTTATCAAGCAAACTTTAGTCGCTAGAAAAAAAAGGAAAGAGGTAGAGGAGGGAGGTTTCACTTCTGGAGAAAAGGAGGCTTGAACTGTTGGGATGGAATTCACCTAAACTAAGGAGGCACATTTATCATGGCTGGTAAGATAAATAAAACAGTTGAGAAGATTTTTAAAATACTGCGGATGCTGGAAATCTGAAATAAAAGCAGAAAATGCTGGAAATACTCAGCAAGTCAGGCAGCATCTGTGGAGAGAGAAACAGAGAACTGACAACAGATCATCAACCTGAAACGTTAACTCTCTTTCTCTCCCCACAGATGCTCCACTGCCGCCACCGCAACCACCGCCACGACCACCACCACCACCACCGCCACCACCACCGTCACTGCCACCACCATGGCAGAGCGTGTTCAAAGGGAGATTTTCTGACGCAGCTCTGGAGGCACTGATTGTGGCCGTGGAGAGGAGGTGAGCTGTCCTCTTCCCACAGACTGGAAGGAAGCCTTCGCTGGGGCACTGTGGTGCCAAGGGCGGCCATCCAATGCTGAAAGAAGTTTAATTACCTCACACGAGTGGTCAAGGTGAGTGAAAGCTTCAGCAAATGCCATATCCCACCATCTGCCTCACAAGCCTCACACACTGCTCAATGCACCCCCAGCACTCACCTACCAACGATCTCTAGCTATCGCCACTCACACCTCACAATCAGAGCTTCACTTCACCCTCACAACCTTACCACTGCTGTAACACTCACACCCACATCTCACACCTTGCACACACCGACAGCTATTCAGCTACAGAAGGCACATCACCCAAACACATTGCACCACACTCACTCACACACTTCTCTTTCTCGTGCAAGCCAAGGTCGCACATAACCGCTGGAAGCAGCGGCAGACAGGCGGTGGGCAGGCTGCCATCCAGGACCACAGCCAGCTGGAGGAGAGAGTTCTGGAGATAATTGGGCAGCAGATCATAGAGGCCGTGGCAACTGGTGAGGTTGAACCCCTTCGGGATAACAACGGTATAGTATGGTCATTCCTACTCCTTCTTCTCACATCCCACTTCCCCCTCATCCCACAATCTCTTCTCACTTTCAAGCTACTGATGCTGTATGCATGCATATCTTGCTTCCCCCCACCACCCCTGCCACCCCCAGCCCCACTCCCTCATCATAACCTGATTCTCATGCCTTTCTGCTTTCAGATAATCAACAACAAGCACTGGAGCAGCCTGTCCCAAGGCGATGCACGAGAGCGAGGGGGAGAAGAAGAAGACACAGCTTCACTGCATCTGTCACTCGCAGACACCAGCTCAGAAACTGGCACTGCGTGTACTTAAGATGATAGTGTAGTAGCGGGATCTGCACAGGGTGAGGCACCGGGCATGAGTAGGCTGCAGCCAGGCCAGGGGGAAAGGGTAGCTCGGCGGCCAGCTCCCCGGAGGACGAGTTCATGCACGAGTTCTGCTGCACAGGACACAGATTAGTTCATATAAATACTGTAAATATGTGTGAAGTGATTTTTGATAACTTTATTAATTTTGTTTGGAATCTTTTGTGGTGTCTCTCATTTCAGCTTTGTGCCCAGGAGGACACGGTGATATTCTGTGAGGCAGGGATGGTATGATGGGGATGTGGCGAGCAACGGGGAAATGGGGTTTCATTCATTGGAATCGGAGTCTGATGAGGCGATCACGGACAGCCCGTCCGGATGGACGTTTGGGTGCCTGCTTCCTCCCTCCCTCCTCTTGCTCCTCATCCTCGTCCTCTTCTCCTTGTCCTTCTCCTCTCCCTTGTCCTCCTCCTGAGGTGGTGGCGCAATCCCTGCGCCCTCATGATGGCCAATTTGTGGAGCATGCAGCAGACCACCACGAAATGAGACACCCGCGTACTGGAGGGCTCCTCCCCGAGCGGTCAAGGCAGCGGAACCGTTGCTTCAGTAGCCTGATCATCTGCTCGATGATGTTCCTGGTGGAAGCATGGCTCTCATTATATGAGTATTGGGCACGAGTGTTGGGTTTGCGGAGGGGAGTCATGAGCCAGGTGCAGAGCGGATAGCCCTTGCCTCTGAGCAGCCACCCTCGAGTTTGCTGTGGTGGCTGGAAGATTGCTGGCACACTGGACTGACGCAGGATGAAAGCTTCATGACTGCTGCCAGGGTAGTGGGCATTGACCATCAGAAAGTGCTGGGCATGGCCGCCTGCCAACTGCACATTAAGTGAGTGGCAGCCTTTGCTATGGAAGTTATGGAAGATCTCAGGATTGTTATACGGCGCCCGCAAAGCCACGTGTGTGCAGTCGATGGCGCCCTGCACCATAGGGAAGCCCACTATCCTGGCAAAGCCACATGCACGCTCGTTGTACTTTTCTCTGCTCAGGTGTAGAGAGCCTGAGTGGCCTACCAAATGTAGCGATGGATGGCAAACTGAGGTGTTAGCTGTTTCTCCTGCTGCAGACTGGAAAGATCCGCTGACGAAGAAATTGAGAGCCACGGTGACCTTGACTGCCACTGGGAGAGCCGTGTTTGCTCTACTCTCAGGCTGCAGGTCTGGTTGCAGGAGGTGGCAGAGTTCTGTGACCACCCCCATGGTGAAGCGAAGCCTCCTAATACACTGCTCCTCGCTTAAGTGGATATAAGAGAAGTGCTCTCTGGAGACCCTCGGTAAGGCCTCCTGTTGAGAGCCCTCCTGGCCCTCCTCCTCCTCCCTCTGTGCACATCTTCTCCTCTTCTTCACTGCCTCCGCTCCCTCTCCCTAAGATACTCGAGCATGAGGCGGACTGCCAGTAGAGCCCCATGACTGTGAGGAAGTGTTGTGAGCAGAAGTAAGCAGAAGTGGCGGCAGTGGTGGTGGTGGTGGCGGCGTCTTCTTCTTCTTCCTCTTCCTCCTCTTCTTCTTCTTCTTCTTCCAGCTGTACTTCCAATGGGCTTGACAATGAGGTGCTGTAGCATCAATGCACCTCCCCTTTAAGTACTGAATAAAACCTATGCCACACATGACTGGGAATTAGACTGGCCCCGATATTGGTCCATTAAGCCAATGAGCATCAGTTTTAGCACTGAAATCAAGACTATAATCATATTAATGAGGAGTGAGTACAAATTTTGCGTGCTATCTAGACCATTTTGAGGTGGTGTAGCTTAACAGCGTTAGGCCTTAACACTGCCCGTTTCATGGTTAAATCCAATTTCTAGGCCTGTGTATCACAAAGGAAGGCATACAAATTTAGGAAGACCAAGGAAAGTAAGGTTCTAGCTCCTGATAATTTCCATCCAAGCTTGCTGCTGAGGTTGGCTGAGGAGACCACAAATTGCATCACCATTATCTTTCAAAGTTCACTGAAATCAAGATAAAAACCCAATGTTTTGGAAAGAAGGAAATATGACAACCATCATTAAAAAGTGGGCAAGGGATGAACCCTCAAATTACAGACCTGTAAGCCTCAAAACTTCAATGAGGGAAAGTACAACAGGTCATCTGGAAGGACCTCATTGGCTCAGAAGGGGCCAATTTACTGGATGCTTTAGAGGAGGTTACAGATCATTTGACGAGAGTGATGCAATAGACTTAGTTACCTGGATTTCAGGAAGGCAATTAACACTGTCCCACATAACAGATTGATTCACAAAATGCATGCCCATAGAATAGATGGCAAAGTATTAGTCTGGATTGGCATGGCTGGAAGATCCACTGGGATTGAGGTACATGGATAGGAAGCTGGTTGGCTGTGGAGTCCCACTGGGATTGCTGTTGGGGCCGCTGTTTATTATAATTGCCTAAGTGGATACAGTGGCCAATAATGCTAAACCAATGACCTATCTAGATCAATAGGCAGAGAAGTGGCAGACAGAATTCAGCACAGTTAAGCGAAAAGTCACAAGATTCTGCAGTTCCCGTTAATTGATATGTGATACGTGACATACAAGTCAAAGGAGGTGATGTTAAAGTTTTATCTGGCTTTGGTGCAATCACATTTGGAGCATGTGTTCAGGTTTAGTTTCTGTTTTACAGGAAAGAGTTAGAATTATTGGAGGAAGTTTAGAGAGGACTACAAGGCTTATTCCTGAATTTGTAGGGCTGAATTATGAGGGAACTTGATAAAAACAATAGAAACTGTAAATTATAGCACTGTCACATATCAAGATTTCAAACCATGTCACCAGAGGAGTACCTTTGTATAATATATATTTAGAAAGCTACTATTCAGCTAAACCTAGTTCTCAAGGGGTTAAAATTATAGCAAGGTATGGCTGGATTAACTTTCAGACAGGGTGTCTGAACCAGTGTGCTGTAAACAATGAAGGTTAATTTGACATTCCAGTGATTGTTTATACTCACTGCTGTGACAACCTTATTCATTTGGACTCATCAGCTATCACTGCCAAGTCAGGCTGTTAAAAAACAGAAAGGCAAATGTGGGGAGTCAGGTAACAAAGTGCTGCAAGAGGATAAAAAAAGTTAGGGGATTACAGAGAGAGAAGGTTCTGATCTGGGCTGTGGGACAGAATTCAGAAGAGTTATTCTGTTTAAGTTAAGTAAGGTGACCCACTGAACCACTGAAGTGGGGTACCGTAGTATACTGAATTACCATAATGTAATGAAGCTCAACATAAGCTCGAGGAACAGCACCTCATCTTTCGATTAGGCACTTTACAGCCTTCTGGACTCAATACTGAGTTCAACAATTTCAGACCATAACTACTGCGCCCATTTTTTCGGGCAGTAGGTGCTGGTAATGGTTCTGCTGTTGCCATTTATGGCTCCTCTAGACCCATCTTTTGTTTCTTTACTTGTCCCATTACCACCCCCTTTTGTCTTGCACCATCATCCCTTTAGTCGTTTAATCTCTCCTGCCTTCCACCCTATCACAGACCTTCCCTTTTGTTCTTTCCTCCCCTCCCCCCTTTCCCTGCCTCTGTACTTGCTTAAAACCTGTTATATCTCTAACTTTTTCCAGTTCTGACGAAAGGTCATCAACCTGAAACATTAACTCTGTTTCTTTCTCCACAGATGCTGCCTGACCTGCTGAGTATTTCCAGCATTTTCTGTTTCTTTTCCCGTAGTGTGTTCATTATGTTGCTACATGAAGATCATTTTACTGATTGAAATAAGTGAATGCTGTCATAACTGTTATTCTGTATATTCATTTGATGGTAAATAAAGTAGCTTAACCTTTCATATCAAATTTTGTCACACCCACCAATTGTTCATTTAATCCACCTTCAGGGAGACTGAAGAAATACATGTGCAAAAGACATGGCTATTCCGTTCAGGTCACAAAGGGTTCTATCTGCCTTCCATAAACTTGAGCTTATCCAAAACTCTGCTGCCTGTGTCCTAACTCGCACCAAGTGTCATTCACTCATCACCCCTGTGCTCGCTGACCTACATTGGCTCTCAGTCCAGCAACGCCTCAATTTTAAAATTCTCAGCCTTGTTTTCAAATCCCTCCATGGCCTTGCCCCTCCCTATCTCTGTCATCTCCTTAAGCCCCACAACCCTTCGAGATATCTGTGCTCCACTAATTCTGGCCTCTTGCGCATCCCCGATTTTAACCGCTCCACCACCGTGCTTTCAGCTGCCTAGGCCCTAAACTCTGGAATTCCCTCCCTAAACCTCTCCGCCTCTCTACCTCTCTTTCCTCCTTTAAGACGCTCCTTAAAACCCACCTCTGAGCAAGGTTTTGGTCATCTGTCCTGATATCTCCTTATGTGGTTCAGTGTCAAATTTTGTTTGACAACGCTCATGTGCAGCACCTTGGGATGTTTTACTATGTTAAAGACACTATCTAAATCCAAGTAGTTGTTGTTGCTGCGTCACACTTTTGTATAAGTAGACCTAGGACAATGTGAATCAACTGCCAAAGAGGTAAAATGGTCAGACTGTTTATGGAAGTGACTGATGCCATGGAACTCAAGAAGGTATTTGTAGCAGACCCAAATTCGTACTAGGCACCCTTAGGAAAAGAAACACAATTGAATTAAATAAATAGTATAACCCAATAAAACAGTAGTCTGCTCTAGATAAATACACAAAAGAGGTGCCTATAATTCTTGTAGCTTGAAAGTAGGACAACGTTGATAGGGTAGCGGTCAATAAGGGAATCAAGGGATATGGGGATGAGGTGGGCAAGTGGAGATGAAGTAGAAGATCAGCCATGATCCTGCTGAATGGCAGAGCAGGCTTGAGGGGCCGTATGGCCTACTCCTGCTCCTATTTCTTATGTTTTTATGTACTTGATTCTTTTGAGCAAAGTTATATAGCACCTTTCATGTCCTTGTGATATCCAAAATCATTTTACAGCCAAATTATTTACTTTGAACTGTAGTCACTCTTGTTTAATAGGTGGCCAATTTGCACACAAAGTCCCACAAACAGAAATGAGCCAAATGACCAGATAATCAGTTAATTTGGTTAAGGGAAAATGTTGCCCAGGACTTCTCCCTTGCTATCCTTTGAATAGTGCTATGCGATTTTTTATATTGACCTGAAAGGGCAGATAGGGCAACAGTTTAACATCATATCCAAAAGATGGCACCTCCAACAGTGTAGCATCACTTAGCAATAAGTTAGAGTGGGGATTGAACCCATGACCTTCTGATTCAGAGGTGGGTGTACTACCATCTGAACCAAGGCTGGTATTGGCTCTTGCACTGACTCTGAAGGGGAGAAGTGTGAATCTCCCTGGAGAAACTACTGTCACACTATTTGAGCTTGGCACCACACAGAGCATAAACCCCAGTGTGGTGTCAAATTGAGTGGGCTCCTTGAACACCAAGGCAAACTAATGTATCATTACCAGAAAATAATGTATAATTAAAAAAAAATATTTGGTATTGTGGGCACCCCAATCTACATAATACACTCAATACATTTAAAATTCAATAGCCAGGGACGGAGCTCTGCATAAGAATGATTGTGCAGAGCTCTCTCTGGGCTGGCAGAATTTCAATCAAAGGCAAGCAGGAGCCACAACGAACAAAGTACTGCTTGGCTGGAACCTCTACCATTTCTGTTCTCAGGCAGCTAGCTACAGTATAAATATATCCTTAATTTCATTACCTGGACTGGAACAACTCTTGATTTTAGTGATCAGTTTGAACCTATTTATTTTTCTTGCCAAATTTCTTTTCCAATTTTCTCCCCTCCTGTCCTCTCCTCAAAGCTGTTAATGGTTCCCTGGGCACTGATCACTTTGCAGTAGCTCATCCCATGGCCATTATTCATGTGTGAGCGTTGACTGTGAGTATTAGCAGGCTATTTGACTGCTGGGGTTATTACAGACAAGCCCAATCCTGTCCTTACCCAACAGCCACACAACATACTTTGAGCAGGGAATGCGGAATAATGATCAGTAATGGGAACCTTGGCTGATTTTTCAACCATCCATAGAGGAAGGTTGCTACTGTTGTTGTGATTGTGATCAACTAATTTAGCACAGCTCACTAATCAAGATTGGTCTGTAAGGGTCACATATACACTGGATAAATTCACTTAGTTGTTGGGGGAGCTCTGTTCTAATTTTATTGTGATATTCCCATCTCGCATTCAATTTGGGAAATCTTACAATATTTGATTTAATTCTACAAGTTTGACATTATTATGTCACGGAACAATCCCACAAAAATGTAATTATGGTCAAAGCATTGAGATGGAGATTGAGTTTGGCTTTCTTTCAATTAAGAAATCTTTATTTATAGGGGAGCCAAAGCCTCGATTTTAACTTGGAGCATGTGTGCAGTGTGCGGTGGCTGGGCCGGGCAGGAAGCGCCCATGACGGCATCAATATGAGGTCTAGTGCCATTTTAACTCCTGGACCTCATTACCATTTTCCAGGATGAACTCCAGCCCGAGCCCGGTGGGAATGGCGAGGAGGCTGGCAGGCGGGATTTCACACGGCAGTAGGCCACCATCGGGGACCTCAGGGAATGGTCCACGGCAATGTCCCTTTTAAGCTGCGCTGCGCAACTGTCTGGAGCGCCCACGCCGGCCGCTTGCCAGCTTTATAATAGGAAAAACCACGCATGCGCGGGAATTTGAATGAGCCACTGTAAGGTTTCCAAAATTTACAGATCCCCAAAACCTAAGAAATAAAAAGGACTTTGGAACTACCTCAGAAGGATAAAAATGCATTCGGGCCTAACTTAAGGAATATAAGACCAAAACCCAAGTTTTGGCATTTTAAAAACATGTCTGGGCCTGTAAAGGGAGAAAAGGCTGTGAAGGAAGTTGGGTACAACCTCTGTAAAAGCAGTTTGGGTATTGCAGTTAATTGCAATGTCTGGGGAACCGGGATGACCTCACTCAAAGCCCCAGCAAGCATTAACATTTTGACAATAGACCCTGGGAGAAGACAGTCCCACCCAAAACAATAGGTCCCATCAAATCGATTACAGGGCCCATCAAGAAACATGCATAATACAGAGCACCCAGGACTAAGCTATGGATCAGCCTAGGAACACAAAACACAAAACCAATCACCAGCAATCAGCCAAGAAGATCAACAGGATGCAAACCATCCCAAAACCCATTTGACACTTACAGAGCAGTTACTGGTAGCAGGCCCGCCAAATTCAGACAATGAACTGAACAGATTTGGCGGGTAGATAAGGCCATATTCAATGGGTCAGATTGAAGGCCTGTTCAAACCCAGTTAACGTGCTAGTAAATCGTTACCGATTTACGAGCCCGCCAAAACTAGACAATGAACTGAACAGATTTGGCGGGTAGATAAGACCACTTCAATTCTGTATAATTGAAGGCTCTCCAAGCACACACCAAGCGAAAAGAAAGCTAGTGAGAAGAGAGAGAAACAACACAGTTCAAAGTCGTTGGGCCGAGCAGTCAGTCGCAACCGGTGGTCATCAGAAGGAGGAGAGACCAAGAAGAAGAAGGTCCAAGCTGGAAGCGAGTCGGCATCGTTCACCACTCAGACACACCTGAGTCCAGCTCACGAAGACACCACCTCGACGGACCCCCAACAACGGCCCCAACACAGTCACCTGGAGCAACAAGCAGCAACAAGTCACCGACGGCTCCACGAGGTCGACCGACACACCAACCAAGGCCTAAAGCCATCGCGGAAACCAACAACAGCGCATTACCCCCAACTGACCGGGTAATCGCAGGCCACCGCGACCAACAAAGACCAACTCCAGGGAAGAAAATCCGAAGAATCGCAAAGTTTCCACACTACAAACTACTCCTGACTTACCCCTGGGTAAGATTTTCCCCAAAGACTCTAAGCCCTTCTGCTCAACTAAAGAAATTGGGTACTCACCAGATAAATCCATAACGACATCCTACCGCATCAGCGGACTCGCGAAGACTGACCAGAGACCCAGGTGAAGTCCTCTACCGCGTACGGGGTACGGCAGACACTAACTGCCATAAACAGCGAACCCCAAAACCGCGATTTAGCCCAACTGTCAAAGGATTGGTGAGCATTATCCCTGGTCCTTCAAAACCTAACTTAGCTAGTAAAGTGGGGTTGGGAGGGGTGAAGTATTGTTCTACTGTCATTTCCCTCGCTTGTACCGAAGTGTTCCCCACCTTTAGAGTGATAAGAGTGTTATTATTTGTGTCTTACCTTTTAATAAAGATTGAAGTTCTTTCATCAAACTCAGTTGTCTGCTGCACCTTTTGTATCACAACCCCCAAATAAGTCCAAGGTCTAGAACCAAGGGAGTGGGAGCGATTCGAACCGCTCAGAAGTCAGAGGTAAAGCTGACACAAAAACACCACCCCCTACACCGCGCAACCTGTTAAAGGGGCTGTGCACCCAAAAAAAAAATTAAAGGGAACGTTGGTCCCCGGCACTAAGGTAAGTGATGAGAAGAGGTCTGAAGCCAGTTAGGGAAGGGGGAATACTCCTGCTCCTCCTGGCCTTCAAAAACCTTCAAAAATGTAAAATGTAAACTTATCTGGACCTCTTCTGGCCACAATCCTGCTTGTCGGCAGATTTCACTGCTGGGCCCAGCAACTAAGTATCACTGCAGCGATTGGTAGTTAAAATTACATTGCTGTCATTGGAACCCGACTTTTAAGTATTAATGTGGAGCCGCCATGGAGGGAAAAGGCCTCGTAGCAGGCTCCCTTCTCTCCATTTTTAGTCCGCCCTCAGCTGAAGCCTTCAATGGGACATCAATTCCAACCTTTGGGGCACTTCTGCCCCTTTAACGCTGCTCCCAGCTCTTCTGATGCTGCAGCGGTGGAGCCATTGGGATTTTACAGCTGGACATTGCCAGGCTCCATCTTAATAGCAAGAATCCTGTGATGCATAACTGATGAGCTCCGACTCGGGAAATGGTTTGGAGTTCCGGCGGTATCAGGGGAGCGGGCTGGAAGACCGCCACAGGGAGGAAAATCCTAGCCAATGTTTCCAGAGATCCTCCTTGGTGTTTCCCTGATACCCAGATGATGACATGGAAACAGCATGAGAGGTTCAAGAGGTGAGTGAACCTCTATCGTCGATATAGGATATGCTTTAGGAACAGACTTAACTTATCTTGGCCACCCTTATGAGGTAATTGAACCTCTTTCTACTCTGTGTGGCAGTTCATGGAGTGGTGGAAGTTGCACTGACTGCTTCAGCAACTTTCTTCCATATGACCTAAACTACCCTTTTACGGGGCTTCCTGACCTCAGTCCTCAGGAGTTATTCCCCTCTAGCCCTTACTTCAGCCAGGAAAACATCCACAGTTGCAGCTGACAATCTGGGAGCCCTTACTGCTGCTGCCCTCCTCCTGAGGTTGCTGTTGCTTCACAGATGTCCCCATTTAATCAATGTTCAATTGGCCTCCCTCTCAACATAAAAATACCAATAAGGAGCAATATTACTGCTCCTAACATACATTGTATATATAATTAGAGGCCCAGGGGGAAAAAGTGGCAGGTTAGCAGCAGAGTTGTGTGTACATAAGTCCCGCCCCACTGCTAACTCACCAATCAGAAGAAAATCCAGCCCAATGCATACATGCAGCACTGTTGCATGTGCATATAACTTGTTTTCTTTTTTTGGGGGGAAAGGGAGGTTCATTTTAATATTTCTCTTCAGCAGCTGTGTCAAAGTAGATGGAAAAAAATTGCTGAACAGGAGGGCATCATTTCTTTAAGTGCCACCTCATAAAACAGCCTTTAGTATAAGTGGTGATTTCACAGGCCTGCACCAAGATAGGCATCAAGTGCATCTGCCAAATCTGACATCTGTTTCCATAGTAAATGAGGCAAGAAAGAAAGGTAAAGCTTGTAGATGGAGCAATTGTGAAGGTTTAGTTTTGGTGAACTTCTTAAGGAAAAGAAGAGAAGCTGTTTTAGAGAATCCCATCAGGGCGATGGAAATCTATTTTAGAAGAATTGAGTGTGAGAAAATTGGTTAGGGTTAAAGATAGGGAGTAGGCATTGTCACTAAGGACATTTGGGGAGTAAATTTAATCTAACCTGCCCAGTGAGAAACTGACGGGATTCGATTGACCACCTGTTTTACACCCTGCCCGATTTTACTTACCATTGATGTCAATGGAAAGTAGAATTGGGAGGGGTGCAGAATGGGCAACATCTGACCATGTCAATTTCCTGCTGGGCGGGTTAGGTTAAAATTACCCCCCTTGCTCTCCATATTGCTCCCATTCCCAATTAATTTTAGGAAGATACGGTTAGTATCATGCCCTACAATGCAAATTAAATGTATTCCTTTTAGGCTATCACTTGAATTCTCATATTTGCTGCTGTTAAGCAACTGCTGCAGAGGGGCAGTGTTCTCTTTATTTTAGGTTATATTAGGTTCAGTCAATCTGGGTTGGTTCATTTCAGATTGAACCCAGCCACCAAACCTTAGTTTATTTACCCATCTGCACTGACTTTGGACCAGACATTTATAGATTTACAGAAATGGGCTACACAGAGAAAATTGATATTCTTGCAGTAGTTCTTACTACCTTTGAGTCAGCAGCTATTAGACCTTAACATAAACTGGCACAGATCCAGTCTTTGTCGTGGTTCTGAAAGCAATAATCATTGACATTGACATTGACATTGAGATCGTCAAATGATGTATCAGTGGAAAGAACTTGCTGGTAACAATTAAACTGTATTGAACCTATTATATATACTCTTTAAGAACATTTGAAAATCTTGACTGATTTTCTTGAAATTAACAGAAAATTGTATAATCATTTATATAATATTAGACAAGAGGGTACAATTTGATCATTTTCCTACAACTCTGCTGACTGTTTTTGACACTTAAGATGTAATTTTCTGAACTTGCGCTACTGGCAGGGCCCTCGGCCTCAATGACACATGTTGAAAATGCAAATACTCTGTGCATGATTGTCAGACTATGAGCCTATTAAAATACTAAAACTCCCTTTGAATATGCACTAAAAATCCAGATGCAGTACAATAAGGGCTAACAAAGCAAAAATAACTGTTATTGTACAAGAAAAGCGATAGATCAGATCGAAAAAATAGATCCATTTTTTTTTTACCTTCTGTCTGTTTTTTTAAGTTAAAGCTCCATTTCACTGAAAGCATTCCTGTCCATGACACAGATGAAGGGTTTTCACTATCAGTGAGTTAGTAGAAATTTGCCTGTTACAATTTGGGGTTGCCACAGATGCCCCTTCAGTGGTGTCGGTGACTTCCACAAGTAAATTCCATTGAAGTCAATGGAAATGAAAATTGGGAGAGATGTTTAACGGGCGGCTGAATCAATACCACCCATTTTACGCTATTGCCCAAAGTCAAAATTACCTCCGATGCGTGCCTCTCACATGATGCTAACACTACAGCTATGGGAACCTTGGGTAGTAACTCATTAGGAGTGAAACTGCAGCAGCTCTATCAAGGCACTCTGGGGTAAGGCAAGACAGGACACATAAGCTGTTATGTTGCCAGCATGTGCAAACACCAAGCCCAGCCTAGTGGAAAACACCTCTGACCCCTTGGACGTAGAATCAACAACATTTCAGAAAGCTCCTGCAGCTGATGCTGGTGCTCACGGTTAGAGGCACACAAACTTCTTTCCCAGATGTAAAGTGGGGCATTTCACAGCCATTAACCATCTGAAAACTCCCCAGGGACCACAACACTTTTTTCAGAGGTAAGAACGGGTGGGTTGGAGGCGTTGGGGGGGCGGGGGGAGTGAAATTTGTAGGACAGAATTTTCTGTGCCTGGGTGGGTCAGGTGCAGGCAGTCGCCGTGGCGGGTCGCGACCCCGTTCTTCATACCATGCCGCTCCTGAGATCGACTTTCCATTAATGGGGCCTATTAAGGCCGCCCTGCGCGTTATCCGGCCCTATTAAATGGTGCAGGTTTGATGACGTCAGCGATGACGCGTTTTCAACCAGGATATTTAAAGGAGCCATGGCCTAATTGCATTTGAAGGTTCATCTCAGAGTATGCAGGCAGCACACTGCACAATTGGACTGGTACAAAGAGTGCCAAACATGACTGCACTGAGACACAGGGCTGCACCTAGGTTCTCCAATGACTCATTCCATATGCTTGCGGAGGAAGTGAGAACACGCAGGGTGGTCCCCTTCCCTTCGAATGAGCGGAAGAGACCTCCCCAGGAGACAAAAGGAGCCTGGCTCTAAATAGCAGAGGAGGTCAACAGCAGGGATGTGTTCAGGAGGACCTGGGTGCAGTGCTGGAAACGTTTCAATGATCTCATTAGATCAGGAAAGGTGAGCGCAAAGCCACATTCAACTTCATCCTGCTGTTCCTCTCATCACATCCTCATCACTCTGCCTTCCCAACCCTACTCCTGCACATCCTTACTCACACCAAAATACATTGCACACCCACCTATCCCTCTCTCTCTATCTACATTATCACATCCCCATCTGACTAGCCACCCCTCACACTCACCCTCATCCTAATGCAATCATACCAACTAACAACACACAAGGAGGCCACTTGGCATTGCCACCCCAATCCATCATACTCACCGTCTACAGATGTAACCCATCCATTCCTTACACTCATTCCATCATTCTCACTCAACCTTCTCTTCTTTCCCTCCTTGCAGGAAAAGAGAGCTCACAATAAGAAGGAAAGGCCACCATAGCTCCAGAGCATGGTACATCGGCGAGACCATGCAGACACTGAGACAACGTATGAACGGACACCGCGCAACAATCGCCAGGCAGGAGGGTTGCCTCCCAGTCGGGGAACACTTCAGCAGCCAGGGGCATTCAGCCTCGGATATGCGGGTAAGCGTTCTCCAAGGCGGCCTTCGAGATACACGACAGCGCAAAATCATAGAGCAGAAACTGATAGCCAAGTTCCGCACTCATGAGGATGGCCTCAATCGCGATATCGGGTTCATGTCACGATACAGAACGTGACTTGACATCATGGCCGGTCTTCCCAGGTGTTTATTTTTTAAAAAGACTAACACAAGAACCTACACAGATTGACAGGATATGCAGCCAGCAGGTGTTTGACACGTTGGACCCCCTGGGACACATCTCATTGTCTTGGCTGTGCTCTTTGATGTAGGGAAAGATTTGAATATATTTTGTCTGTGTTTAAATTGTGAATTCTGGGAGATTCTCTCACTGCTAACTTACCTGACGAAGGAGCGAACTGCTCCGAAAGCTTGTAAAATGAAATAAATCTGTTGGACAATAACCTGGTGTTGTGCGACTTCTCATTTTTGTCCACCCCAGTCCAACACCGGCATCTCCACATCATCACCATAACATCAGCAGAGGAGGTTGCCTTGGAAGTCTCTGGAGTCGCCGAGCAGCTGGAGGTGGGAGACTGAGAGAGGGAGACATCTCAGCAACCTGGTGACAGAATTACTTATCATATAGCCACGTGGTATACAGCAGTCACTCATATGGGGACTGATGTCAGCAGCCAGTGAATGTTCATCATGTGCATAATGGTATCTGTACCCATTCTTCATATGACATATCTAACTCATCTCTTTACTCTCCCACAGGTCCCACAGGAAGAGGAAGACGACTCCTCAGAGGAGCCTCCAGCCTCTGACGCCACACCGTCACCAGACCAAAGCGCATCCAGCACCAGCGCAGAGATGCACACCTCGGTGGGTGCCACACCAGATAGAGGAGTGTTGTCACCTGGTGTCTCACAAGTGAGCAAGAGCAGATGGTGGAGACAGGGACAGCAGTGGAGACTCTTCACCTGAGGGTGCAGGACACTCCCAGCTCTGCTTCAGCTGCATGCAGATGCTGAGCCTCAGGAGCCATCCAGAAAGAGGGCGTTCCTGGAGGTGCAGGAGCCTTTGACAGGTTTTGCAAATATGCAGAAAATGGAGAAGTCCATCTCCAACATGAGCACCACTGTATTGCTGTCAATGGTGACTGTAGGCTCTTACATGGATAGGATGGCTACCTGCATAGAGCAGCTAATACGCCACTCACAGGAGCACATGGTCTCTATCTCTCTCTTAGGCAGTCCCTCGGAACCGAGGATGACTTGCTTCCACGCTAAAAATGAGTTCTCAGGTGACTGATGAGTCCAATGCGGGACCTACAGTCTCTTTCACAGGTGGGGCAGACGGTGGTTGAAGGGGCGGGTGGGTGGGGTGCTTGGGTTGACGCGCGCTTCTTCCACTGTTTGCACTTGGCTTCCGCTTGCTCCCGGTGAAGAGACTCGAGGTGTTCAGCGCCTTCCCAGACGCTTCTCCTCCACTTTGAGCGATCTTGGGCCAGGGATTCCCAGGTGTTGGAGGGGAAGTTGCACTTTTACAAGGAGGCTTTGAGGGTGTCCTTGAAGGGTTTCCTCTGCCCACATGGGGCTCTCCTGTCGTGTTGGAGCTCCGAGTAGAGCGCTTGTTTTGGGAGTCTCGTATCGGGCATGGCCCGTCCATAGGAGCTGATCGAGCGGGATCAAAGCTTCGATACTGGGGATATTGGCCTGAGCGAGAACACTGACGTTGGTGCGCCTATCCTGCCAATGGATTGGCAGGATCTTGCGGAGGCAGCATTGGTGGTACCTCTCCAATGCTTTGAGGTACCTGCTGTACATGGTCCATGTCTCTGAAGCATACAGCAGGGCAGGTATCACTGCTGCTCTGTAGACCATGAGCTTGGTGCTGGGTTTGAGGTCCTGGTCTTCAAACACTCTCTTCCTCAGGTGACTGAAGGCTGCACTGATACACTGAAGGCGGTGTTGGATTTCATCATCGACGTCTGCCCTTGTTGACAGTAGGCTCCTGAGGTATGGAAAGTGATCCACGTTGTCCAAGGCTTCGTCCTGGATTTTGATAATCGGGGGGCAGTACTGTGTGGTGGGGGCAGGTTGGTAAAGGATATGGAGAATAGTTGGCTATCTATGGAGAATAGATGGCAGAGGCTCTTAGACCTCCTGTCTAGGAGTGATACCAATGTAGGCTTGGGTCCTCATGGCCCCACTGCTGTGCAGCAAGGTGCTCTCCAGCTCCTTGCTAGCAGGAAAGTGCGGGTAGCCCATGAGAGGGATGTTGGTGAGGGGGGACATGGAAGTGTGGGCTCCTCTCAAAGCACTCCCACTTCTCCCCCGTTGCCCCCCATCAGTCACAGCCGCGGATGGCTCCTTGGATCGCGATGGCCGAGTCTGCCCCTGCATAGTCGCAGGAGGAGCAGACTTTGGCGGGGCCATCAGAGGCTCCAAACCCTAGAGGACGTCCGCCAAAAGGGTCTGTGCAGCTACAGCAGGGAAGTGAGCAGGCTGCCCCTACCTCTGTTGAAGCCTCGTAGAAGAACACGTAAGAGAAAGATGAAACACAAGTAGATTCACAAGGGTAGCCACTGGGTGTTTTATTCAATGTTTCTGTAAAGTTTCCGTTACTGTGATGTCACAGATAAAAAAAATGTTTTCACCACCTTCTGGTCATGGACAAATTTCTGTGCACATTTGGAAGTGGCTTAGTGAGTTGGAGTGAATGGTGAGACATAACGTTATCTCCAGCAATGGGAGTCAGTGTGAAAGGAATGGTTTGGTCATTGTAGGGATGCTTTATGGTGTTGCTGTGGGGTGGTGACAACCTGGCACAGCATGTGGCAGCCATATGGGGGTAATGTGTAAAGTTAAGTAAATCTGGCCATGATAAGGCTCTGCCTGGCCTCCCGGGCAGCAATGTGCTCGGGTGCTGGTGGGATCTGGACTGCAGGTTCCTCCTGCTCCTCCTCCTCCTCGTCTTCCAGCTGATGCTCCTCCTCCTCCTCTGAAGATGCTGTGCAATCAGAGCCTTGCTCCTCATGCAGCGGTAATCCTCGCTGCTGCGCTATGTTGTGCAGGGCGCAGCAGACCACGACGATTTTGGAGACTCTAGCTGGTGCGTACTGAAGGGCTCCTCCAGATCTGTCAAGGCATCTGAATCGCATTTTGTGCATGCCTATTGTCTGCTCTATGACACATCTGGTGGACATGCGGCTTTCATTATATCTCTCCTGGGCCTCAGTACTTGGCCTCCTCAAGGGTGTCATGAGCCACGTCTTCAGTGGATAGCCCTTGTCTCCAAGCAGCCAACAGAAAGTCTGTTTGGAGGAGCAAAGAGCTGAGGGAGGGTGGACTGGTGCAGGACGAAAGAGTCATGACAGCTGCCAGGGAATTTTCCATACACATGCATGATGATCTTCCTATGGTTGCAGACGAGCTTCACATTGAGGGATGTGTCCTGTGCAGCATCAGGTGATTGAGGAGAAGATTGGTGGTGTTGTTGGTGCTGCTGGTGTTGGGGCTCATCGTGGTCTGATTCTGAGGACCAAGGTGAGACAGTATAAATAGCACCCATGCTAATAGAATAGATGGCAGGTCAAGTAGAGATGACAAAAGCAATCTGTCAATGGTGTGATACTGGATGCCAACGTTGCTGGAAACACTTGCAACCTGTAAAAAGCTAAATCTCTGCTGGCAATGCAGTCAGCAACAGCATCTGCTTTACGAAAGTGATCAGCTGTGAGGTTGGAGATTTTATTGTACTTTTCATGCTGCGCACTAATGAGCTGGATCGATGGCCACTCAACTTCCGCCTCAGGGTCACAGACGTGGTTCCCGAGATGCGTGATTCCCGTGCTCATCCAGGGAAATTTGAAAGGTAGGGTGAAAAAGGCACTTAAGGGTCTGACAAGTACCTCATAATGATTTAAATTAGCTTGTCCGCCTCTGCTGTTCAGGTCCCTGCCCCACCGGCAAACGTGCCCGATTGAAAGACGCATGGGGGCGGGATGACGGCCTTCAGAAGGCAGGTTGGCAATTTAAATATTATAATGAGGCCTGAAGCCTCTACTTTAACCCGCTGTGCAGGTTTTACTGCAGGTGGCCGGGGATCCCGGGCCACGGGATTCCCGGTGGCTGCAACTGTAATATATGTGGGCAGAACAAATGAAGGACAGAGACACGAGTTGCTAGTCCATGTGCTTGCTTTACTAGGCCAGAGCAAACTGAGCATGCTCATACTAAACCATGTGATAAACCATGTGATAATACATTACACAGCTTTCCCCTTAAATTTTTTTTACATATTCCCCCCTCAAATACAACAAAACTATGGTCCCACCTTTCCCAGCATTACATGTACCACATAACAAAAACTCCTGGCATTTTTTCTTTTAAATGAACTACAAATCCAGTTTAATAAAAGGTTTGCGGAGCCTTCCTGATCTCCTTACTGAGGGTTTTGGTGTTGAACC
Organism: Squalus acanthias; assembly: GCA_030390025.1. Lineage (NCBI taxonomy): Eukaryota > Metazoa > Chordata > Chondrichthyes > Squaliformes > Squalidae > Squalus > Squalus acanthias. Next base: position 53,916,633 of record CM059426.1, read on the forward strand.
AGTTTTCGAGCTGTTTTGCTCTGGTTCTGAACTCAAAGATGATCCTGGTTCTATCTCAGATTTGTTCTATCAAGACAATCCTCTTGAACTCTATGTAGCTGCGGGGTGACCACCTCCCGAAACGTGCACTCCAGGAAATTCTCAGCCTCCCATTAAGCTCTGCAGTGACTCCAGCCACTCCTCAAGCTCAGAAGCCCTGAGCTTGAGTTTGAGCAATTGGAGGCACTTCCTGCACACATGGTTATCCAGGAAACATGACGTGTCTTGGGGTTACCACTTGGCACAGGATTTGCAGGCAATGGGTCTCAGCTGTTCCATCATTTTACTTAAAAGTCTATCTACTTACCTTATTGATATATATATCTGTTTTTAGTTTAGTATCCCCTTACCCCTATTTATTATTTATATATACCAGATTTTTATTTAGTGCAATTCGGATCCCTTTAATGTTGGTATCCTCTACTTAGTTAATTTTAATTTTACCCACTTAGATCTAATTAATTCCACTGATTATTTATATATTTACTTATTTACTGTTGCCCCTTGGTTTAAATTACTTAGCATCTCTGTAATATATGTGGGTAGAACAAATGAAGGACAGAGACACGATGAGCTGCTAGTCAAGGTGCTTGTTTACTAGGCCAGAGCGAACTGAGCATGCTCAGACTAAACCATGTGACAAACAATGTGACAATACATTACACTGCTTTCCCCTTAAAAGAAATGTACATATTCCCCTCTCAATTACAACAAAACTATGGTCCCACCTTTCCCAGCATTACATGTACCACATAACAAAAACTCCTGGCATTTTTTCTTTTAAATGCACTACAAATGAACTACAAATCCAGTTTAATAAAAGGTTTGCGGAGACTTCCTGCTCTCCTTACAAAAGGTTTTGGCATTGAACCAATTTTTGGGCTGTTTTATTCTGGTTCCAAACTCAAAGATGATCCTGTTTCTATCTCTGATTTGTTTGAACCTGGTACTTCAGTTACTGAAGTCTGAACTGAGTCAAACTCATGTATGTGTTCATGATCAAGTGGTTCAAGATCACGTCTTGGTTCATCTCTAGCAGAGATCATTTGATCTACATGAACACTTCAACCAAACCTCTACTATGGTTCCTATATCCCACTTGTGTGAACTCGACTTGCCAGGGGGACTGAGAACACGAACACACTCATTTTGTTTGAAACTGTGTTCTTTCTGATTGCTGTCATAATAACGCTTCTGACTCAACTGTTTCTGTTCAACTCTTGAGGCCACATTTGGTTGAACAAGACTCAATCGTGTTCTCAATCTCCTCTTCATCAAGAGTTCTGCTGGGGTATATCCAATTGTAGTGTGCGGAGCAGTTCTGTACTTCAGCAAGAAATTTGCCAAACATTGCTTCATGCTGAGTTCCGAACTAACCGGCAACACTTGCTTTTTGAGAGCTTCTTTTACTATTCTGACTGACCTTTCGGCTGCTCCGTTTGAAGCTGGATGATATGGTGGAACGAGAGTGTGTTTGATACCATTCCATTTCATGAACTCTTGGAATAGAGCAGAACGGAACTGAGGGCCATTGTCAGAAACAAACTCTTCAGGTAAGCCATGACATGCAAAGATAGACCTCAACTCATCTATGGTACATTCAGTATTTGAACCCATGTGTTTCACTTCAATCCACTTTGAGTGACTATCTACAAGTACTAGGAAATAGTCATTTGCTTTCACACAGAAGTCTACATGTACTCTCTGAAAAAGTTTACTTGGCCATGACAAGGGTTGTAGTGGAGTTTTGGGTAGTTTGTTCTGCAATTTTGGCAAACGCTGCAATTGCTGACAAGTGATTCAAGATCACTGTCCAATCCAGGCCAGTAAACAAAGCTTCTTGCAATTGATTTTATACTGACGGTCCCTGGATGTTCAGTATGAAGTTTGGCCAGAATTCTATCTCTCAAAGAAGTAGGTACCACCACTCTGTTTCCCCACTTGATACAACCTTGATCACAAGACAATTCTGTATGATGGTTATGAAATGGATTCAATTCTGTGTCCATACACTGATCAGTCCATTCACTCTTATACACATTTATACACTCTTTTCAGTACTGAGTCTTTTTGAGTCTCATCTGCAATCTCAGTTGCATTCACGGGAAAGACTGGTGTGAAAATAGCACCTTCACTTCCAACACGAGTCCTCATGTGGCAAACTGGACAAGGCATCTGCAATTGCGTTTTGCTTTGAAGTGCGATATTCAATCGAGTAGTCATATTGTAACAACACACTGCCCAAATGTTGTATTCTTGATGCAGCCATTGCAGGGATGGCAGATTTGGGCCCTGATATTGCAAGGAGTGGTTTGTGATCAGTTATCAGGGTAAACTTTCTGCCGATCAGGAACTGTTGCAATTTCTTGATTCCAAACACTATGGCAAGTGCTTCCTTTTCAATTTGTGCAGTGTTTCTTTCGCTCTTTGTGAGGGTTTGCGATACGAACGCGATTGGTTTCTCTTGGCTGTCATCCATTACGTGACTTATTACAGCTCCCACACCGTAGCTGGAAGCATCACATGCTAACTTAAGCTCACGCTCTGTGTCGTAGTGCACAAGTAGAGCATCGCTAGAGAGACTTCTCTTAAAAGCGTCATAAGCTTCCTGTTGCGCTTTTGTCCACTTCCACTGGACATCCTTCTTGAGGAGCTCGTGCAATGGAACTAACATGGTCGCTAACTCAGGTAAGAAACGTGCGTAGTACTGGACCATTCCAAGGAAAGATCTTAACTCAGACAGGTTCTGTGGCTTTGGATCATTGATGACAGCATCAACCTTTTCCTTCACTGGTTGCAAGCCATTTGCATTAACTTTCAGACCAAGGTACACAACCTCAGGCTGCACAAAAGCACATTTACTCCTTTTCAATTTTACATTATGGGCATTCAACCTTTGAATCACTAAATCTAACACTTCTAGATTTTCTTCCTCGCTGTTTGTTGCGATCAGTACATCGTCTTGATTGCATAAGCAATTTGGAACTCCTTGCAAAATCTTATCCATCGTAGCCTGGAAGATTTTGGGGAAGGACTTTACACCATATGGCAGCTTGGTGTAAGAGTACAGTCGCTTGTGTGTGTTGATAGTGAGTTACTGTTGACTCTCTTTGTCAACATTCAGCTGAGCGTAAGCGCGCGACAAGTCAAGTTTGGAGAAAACCTTTGATCCAGAGAGTGCTGTATACAAATCTTGGGATGTAGGTAATGGGTACTTTCCATTGTCAACCGCTTGGTTGATAGTAACTTTGTAGTCACCACACAAGCATACAGCTTTGTCTGCTTTGGGCACTACCACAATCGGGGTAACCCATTCACTTTTGTCAGTTTTTACTAACACTCCATTGTCTCTCAGCTTCACTAGCTCTTCCTCCTCCTGACTTTTCAACGCATAGGGGACCGACCTTGCCTTACAATAGATAAACTTCGTGTTGGACTTGATGTGGATATGCGCGTCATAACCAGAGATACCCTCATAACTGTCTGTGAATGTGCTTTCGTACTTGTTCAGCATTGTGTCAAGTCGCTTCTTTGAAGCATCTACACTGAAGATGTTTTTCCAGTCTAGTTTTAACTTTCTCAACCAGTCTTTGCCCATGAAGCTTGGCCTATTGTAGCTCGCTACAATAATAGGCAGCTTTACTGACTGGCCATTGTGTTGAACTGTACATTCCATTTGTCCACATGTCTCTAGGATTTCTCCAGAGTAGGTTTTTAAATCTACGGTACTCTTTGTAAGTGGTATTTGATTAAATTTACTCTGATATGTGTCCTTACTCATGATAGAGCAGTCCGCTGCCGTGTTGATACACATATCAATATATTACTCGTTGATCAAAAGTTTTGTACAGAAGTCTTTCTCACGACTGCTAGCGTTATCGCTAGTGGCATAGATACTGTAGATGCCAAGTTCTTCAGCATCAGGTGTGTTCACTTCAATATTGTGAATTCCTCCCTTTTGTTGTCGCTGCTTTGCATTGCCACTATAATGGTTCTTACTTCCAGTTTTAGATCTAGCTCTGCAAGCTGTTGAAATATGGCCTTGCTTCTGGCAGTGAAAACACTTCACATTTCTGTATTGGCAGGACTGTGGTGAGTGATTTCCATTGCAACGATAACAATTCACTGAACTGCTCTCACCGACATGCTTTTGACTCGATCTCACAACTTTAGGTTCGGCCGTGGCTTTGTGACTGTAGCCCTCAGCTGCACCAGTCACTTGAGTTGGACGGAGCTCCCTAGCATTCTCAGACGCCATCTCCATAGATAGGGCAATTTTGCATGCTATGTCAAACGTTAGGTTTGGAGTGTTCAGTAACTTGGACTGTGTGCGCCCATCCACCAGTCCACTCACAAACTTACAATACAAAGACAGGTTTTTAAGAGCTACAATGTACTTACTGATGGTTTCACTTTGTTTTTGGTTTCTGGTACCAAACTTATAGCTCTCTGCTATTTCTAAAGACTTTGGGTCGAAATGGTCCTCAAGTTTCTCGACAATGTCTTCAAACAACACATCCTTCACTTCCCCTGGTGCGAGTAGGTTTGTCAACGTTCCGTAGACATCTGGCCCGATCTCCGTTAGAAAAATTGCTTTCTTCCATTCACGAATGACTTTATTTTGAGCTTGAACATTCTCATCTGCACCTTCGGTCTCAATAATGTTACTGGCCCTAAAAAGCATCTCCAGCCGCTCAATGTAAGAACTGAATGGTTCGTGAGCTCGGTCATACATGCCGAGGCTTCTGATGAATCCTGTCGGAGCGGCCATGATTGTCCCAATCCCGTCGAACAGTGACTCAGCACGCTACCTGTGTACCTGTGAGAATCAACGCCACTGTTGCTGTGTATACATACATGCAAAGGTGAAGCACAGACGATTCTGATTGATCATTAACAGTTAAACATCACAAAAAACTCAGTGTAGGTGTAACAAATTCATCTTAAGCTTTTCCACTCTAAGATTGAACACTGTGTCCTTCCATGATCCCTAAAAATGGCTTTGGCATCCCAGTCTCATCGCCAAAATGTAATATATGTGGGTAGAACAAATGAAGGACAGAGACACGAGTTGCTAGTTCATGTGCTTGCTTTATTAGGCCAGAGCGAACTGAGCATGCTCATACCAAACCATGTGATAAACCAAGTGATAATATGTTACAGCAACGAGGTGGCCTCAGCCTCGGGGAGCAGGCCTTGTGGGCCGGGATGAGCATGAGTGCTTCCTCCCAGCCCCCCAAGCTCCCTCACCATCAGCCTGCCCCTCCCCAGGGTCGTGGATCCAACCCCCCCCCCCCGCCCCCCAGGTATAGGGCCCCCCTCCCGGGCCTGGAACACCCACCCCGGGATCGTGACTCGGCCCCAGGGTCAGGGATCGGACCCCCCAATCGGGGGATCGCGACCCATTCCCGGGATCGGGGATCGATCTCACCCCCCCGGGGGTCAGGGATCAGACCACCCTGGGTATCGGCCCTCCCCCCCCCCCCCCCCGGGGATGGGAGCACCTGTCAATCAGGCTGACATCCGGGCGGGGAACCCGCCCTTCATGTTGCACGCAACACAGCGTGCCGGGAAACCTGAACTTCCGGGTTTCCCGCTGTCTCCCGGGTCCCCCCCGCTTCATGTGGGTGGGACCCTGGAAAATCCAGCCCTTAGAATTAGACACACAGGTTTGAGAAGAAGCACAGGGACCACGAGAGTGCAACGGAGAACACACGCACACATATTAAATTAATTTCCATAAATCGAATGCATTGTAAATACATCTTTGCAGATCTTTTCACACAATACAGTTCTTGAGGGGTTGGTTTCGCTTTCCCTCTCTGAGGGATGCAGATCAGGTGAAGTTCATTTGAAGCGTGCACCACCTGACCTGACCTCAACCCACCTGAATTTTTGGGTTTGAGTCTCAGGCACCCCACATGCAGGAACATCCCTTGGCTTGTGTCTACAAATGGGAAAGAAAGCCAGCTTCTGTTCTTCTCATGCTGTCAACAATCCTTCTTCTTTCAGGATGCTGCTCCTCCTTTCCTTATCTAGCACTAGTGGCTGCTGATCATTGGTGCACTACATGTTAATGTCTACCAAGCATGCAACATCACAATTCTTTCAAGGGATAGCCAATTGTGCAGTCCAGACACCTGAAGCACTGCTTGTCAAAAGCCTGTTTGATCAGCATCCTGGTTTGGGCATGGGCGCTGGTGCATAGATTATACAGAGGTATCATTTTGGTGGGGTTGATATTTCAGGCAGAACCCACATTCACCAGGCCTTGTTAACAACAGAGCAAACACTCTGGATGACAAAACAGAATGGACCAATGACATGGTCTGCCAGCAGTGCCAGTGGGGGCAGTGAAAGTGGAATGAAGTAAGAGGGATAGGGAGGAGGTTGGAGAAGTTAACTCCCAAGGGTTGGACTGGGTGAGGTAGTTGCTGGGAATGCATGGTGAGAAGGTTGGGATTGCTGCTGTTGGACAGCGAGTGAGGATGCCACAATGGACATGGAAGGAAACACCAAAGGAGTCACTAAGAAAGGCTGTGGGTTCATTCAAGAGGGACTCAAACCTAGAATGGTGGCAGGAGAGAAAGTAGGCTGAGGGGGGAGGGTTGAGGGAGATAGGGTGCTGGAGAATGGGGAGGTGAAAAGAGGTACGACTGGATGAGATGAAGAGGGGGAGAAAGCATGATTGGATAGAGAAGACCAGAAATTACATGGACAACTTGCAGAAAGCTAGGCATGGTAAGCTTGCAATGTTTGATCCAGAAAAACAATAAAAAAAGTGGATTATAGTCCAGGAAATCAGTGGAGGAACAGAGCGAAGCCCAGGAAACCAGGGCAAAGGTCCAGTTCAGGAGCTAGCAAAAGAGTGAAGCTTAACCCAGGAAACCAGTGAAGCAGTGGACTTCTACCCAGGAAATAATTTCAGATAAAGAAGGGTTAACTTTCAGTGGCAGGCAAGGAACCTCGGGTGATCCAGTAACAAAGCAGATTCTTGGAAGCAGAAGAACCCATGGGATAAAGTGAGAGCAGAATCCTGCTGGTAGAGTCAGCATCCAGCAAGGTGAGGAGATCAGCAATGTGCTCTGGATCAGGAAGCTTTAACATGTATACAGTATTAAGTTAATTACATACTATTGAGAGTAGATATGATGTGGATAGCAGAGTTCTGAATGAGTGTGATGGGTGGAGCTCAAAAAGCCAACAATAAGAGCATTGAAGAAGTTGAACCTGGAGGTGACGAGTGAGAATGAGAGTTTGTTGGAAAGTAGGGGTGAGGTCAAAACATAGACGGACAATATTTTGGAGATAGAAGAAAACAATCTTGGTGGATGGACTGCATGTGGGGTTAAATGGTTCCAGCATTCACAGTCATGTATCGGAAATAACAACATAATAATGTCATATTGTCATAACAACAAGAACATGTTATAAACAAGCAAACCTGACTTCTAAGTTAGAATTTCCTTTTCATCAGGCTGATGTTTAAAAATTGAGTTCCAAAATTTTTTAATTTCAAATCTATCCTGTACAGTCCAAAAAACCGCATTAATTCCTAGTTGTTGTAATAGTCTCTACACAATTCAGACTTCAATTCAATGACAAGTAGATCAGGATCTTAAATTGAGCTAAAGAGAAAATATCATTACTAGTGCCATTACATTTTTGATAGCCTCCCTCATTTATACTAAAACGCAGATTGCATTGTGTCTACTGAAAATCAGCAAATGAAATGCAAATTACCCACAACCAGTGAAAGCACATCAAGTGAAAGCTATATACAATGTCCAATTTGTAACTTAATACATATCATAAAAATTTAATTCCCGAACCCCCGAGGTAATCATATTTTCTGTGCTAGTCACACAGTATTGAGTAATTAAGCTCTATTTTTGGAAATGAAATAAGCATTTTCTAAATTACCTTCTGGATTTCTTTTTGTTAACACAATTTGCTGCCATTTTGCGGGTATTACAATAAGCCTGTGTAGACATTGCTGTTTTCACGCACCCCATTTCTCTGCTGTCAAGCTGATTTCACAAAGAGCAATGAGCAATATGCTGATACATGGTATTTGACAAATGTGTTGGACAATGATCCTTCTTCATCTTTATCTGTCATCTTTCCAGAAAGAGAATGAACATTCCAGCATGTCTGGATTAACTCTGAATTACATTTTTGAATTATTTTATAGACATTAATTCCCTTACCGAGCACGTAGGATTTCCCATAGAGAAACTTGCTGTCAAGGTGCTCCTGTGAAGAATTATTCTCTGGTGAGAATTTTACGTCTCAATGATTCATCTAAAAACAACAGTGTACTGAAAACAGAAATGTTTCATTTCAGCACAGTACCTTAAATGAATGTAGTCTATAATCAGTACTCAGGTCCAATGTCAGCACGCCACATTAAAAAGTGCTAATCAAAATTAACAGATTACAAGATAAAAATTCAGAAATCAGGAGTAAGAAAGCAAGTGAAGTTTTAGAGACAAAGGCTAATAGAGTTGTGGAATAAGTTAACCAACAAAGACCATTGAAAGGACCAATGGAAATGAGTTAAGAGGCAACTAGACATGTTTCTGAAAGAAAAAATAATTTGTATTAATAGAGTGCCTTTTACATCCTCAGTACATTCCAAAGTGTTTCACAGCAAAGAGCACTTTTGATTGTAGTTACTGTTGTTTGTAGGCAAATGTGGTAGCCAGTTGCACACAGCGAAGTCCCACAAACAGCAATGAGAATATTGACCATTTAATCAGTTTTAGTAGTGTCGGTTGATGGATAAATGTAGGCCAAAACAACTCTTCTTGGAATCGTGCTATTCAATCTTTTTTGTACACCTGAGCAGGCACACTGGGCCTTAGTTTAATATCTATGGTATCTCCAACAACACATCACTCCCTCAGTCCTGTACTGACATGCCAGCCTAGATTACATGCTACATTTCCTGGAGTGGTGCTTGACCTTCTGATTCAGAGCTGAGATTGCCACCACTGAAACAAGCGGAAGAGAGAGTGGATTGAGGCATATGGTGAGAAGCTAGGTAAGTGGGTTTGAGATCAATCAAATAGAGCTTGGGCCCGAATACTTGCAATCCCACTCCTCCGCAGTTACAGCATTGGAGTGGGAATTATGGGCAGCTAGTGACCTATGATCTTGACCCCACTGGAGTGTCCAGGGTCAAAGTGAAGTCAGGAAACAACAGGAGTAGCAGGAACACACACCTGTACTGGTGCATCTTGGGTGCCTAATTGGGGGGAGCAGAAGATGTAGCACTGGGTTGAAGTATGGGGGTACAGCCAGGAGGCCCAGCTTAAAAGTCCAAGGGGGAAAAATTCGGTTGCTTTGCACCCCCATTGGCGCCCCAAGGGGACACTAACGGGGCGCAAAGCAACTAGCGCCCGGGCGCGGCGCCGCTAACGCCTCCCGCAAAATTCAGCGGGAGGTTAGCGGCGGCGGTAGCGCCCCGCAGCGCTGCAACTCTGGAGATGATGTCATCGCTGTGCGCAGTGCCCCGGCCGAAAAATTGGCTCGCGGCCCCTGACCTACCGCCGGACGCTATGTCCGACAGGGTCAGAGTGGCGTTTTCGGGCCGGGGTGGCGATAATTAAAGGGCAGGTGCCAGGCAGCCATTTTTTTTTGGGCCGCCTGCCAGCACCTGCCCCCTCTGTGCTCCTCCTGTGGGGTGCCGGCCGCGATCAGTCAGCCCGGCACTCCTCTTGAGTGCCGAACTCTTTTGCCAGCACCCCACTCCCCGGTGGTCCAGCAGGGCCCCACTAGGCCCCTCCCCTTTAATTCAGGGGAGGGAGGCCTGCAGTAACGTGGCACTACCTGCCGACACACTTGGCGCTGCTGCACGTAGCGCCGCGATATTCAATGGGAGCGCCCCAAGAGGGGGGGGAGCGCTCCAGTAGTGCCCCGCCTCCTGCTTGGGGCGCTACCATTCAATTTCGGGCACGAAGGTGCTAACTTTTTCAGGAAGTAGTGCCCCGGCGAAGTTATCGCCCCAAAGGGGGCGCGAGCCAATTTTCCCCCCCAAGAATACTTGATAATTGGATCCCATTATAGGAGGGATGATTTGAAACCTGAATGCCTAAACTATCTGGAGTCTTCCAGGCCATGTCACATGCCTGGCCATCTCAGTGGGCCCCATTTGCTGACCAGGATGCCAGCATCCTTTCAGTGTCTAGGTCGATTGGGGTAATATTGGCTGATGACACCATCCCGCTGAAGCCACCTCTTTCCTAATGTCCGGCCTTCAGTGGGATGGGTGGAACTTACGTCCACCCGACGAAGACCCGCCATTAACAGGTCCCACCCCATTTCCCATGCCTGGCTTTCCTCTCCTGTCCTTTTACATCAGCTCTCCATTCCAGGTCCCAAGGAAATTTTAGATAATAAAATGACCTTTGTTTTGATACAAAGTCAAAGAGAAGCAACAATTAGATTTTTACCCTGACACAATTACATGAATAGTTCATGTTTGGCTCCTCCCCCCGAACCCCCCCCCCACCCCCACCAATCCCAATACTTCTTTAAAAACTGTAAACTGGTTGTGAACCATAGTGCGAGTTCTTTGACTTGACTAAATAACCCGAATTATGCGGTCAGCGGCGAATGAACGGCACTCGCTTTCATTACACTTACACTTGCCCACAGACTTTCTGTGGGGTTTTGCACTGAAACTTGCTTTAATTAGAAATCCATTTCAGCGCAGCGCCCTCTACAGAGGATCTGGGACCTGTGTGAACAGGACAAGCAACTGTGTATCTCGTTAACTAATCAGATTGAAGAATTCTTAGTGAGGGCCGCAGAGTCTGAACCAGGAAGTGTAAATTAGAATAGTTAATTCAATGCCAAATCATATAGAGAAAGTGAAATAAAGAGAGGGAAAGAATAATGGGATTAAGAAAGACACAAGGGACAGAAAAAAAAAGTTAAAAAAAATTGAATGTATTTATTTTTTAAAACCTCCAACAATAATTAAAATCTGAAGGAATGGGATTCCATTCGTGAATGGTGGTGGACCATTAAACAACTAATGGGAGGAGGAGGCTCCATGAATATTCCCATCCTCAGTGATGGTGGAGCCCAGCACGTATGTGCAAAAGACAAGGCTGAAGCGTTTGCAACCATCTTCAGTCAGAAGTGCCGAGTGGGTGATCCATATCGGCCTCCTCCTGAGGTCTCCACCATCACAGAAGCCAGTCTTCAGCCAATTCGATTCACTCCACGTGATGTCAAGAAACGGCTCAGCGCACTGGATACAGCAAAGGCTATGGGCCCTGACAACACCCCGGCTGTCATGCTGAAGACTTATGCTGCAGAACTAGCCATGCCTCTAGCCAAGCTGTTCCAGTACAGCGACAACACTGGCATCTATCCGACAATATGGAAAACTGCCCAGGTATGTCCTGTCCACAAAAAGCAGGACAAATCCAACCCGGCCAATTACCGCCCCATCAGTCTACTCTCAATCATCAGCAAAGTGATGGAAGGTGTCATCGACAGTGCTATCAAGCGGCACTTACTCACCAATAACCTGCTCACTGATGCCCAGTTTGGGTTCCGCCAAGACCACTCAGCTCCCGACCTCATTACAGCCTTGGTCCAAACATGGACAAAGGAGCTGAATTCCAGAGGTAAGGTGAGAGTGATTGCCCTTGATATCAAGGCAGCATTTAACCGAGTGTGGCATCAAGGAGCCCTAGTAAAACTGAAGTCAATGGGAATCAGGGGAAAACTCTCCACTGGCTGAAGTCATACCTAGCACAAAGGAAGAAGGTCAATCATCACAGCCCCAGGACATCGTTGCAGGAGTTCCTCAGGGCAGTGTCCTAGGCCCAACCATCTTCAGCTGCTTCATCAATGCCCTTCCCTCCAACATAAGGTCAGAAATGGGGATGTTCGCTAAAGACTGCACAGTGTTCAGTGCCATTCACAACTCCTCAGACAATGAAGCAGTCCATACCCGCATACAACAAGACCTGAACGACGTTCAGACTTGGGCTGATAAGTGGCAGGTAACATTCGCGCCGCACAAGTTCCAGGCAATGACTATCTCCAACAAGCGAGAGTCTAACCACCGCCCCTTGACATTCAACAGCATTACCATCACCGAATCCCCCACCATCAATATCCTGGGGGTCACCATTGACCAGAAACTTAACTGGACCAGCCACATAAATACTGTGGCAACAAGAGCAGGTCAGAGGCTAGGTATTCTGTGGCGAGTGTCTCACCTCCTGACTCCCCAAAGCCTTTCCACCATCTACAAGGCACAAGTAAGGAGTTTGATGGAATACTCTCCACTTGCCTGGATGAGTGCAGCTCCAACAACACTCAAGAAGGTCAACACCATCCAGGACAAAGCAGCCCACTTGATTGGCACCCCATCCACCACCTTAAACAGTCACGCCCTCCACCACCGGCATACTGTGGCTGCAGTGTGTACCATCTACAAGATGCACTGCAGCAGCATGCCAAGGCTTCTTCGGCAGCACCTCCCAAACCCGTGAACTCTTCCACCTAGAATGACAAGGGCAGCAGATGCATGGGAACACCAGCACCTCCAAGTTCCCCTCCAAGTCACACACCATCCTGACTTTGAAGTATATCGCCGATCCTTCATCGTCGCTGTGTCAAAAAATGGAACTCCCTCCCTAACAGCACTGTGGGAGTACCTTCACCACATGGACTGCAACGGTTCAAGAAGGTGGCTCACCACCACCTTTGTCAAGGGCAATTAGGGATGGGCAATAAATGCTGGCCTTGCCAGTGATGCTCATATCTCATAAACAAATAAAAGAAAAGTTAATTTTCAGTGCCAGAGGGGTTGTTTGGCAGTAATTAAGACTTACCATGCTTTAAAATTTACTTACACTGGAATGGACAAGTCCTAACTTTTTCTGGCATGTTTAGTGAGTATATATCACATAAGTGCCACAACTTCACAGCCTTCCATGTGTTTCAATGTGAGTCTTTCACCGAGATGCCGGTATATCACAGCTTCTGTAGGAGCAGGGCAACTCGGACAACAATTTCCTGATTTCTGTGTTCAACTACGCATGTACGATCACTGGAAGTTGCTGTCCGATTTACTCTTTAATAAGAAAGTTCACACTGCTGGAAATATCATACCAGCTGCATTGTACATTTATGCAAAGCAATTTTTGATTTTTTTTTAAGCTTAAATTTTTAAAATTCAGAAATCACATACAACGATGATGATGCAATGACAACATCATATCATCAATAAGGTAATTGAATTCTTCTCTTTATTAACCTACTAAATTGACATGAAAGCCAGTATATCAAAATGTGTAAATAAGGTGTACAGCATACAGTGCAAAAGTGTAAAGAGGAGCTGACAGGGTACAGAATGCTGCAAACAGTATGAAAAGCCATTTACAGTTATGTAGTGCAATGATGTAAGTGAGAAAGAGGCCCAGCTGTTCTGAAAGAGAACTTCATAATCTTCTCACAACTCACAGGAAATGACCCGTAGACCCACAGGACAAGGAGACCTGCTGTTGTCCAATATAGCTATTGAAGTTGTCGTGCTTTGGGGACTCAATAACTGGTTCTAGCTTAGATCTCTCGTGCAGGATAGAAACTGAAAAGTCAAAAGGTTAGTATCTCTTTTCACTGTTTTTATTATATAGGTTAAATAACTTGGTAGCAGTACAAGAGGAATAACAACAGTTGACAAAAGCCCACTGGGATGCAGGAAGCTTTCTGAGTGGTAATTGGACCTCTTGTGGCAGTATTAATGGGATTTGTTCAACTTGTGTAATGAAGTGATTAGCAAGGTAAGATAAATTCCGTCTTCAGTTTTTGTTTGTGGTGTCTCAGAAGGCAATGTATTACTGACATATGCTGACACCTCTCAAGAGGGGTGCGTGTGAAGCCACATTGAGAAAAGTTTAATAGAGGAACTAATATTTCAACTTCAATCTCAGCCAGTTCGTTCCACGACGTCAATGTTTTGTTCCCATATTCTTCATCTGTTCCATTTATATTGACCAAAGTCATTCTTTTTACATGTTGAAAGAAATAACTTGTATTTATATGGAGCCTTTCATGACTTCAGGACATTCCAAACGCTTTACAGCCAATGAAATACTTTTAAAGTATGTGGCTCGGTGTCAAATTTTTGTCTTATAATACTCCTGTGGGAAGTTTTACTACGTTAAAGGCGCTATATAAATACAAGTTGTTGTTATAGCCACTGTGTAATGTAGGAAAATGTCGTAATGTTGCTTTAAAATTAGTATTTTAGTAATTTTGAAAATAAATGATGTACAAAGTTAATTCAAAATTTTCTAACATCAGAAAAAATCTAAGAAGCACCCTTAATGTTCACAATACCTTCAGATAGAATTCTGAATAAAATATTTTCCTGTAATATTTATAGCTGCTAAGTCAGCCACAATTCATTCTTTGGAGTATATGAGTATTTAATTTATTTTATTTGTATCTATAATGATGAGCCATAACTTCAACTCCCATGTATGTTAAGCTTCTCCATATTAAAAGTCATGCAGTTATCAGTTAAACATATGCCATTGGGTTGACGAAGAACTGACACGGGACTATGAGTGAGGAGGGCTGACACCGGGGGGGTAATCAGTGCGACTGGGGGGCCAAGGCGGATGGGAAGCCGTCTGGCCCTTTGCAGCGTGAGGCCTGGGAAATTTTAACACCCGAGCCTCTCATCTCCATGATCGGCATCAGCCTTCTACCTGAAGCCGGCAGGAAACACTACATGGGCAGCGAGCAGGAGCGGGATTACAGATGGCAGGAGGCAGCTGTGGAGGATTCGATTGAAGGGTCCCCGACACCAAGGTAAGTGGTTGGGAGGGTGGTGGGGGCTTTCTGGGAGGAATGCCCAGGGTAACAGAGGCCCAGGGTTTCCCTGTGGGGCCTGGAGAAGCACTCTTGGACCACAATGAAACAGAAAAAAATGAAAGATACCTACCTTTCTGGGCCTCATGGCCTCTGGCTATTAGGAGCAGACAAAACACTCACTTACCTCTTTCCAGGAATCTCAAAGCCAGTGAACAATGATTCTGCAGAAAATTCTTCAAATTTGGATTCTTGATGCTCCATGCTGCTTAAAGGCCCGAGATGCATAAATGGGGTTTCCACCGCACTTCTGCCGAAATACGGTGGCGGGGGAGGAGCAGCTCCAAGGACATTGCCAGCCAATGAATGCTATCCCAAAATTCCCATAAGGAGTGTGCTGTAAACACAGGAAATATCTGCCAGTTAGTCTAGCGTTTGTTGTAAGGAAAATGCTGAAGACGTTTTATCAGAAGCTATCAATTCTCTCCTAAAGAGTGCTGTGGCCTTATCAAATAGTGGGCATTAATTTAAAAGGAATTGGTTGTGCTTCACAAACCTGCTGGAATTCCTTGAGGAGGTAATTAAATTGGTAAACAAGGGCAATCCAGTGAATATAATTTTAAGAAGGAATGTGATAAAGTTCCATATTTAAGGCTTATAAAAATTAAGGCTCATATTTATATTTAATGGTAAATTAGCTAACTGGGTGGAAAACTGGTTTAACAAAGAAAGCAGAAGGTAATGATAAATGGAGAAAAGCCTTGGCTGGAGGGCAGTATTAGTGGAGGTCTGTAAGGATCTGTTCTGGTTTCTGCGCTTCACGCTATTCATAAATGATATGCAGGTGGGTATTTCTTGAAATGTTATAACATTTTCTGATGACCCCAAGCTACATATAATGGTTGCTTGCTAGCATTTAAAGGATTTAAATCAATCCAGTGGGTGGGCTAAGGAAAGATAGGTGGATTTTAAAGTGCACAGATGTAAGGTAATGAAAAATAAAAGGGGAAGCATGAAATGTGTTTATATTGAAGGAATGTCTATTAATACCAATAAAAAAGGATAAGGATTTGGTGCGATTATTGATTCTTCACTGAAATTATCCAGTCATTGTGAACCTATCAACATGGGATGCATCTCCTGTTTGATTATATGGTAAATTCAATGACTCTCAGCCGGGAGTTGTAATCAACAAGAATGAGGGTCGGAAATAGGGCTGGAACACTAACGCTGATTCTTTAGACCATGCACCCTTCTAGCACAACTTCCCACTAGAATTGCAAGGTTGTTCAATTAATCCTTATATATCAAAATGAATTATTCTTACCCTAGACAGATGATTTGTAAGGGCATATTTAGAATATTCTCTACAGTTTTGAGTACCCTCTACATTGGAGAGGCTTTGGAAAATGGCGATGAGGATGATTCAGGCCTTCTAATGGGCCTATTTTCCTATCATTCGTGTCAATGCTAAGTGGTTTCAGATGAACACCAATGAAAAGCGGCACAATAAACTGGGGATTCGGCTGGTAATTTAACTTCTGGCTGCACTAAAGACAAGAGGATGAGACCACCTTCAAGAGGTAGTCTTGCAACACTTGGCTGTCACACTGGGTGCAATATGAATATTGCAGCTAAAATTTGCAGCATACTATGAGCATTAAGCTGCACACTGAAATGTTATGTTAGTGTACTGCAGCCTACCTAGAATAGAGGACTAACACAGGCAATGGTGACACTCATTAAGAAGGTACGGACATTTTAAAATATTTATTTTAGTATGAAGCATTAAAAATCAAATTTCACTTAGGAGAGTATTAACATTAAGTTAACTCCAGAATAAGGCTGTTATAAAGCCTTATCCTGGGATATTTCTGTAATTTACCCATAGTCTACATAAGAGTTTCAAATGAAATGTACATAAGCAGCAATTATAATTCATGAGGTTAAGTTGACTGTCATCCGCATGCAGTGCAGTTAATATATACTCAGAATCAGAGTGATACTACCTGTGAGATTGATGGGGATTATTCTGAGGTCAATCTGAGATGAATCTGGAGATAATATTTAATTATCACAGTTGATCAATGTCTGCTGGCTAGAACTAATTCTGTCTAAATAAAGGCTGTATTTCTCTATTGATTGCTGGTCATCATGTGGACCTATTATCTAATTGTTCTGGAGATCAATCGGGGTAAGTCAGAGGCAATAACCCTTTCAAAAAAGTGTCTTTCCCAAACAGTTTTGCAATTTGTCTTTCAAGCAACTGAAGCAAGCTTTAAAATAATTGGGACTAGTCGTCATTATGGGTAGTCAGGGCAATATAATTAGCCAGAATTGGACCATCATAATCCCAAAAAATGAAGTCTGATTTTATTAGATTGATCAGTCTACATTTTGGGAAAAGCGAGTGTCAGTAATTTCCCCAAAAAGTTACAATAAAATCTACATTTAGGAAATATTTGTGTAAGAAAACAGGAAGATTTCCTCTGATTGCTGTGTTAATGACAAAGGTAACATTTTCTCTAATCAGTATTGCCAGCAAAACCATAAACATATTATTTCAGAGTGCTTTGTGATTTCACTAGAAATAGTAAACACAAGTAATCTTTCTATCAATTATGCTAATACCCGATTTAAGTAAATTCTTATCAAGTCACAGTTTTCATATATATTCATTAATAGTATAGTAGTCCTTTTACTATGTCTGATTTAATCTGTTGCATGCAACAATATTTCTCTGAATGCACTAACCATGAAGTTTCAGTTCAGGTCTGTTCTTACATCTTCACTAAGTCTCACAAGGGGGAAAAATTCGGTATCGCCCATTTTGGGGCGCTGATATCAGCCGGGTGCAAAGTTTAGCGCCCGGCGCTAATTATCGCCTCCGACTGCAAAATTCCCCTCTATCGCCCCTGGAGGTGATTTGAGCGCTAAATCAGGCGCTACACACCTCTCTTAAGGCGCAAACGTCAGGGAGCGAGGCGCTACCTCAGAACGCTACCAAAGCTTAGGCGATGCCAATTACCATCAAAGCCAGACAGACTGGCGCCGTCCAGTTCTTAAAGGGGAGGGGCCATCTTGCTGGCCAGCCACTCCCTGCTCATTGCAGCCTTGAATCTCGGCCTGGAGAGACCTCAAAAGCAATTGTGTTGGAAGCACTAATGGATAGGCCCAGGGAAAGAGCTCGGCGCTTAGGAACCTCAAAAGTGCTGCTGAGGGCCAAAACTCCTTAGGACAGCATTAAAACCAAAAATTTTGCTGACAAGAAAAGGCAGGAAGCGCCCGCCTTTAAATAGCGCTCCCTCAGCCTCTTCCCAACTTGAAAACGTTCCCCTCTACCTGTCGTTCCTAGCGGCAGGTGCTAAGGCAGGGGGCGTGACTCAATATCCGGTCTGGGGTGCTACCGGGGCGTTGCACGCCCGACTGACGTCACGATCTGTGGGCGCAGGAGATCGTAGCGGTAGTGTTTAGCGCCACCACAAAATGACTGGTCAATTTCGCGAGCGACGCTAAAATCGCCGCGCTCGGGCGCTAAGTTCCTAGCGCCCCGTTAGCGCTCCCCAGAGGCGCTAAAGGGAGGCGCTAACCAACCGAATTTTCCCCCCTTTAAAATGTTTAAATCATTTGCTTATAGTTTCTGAAGAAGCAATCCAGAAATGATAAGCGATGTCATTAAATTTCAAAGTCTGCCTCCATAACTCCCTGATATATTACATCTCTCTCCAATGACGTGAGTCTGCACGAGCTCTTCCCTTAATGCTCATAATGAATAGGGAGGAGAAAGGAGTGTTCAAAGAGGATATAGCTAAATTGTGGCAACTGTGTCTATTATGTTTTAACTGCAGCTTATACTATCTTTGAGAGAGTTCATTATATTTCTGGTAAAGCCTGTCTCAGTTAGATGTATGGTGCAGCCCCAGGTCCACAGTCACCTTCAGCACAGCTCAAGCTCATGGTGCAAGATGATTTCATATTTTAGTTATCTTGAACCCTTTCAGCCCTTTTATCAAGAGAAATACTATTTTTATTCAACAGCTCAAAGCCAGTTACAACTGATCACCTGATCAGTAATGTTTCTGAGACACATGCTGAAAAAGGTACATCAGATCGGCTAAATGGTGCTTGATCAAAAAGCAGAAACCTTGGATCATTTCTGAGATGGCTTTATGATGACAGCTGTTTTCTTCATTCAGGAAGCACTGAGGTTGCATATTAAGATAATATGGAAAAGCAATGAAAAAAGCAAATAGAATGTTGGGACAACACTCAAGAAGCTCGACACCATCCAGGACAAAGCAGCCCGCTTGATTGGCACCCCATCCACCACCTTAAACATTCACTCCCTCCACCACCGACGCACCATGGCTGCAGTGTGTACCATCAACAAGATGCACTGCAGCAACTCACCAAGGCTTCTTCGGCAGCACCTCCCAAATCCACAACCTCTTCCACCTAGAAGGACAAGGGCAGCAGGCGCATGGGAACACCACCACCTCCAAGTTCCCCTCCAAGTCACACACCATCCTGACTTGGAAGTATATCGCTGTTCCTTCATCGTCGCTGGGTCAAAATCCTGGAACTCCCTACCTAACAGCACTGTGGGTGTACCTTCACCACAGGGACTGCAGCAGTTCAAGGAGGCGGCTCACCATCACCTTCTCAAGGGCAATTAGGGATGGGCAATAAATGCTGGCTTTGCCAGCGACGCCCACATCCCACGAATGAATAAAAAAAATACATAGTCAGAACAACGCAGTATATGTGTACAAAATTATAGTGAGGCTTCATAATGCCATGATCAGATCTTACTTAGAATATTGTGTGCAATTCTGGTTGCCAAACTTAAGAAGGCACATACGTACATTAGAAAGGGTGTGGAAAAAAGCAACAATAATTGTCCCAATGATAAAGCTGATGAGCTATGGGGAAAGATTAGAGAAGCTCTGCAGTCTGAAGAGAAGGTTCAGGAGGAACCTCATTGAGGTATATAATTATTAAAGGTGAACCCAGAATATTACTTTGTCAGCCAGGCCAGTAGGATAAGAGAACATTGGGGTGATTTTACCTGGCACTAAAGAGCCTCCGAGGTGGCCAAGGTGGGGTCTTGAGCTGCAACACCGGTTTAGCCCGCGTTTAGCGCAAGACACTATCTTGGCAAAAGAGTTGAAGGCGCACGAGGGACAGCTGCCCAGAGGATTGTTAATGGGCTGATTACCAGTTAAATTGCCTGCTAGCGCTCATTAAAGAGGCTGCACGGCATTTTGTGGCTAGCGCTGCAACTAACGCCTTCTCCTAACAGCACCCAACTGAATAGGAGTAAACAGGTCGTTGCTGAGGATTTTGAGCACTACGTAAAGCCATGCTCACCTTTCACTGTTCACTTGCTGCTGGAGGTTTGAAGAGGACTTTTGAGACACATCGGGAGACTTTCTGGGACAGTTTGTCAAGACCACACCAACACTCTATCAACATTTATCCGGAAATTCTCTGAGGGCTTCACTTAAAACTGTGAGTGCTGTGCTACTCCACCTTATAAGAGTCACCAGGAGAAAGGGAGTGCTTGGTCATGGGCATCTTGCTAGGGGTCCCCTTGGTCTGGAGGAGGAATGGGAGGAGGACAGGAGACCTGGCAGAGCAGCACCAGCAGCTGCAGGAGAGCCAGGTGGGCCTCTCCTCCCCCGCCTACTATGGGTGCAAGACATCCCTCCTCCTCGGGACCTCCACCACCAGGACCTCCAGTGCCGCGTCCGAGAACCAGTCCGCCCTCTCCCTCGGTCCCTGAGCCTTTTTGATACATGCCGTTGTGTATCAGCCAGCGCACTCCACATCTTCAGTGGAAGTGGGTGCGTGGAGCCCACATATACTGCTCCACAAAAATTACTTCTAATCAGTGCTTAAATGCTAAACCTGCAGGTTTCTGGTTTAGCACCTCCATGCAAGTTCAAATTATGGTAATCAGCAATTAGGACCAAAATTGCGTGCTAAAACCAGACTTTCAAACGGGTGTGTCTTATTAGCACAGCACCCACAAGTGCCAGTTTTCACACTTTCACCAAAATAACCCACATTAAATTTAAATTAGTGAAACACAAATTTAAAACAGCTCTTAAAAAAAATAACTATTTACCTAAAGGAGGTTAAAATACTTGGAATAATCTATCAAGTAAGGTAATGGAATCAAAGATTTTAGGTGAATGCAGGATGAAGTTGAAAGCTGGGCTAGATGAGTTGAAATACTAGAGGACTGCGCTCGAAGAAGAGTCTTCTCTCAACTTTTTTATGTTCTTATTACCCACAATCATCATCACTGGCCCATATTCTGCAAAGGGAAAGAAACACACACCTAATTAGAAATGAACATTTTGGGTGTGGACTTGGACCTTTCATCAGAACTGGTATTACTGGGCAGGAGAGATCCTTATAATAACTATTAGAAAACTGAGGGGAGGGAGAACAACAAGTACCAGTCAAGTGTAAAAATAAGCTAACTACTTTTTTCAAAGTAGTCATATAAATCATGAGAGGCTTTGATAGAGTAGATAGGGAGAAACTATTTCCACTGGCAGGAGGGTCGGTAACCAGAGGCCACAGATTTAAAATAATTGGCAAAAAAGTCAGAGGGGGGGATGAGGAAACATTGTTTTACACAGCGAGTTGTTATGATCTGGAATGCATTGCCTGAAAGGGCGGTGGAATCAGATTCAATAGTAACATTCAAAAGGAAAAAAAATTGAAACTTAAAAAAAAAGCATTTAAAGTTTATAGGGCAGTTAATAAAAATGAAAGTCAGGATAAATCTACAGAATATGGGAAAGCTACAAATTGGGGTATTAGAAAGGCTAAAAGGGAGCATAAGAGAGAATGAGTAAAAAGCGTAAAGGGCAATAAAAAGACTTTTTATAAGCGCATTAGTAGTAAATGGATAGTCAAGTTAGAGTAGGGTCTCCAAGAATTAAAGAGGGCATTTTCAGCTGCCAGTTGCCGTTTCTTGTCTGAAAAATGGGTGACCAGCAGAGGACAATCTAGTGGAGATCTAGGACACCCATTTGCCCACAAGATTAAATTTTCAGGCAGGCCTTTAAATGGGTGACAGCACTCCCAACCAAAACAGGCAGCAGGCTGTTTAAATATGCAAATACAGGTCCTATGCCAGTTGTAAGATCTGGAGAAATGGGAGGAGCATACGAAGTGCATGCTGGTCTCAGTTTTTCCAGGCATTGAGCAGCCTAACCAGTGGTCCTTAAAGAGACAGCTAGGGTGGCTCAGAAAAGGTAAAGTTTTGCTTTTTAAAATATTTTTGTGGGGCCAGGAGGAGCACACATGCACACAAAATGTTCCACCATATTAGCTTGCAAAAGAAGAAATGTTTGTTTGTAATACACCAACAACAACAACAACTTGTATTTATATAGCGCATTTAACGCATGTAAAACACCCCAAGGCACTTCACAGGAGTATTATAAAACAAAAACTTTGACACCGAGCCACATAAGGAGAAATTAGGGCAGATGAACAAAAGCTTGGTCAAAGAAGGTAGATTTTAAGGAGCGTCTTAAAGGAGGAAAGAGAGGTAGAGAGGCGGAGAGGTTTAGGCAGAGAATTCCAGAGCTTAGTGCCTAGGCAACAGAAGGCACGGCCACCAATGGTTGAGCGATTATAATCAGGGATGCTGAAGAGGGTAGAATTAGAGGAGCGCAGATATCTCGGGGGGGGGGGGGGGTTGTGGGGCTGGAGGAGATTACAGAGATAGGGAGGGGCGAGGCCACGGAGGGATTTGAAAACAAGGATGAGAATTTTGAAATCGAAGTGTTGCTTAACCGGGAGCCAATGTACGTCAGCAAGCACAGGGGTGATGGGCGAATGGGACTTGGTGCGAGTTAGGACACGAGCAGCTGAGTTTTGCATGACTTCAAATTTATGTAGGGTAGAATGTGAGAGGCCAGCCAGGAGTGCGCTGGAATAGTCAAGTTTAGAGGTAACAAAGGCATGGATGAGGGTTTCAGCAGCGGATGAGCTGAGGCAAGGGCGGAGACGGGTGATGTTATGGAGGTAGAAATAGGCGGTCTTAATTATGCCGTGGATATGTGTTCATTTCAGGGGTCAAATATGACACCAAGGTTGCGAACAGTGTGGTTCAGCCTCAGACAAATATTAGGGAGAGGGATGGAGTCAGTGGCTAGGGAACGGAGTTTGTTGCGGGGACCAAAAACAATGGCTTCGGTCTTCCCAATATTTTATTGGAGAACATTTTTGCTCATCCAGAACTGGATGTCGGACAAGCAGTCTGACAATTTAGACACCGTGGAGGGGTCGAGAGAAGTGGTGGTGAAGTAGAGCTGGGTGCGGTCAGCGTACATGTGGAAACTGAGGCTGTGTTTTCGGATGATGTCGCCAAGAGGCAGCATGTAGATGAGAAATAGGAGGGGGCCAAGGATAGATCCTTGGGGGACACCAGAGGGAACGATGCAGGAGCGGGAAGAGAAGCCGTTGCAGGTGATTCTCTGGCTACGATTAGTTAGATAAGAATGGAACCAGGCGAGTGCAGTCCCACCCTGCTGGACGACGGTGGAGAGGCATTGAAGAAGAATAGAGTGGTCAATCGTGTCAAAGGCTGCAGACAAGTCAAGAAGGACAAGGAGGGGATAGTTTACCTTTGTCACAGTCACAAAGGATGTCATTTGTGACTTTGATGAGAGCCGATTTGGTACTGTGGCAGGGCAGAAACCTGATGAGAGGGATTCAAACATAGAGTTGTGGAAAAGATGGGCATGGATTTGGTAGGCAACAACACGTTCAAGGACTTTGGAGAAAAAAGGGAGGTTGGAAATGGGGCGGAGGTTTGCAAGGACGGAGGGGTCAAGGGTTGTTTTTTTAAGGAGAGGGGTGATGAAGGCAGATTTGAAGGAGAGGGGGACAGTACCCGAGGAGAGAGAACCATTAACAATGTCAGCTAATATGGGAGACAGAAAAGGAAGTTGGGTGATCCATGGCAAATGAAATATAATGTGGAGAAATGTGAAGTTATCCACTTTGGTAGGAAAAATAGAAAAGCAGAGTATTTTTTAAATGGTGAGAGATTGGGAAATGTTGGTGTTCAGAGGGACCTGGGTGTCCTTGTACACGAGTCACTGAAAGTTAACATGCAGGTACAGCAAGCAATTAAGAAAGCAAATGGTATGTTAGCCTTTATTACAAGAGGATTTGAGTATAAGAGTAAAGATGTCTTACTGCAATTATATAGGGCCCTGGTGAGACCACACCTGGAGTATTGTGTACAGTTTTGGTCTCCTTACCTATGGAAGGATATACTTGCCATAGAGGGAGTGCAACGAAGGTTCACCAGACTGATTCCTGGGATGGGGGGATTGTCCTATGAGGAGAGATTGAGTAGACTAGGCCTATATTCTCTGGACTTTAGAAGAATGAGAGGTGATCTCATTGAAACATACAAAATTCTTACAGGGCTTGACAGGGTAGATGCAGGGAGGATGTTTCCCCTGGCTGGGGAGTCTAGAACCAGGGGTCACAGTCTCAGAATAAGGGGTCGGCCATTTAGGACTGAGATGAGGAGAAATTTCTTCACTCAGAGGGTGGTGAATCTTTGGAATTCTCTACCCCAGAGGGCTGTGGAGGCTCAGTTGCTGAGTATATTCAAGACAGAGATTGATAGATTTTTGAATATTAAGGGAATCAAGGGATATGGGGATACTGCAGGAAAAAGTTGAGGTAGAAGATCAGCCATGATCTTATTGAATGGTGGAGCAGGCTCAAGGGGCTCAATGGCCTACTCCTGCTCCTATTTCTTATGTTCTTATGATGGCATAGAGTAGTATACCCATGGGGAAAGCTATCCCTTGTCCCAAGTCAATCTGTGTGTGGATTTGGGGATGTGGGAAGTCAGGGGTCCCAAAATATTTATCTGGGAAGAGAGGAAATCACTAGTAAACTGACATGCAGGTGTCAGTAATTTAAAAATATGATGGAGTTAAAAAGAGTTCCTTGGAAGTCTGTAATCAGTAAGTGAAGCTCTTCAGCTCAGCATCTTCTCACTTACACTTGTCCGAAGTGCAAGGGCGAGCTGTTAGATTGTTTTTTGATTGTAAAGTTACATCAATTGCAAAAGTGGCGCAAACCAAGGAAACCAAGTAGTTGAACAGAGCAGCTATGCAAATGAGTCCTGATGTGCTTCGACGAGTGTAAGATTTGCACTGTCAAATAAAGATGGAAGAAATTTTTCTTTCGCGCAATAATAGTGCATAAGCGGTATAGTATGCTAAAAGGCAAATTTCCTCAACCTTTACAGCGAAATAATAGCATAACTACAGTGTAAGTGCTGAAGACAACAAGGAAATTCAGGATCAATCTTTTATCTGTTTAATTTTACAAACTAAGATCCCTTTTCCTACCTATTCTAATATTTGACCAATAAAGGTGATTCTCTTTATTGCGAGGATTTCCTTTTTGGTGGCAACCCCTTCGATAAGGACTTATAATGTACAAATTTGAATTACTGGATTGGAGCTGGACTTGCTCGTATGTGGTAACTTCTTTTCATTTCTCCAGCCTTAAATAATGGCAACAAGACAGTTGAAGAGAAGGACTGCTCTCTTTTAGGTCATCCTTGGTCTCACAACATAACCTTCCATTCCCCGTTGAAAAGCTTCATGTACCTAGTTCTGACCACTAATTGGAACCAGTTGTTGGCTCTGAAAGGTCCTTTGTTCTGAGGCTGCTGTCTTTAGTATGATGGTTCTTAGCATTAATACTTTCTGTTTTCCCAAGTTTAGTAGGATTGTTGAAAAAACAATTTTCAGGCCACTTTTCCTATACTGGGACGGAATAATCTGCCCAGTATCATCTTGTCATTGTCACCGTACACTGAGAACTTGGAATAATCACAAAAAATGCTGCAACTTCAAGTCAGTCAGCATCCGAAAGAGAAACATAGGTTAATATATCAGATATGGCCCTTCCTCACAACATTCCTGACAAGAGTAATCAGCAGAAGTTTTCATTTCTAAATTAAAATAACATACATATTATACTAAATAACAGGCTGCAATCCATACTTAGAGTTAGAGGATACTTCTAAATCATTTGAGTTTTATTCTCACAGTTTACTAGGCCCTCTGGATGCTTTGATTAAATTGCAAACATGTGCCTCCTACCCAGGTTTTCTTTTTATTTAATATGTAATCCATACATGCAGAGTGGTAAAACAAATCTCTGAATAATGTATAATTCTTACTTTGTTGCATTGAGAAATTGATTGAATTCAAAATTTAGATTCAGGTTATATGACTGTGTATTTCACGGCAGTTAACATGTGTTTATATGCTCTGTGGGCATATTTCTTCATTAAAAACAATTTTATTGAAAAAGTGTCCTTAGAACACAGGTCTAAATTATTATTTTATACAAGGCAGTCAATGCAGGGGTGGTGTATACAACAAAGAAATGCAACTGCAAAATGTTTATTGACAATCTTTTTTGACAGAAACTGAATTTGTTGTAGCAGAATTGATTTTACTGTCTTCATTTCCCTTAGAGAAGTACTGCAGGTCACCTAGGACTGCTGTCAAACATGCATACAAATAATAAATAAGCTGGCTCCCAAGTGGTAATGGCTAGCTGTGATTGGCTTGGAGTGACATCATTTTTTTATAATTGAAGTGTGGCTGAGGGAAAATTGTACTAATACCTGCAGTGAACTTATTTCGTATAGATGGAAGGGGGAAGGGAGCAAACATAAATTATCCATTGAAACTTGATTCTTTTTCATAGTTGTATAATACAGGAACAGAATGCATTGAATCTCACCAACATTGATGATACAAATTCAATTTTAGAAAATGTACAAGGAAGGCATAGGGCCAGAAATTCAGGTCTCCACGGGTGAGTACGCGCTGGGTACTCACCCGTAGACCCAACGAAAGTGCCGGTTTCGCGCATGCACTGCGCATGCCTGGAAACCGGAACTTCCGTTCCCCTGAAGGAAGGGGTTCAGAGGTCGAACGCGTGTGCCGGAGAGGCAGCGTGCACACAGCGAACTTCGTTTTTTTTTCAGGTTTCTCCATGAGGCTAAGTACGGAGAAGCTGCGCGGGGAAAAAGGAGGCGCAAGGCCTGCTTTTAACAAGGTAAGTGGTGAATTAAGTACAATTTAAACATTTTTTCAACAGGTTTATCTTTTTCACATACTTTAAAGAAAGGTAAGTTTATTTTTAGCACCGTTAAAAAGTGTAATTCATTTTTTCAAAAATTAAAATTTTTGTTTAAAGTAGTTAATTTATGTAATTTATAGTTATTTTAAAAATGTGATGTCTTTTTAAAATTTATTTGAAGTTTTAGTGAGGTTTTGGGGCCGATCTCTATTCATAGATTTGACAGGTCTTCCTGTCAAATCTATGAATGAAGATTCCCTGCTCCGATTGGCTCTCCATGGCCCACGTGATCCCAGGGGACGCTTCGAACTAGTTGCACTGCTGGGATACACGAGCACTGCATGCCGGCAGCTGCAGGAGGCCCAGGAGCCGAATTCCACGCGGGCCCGAAGCACAACGGCAGGCGCGGTATGTAAGTACATGAGCGATTCTTGCACCCGCGGGAAGCCGGAGAGCCGAATTTCTGGCCCGTGATGTACTTAAGGATTCAAAGACAGAATCTATTTGGCTAGCATTAAGGAATAGTAGAGGAGCTATTACGTTACTGGGTGTATACTATAGGCCACCAAATAGTGGGAAGGAGATAGAGGAACAAATTTGCAGGCAGATGCAAGAACTTTAGAGTAGTGATAATGGGGGACTTCAATTATCCTAATATAGACTGCGGAACTAACAGTGTAAGGGGCAAAGAGGGGGAGACGAGAACTTTCTTGATCAGTATGTTTCCAATCTAACGAGGAAGGAAGCAGTGCTGGATCTAGTTCTGGGGAATGAAGTGGATACAAACAGCAGTCTGGACTTGGCTTGAGTGTTAAAGAACTAAAGGGTTTAGGCAAAACTAGTGTGGAAACACTGCATTTGGAAACGTTTAATCTTGTCAAGAGATATCTCCTTCTGAAATGAAAAAAATAAAAATGAGTAAAGTAGTTTTTAGACCTTACAGCTTAACTGCCTTCTGAAAAAAATTAACATAACAAAGAATTCCCAAATGGGAGTCTTCAGTTCTTAAAGCTGAATTGCCTCCCGCACATCAAAAAATGGGAAAAGTGCTTCAGCACTAACACAAATGGCTTAGCAAGCCAGGGAAGGGCCACCCAGGATCTCGAACGCAGCTTTCCAGCTTCGTGTAGGGAGAGAGGTCCTCCAACCACAGGAGCCAGGAGACCCTCCAGAAAGAACATCATCGAGGCCGTCACTGCCAGCAGCATCGCCCCCACGAACTGGCTCCAGTGCCCAAAGAAGCTTCATGATCTTAGACCAGTGGTCAAGGTCAGTGAATGCATCTTCAAATGTGATATCCTACCAACTGCATCACTAGCCTCACACACTTCTCAATGCATGACTCCCCCCGCAATCACTCACCTACCAAAAATCTGTATCAATCACGAGGCACACCTCCCATTCCGAGCTTCACCTCACATCCTTGGAGGAGACGGTGCTGGCCATTCTTGGCAGGGGCATGGCTGAACCCTTGACCAGCAGCGGAGCTGAAAGGATACAAGATGCTGGTATCCTCATGCGTTATCCTCCTTCTCGCATGCACCTTGTCGTAAGAATGAGCCTTACGCGTGGTGAACTTAAAGTAAGCTTTAATCAACTAAAAAGGTGCTACATACAAAAGAGGTCTTACTCTATGCCTCTCCAGGATCCAACTGATCAGCCCAGTATTTATCCTGGACTAATCACAGGAAGTGATGTAATAAAGTTCAAGTCACAGGAAGCTGTATTGTGTTACCACATTCTCCCCCCCCCCCAAAAGATTAGGAGGCCGGGATGAAGTTCGAGTCACAGGAAGCTGTATTGTGTTACCACATTCTCCCTCCATTTCGTAGCCGCTGGACGAGGGAGAGCCGCACCCGTTTGGGTTCTCGTAGCGGTAGAGGGCCCCTAGCCCGTTTACCCGCCGCGGGCCATGGACCAGAGTCCGAGTGATCCAGCCCGCTCTGTGAGGGGTCAGGACGATCCTGACTGTGTACTGGTGCCCGAACGGGTGTCGGGCAGGGCTGTGGCAGATCCGTTTCCGAGCGTATGGTACGGGGTGGATCGTGGCTGCGCTTGCGAGCCCTGACGGGCTCATAGTCAGTCTGCCCCAGGTCGGCACGCTGGAGTGAGGTACCAGCCGGCGTCAGATCCAGATCGTGATGAGAGGCACCTGGCGAGCCCAGAGATGTGCCTGGTACAATATCATCCCCTGGTGTCCCTCTATGTTTCGGCGGGCAGGGAGCCAGATCCCGCAATGACACGGTAGATTCCCGACCGTCAGGATACCGAATATAGGCGTAGGTAGGGTTGACGTCAGTGAGCTCAACCTCATCTACCAGGGGGTCATTCTTAGACGCCCGAACATATCTTCGGAGTAGCACTGGTCCCGGTGCAGTCAGCCACGACGGGAGAGATATCCCATAGGATGAGCAACGCTGAAATCGGAAGAACCGTTCATGAGGCGTCGTATTTGTGGCGGTCGAAAGGAGGGACCGTGTGGAGTGTAATGCGTCTGGAAGTACTGCTTCCCATTGCTGGTTGGGTAGGCCCCGAGATCTCAAAGCCAGACGTACCGCATTCCAGATGATAGCGTTAAAACGCTCGACTTGCCCATTCCCGACCGGATGATAAGGCGTCGTTCTGCTGGCAGCAATACCCCGTTCCGAGAGATAGGCCTTGAGTTCTCCTGACATAAAAGAAGGGCCCCGATCCGAATTAACATAGGATGCCATGCCACAGAAAGCAAATACCTGCTCAAGGCAGCTGATAACCGTGGTCGTCAGCATATTGGGGCAGGGAAAGGCAAACGGAAAACGGGAATACTCATCGACCATGGTCAATAGATAAGTGTTGCGAGTTGAAGAGGGCAACGGCCCCTTAAAATCGATGCTAAGCCGTTGCATTGGCTGGGTCGCATGTATGAGTATACCACCCGAGGGGCGGAAAAACTGAGGTTTCAATTCCGCACAGACTCTGCAGTCCGAGCACATCTTCTTTACATCCCCGGTAGAGAATGGGAGATTTTGGGACCGCACGAAGTGTAGCATGCGAGTAACACCCGGATGACACAACCCATCATGGATGTCTACGAGCGTAGAGGGTGCCATGGCGGAGCAGAATGCTCATGTGAGGGTATCCGGAGCCACATTCTCCTTGCCAGGTCGATAGTGGATGGTGTAACCAAAAGAGGCCAATTCCAGCCGCCAAAGCTGGATTTTATTATTTTTAATTTTGGTCCGTTTTCGATTATCGAGCATGAAGGCGACCGATCGCTGGTCCGTGATTAAGGTAAAGTGCTGGCGAGCTAGGAGATGAGTCCACTTCCGTACTGCCTCTATGATGGCTGTAGCTTCTTTCTCGACTGGAGGATAATGTAGCTCAGCCCCTTGAAAAGTCCTGGACAAAAATGCCACCGGACGACCTTCCTGATTCAGAGTGGCTGAGATCGCCACCTCCGAGGCATCACACTCAACAACAAAAGGAAGACTCTCATCGATGGAGTGAAGAGCCGCTTTCTCCAACTGTTTTTTCAGGAGGTTAAAGGCTGCAACAGCCGCTGTGTCTAGTGGGAATGTGCTGGCCTTCAGTAGAGGTTGGATTCGGTCCGAGAAGTTAGGAATCCATTTAGCATAGTATGCAAACAGGCCGAGGGCCCGGCGCAAGGAGGCCGGATTCTTAGGTGGCGGGAGTTCTTGGAGTGGGCGAAGCCTTTCAGGGTCAGGTTTAATGATGCCATTGCCCACACAATAGCCAAGGATGTTGATGGTTGGTTGTGACTCAATGGATTTAGCCGCATTTAATGTCAAATTACGGTGCTGGAGTGCATCCCAAAATCGTTGGAGATTGGCGTCATGTTCCCGCTGATTGCGACCTGCGACAGTAATATTGTCCAGATAAGGAAACGTATCCTTTAAGTCTTCCTGTTTGACCAGGTCATCCATTGCTCGCTGGAAGACAGCCACTCCATTAGTGACCCCAAAGGGGAGGCGACGAAATTGATACAGCCGTCCATTGGCTTCAAAGGCCGTATACTGCTTGTCTGAGACCTTCAAGGGTACCTGATGATAGGCACTTTTCAGATCATATGTTGAGAACACCGTGTACTCAGCCAGTTTATTAACCATATCATCGATGCGCGGCAATGGGTATGCGTCCAAGTCCGTATATTGATTGATGGTCTGTGAATAGTCAATGCACAGCCGTTTCTTGTGAGGTTGTAGAGGGTTCTTAACAATAACGACCTGGGTGCGCCATGGCGACGAACAAGGCTCGATGATATCCTCTGCTAAAAGCCGAGAAATCTCAGCCGCAATAAAAGACTGGTCTTCCTGACTGAAACGTCGTGACTTTGTTATAATCGGTTTGCATCGAGGAGGGATACTGGTAAACAGTGAGCGTTCATCCAGTGAAGCTGCTGACAATGCACAGAACGGTAATCGAGGTCGTATATTAGAAATAGTGAGTTCAAGTTTGGATCCGCCGAACTCAATGGTGAGCTTCTTATGCTGCTTTTGAAAATCTAGCCCTAAGATAAGATCACTACATAAGTCCTTGAGCACCGAAAGCCGGGTGGAGGGATACCTGTGACCATTAAGTGTTATTTCAACCATACAAAAGCCAGAAATTCTGGTATTAAGTGATGACTGAGCCATCGCAATTGCCTGGTCCGATGGGAAAACATGTAGCTTTAACTCTGCAACAATCTGTTCCCTAATGAAACTATCAGTGCTACCTGAGTCAATTAAGGCATCTAAAGTATGTCCATTAATTGATGCTTTTGTAGCTGCATGGAATAGGTTCTGAGGACAAGCAGCTGTAATTGGTGTCGTTGCACAAAGAGTGGCTGAAACTCTAGGTGTGTTTCTTCGAGAGAAAACCCGAGAGGAAGCACGATAGATTTTAGCCGGAACATCTTGATAGGCCCTTACCTGGGCAGTTCGGTAGGACTTAGCTTGATAAGCCCTCGTAGAGGCTCTTGATAGGCAAACCTTTGCAAAATGACCCTTTTTGTTGCAATGACTGCAAAACGCATTGCGAGCAGGGCAGAATTTCCGAGGGTGAAACTCATCACCACAAAAGAAGCATTTCTTAGATTGCCAAGAGGGTGCCACAGTGGGGTCATCATCCTCTTCATCAGTGAAGTCATCAGATTGATCGTCAGGGATAAAGTCCTCCCTAATAGAGTTCACCTGTGGCCTCTTAAATTGCCTGACTGTAGTTAAGGCAGCAGACCGAGGTCTGGGCACTGTATAAAGGTCTGCATTTCTTTTTGCCAGATCTAGAGAGCAAGCCATGTCATAAGCTCTCTGAAGCTCAAGTGTCTTACTTTCCAGTAGACGCTGGCGTATAAATGGGGAGGCAAGCCCGCAGATGAAAGCATCACGGATCATTTCTTCACGGTACAGCTCAGCTGAGGCCGCCTGAAAATTACAGTCCATACTAAGTCTGCGAAGCTCTTGGAGGAATTTATCAATGGATTCCTCCGGCCCTTGTTGGGCTGTAGCTAGTAGATGTCTGGCATAGACCTCATTCGGTGTCTTAGTATATAGTCTTTTAAGCGTCCGAATTGCCTCCTCGTAACTGCCCCATTCCTCGACATACTGAAATACATTCGGGGTGACACAGTTGATGAGTATCCGCAATTTTGAATCATCATCAGTCTTGCAATATTCGAGAAAATTGTCAAACGTGCGATACCAGTGTTTCCACACCTTACCGGCTGCTGGGGTGTTTGGGTCCAAGTCAAGACGCGATGGTTTAAGGATGTTTTCCATGATGGGTGATTCCCTGGATCCTTAGTTCCGAGTTCGTCCAAAAAGTTTGAGTGCGAAGTTTTTCAAAGTTGATTAAATTGTCGTAAGAATGAGCCTTACGCTTGGTAAACTTAAAGTAAGCTTTAATCAACTAAAAAGGTGCTACATACAAAAGAGGTCTTACTCTATGCCTCTCCAGGATCCAACTGATCAGCCCAGTATTTATCCTGGACTAATCACAGGAAGTGATGTAATAAAGTTCAAGTCACAGGAAGCTGTATTGTGTTACCACACACCTCTTGCTTTCCCGCCCTCCCCTCAACACAACTCCACCCTTGTGCCTTCCTCATTTCACACACCAAAAAAATGCAGCCTTTACAGCCAATGGTTGACCAATAAGTGGGAGAGGACAGTGAAGAAGAACAAAAAGAAGAAACACCGTCACTCGATTTCACATGCCCAGCCACCAGCTCCTCAATGTCGACCAGCAAGGACATTTGCAGTGTCCCCTACTGAAAGTCAGCAGCCTTCCACCAGCTATGCTGCAACCACTAGGGTAGCACTGCGTGACATCAGTAGGATAGGGAAAGGCACACACAAGACCGTCACTAAGAGAATGCATAAGGGTGATTAGTTGATTTCTTGATGTCATATTGGATGGCTAGATGTATAAAGTTGGATTGGAAAGTTTGCTTTGTGGTGGCTTTTATTTCAGCATCGTGGCCAAGAGGACACTGTGATGGTCAGTCACAGAGGGAAGATAAGGTGTGGGACAAATGTTGAAAGGAGAATTGGGGTTGTGTTCACTGGTACCGCAGGCGGATGATTCCATCGCGGATATCCCAGCCAGAAAAGGGCTGTCTGGGTTGCATCCTTCCTTCTGCATCTTCCTCTTCTGTGCTAAGGCCCTCACCAAAATGCCGGCTGCCGAGTCCTGCGCCAGAGAATGGCGCTAGAGTGGCGGCTGCCATTTTTTGACCAGATCGCAGCGAAAACACGTGTCGGTAAGTGGGCCAATTTCTAAGTCCCCCAGAGATTAAAATGAAATAGAAAATGAAGCCTATGATAAATGTCAGATTAATAATTCTGTAGAGAATCAAGCTGAATACAAACAATACAGGGGAGAACTGAAAAAAAGAAATAGAAGGGGCAAAGAGAGTGTTTGAGAATAGCGGGTCAGAAAAAAAGAAACCCAAAAGTCTTTTATAAACATATGAATAGTAAAAGGGTAGTCAAGGAAGGGTGGGACTGAATCGGGACCAAAAAGATGTTCTTATGGTGGCAGAGGGCAATGCTGAAGTACTAAGTGAGTACTTTGTTGAAGAAGAGGATGCTGCCAATGTCACAGTAAAGGAGGAGGTAGTAGAGAAATTGGATAGGATAAACATAGATAAAGAGCAGGTAATTAAAAGATTGGCAGCGCTCAAAGTAGAAAAGTCATCCCGTCCGGATGGGATTCATCCTAAGTTGCTGAGGGAAGTAAGGGTGGAAAAGCGGAGGCTCTGGCCACAATCTTCCAATCCTGCTTAGACATGGGAGTGGTGCCAAAGGACTGGAGGGTTGCAAATGTTACACCCCTGTTCAAAAAAGGGGAGAAGGATAAACCTGGCAATTACAGGTCAATCAGTCTGTGGTGTGGAAACTTTTAGAGACAATAGGAGAGGGGCAAAGCAGACATTGCTATCAGGGAGGAGGAGTGTGAAATATTAGATGAAATAAACATAGTGAGAGAGGAAGTATTAAGGTGTTTGCAGCTTTAAAAGTGGATAAATCCCCAGGCTCGGATGAAATGTATCACAGGCTGTTAAGCGAAGCAAAAGAGGAAATAGCAGAGGCTCTGACCATCATTTTCCAATCCTCTCTGGCTTCAGGTGTGGTGCTGGAGGACTGCTAATGTCTGCAGTTTAAAAAGGGAGAAAAGGATAGACCGAGTAATTACAGGCCAGTCAGCCTAACCTCGGTGGTGGGAAAATTATTGGAAAGAATTCTGAAGGACAGGATAAATCTTCATTTAGAAAGACACGGATTAATCAAGGATAGTCAGCACAGATTTGTTAAGGGAAGGTCGTGTCTGACAAACTTGATTGAATTTTTTGAGGAGGTAACAAGGAGGGTAGATGAGGGTAGTGCGTTTGATGTAGTGTATATGGACTTTAGCAAGGCTTTTGATAAGGTTCCACATGGCAGACTGGTCACGAAGTTAAAAGCCCATGGGATCCAGGGCAAAGTGTCAAGTTGGATTCAAAACTGGCTCGGAGACAGGAAGCAGAGGGTAATGGTTGATGGGTGTTTTTGTGACTGGAAGGCTGTTTCCAGTGGGGTTCCGCAGGGCTCAGGTCCCTTGCTTTTTGTGGTATATATCAATGATCTAGACTTGAATATAGGGGGTATGATTAAGAAGTTTGCAGATGATACTAAAATCAGCTGTGTGGTTGATACTGAAGAAGGAAGCTGTAGACTGCAAGGAGATATCAATAAATTGGTCAGGTGGGCAGAACAGTGGCAAATGATATTCAATCTGGAGAAGTGTGAGGTAATGCATTTGGGGAGGGCTAAAAAGGAAAGGGAATACACATTAAATGGTAGGACACTGAATAGTGTAGAGGAACAAAGGGACCTTGGAGTGTATGTCCACAGATCCCTGAAGGTAGCAGGCCAGGTAGTTAAGAAGGCATACGGAATGCTTGCCTTTATTAGCGGGAACGGTAGCTTAGTGGTAATGTCAGTGGGCTAGTAATCCAGAGGCCTGGACTAATGATCCAGAGACATGAGTTCAAATCCCACAACGACAGCTGGGGAATTTAAATTCAGTTAATTAAATAAATCTGGAATAAAAAGCGAGCATCAGTAATGGTAACCATGAAACTATCGGATTGTCGTAAAAACCCATCTGGATCACTAATGTCCTTTAGGAAAGGAAATCTGCCATCCGTACTTGGTCTGGCCTATATGTGACTCCAGACCCACAGCAATGTGGTTGACTCTTAACTGCCCTCTGAAATGGCCTAGCAAGTCACTCAGTTGTAACTAACCGCTACGAAACAAAATAAGAAGAATGAAACTGGACGGACCACCCGGCATCGACCTCGGCACCGGCTATGGACACGGCAACGGCACACCCAGCCCAGTCAACCCTGCAAAGTCCTCCTCACCAACATCTGGGGACTTGTGCCAAAATTGGGAGAGCTGTCCCACAGACTAGTCAAGCAACAGCCTGACGTAGTCATACTCACAGAATCATACCTTTCAGCCAATGTCCTGAAATCCTCCATCATCATCCCTAGGTATGTCCTCTCCCACCGGGGTGGTGGCCACAGTGGTATACAGTCGGGAAGGAGTGCCCTTGGGAGTCCTCAACATTGACTCTGGACCCCATGAAGTCTCATGGCTTCAGGTCAAGCATGGCAAGGAAACCTCCTGCTGATTACCGCCTACTGCCCTCCATCAGCTGATGAATCAGTACTCCTCCATGTTGAACACCACTTGGAAGAAGCACTGCGAGTAGCAAGGGCACAGAATGTACTCTGGGTGGAGGACTTCAATGTCCATCACCAAGAGTGGCTCGGTAGCACCACTACTGGCCGAGTCCTGAAGGACATAACTGCCAGTCTGGGCCTGCGACCAGTGGTGAGAGAACCAACACGAGGGAAAAACCTACTTGACCTCGTCCTCACCAATCTACCTGTCGCAGATGCATCTGTCCATGACAGCATTGGTAGCAGTGACCACCGCACAGTCATTGTGGAGACGAAGTCCGGTCTTCACACTGAGGACACCCTCCATTGTGTTGTGTGGCACTACCACCGTGCTAAATGGGATAGATTCAGAACAGATCTAGCAGCTCAAAACTGGGCATCCATGAGACGCTGTGGGCCATCAGCAGCAGCAGAATTGTATTCCACCACAATCTGTAACCTCATGGCCCGGCATATCCCTCTATCATTGGGACCAACCCTGGCTCAACAACGAGTGTAGAAGAGCATGCCAGGAGCAGCACCAGGCGTACCTAAAAATGAGGTGCCAACCTGGGGAAGCTGCAACACAGGACTACATGCATGCTAAAAAGTGGAAGCAGCATGCTATAGACAGGGCTAAGCGATCCCACAATCAACGGATCAGATCAAAACTCTGCAGTCCTGCCACATCCAGTCGTGAATGGTGGTGGATCATTAAACAACTAACGGGAGGAGGAGGCTCCAAGAATATCCCCATCCTCAATGATGGTGGAGCCCAGCACGTGAGTGCAAAAGACAAGGCTGAAGCGTTTGCAACCAACTTCAGCCAGAAGTGCCGAGTGGATGATTCATATCGGCTTCCTCCCGAGGTCCCCACCATCACAGAAGCCAGTCTTCAGCCAATTCGATTCACTCCACGTGATATCAAGAAACGGCTGAGCGTACTGGATACAGCAAAGGCTATGGGCCCCGACAACATCCCAGCTGTCGTGCTGAAGACTTGTGCTCCAGAACCAGCCGTGCCTCTAGCCAAGCTGTTCCAGTATAGCTACAACACTGGCATCTATCCGACAATGTGGAAAACTGCCCAGGTATGTCCTGTCCACAAAAAGCAGGACAAATCCAACACGTCCAATTACCACCCCATCAGTCTACTCTCGATCATCAGCAAAGTGATGGAAGGTGTCATCGACAGTGCTATCAAGCG
Organism: Squalus acanthias; assembly: GCA_030390025.1. Lineage (NCBI taxonomy): Eukaryota > Metazoa > Chordata > Chondrichthyes > Squaliformes > Squalidae > Squalus > Squalus acanthias. Next base: position 53,954,084 of record CM059426.1, read on the forward strand.
ACACTTACTCACCAATAACCTGCTCACTGATGCCCAGTTTGGGTTCCGCCAAGACCACTCGGCTCCCGACCTCATTACAGCCTTGGTCCAAACATGGACAAAGGAGCTGAATTCCAGAGGTGAGGTGAGAGTGACTGCCCTTGACATCAAGGCAGCATTTGACCGAGTGTGGCATCAAGGAGCCCTAGTAAAACTGAAGTCAATGGGAATCAGGGGGAAAACACTCCACTGGCTGGAGTCATACCTAGCACAAAGGAAGATGGTTGTGGTGGTTGAAGGTCAATCATCACAGCCCCAGGACATTGCTGCAGGTATTCCTCAGGGCAGTGTCCTAGGCCCAACCTGCTTCATCAATGACCTTCCCTCCAACATAAGGTCAGAAATGGGGATGTTCGCTGATGACTGCACAGTGTTCATCGCCATTCGCAACTCCACAGATAATGAAGCAGTCCATGCCCACATGCAACAAGACCTGGACAACGTTCAGGCTTGGGCTGATAAGTGGCAGGTAAAATTCGCGCCACAGAAGTGCCAGGCAATGACTATCTCCAACAAGCGAGAGTCTAACCACCTCCGCTTGACATTCAATGGCATTACCATCGCCGAATCCCCCAACATCACCATCCTGGGGGGTCACCATTGACCAGCAACCTAACTGGACCAGCCCCATAAATACTGTGGCAACAAGAGCAGGTCAGAGGCTAGGTATTCTGCGGCGAGTGTCTCACCTCCTGACTCCCCAAAGCCTTTCCACCATCTACAAGGCACAAGTAAGGAGTGTGATGGAATATTCTTCACTTGCTTGGATGAGTGCAGCTCCAACAACACTCAAGAAGCTCGACACCATCCAAGACAAAGCAGCTCGCTTGATTGGCACCCCATCCACCACCTTAAACATTCAATCCCTCCACCACCGGCGTACCATGGCTGCAGTGTGTACCATCTACAAGATACAGTGCAGCAACTCTCCAAGGCTTCTTCGGCAGCACCTCCCAAACCCGCGACCTCTTCCACCTAGAAGGGCAAGGGCAGCAGGCGCATGGGAACACCACCACCTGCAAGTTCCCCTCCAAGTCACACACCATCCTGACTTAGAAATATATCGGCGATCCTTCAACTGAAGTGATAATTACTAGTTCTAGCCCATTTAGGGCTACCCCGGATCAGGCGTATTCCCCAGACGTTCACTTTCAACTAAAGTTTGAGGTATCCAAATCCTAAAGACGCTTAATTGGGTCTAAAGGTCCAGACTATCTCTCCCTAAAGGAAAGGAACAACCTGAAGATGTTACCGTCCTCCAGATAGCACTTTTAATAAGTTTAGCTAGACTGTAACGTTCCGAATATTATGAGGGTCCGGAAAACTCTCTCAGGATTCTGCAACTCCTCATCAAAGAGCGTACAGAGATTGAGTTCGCGAGTTTGATACAGAAGTATTATGTGAGATAATTCTAAAAATGTATAGATTTATTAAAGAACCGACATGTAATTACAGTAGGTGTTTCAATCGCAACATTAACAGTTCCAAAAAGAGTAAGCTTTCACAATCTTATTATCAGAGATCATTATTCTCAAATCTTAACTTCGTTACATTTTTACAGTTCTTGGTGTTATTCCAGGATATCCACCAAAATCAAGTACATTACAATACCTTGATCCCCGAGGTACAAAGAGTTGTAGACTTACAGAGCTTGCCTCTGAAGCCGAGAATCGCTTTGCCCCTTTACAGCGAGACTATCATCCCATTTGAAAGTTCAATATTTATATCCTTTCTCAGTGGTATTTCCTTTGAAGTTTTCTGCTGATGTAAGCTAATTATCTCTAGTCATTTTTCTGCTGACCCCTGCTATTCTTACAGTCAGTTCAGCTGGTAGCAATGCAGACTCGTGTCTCTCCTTTAGGTGTTCGAAGTTATCATAAAAAACACTGTAACAGCAGATGCATCTATTTGATGTCATTCTTACCAAGGTCTTCTGTTTGTGTCTTTTTATGACGTGTAATTGAAAACACCTCAACTAGGGTGATCTATGCAATTCTTAGTTACCTCAGCTAGTTGCAACACAGAATCGTGTCTCCTATGTTTCATTTGATGTCATTTTTACGAAGGCATATGTTTCTTAATTTTCTGTGTTTCTTTCCGAAGTGTAATTTAGGACACCTTAACAGGGTGTACCATTATGTTCTTTCCAAAGCTTCAGACTTCAGGAGCTTCCAACCTCCTGTTTCAATAAGGTTATTGATTCAGTGTCAACAACTTATCTTATCTCAATAGCCTGAATGCTCTTAACAATACAGCTTTTCATAGCCAGGTTTCTAGATTTCCAGAACTAGTTTGTCATGTTTTAATAAGGCTAGAATTCTTTCATAGAATGGTGTATTTTTCTGAATATGGCTTATTCCTTCACACATCGTCGCTGGGTCAAAATCCTGGAACTCCCTACCTAACAGCACTGTGGGAGTACCTTCACCACATGGACTGCAGCGGTTCAAGAAGGCAGCTCACCACCACCTTCTCAAGGGCAACTAGGGATGGGCAATAAATGCTGGCACTGCCAGCGACGCCCTGATCCCATAAACAAATTTTTAAAAAAGCCGTGGCATAGAATACAAGAGCAGGGGGGTTATGCTTCAACTGTATAAAACACTAGTAAGGCCTCGGCTAGAGTTCTGCGTGCAGTTCTGGTCACCACATTACAGGAAAGATGTGATTGCATTAGAGAGGTTACAGAGGAGATTTACAAGGATGTTGCCGGGCGTAGAGAATCTTAGCTATGAGGAAAGACTGGATAGGCTGGGTTTGTTTTCCTTGGAACAGAGGAGACTGAGGGGAGACCTTACTGAGGTATATAAAATTATGAGGGGCCTAGATAAAGTGGATAGAAAGGACCTATTTCCCTTAGCAGAGGGATCAAAAACCAGGGGCACATATTTAAAGTAATTGGTGGAAGGTTTAGAGGGGATTTGAGGGGAAATTTCTTCACCCAGAGGGTTGTGGGGGTCTGGAACTCACTGCCTGAAAGGGTGGTAGAGGCAGAAACCCTAACCACATTTAAAAAGTACTTGGATGTGCACTTGGGATGCGGTAACCTGCAGGGCTACGGACCAAGAGCTGGGAAGTGGGATTAGGCTGGATAGCGCTTTGTTAGCCGGCGTGGACACGATGGACTGAAATGGCCTCCTTCCACGCTGTAACATTCTATGATTCTATAATCCGGGACAAAATTAATTGGCACTTGGAAAAATCTGGGTTAATAAATGGAAGCCAGCACGGATTTGTCAAAGGAAATTCATGTTTGACTTATTTGATTGAGTTCTTTGATGAAGTAACGGAGAGGGTGGATGAGATAGTGTGGTTGATATTGTCTATATGGACTTTCTAGAGGCATTTGATAAATTATCACATAATATACTTGTTCGCAAAATTATAGCCCATGGGATTAAAGGGGCAGTAGCAGTGTGAATGCTAAAGTGACAGAAAGCTGGGAGTAGTGGTGAACGGTTGTTTTTCAGACTGGAGGAAGTGTGCAGTGGTGTCCTCCAGGAGTCAGTATTAGGACCGACCTTTTTGGGACTTTTTGATACATATATTAATGATCTGGACTTGGGTATATAGGGCATAATTTCAAAGTTTGCAGATGACACAAAAATCAGAACTGTACGAAACAGTGAAGAGGTTAGTAACAGACATCAGGAAGACAGACAGACTAGTGAAATGGCAGATATATGGTAGATGAAAATTAATGCTGTGAAGTGATTAATTTTGGTAGGAAGAATGAGGAGAGGCAATATATACCAGACTGAATAAAGAAAGTTCAGAGGACCAGGCTGAATATAGAAAGTTCAGAGGGGAAGTGAAAAAGGAAATAAGAGGGGCAAAGAGAGAGTATGAGAATAGACTGGCAGCTAACATAAAAGGGAATCCAAAGGTCTTCTATAGGCATATAAATAGTAAATGGGTAGTAAGAGGAGGGATGGGGCCAATTAGGGACCACAAAGGAGACCTACGCATGCAGGCAGAGGGCATGGCTGAGGTACTAAATGAGTACTTTGCATCTGTCTTCACCAAGGAAGAAGATGCTGCCAAAGTCATTGTGAAAGAGTAGGTAGTTGAGATACTGGATGGGATAAAAATTGATAAAGAGGAGTTAATAGAAAGGCTGGCTGTACTTAAAGTAGATAAATCACCAGGATCAAATGGGATGCATCTAAGGATGCTAAGGGAGGTAAGCGTAGAAATTGTGGAGGTACTGGCCATAATCTTCCAATCCTCCTTGGATACAGGGGTGGTGCCAGAGGACTGGAGAATTGCAAATGTTACAACCTTGTTTAAAAAGGGTGTACGGATAAACCCAATCAGCTTAACCTCGGTAGGGGGGAAGCTTTTAGAAACGATAATCTGGACAAAATTAACAGTCAGTTGAACAAGTGGGGATTAATTAAGGAAAGCCAGCATGGATTTGTCAAATTGTGTTTAACTAACTTGATTGAGTTTTTTGATGAAGTAACAGAGAGGGTTGATGAGGGCAATGCAGTTGATGTGGTGTACATGGACTTCCAAAAGGTGTTTCATAAAGTGCAACATAATAGGCTTGCCAGCAATGTTGAAGCCCATGGAATAAAAGGGACAGTGACAGCATGGATACAAAATTGGCTAAGTGACAGGAAACATAGAGTAGTGGTGAACAGTTGTTTTTTGGACTGGAGGAAGGTACACAGTGGTGTTCCCCAGGGGTCGGTACTAGGACCACTGCTTTTCTTGGAATATATATAATGACTTGGACTTGGGTGTACAGGGCACAATTTCAAAATTTGTAGATGACATAAAACTTGAAAGTATAGTGAACAGTGAGGAGGATAGTGATAGACTTCAAGAGGACATAGACAGGCTGGTGAAATGGGTGGACACGTGGCAGATGAAATTTAACGCAGAAAAGTGCAAAGTGATACATTTTGGTAGGAAGAACGAGGAGAGGCAATATAAACTAAGGGGTACAATTCTAAAGAGGGTGCATGAACAGAGAGACTTGGGGGTATATGTGCACAAATCATTGAAGGTAGCAGGGCAGGTTGAGAAAGCGGTTAAAAAAGCATACGGGATCCTAGACTTCATAAATAGAGGCATAGAGTACAAAAGCAAGGAAGTTGTGATGAACCTTTATAAAACACTGGTTCGGCCTCAACTGGAGTATGTGTCCAATTCTGGGCACCGCACTTTAGGAAGGATGTGAAGGCCTTAGAGAGGGGGCAGAACAGATTTACAAGAATGGTTCCATGGATGAGGGACTTCAGTTACGTGGATAGACTGGGGAAGCTGGGGTTGTTCTCCTTAGAGCAGAGAAGGTTGAGAGGAGATTTGATAGAGGTGTTCAAAATTATGATGGGTCTGGACAGAGTAGATAGAGAGAAACTGTTCCCATTGGCGGAAGGGTCGAGAACCAGAGGACACAGATTTAAGGTGATTGGCAGAAGAACCAAAGGCGACATGAGGAAAAACGTTTTTACGCAGCGAGTGGTTAGGATCTGGAATGCACTGCCTGAAAGGTTGGTGGAGGAAGATTCAATTGTGGCTTTCAAAAGGGAATTTGATAAATATCTGAAGGAAAAATATTTGCAGGGCTACGGGGAAAGAGCGGCGGAGTGGGACTAGCTGAAATGCTTTTGCAGAGAGCCGGCACGGGCTCGACAGGCTGAATGGCCTCCTTCTGCGCTGTAACCATTCTATGATTCTATAAACTAAATGGTACAATGTTAAAGGGGTTGCAGGAACAGAGAGACCTGGGAGTGTATGTACACAAGTCTTTGAAGGCGGCAGGACAAGTTAAGGAGGTTGTTAAAGGGCATACAGGATCCTTGGCTTTATAAATAGAATTGAGAGGTCGCACAACACCAGGTTATAGTCCAACAGTTTTATTTGAAATCACAAGCTTTCGGAGCTTACTGCTCCTTCGTCGGGTGAAGTAAAAAGATACAGAATCGCCAAAGCATATATAGATAGAGAACAATGCATGTGTACCTTACAATTGCAGACAACTAAATTAAATCATCCTGACTATCTGCCGAGGTGTGATAAAGTTAATCAGGTCAGCCAGGAAGGTACCACATCAAAGACATAGCAAGATACAACTGAGACAATGAGGTGGAGTCGCAGGGGGTCTAACGTGTCAAAAGCTGCCGTCTGTATGTAAAATGAAAAGCTTTAAAATTTTTACTTTTTTACTGGGAAAATTTTTACTTTTTTACTGGGAATCACATCTGTGAACAAGCCAACGACGACTCGAGTCCGGATCATGTCATGTATCGTGACATAAACCCAAGATCCCGATTGAGACCGTCTCCATGAGTGCGGAACTTGGCTATCAGTTTCTGCTCGATGATTTTGCGTTGTCGTGTGTTTCTAAGGTTGCCTTGGAGAACGCTTACCCGCAGATCCGAGGCTGAATGCCGTTGACTGCTGAAGTGTTCCCCGACTGGGAGGTAACAATCCTGCCTGGCGATTGTTGCACGGTGCTCGTTCATACGTTGTCTCAGTGTCTGCATGGTCTCGCCGATGTACCATGCCGCGGTGCATTCTTTCCTGCAACGTATGAGGTAGACAACGTTGGCCGAGTCACATGAGTATGTACCATGTACCTGGTGGGTAGTGTCCTCACGTGTGATGGTGGTATCTGTGTTGATGATCTGGCATGTCTTGCAGAGTTTGCCGTGGCAGGGTTGTGTGGTGTCGTGGTCGCTGTTATCCTGAAAGCTGGGTAATTTGCTGCGAACGATGGTACTTCTGAGGTTAGGCGGCTGTTTGAAGGCAAGTAGTGGAGGCGTGGGGATGGCCATAGCGAGGTGTTTGTCGTCATCGATGACATGTTGAAGGCTGCGAAGAACATGGCGTAGTTTCTCCGCTCCGGGGAAGTACTGGACGACGTAGGGCACCCTGTTGGTTGTGTCCCGTGTTTGCCTTCTGAGGAGGTCTATGCTCCGAAAGCTTGTGATTTCAAATAAAACTGTTGGACTATAACCTGGTGTTGTGCGACCTCTCAATTTTGTCCACCCCAGTCCAACACCGGCATCTCCGCATCATGACCTTTATAAATAGAGGCATAGAGTACAAAAGCAAGGAAGTTATGCTAAACCTTTATAAAACAATGGTTAGGCCCCAGCTGGAGTATTGTGGCCACTTCTGGGCACCACACTTTAGGGAGGATGTCAAAGGCTTAGAGAAAGTGCAGAGAAGATTTACTAGAATGGTACCAGGGATGAAGGACTTCAGTTACATGGACAGACTAGAGAAACTGGGAATGTTCTCTTTAGAGCAAAGAATGTTATGGGGAGATTTGATGAGGTGTTCAAAATCTTGAAGTGTTTTGATAGAGTAAATAAGTAGAAACTGCTTCCAGTGACAGAAGGGTCAGTAACCAATGAACACACATGTAAGGTTGCAGGGTGTCGCAGTAGTCCAGCAGTCTGTGCTCCAACAGATAACAAGGAATACTGAGGCACCACCCCAGAGGAAAAGCAGTTGGTCTGTGGAGCAAGAACCTGCTGTCCTCTCCCAGGATGACAGCATTCATACTCCCACTGCCACTTTGCCATCTTGCTGCTGCCTATCAGCCAGCCAGCCCAGACTGCTGCCGCCCATGCCGAGGTGGTGCACTCTACAGCCGGGCCTTCTAGATCCAGAGCTGTTCGAGGTCATCCTGCAAGGCCATCTGCAGTCTCCCCCACTGAAACTCAGCAGCCTTCCACCAGCCATGCTACAGCCACTGGGGGAGCACTGCATAGAAGCACTAGAGTAGGAAAAGGCACATGGAAATAGAACCGAAGGGAATGCACAAGTGTGAATAGTTGATATTGTCATTTTGATTTGAATTTGATAAATTTATGAATTTTGTTTGGAATGTGTGTTTTGTGGTGGCTCTCATTTCAGCTTTGTGCCCAGGAGGACGCTGTGATGTTCCAGGACAGAGGGATGGTATGATGGGGAAGTGGTGAGCAATGGTGATCTGGGGTTTCATTCACTCGAATTGGAGTCTGATGAGGTGCTCATGGACAGCCCGTCTGGAATGGGGATTTGCTGCCTGCTTCTTCCCTTCCTCCTCCACTTTCTCTTTCTTGTCCTCCTCATCCTCCTCCTCCTCCTCCTGAAGTGGTCCCGCAACCCCTGGTGGTAAGGGTTGCACCTTTATGATGGCCAAATTGTGGAGCATGCAGCAGACCATCACAAAGTGAGACATCCGTTCCGCCGTGTACTGGAGGGCTCCTCCCGAACGGTCAAGACAGCGGAACTGTTGCTTGAGCACCCCGATGGTCTGCTCGATGACATTCCTCGTGGAAGCTTGGCTGTCATTATATGATTGCTGGCCAGGAGTGGTGGGGTTGCGAAGGGGAATCATCAACCAGGTGCAGAGCGGATAGCCCTTGTCTCTGAGCAGCCACCCTCGGGTTTGACGTGGTGGCTAGAAGATTGTTGGCACACTGGACTGGCGCAGGATGAAGATATCATGACAGCTGCCAGGATAGTGGGCATTGACCATCAGGATACGCTGAGCGTGGTCGCGCAACAACTGCACATTAATTGAATGGTAGCCTTTGCGGTTATGGAACATCTCAGGATTGATATACCGTGGCTGCAAAGCCACGTGTGTGCAGTCGATGGCACCCTGCACCATGGGGAAGCCCGCTATCCTGGCAAAGCCAGATGCACTCTCATCCTGCTTCTCTCTGTTCAGAGAGAAGACAATGATGTCCCTTCTCCTAAAGTACAGAGCCTCTGTGGCCTCCTAGATGCAGCGATGGACAGTGAACTGGTTGATGTTAGCTATGTCTCCTGGCAAAAAAAATTGAGGGCCAGGGTGACCTTGAGGGCCACTGGGAGAGCCGTCGTCACCCTACTCTGAGGCTGCAGGTCTGGTTGCAGGAGTTGGCAGATTTCTGTGACCACGTCCTTGGTGAAGTTGAGCCTCCTGATACACTGCTCCTGGCTTAATTGGAGGTAGGAGAAGTGCTCTCGGAAGACCCTAGATGGGTAAGGACTCCTGTTGAGAGCTCTCCTGGATCTCCTCCTCCTCCTCCCTCTGCGAGCATCTTGTTCTCTTCGCTGCCTCCACTCCATCTCACTATGATACTCGAGCGCGAGGGAGACTGCAAATAGAAACCCCATGACTGTGAGCAAGTGGTGTGAGCAGAAGCCTTTAAATGAGAATCAAGGCATTCTCCACTTGCAGCAACATTCCCTGTGACCTCAGCAAATTTAAATATGTTTAGAAAGCTCCAAACAGTTGCAGAAAATTAGACAGAGCCAGTAA